>CM019694.1:4424486-5088872 GCA_009760885.1 Achatina immaculata
AAAAAACGGGGGGGGGGGGGGCGACTGAGTCACGACACGGCTTGGCTATAAATTTACAACTCGTTTTATGGTTGTTCGTTGGCGTATCTCGCCTGAAAAACCAATGGGGAAGAAAGGGTGATCCACTAAAAATAAAGCGAGCACGCCTAACACAAGGACCAAAATCGCACTTATTTATGGGCTTCTTTTTTTTCCTTCCTTGTTTTCGTTGCCATTTTATGAATTAATTACGTTCCAGCGCCGGAAAGAGATGGCAATTATGTCTCTCCATCGTGTGCGATCCTTGGTGTTCCAGAGCCACCTGGTCAACCCACTGAGACGATTCCCCCCCCCCCCCTTTGTTTCCTTGAATTTTCCGGTTGTTACCGGAGTTCTCTAACTTTTATCTTCTCATGACCTCTAACTTTTATCTTCTCATGACCTCTAACTTTTATCTTCTCATGACATGTCCAAGAAAATCTGACTGTCTTTTCCCGATAATTTTAACTTAGCTTCCGTTGTTCTCAAACTTCTCTGAGGGCTTCTTTATTCGTTTTTTTTCCTTCTGGGCCGCCGATGGTACCTACTGTTTCTATCTACATCTCTGTTGCGTCTACCTATTGTTTCTATCTACATCTCTGTTGCGTCTACCTATTGTTTCTATCTACATCTCTGTTGCGTCTACCTATTGTTTCTATCTACATCTCTGTTGCGTCTACCTATTGTTTCTATCTACATCTCTGTTGCGTCTACCTATTGTTTCTATCTACGTCTCTGTTGCGTCTACCTATTGTTTCTATCTACATCTCTGTTGCGTCTACCTATTGTTTCTATCCACATTTCTGTTGCGTCTACCTACTGTTTCTATCCACATCTCTGTTGCGTCTACCTATTGTTTCTATCTACATCCCTGTTGTGTCTACCTATTGTTTCTATCTACATCCCTGTTGCTTCTACCTGTTGTTTCTATCTACATCTCTGTTGCTTCCAGTTTCTTCATTTTGCTTTCAATTTACCAGATAAACTCGTATGTATTCCACAATCTTCACTTCAAACACTGTAGGATGTAAACACATCCTTCTTCAAATCAAAAAAAGGCCGTAAGTAACCAAACCCACATCGCGGGGTATATTTTGGGCACAGGATCTGAGGCTGAAGTTGGAATGCGTAGAAACGTATAGTTCGAGAAGGATATGGAGTTGTTTAAGGGGAGATGTGTCGGTGTAGTCACGTGGTTAAACATCCTGTGAACCAGTGTGTGACAGCGCAGTAACTATGCAAGACAGAGAACAATGGCCTGGATTTAGAAACAGGTAGTGCTAGAGGATATGAAAAGTTCCAGATGGTCCATCGAAAATACACTACAGACGTTCATGAGTATAGATATAACGAGTTGACAAAGTCATGAGTATAGATAAGTCATGAGTATGGATAAGTCATGAGTATAGATATAACGAGTTAAGAGTCAAGAGCATAGATATAAAGAGTTAACAAAATGAAGTCCACGTGAAGAGAGAGGAAGAGTAATGTCAACGATTAATAACAAGTAACTAAAACACGGCTAATAAACTAATAACAAAAACATGATGATGGAGGTAAAGATTGTCACTGCAGCTTAATCAAAAGTAAACGACGTATAGCAGACACCATCATCAGTGCTATAAGAGAAGATACAATAATTAGTGTATAACTATACAACTATACACGAAGCACTGCAGTAAAGCTGTGATACGAACATGTATAAACTAGGAAAGAAACAGGAACAGCTTTATTGCTTAACGACTACAACAAGTTGTGACGTTTCGGCGTGAGCCTTAATCATACAAACATACCCACACGACGAAGAATTAGAGAGAGGAGATAAAGTATAAATTCACATGAATCCTATGTAAAAGAAAAAAAAATTAATAGAGCACTTAGCTATAACTTGAAAGAATGTGTTATAGCTAAGTGCTCTATGAACTTTTTAGTCGTTAAGTAATAAAGCTGTTCCTACTTCTTTCCTAGTTTATACATACAAGAGAAGATGACCAAGGAAAGGGCTTCACCGACAACTGAATCGCCGTCGCTATCAAGTGTGAAGGAGTTTTGGAAAGTGAAGGGGGAACCTGTGGTAGCGAACGATGAACCACTCGTGAACAACCTTCAGAAAGGATGATCAGCCAACAGAGAAGGGATGTAAATCAGTTACAGCACGCTGAAGGAAATACCGAAGAGGAGACGGAGCATCTGGGTATCCAAAATGCATGGATGATGGTCGTTCCTAACTAACTAAACTACAACGATAACCACTTAAGACACCGCTTACAACTGAAGTCTGTAGGAATGTATAAGCTGGGAAGATTTCGTAACTAGAGCTAAACGAGATGACGTATGACAGAAGAAATTAGCAGTCCTCATTGACAGTTTGGAATAACGACTCCACAGCTTCGAATACTACATTTTTAGCTACACAAACATTACTTCCTGCGATTTCACCATGTTTTGCCCCCCTACAACGACAAGCCAAAACAAAATTTAACATATGCGAACTTTAGTTAACCAGAACTGTAAACATGGCCTCCAACAATGAACTTCCTCTGTGTTTCTCAAAAGGCAATTTCCTGTCCCAGGGACTATCTAGTTACACCTCTTTTCATCTGACGTCAATAGCGGGGATTACAAAACTATGGCCCCTTAAATTTAAAATCTCTTTCTTCGTGTAGCTCAGAATTCATTTCCTTTCAGTTTTTTTCTACCAGGGATTCTCAACTCTACTGTTTCGTGGACCCTGAAAGTCGGGTTTGTGATTTAGAAGAAAGAATACATCATTTTTATTTAAAAAGAAAAACCACTGGAATTTCTTATCAGAAAAGGCATTGTTAGTTACTACTGAATATTTATAACTACTGATTCTATCTGTGTACCGATGAGGTAAATATGTTCAGAGAAGCTCTTCTATATCCACTGGTCCTTAGATTGATATCTATGCTCAGATACAGAGGCAGGATGTAAGAACTAACTCGTTCACAGTCATCAGTGCCACACCGAGTAGACTTGGCGATCGTGCTTCTCTGTCTTGTGCGAACCTGGCTGTTCCCCGCATTTAAGCTCTTTCTGGCTTCCCGTGCCACTTGGCCAATCCACGCAGATATCTTTTTCCCCCTCTTCTTCTTTGTTATTCGTTGTAGTTTGCTAAGACATCGACACCAATCTCTCTCACACAGATGCGGCAGTTCGTCTCAGGCTTTCAGCATCAGCATATTTTTACTCTGCTTTCTTACTTCTTTCCCCTAGCTCCCCTCCCTATCGCCACCTCTTCTTCTTCTTTAACGGCTTTCATGTGTCTATTACCCTTCCCCCATCCCCCTCTCTCCGCCTCTTCTTTACGATTGGCTCTATCGGCTTATTTTTTTGTGTGGCCCCGCGTGGTCTCTATGTCTCGTTTAATGGACAGGCATTTATGTGTTCTCTTCTGTTGGAGGATGCCACATTAAGATAAGTTTCCCGTTTAGTTATTCGTTTTTTTTTTGGGGGGGGGGGGGGGGGGGGTCCCTCGTTTGTTATGTAATCCTCGAAAAAGGCTCACGCCGAAATATCGATAGTGTATGTTTTTCATTTATACATTCTCATACTTTCTATTCGTTTTTTTTCCTCACTTTACTCACTCCCTCTGCCACTTTGTAAAACTACACCATACACCTCTATCTACTTTTATTATCTGAACCACTTTTACTGCAGTCGCCATCCCCTTTGTTTGTCAGTATCGCCGTAGAGCTTCTCCTACACGGTGTCTGAGGTCTTGCCAGGTCTTCTGTCTGAGTGGGCTTTGCAGACGGCGACCCTGTAGGATGTGATGTGGCGTCTATTGCCCTTTGTCGCGGGTACATAAGTCTGGCTCAGCCAGCACCACCTCGAGCACAGAACATCACAAGAGAAGTGGGAAGATTTACAGCTAAGTCGTTCCTTTACAGCTTTACAGCAGTTCCTCGCCTTTTCTATTCCTGTTTTTTTTTTCCTTGGAGAGCTAAACTTGATGTGGTCTCAAAGGTGGTGGAGCTTGCAGAGAAGCGCCGCTTCTTGTGAACCACTCCACGAACTTCATGCGTTTCATTGGTACCCCCCCCCCCCCAAACCTTTTCTCTTCCTCAACCCCTGCATCAAATGTAATGTTTACCAGACAAGTAATGTAATGTTTACCAAACAAGACATCATCAAATGTAAAAGCACACAGAAGCCAAAGATGAAGTGCTCAGACTGAACGAAACAGTTGCCACCGATCTATCACTGACTGCTTGCTCTGGGTTCAGCGAACCACACCAGCTAACGCCTGTTCTATCTCCACGTGTGGCCCACTCTAGTAACTGGCAAAGAGTCTGGCCGAGTGAATCGGGATCGTAAGGGAAAGGTAAACTCGGCCCTGAAACATATACGCCATGCCGAAGTTGGGTGTGTCTGGTCGAAAGGTGCAGGTATTACAGCACAAATGCAAGCCACGACACACAAACAATCAGCATCCTTCTGGGAGGCGAATGAATAAGAAGACGATGAAGAATTTAACATCCACATCACGTCCCGACTGTTACTGCATTTTCATCATCATCATCAGCAGCAGCAGCAGCATGATCATCATCAGGTGCCGTGCCGACGCATTGGCTATTCTGCTTCTCCAGAGAACACGATCCTTCATGCAGACCATCAGCTCAGTTGATGATCTCCTCTCACGCCATCCCGTCAGACTGTCCTGTATCATTTCTCTTGGTCTTCCTCTTGATCTTCTTCCTTCTATTTTTCCTGTTGTTATAATATTTTCAATGCCCCCTCTTCTCACTGCATGTCCTATGAAAGTACATTGTCTCTATCTTATCTTTTTGACCAGATTTTTTTTTTGTCTCTCCAGCTCTTCTCATACATTCTTCATTAGTTATTTTTGCTGTGCAGGGGATTAGCAACATTCTTCTAATAAACCACATTTCTGCTGCTTCCAATGATTTTTGTGCAGACTTGCCTATTGTCCATGATTCACTTCCATATAACAAGATAGGTTCAATATAGCATTTTAGGACTCGTTTTCTAACATTCATTGATAAGGATGTGTTGCATAATATGTTTCTCATTCTCTGAAATGCAGTCTTTGCTTGGCCTATTCTGTTCCTAATTTCTGTTCTGCATTTCCCATCTGAAGTTATTACTGCTCCAAGGTATTTGAATTTCTGCATCTGCTTTAGAACAGTTCCGTTTAATTTAATACTGCATGCTGGCTGATTCTGTTTCTTAGATATAACCATAGTCTTTGTCTTTTTGATGTTCAAAGTAAGGCCTTTCTGTTCACTTTCTTTGTCCACTTTATCCAAGAGATTTTGCAGGTCTTGTTGGTTCTCAGCTATCAGTACTGTGTCGTCAGCATATCGAAGGTTGTTAATATTGTATCCTCGAATTTTTATACCTGGTTCTGTGATGATCGTTCTTAGAATAGTCTCGCTGTACAGAGAAAAAAAGGTCTGGAGATAGTACACATCCTTGTCGTACCCCTTGTTTTATAGGCTGATATTTTCCGGTTCTATTTTCAACTCGAATTGCTGCTTCTTGCTGCCAGAATAGATGTTTTACAATCCTCAGGTCTTTGCCATCTATATTAATGTCTTCAAGCATTTTAATAATTTCATTATGTTTCACCTTGTCGAACGCCTTAGTATAATAAATGAAGCACAAGTAGAGATCTTTCTGTACTTCTAAAGCTCTTTCTGTTAGTGTTCGTAAAGCATAAATGGCATTGTGTGTCCCCTTTCCTTCAACAAATCGAAACCGTTCATCTACTATTTCCATTTTTATCTTTTTCCTTGTTCTTCTCATAATGATTCTCAGAAGTAGCTTCGTTATGTGACATGAGAGGCTGATAGTCCTGTGGTCATCACATTCTTTTGGATCTGGTTTCTTTGGTAGTGCTATAAATGTGGATTTAATCAGGTCACTGGGAATATAACCATTGTTGTAAATGTCATTCAGTAACTTGGTTATTATTTTTATTCCTGTCTCCTCTAGTGCCTCTATTTCTTCTATTGTTACAATATCAGGCCCAGTCGCTTTTTCCTTTCTGTATGTGTTTGATGGCATCTATGATTTCATCTTCAAGTATTGGTATCTGGTGTTAATTCTGGTCTTTCTCCTCCATATAGCTCACCTGCATCTTATCACTAGTTAACTGTCCACAGAAATACAAGAGTTTTCCCCCTTTGGGTTTGTCTGAACTAAGTGTGCCCAACTCTGAAAAAAAGCCCTCGATCTCGCACAACCGCATAGTCCCCACTGAGAAAACACGGTATTAGCGGTTTTTTTTTCCTTATGGCACAAGCAGCAAACGCAGAAGGGGAGGGAGGGGCGAGGATGTGTTACCGACACCTGCAGAGGAGGAGAGGGAATGATATTCTAAATGACACACAAGAATTATATAATTCCCCCCCCCTCTATGTTACAGTTCCAAATTTTAAAACCATTATTTTAAAAATCTGGAACTCTGATAATTCTGAAACGAAACTCCAAATATGGCTATAGAGGACAAAGCAGGTGCAACAACCCACTGAACTGGAACTGAAGCAGAAATTGTTAGGCGAATTTTAAAAAAAAATCGTCATGGCTGACGTGACAGTACTCTGGGGCTGTTGGGGCCATGTAAGTCTGGTAAAGTGCAAGATAACCATAAAACCCACTTTTTTTTTTGGGGGGGGGGGCACTTGAAGCTAGGGGCAATTACAAGGACAAACGATTTTGGAGGAACGAACGAACGAGTAGACCTTATTTTCGAAGAGGAAAGAACTGGGCACGCAGGTCCGTCTACCGTTCTGTCCTTCATCATACAGCTTTTACTCAGTCACAGAAGGAGTAAAGAGGAAATGCTATGGAGGTGCAAGATGGCCAAGTGCGTCGTGCGTTCTCGTCTCGTGGCTAGCTAGGTTGCTTCTTACTGGCCGGGCTCCGTGGCCTGGGGACATGGCCATTCTTTGACTATTTTCTCTTTGTCACGTATAAAGTGTTTTGTGTTTATACGAACCTAACCATGCAACACTGTGCTCTGTCAATGTCACGGATGCTGATAATGAGCCTATATAAAGTAAGTTAGCTACAGGCTAATATCCCTAGACACACATCCCCGCTAACACATTGTTTATTATGAGCAGTCCACTGAGACAAGATGGCTGCGATGTAGGGAACAGTTGCAGCGAAAATGCGAGACCAGAACTATCCATCCCTCCATCCTTCCATGTCCTTGGTCGGCAATCGGCTAAGCAATCATCGCTCAGTACGCCTCGTTGTGTCTTGCAGGGCAGCAACAAATTCTCTCCACCTCTCACGGTTTGCCAGAACTAGTCGAGACAATATCCAACGTCCAGCTGGTTGTCCTTGTTTCGGGCTGAAGCGTTACTTCGACCTGTCTAACAGGACAAGAGTCCATGTCCTTCAGGACACTTTCCAAAAGTCAGTTCTCGAGTCCCGTAGTGGTTCTCAAACTATGGCGAAGCTAGACAGAGGTAGTTCTCAAACTATGGTGAATGTAGACAGAGGTAATTCTCGAACTATGGTGAAGGTAGATAGATGTATGGTTCAGTTTACATAATAATAATAATAATAATAATAAAAAGGTAAGAAAAGTGAGTAGAAACAAGAACGGCAGAAAGTAAAGATGAGCATATATAAATGAAGACCATACAAGACTCCACTATTAGAACCAGTTTTAGCGCAACCATCATCGTCTTAATTCTCAAACTGAGGCCCATAGACCACAAAGTAGTCTGTGGCATATTATCAGGTGATCCCCGTCTGTGGTACCAATTTGATATTCAGTGCCATTCCACGGATAAAACCCATCCACTGGATAAAACCCATCCACTGGATTTTAAAAAACAGTGCTTACAGCACTCCAATATTACATACATAAACATGATGGACCGCACATGCTTTTGGCCTCAGAAAAGTGTACCCTGGATGTAAAAAGCTTGGGAATCACTGGGGTCCATGATACTTGAAAAGATGCCTGTATAATCTTGATGTGTAATCGAACGCATTTAATTTGTTCTTTCAGATCCGATTACGACCAGGAACCTCTTCAAGTGTGGACTCGGCAAACACGGATATTAAATGCATCGTCCTTTTTTTTTTTTTGTTCAAAAATGTATTCTTCTTGCTGGTGAGACGCTGAATTATCTGGCTGGTATGATGCTTGTTTAATCACATGATGTCAAGATATGACAGAAACACACTTTGGAATTTTCAAGCACTTAAGAATACGCGGGCTCCCCCCCTCTCTCTCTCTCTCCCTCCCTACTTTTCTCTTTCCTCTCCCTCCTCCTTTCTCTCGGTGAGTGGCATAACTTTTTTGTTTCTGTTTTCTTTCAACTAATAATAATACTCTTCAATCGTTATCTATCTCTCTCATTTCTCTCTCTCCACCTCTCTCTCCATCTCTTACTTTCTCTCTCCTCTCCTTCTCTCTCTCCTTTCTCTATGTCTCTCCTGGTCCCTTACTTTCTCTCCTGCTCACACACACACACACACATCAAGCCCACAGAGGATGATGGGTGGGAGTTGGGGGGGGGGGGGAGGCGTATAGTTCCAGTATCCAGAGGGCTTCAGCTGTAAGGCAGGACGGGGGTGGGGGGAGGGGTGGAAGACCTGTAATAAATGAAAACAGAATGGGCAATCAATGGAGTAAACGGGAAAGTGGGGGGAGGGGGGAGGGGTGGAGGAGACATAACAGTTTTGTACAGGCTTTCACAATCCCTCCCGGACAGACAGACGGACACACAGCCTACAGTAACCATCACTTTTGTCCTCTCGTTTCTCATATTCCGCTTTGTACTGTTTCCAGACTTACGTCCCTTGACCCTCTTGCTTGCTCAGTAACCATCACCCTTGTCCTCTAAGTTTCTCATATTCCGCTTTGTACTGTCTCCAGACTTACGTCCCCTGATCCTCTTGCTTGCTCAGTAACCATCACCCTTGTCCTCTCGCTTCTCATATTCCGCTTTGTACTGTCTCCAGACTTACGTCCCCTGACCCTCTTGCTTGCTCAGTAATCATCACCCTTGTCCTCTCGTTTCTCATATTCCGCTTTGTACTGTCTCCAGACTTACGTCCCCTGACCCTCTTGCTTGCTCAGTAACCATCACCCTTGTCCTCTCGTTTCTCATACTCCGCTTTGTACTGTTTCTTGACTTACGTCCCCTGACCCTCTTGCTTGCTCAGTAACCATCACCCTTGTCCTCTCGTTTCTCATATTCCGCTTTGTACTGTCTCCAGACTTACGTCCCTTGACCCTCTTGCTTGCTATCTGCGATGTAAAGAAGTACTCAGTGTTATATGGTAGTGGAGTTCATAACGAAGTCTAGATTTGCATACGCCGCCAGGTAAACACCGGTCTTAAATCCGTACCTGACCAGTGGACATTGGGAAAGTCAAAGTAACCTGTCACAATCTTCTTTTTCCTTTTTTTGTTAAACGCACCTCTTCAGCGTTCGAAGAAGGTGGGTCATGCTAAATCTGCAGCCCTGTTGGCTTAAGGTAGTCCGCCCTCTTCTCCCAGCTTGAGTGGGAGCCCCGGATCTTTTCGTTCAGTTCCACTCCCTCAGGCCAGATCTGTGCTCGCGAGGGCTAGACGCACTGGACGCAAGGGCCCCAACTTAGTCGCAGGGGTCTTCGGGACACTTGAAGCCGGGATGTAAGAACTAATCGCTCGGTCTTAACTTTTTCATCCATCACCGCTGTGCCAGGTAGAGTCGGCGATCATGCTTCGTGTCATTTTAAGTTCTTTTCATTGTCCATGCCACTTGGCCAGTTCACTGAGATGTTTTTCGCTTGACCTCCCTCTTCTTGTTCTGGTGAATTCTCCAATTATGACCAAATTGTCTGTCTTGTGCAAGAAATTTTTCACCGGCTTTTTTCTTATAATTTTAACTTCTTTTCGTTGTTCTGAAGCTTACTTGAGGACCTTTTTTTTTAACATGTCCGTCTAGGGGGTATATTGCATTTTTCTCCACAACTACATCGCTTCTGCATTCAGTTTATGTATCATACTTTGGTTAATTGTCCACCTTCCACAACTAAGCAGCAATAATCGTTCTATATATCTCAGTAATACTCTTCTCCCCACGCTTATGGCATTTTCTTATTTGTTCATATCTTCTTAGTGACATAAAAAAGCTGCTTTTTGTCTTGCCTATTCGTGATTTTATATCTTCTTCTTCGTTCTCCCAGGCTAAATCAAAAGCCCGGTCGCCAGGATGAAGTCCACAGATCCAGGTCCACCACCCGGTATTCTACCCTGGGTCAGAGCCCTGTGGATGTGGCTGGATGATGTGATTTTGCTTCATCTGTCCACCCGCCGTACCAGCTGTCGCTGTTACTCCGAGGCAACCTGAGCTTATTTACTTGCACCAACGTCTTCTTGTCTGATGTGAATGTTGCACTGTGATATATTCACTCCACACCATTAAATCTTCTCTCCTCAATAAGCGTGTTCATTAATTTCTGCAAAATCGGACCCATGGCTTTTCAGAAGAAAAAGAAAGGATCTCTCCAACATGGACGGCCATTTAACATTATTGTATGAATTTTTAAAAAAAAGATGCAACACAAATAATCTTACAGATCCACTATCTCTCCCCCTCCCCGGAAATATCTTTTACTCTCTGTTTCATATTCGTCCTTCAGTCTTGTCCTTTCTCTCATCAGTCCTGTCCTTTCTTTCATTCTCCAAATATCATTGTATTAACTCTTCGTTTAGTTTAAAATTTAAAAAAAAGCAAATCCCAATACCACACCAGCAAATTTACAATAAACACACCTGCCACGTTTTGTTCTTACTATGAAATGATACGGTGTATTATACTTAGCTGATACTGAAGTTTAATCTAAAAAAAAAAAAAACTAGAATCAAACCGATTAGAACTAAATTTTTATACTTCTTTAACCATATTAAGTGGCTCGGCCGTAGCAAAACAGCCAAATACGGTCCACAATATGGCATTACCTCTTTTACTCCAAAGCAGAACTGGCAGGGTTGCTAGATCTTGTACGCCTACGCAAACCAATGCTCAGAGAGATATTCAGGAAAAGTTTAGCGAAAATATATTTCTCAAAAACAAAAAACTAGCACATTTCTAACCTAGCCCAGCCTATAGAGCAACTTTAGAATAATCTAGTTCTTTCTACCAAAATGTATTTAGGCACAGGAACGGAAATAATTAAGGTGTGAAAGAGTTAAGTGAGGCCAGGGAATAATCCAGCACTGAAAGAGTTAAATAAGGGCAGCCTGCAGTATGTAAGATACGAGGCCAGTAGATAAAGGTGGAATTATTTTGTATGGAACTGTACCATCATCTATGACTGGCCAAGTCTCTTTAAACCCATGGCGATGTTCCTGTAAACATTCAAATGGGACTACGGTATATCCTACGAGTTAGAGATTGATGTGTTTCTCAGGGTAGTGGTTCCCATTGTATCTAAGTTCCCTCTGCAAAGAAAGAAAATCCACCGCGGCATACATACTTCCCAAGTGATGTGGACTGTTTCAAGTTGTTCGCCAAGGAAAATACAATTATCTTTCCCTGGTTGGTTGGAACGACCTGATGACCTATGAAGAAAAGTAAATAAGCTATAGTTTCTGAAAATTAAGGAAGGTGGCATCTCAGGAGGACGGCTGGTCAAATATATCACTAATATTCTAAACACCACACTCACTAAAGCAAGCACGCTTGACTAGACAACGAGATGTTTCTAAATTTGGGCACGAAGATAGCAAGGTTCTGCGTTTGGCGCACACCAAGTGAAGTGATGATTCGTTCACCATAAGATGATCTGTCCGCATTAGAGAGGATGAATCATCACAGGAATCTGTCGCCAGGCGTTCGCTTGGGGAGAGATCCTGCGACAAACGTAACAAAAGATCTTAAGCTTTTCTCAGGTCACACCAGCTCACGAACGCCATCTGCCACTGGATCAATCTTTCACGAGTATGCCCATAACTAAAAACCCAGTCATATACCAACACCAATGTATGAAGCTTTTCTCTGCTCCATTAGGCTTCTTCAAGCCATCTGTCTATATAAATCAGTCTTTCATCGATATACTAGAAGCTACAACATAAACATAGAGCAATAACTATGTCCTTTGTTTCTGTCAGTCCTTTGCAGGCGTCTTCTGACCATCTGTTTACGAATCAATCATTTTATGAATATTCGTAGCTAAAATACGAACTTATATATTCCTAGCTAAAATATGAACTTATATATTCCTAGCTAAAATGCGAACTTATATTCTTAGCTAAAATACGAACTTATACCCCTAGAAAGAAAAAAAAACGAACTTCATCGGTTATTAGCGCAAGAGCGAGAAATGCAATCACACTATCCAGAATTGCGGACAAATTTTGTGCATCGTTGGCTTCGAGAAGATAAGAATAATGGAACGCAAGTTCATGGATATGCCATTGTTTCCGGCAGGTTTAGAAATGTGGAAGAAATGGGGTTGTTTTGTTTTTTTAATCCTCAACCCATTCTAAGAAAAATGTGACATTTATTGATCTAGAATCATTATACATCATGTACTCTGGAAGACCCGGGGCGTCTGGGTAGCGAAGCGGCCAGGGCACTCGTCTTTCACGAAGTAGGTCGATGGCTTGAGTCAGAAGCGAGTCCCCTGTAGCTAATCCTGATGTAGAAATGAATACCTGGCTCATGGAACCGGGAAAGGAAAGGCTGCCAAACGTGACGCTGACCTACTAGAGTGTCAACAGGTCAAGGAAAACATGGACACTAACACCATATCCCCCAGGTGACCTTTTTTTTTTTTCACCTGAACGATCTCAAATAATAAAAAGTGTAAATTCTCCGAGAAGCTGTGGAATGATTTAATCATCAGGTATAAAATATTCTTTATACGTGTCAGGGGAAATATAAAGAGCAAGAGGTCGACTACGATATAGAGAACGTACAAAGAGTATGAGATCGACAACGATATAGAGGAGAAGATTTAAAGAGAAAGAGGTCGGCAACAATATATAGAAGACAAAGATATAGAGGAGAAGATATAAAGAGAAAAGATATAAACAGAAAGAAGTCGACAACGATAAAGATGAGAAGATATAAACATAAAGAGGTCGACAACGATGCAGAGGAGAAGATATAAACAGAAAGAGGTCGACAACAATATAGAGAAGATATATACAGAAAGAGGTCGACAATGATATACAGATGAGTGAGAAACCATCAGGAAATGACAGATTCAGCTCGGCGGAGTCCACCGTGACGAAGGACGGGGCACGCGGGAGATCCACACAGCCAACCATCCCTTGGGTAGAAGGCACATGATGATGATAAGCCAGAGAACTCTAACAAGCTTTGGGAAACTCGGGGGGGGGGTGTGGGGGAGGCGGTGGCGAAGACCGGTCAGACCTAACCAAATGGCACGGAAAAAGAAAAACTTACGATTTGATTACAAATACGAAGCTGAACACCCACAAACGCTGAAACATGATCGCCCAAACCTATCAACATGGCACACATGATGCTCATGATGATGATTATACACCAAAGACGTTATAAGAATGAGACAGGGTGGACTGCCTGGCGTGGAGATCTGAAGGTCAAAGAACCGCTACAGGAAGAGAAAAAACGGACAAGGCCGAATGAGGTAAGTGAAACTGGAAATGAACCGAAATGACCTGAACAAGGCAAATACAGAGAGGTGGAAGTTTATGGCTTGTGCTCCAAGTCATGAACTTGGATGAAGATATACAAAATGCTGGAATGCCGGGCGTTCTTTCTTGTTTTAGACTTGTCTTTAATTGAGAGAGAGAGAGAGAGAGAGAGAGAGAGAGAGAGAGAGATCATCCTCTTGCCATATTATATTTTTTAAGGTTCCACGCATTACAATTTTAAATATATCAAATATTAAAGGCCCACAAGAACTTGGCCTGCTTCCACAAGGTTCTCCGCCTGCTCCGCTTTCGCAGCCCGGCCAAAGAACTCATTCCGTTCTCCGAGGTAATGCCGCCATGGAACTCTTAATTTACAGAGTGAAAGAAAATATCGCTGTACACTTCGCACTGAATACAGTGTCTCTACAACGCGTTCTGCACTTGCCTAATAAGTACCGATCTTTAGGAGTATGAATACTATTCAGTAGCGAAAATCTACGGCATTCAAGTAATAGGTATGTCAGAAAAAAAAGGAATAAATAGGGGTTTTGTGCTACCATACTTCTGCCATCACTGCTCCTCCTACAACATTTCTAGAAATCCTAGAGCAATTAATTTCTATTTATTGTCATACCACAGGCTGTTTACACATGTATTACTTTCTCCACGACAGAACCAGGTAAACATTCGCAATATCTGACACTATACCGGCGTTTATTGTCTCCCCCTTGCTCCACATTAATTACCAGCATTATCAACATTTCTGTCGCTTTAGCGCGTGCAGACACCAAAGAATGGCTTGCACGCATGCATCGCTCCGCAACGCACGTGCAGCCCAACACGCAGGTAAGATATAATTATACACGATTATCACAGATGCTGACACGCTGGTTCGCGAGACTAACATACGACCTTTCCGTTTCTATATTTATATATCTACCCTGTACGTCCTGGGATTCTAAAAACGGGTGTAGGGTTACAGGACGCTAAGAATGCTGTTAAAACGTGTGTAAGATATACAGAGGCAAAAAAATCTCGGAGAAATATATGCGACGGACAAGTTAATCAACACTTTCAACGGAGGGAGGATAGATGGTAACGATTGGTCGAATCGATAGTAAAGTGATAGTGCACAGTGTTATATGGTAAGACCTCCAACAATCGTAGACAACGCACTTTTACACATGAGAGAAAGATGGGAAGAAAAAAATAAAAGGACAACCCGAGATCCGAATCATGGGCTCCGGTAGGGTAGGGCGAGCAACCGTCGTCTAGCCATGCCAGTACATCGCACTAACCATCTTCGCTATCTTCTAAGCCTACAAATTAATCCTTTAATATTTCAACGTTTTTAACAAAGAAAGAAGCGAGACAAGACTGCAGAACAAGAAAGCATACTGAATGCAGGTGTGTAGGTTACGCTAAATTAAACTAAATTAGTGTATGTTAAAAACAGACTGTACTAGATGATGTTATGTCAAACTAAACTGTACTATAGTACGTTATATCAGACTGCACTTGACTAGGTTTTGCTACACTAGACTGTATTATATTCGTTTATGTTAAACTAGAGCCTACTAGATCAGATTATGTTAAACTAGACTGTAATAGACTAGTTTATGTTAAACTAGACTTACATATTATGGTATGTTAAAACAGACTGTACTAGGTTAGTTTATGTTAAACTAGACTATACTGATTAGACTATGTTAAATTAGACTGTATTGACTAAGTTATGTTAAGCTAGACTTCCCTGGATTAGGCTATGTTAACTAAACTGTAATTGATTAGATTAGATTATAACAGAACGGACTTAATTAGACTAGATTATATTAAATTAAACTACACTAGACTACATTATTTTAAATTGAACATTAAACTATATCGGATCAGATTATTTTTCGATTAGATATATTAAACTAGACTAGACTCGATTATACTATACTAGACAGACTGAAAGATTTGTAAATACAGAGACGCAGTCAGGCATAAACAGGTACGAATTTACATGTACGATTTGCTCATCCGTGCATAAGGTGGAAACAATCTAGAGACATACACAAACAAGAGACGGGGAATCATTATGCAATGAGCTACATTCTCCTCAGCCTCATTAAAAAAAAAAATCTTCTCTATCATCCACTCAGTGTGAATTATCCTCTCTCTTGGACTTCCTCTGACCTTCCTCCTCCTCCTCTTCCCTTTCCTCCTCCTCCTCACGCGCCTAACCTTTCTTGATTACTCTCTATCCACTTCCGCTTCTGGAGAAAGCTTCGCGGAAGATGTCAATCATCCTTCTCTAAAGCGGATAAGATTTCTGCGCTATATCCTGTCTATTTACTGCATCCAATCCATTCTTTTCAGTTGTCAGCATGGCGTTTTATCTTCTCTTCCCACACGCTCCAATCAATATCTCCAAGAACAGAGGTTCCCAAGGTATGCTCAATGAACGCCCTATGCTTGGCGCGGAACTCTGATGGTCAAAGAAAAAGTAGGAATGAAACAAAGGTGTGGTGTGCTGCTTCTTCTTCTTCTTCGTTCCCTTATACCACCAAGACCGTCCTGTGATCCTAGTGAATTTACACCTGTGGTCATCGACAGGTCTCGTGGTTTCCATTGTGGTCCCCAAAAGGACCACACGAGATCCACGAGAGGATCACAAGAGGTTCAGAGTATCGCAGGGCTTGAGCCTGTATTTTTGGTGGGTCCCAGAAGCGGGATCGCGTGACACCGTGGTTTTCGTTGCACCAGTTTAATCTAGAGTTGGACTTTCTCACCGGAAAACCTCGGTGTCTTTTGGATATCAGTATATCCCCGCTGGGTGAGAGGTGGTAGGCCATCCAGGCTAGAGTTGGACTTTCTCACCGGAAAACCTCGGCGTGTACTGAGATACCCGTGTATCCCCGCCGGGTGAGAGGTGGTTGCCCATCCATTCCAGCGTTGGACTTTCTCACCGGAAAACCTCAGCGTGATTAGGATACGCATACATCCCAGCCGGGTGAGAGGTGGTTGATTTATCTAGACTGCCCTGGTCCAGTGTCTCCGACTTCAGCATTTTGTGGTCGTGGCCGCTGCCCTTCCTAGTTGTGACCAGGGCGGAGCTTTTATCCAGGAGGATGAATCCTCGCCACTAGTGACTTCCACTCCTGGGTTGAGCCGGTTTAGGCATATTATCCCTGTATGTGCGTGTTTAGGACGTGACCGACCTCTAGAGCTGAGGTACCGTGACATGCTTAGCCATCAATTTTCACCCCTGGTGTAAGCCGGTTTAGGCATATTTCATCAGTATGGGTGTACTTCGGACACGGCCAGGCTCTAGAGCAGAGGCGCCGTGGTATGAGTAGCTCTAATCGCGATACTACTGGACATGCCGATTAAGCTTCACTTTATCCTTTCCATCACCTTTTCACATCGGCGCCACACAGCAACCCTAATTGCTTTTCTGTATTTTCTTCCTTGGCCGGGAGGAGCTTCACTCCAAGCGCGGCATCCGAAGAATCTCGCCAGCAGTGTCTTAACCGCTTGGGTTAAAACATTTCAGGCATTTCGCCCGATATGAGTGCATTTAGGACTTGGCCGACCTCCAGACCAGAGGTGCCGTGATCTGACTACTGTTTACTTCGCTTAATCCTTTCTTTCACCTTTTCCACAGTGGTGCCGCGCGGCAACCCCATCTGCATCTTTCTTCACTGGCCGGGAGGAGCCCCACTCCACGCACGCCAGCTGAAGAATCTCGCCAGCAAGGGTAGATCAGCTACCAAACATGACTCTCATCTACCTGAAGCGTCTGGTTTTCAGGCGCCAGATATTCGGCTTCGCCCATTTTCCTGTCAGTTTGAACAGTTCTGCCATGAGAAGGCCAGGAGCTGGACTTGACTGTCAGAGGTTATTTGAGATCCACCCCCACCTCCGGCAATAACAGTCCCTAGAACCAAAGGTGTACTAAACGAAGAGGGAAAAAAAAGGGGGAAGGGGTGCTGTATAAAGTAAATGTACTCGGTGAACTGAATGACTGGAACAAGGCAGGCCCAACGCTGAGGATTCAGTAGTGGAAATCTAGTACTGCTTCACTACATTAAATCTATGTGTAGATATTTGCTCAGTAATAAGCTGAACAGTAATAAATTGTTATCTTTATGATACTTTATACTTCTATGTCATTTATTTTTCTCTAGCTGTATCATGTTTATGTTATGTTTATCTCGCTTTACACGTTTATGTTATCTTTCCCCTTTTTTATATGCATTTATGTTATCTGTATCTTACCTTATACATAATTGTAATCTTAATCTTACTTTACATTTATGTAATATTTATGTTATTAGCATAACCTGGCTGGTATATTAGTTTGAGACATTTACCGTGGGCTGTGCATGATTGTTCTGCAGCAAGGGAGAGAATGCGATTACTAGACTGACAGGACAATTATCAGTGCCAGCGAACTGTAGCAGACTAAGATCAATGAATCCTGCAAGGTTTCGGGGGTTACGCGCATGCGCACAACTGTATATTCTCAAAAAAAGAGAAAAAAATAATTGCCCGCAAATGCGTGTTGTATGATCAAATTACAAGGTATAATTTTAAAGTTCACACAGAAAAAAGAAAGAAAAAAAATCAGGGAACCAAACTCTTGTAGAGCTACTATATTTTTTCCTTCAACGCTACTACTGCC
This sequence comes from Achatina immaculata, assembly GCA_009760885.1. Taxonomy (NCBI): domain Eukaryota; kingdom Metazoa; phylum Mollusca; class Gastropoda; order Stylommatophora; family Achatinidae; genus Lissachatina; species Lissachatina immaculata. The sequence goes on from CM019694.1 coordinate 4,442,807, forward strand.
CAGACAAAAGTCAGGGAACTGAAACTAAAAGTAACTAATGAAAAAAAAAAAGTTTTTTCTTCTTTTAGCCACATGAATTTTTTTATAATTCAGTGTGCGCTGCCGCGCTGCTTAGAGGGAACATTGGCTGAGAGACTGTTCCGCCTGTCTACTGATGCTCAGAGTGGCAGGTATCGCCTTGATTTCCATGGTGATGGAGTATGGCCGAGAAGCACTGCACTTTTTTTATCCCTGCTTTTTTTTAACTTCACTCCGAATCTACAAGCCCCCGCCTCCGCCGCCGCTGCCCGCTTCTAGTTTCAATACGCGGCTTCCGCTTCATCGCCTTCGGCGCACTGGCTGGGAAACACCTGCAGCTACCAGTTTCAGAGAGGTACAAGAAGAAGATCTAGGGCACGTCTCAGTGTGGCAGATATGTGCTTCTGTACCACACGCTTCAACGAACCATCGTTTCTGTTTATGATGAGAAAACAAGCAAAACAGGCAAAGTATCAATCTGTGTGAAAAAAAAAGTTGGAATACGATGAAAATGGCCGGTGAGAAATGCGCATCTATTTCTTTCTTATCTTGAAGGTTCTTATGAAACACCAAAAAGATTAAAGAACTGGACAACCCGGCGAGCACAGCATTCAATAAATCAGTTATAAAGCGTATACCGGCCCACAGCAACATCGAAGGAAATGAAGATGCTGACAGAATGGCAAAAGATGGAGTAAGAATGCAACAGATAAATAAAAGCACAATGTACGAAAAAAAAAAACACAGAACAAGTAAAGGCGATATACAAAGAATACACCAAAGAAGAAGAGGAAAGCAAAAACAGATGACGAATACTAAAAACTATCAAGAAATAACAAAATGATAAATTATCACACATTTTGGTGCCTCAAATGTTAGACCTGTTTCTGGGTATATCTGACTTGCTGATTCCAAAATTGGCACAAGTTTTCCCTATCGGCTCTATTTTTTTTTTAGATGCAGAACATATACCATATACTACTTTTCACTTTGCTCGCCCATGACAAACCAGGATATTTTAATGTAGTGCTTAAGTTAATATCATTTAAGCATGAAGGAAACGTACTAAAAATTAAAAGAAAAATGTACTACATGAAGATTTACTTATTTCATACCAAAAGCACAAGTTTATGATGCACACTTTCCACTCATTCCACACACAAGAAGCTCTTCCGAGAGTGGGATCTACCAGGACAATCTCGCATAAGATTCCTACAATAGTCTGCCATCATGCGTGAAACAAAGGTCAATGTAAAAAAAAAACAACAACAACAACAAATATGAGTAAATTAAATAAATAAATTTCTCCTTCAAATAAGATACTTGTTATGACGTCCCAATTCCGCAGAAGAGGTTTGTTAAAGAGGGACTAAAATGTTATAAATTCAACCATATCTAAGAAACTAGAGCTGATGCTAACCATATCTAAGAAACTAGAGCTGATGCTAACCATATCTAAGAAACTAGAGCTGATGCTAACCATATCTAAGAAACTAGAGCTGATGCTAACCATATCTAAGAAACCAGAGCTGATGCCAACCATATATAAGAAACTAGAGCTGATGCCAACCATATTTAAAAAACTAGAGCTGATGCCAACCATATTTAAAAAACTAGAGCTGATGCCAACCATATCTAAGAAACTAGAGCTGATGCGGTCTATCCAATGAATCAGCGCCCCAAATAACCCCACGAACATGACTAAAAACCAAGATAACAAAAATTTTGGGGAGATTTTTGTTGGGCTGTGTGATCTACCAAGTGAGAACAGGACACTGCAGGCGGAGACACCATCTACTCCAGAAGGGGGAAAAAAATGGTCCAAAAGACCAATGTGCCTGCAGCAAAGAACAGACACCACATCACATCCTCCAGAGCTGCCAGCTACACAACCCATTCAGGCAAAGGACCTGGCCTGACCCAGGCTCCCCTGCAGGAGAAGCTGTTCGGCGATGCTGGAAGCCTGGGGTGAACTTCGTGTATAAGAGAGAGAGATCGGTGTCAATGTCTGGCCGAACGACGAAATATTAACTTTCATAACGACTCGAAAAGGTTAAGGTAACCGCTGCGTTTTTACAGCGCATGAAAGATGAAAGGGTCTCATGGTGAATCATCTATTTACACGTAGAACAATGCTTGCAACGATTATCGAAAGGAAAAAAAACTAAACTTTTGGGAGGGGGGGGAGGATGAATTTATGACAATATTCCCACCCTGACAGACGTATGCGCAGTGTGCTCATGGGGGAAGTCCGTGGCTCAATCCTGGCTAGGGGTGCCCCGGTCTTTAAGATATAGAAATGAACACCCGGCTCTTTCTAGAGCTTGGAAAGAAAAGGCAGCCAGGCCTGATGCTGACCACGCCATCTGACCACGTCATCTGATGCTGACCACGCCATCTGACCACGTCATCTGATGCTGACCACGCCATCTGACCACGTCATCTGATGCTGACCACGCCATCTGACCACGTCATCTGATGCTGACCACGCCATCTGACCACGTCATCTGATGCTGACCACGCCATCTGACCACGTCATCTGATGCTGACCACGCCATCTGACCACGTCATCTGATGCTGACCACGCCATCTGACCACGTCACCAGATGCTGACCACGTTATCTGACCACGTCACCAGATGCTGACCACGCCATCTGACCACGTCACCAGATGCTGACCACGCCATCTGACCACGTCACCAGATGCTGACCACGCCATCTGACCACGTCACCAGATGCTGACCACGTTATCTGATGCTGACCACGCCATCTGACCACGTCACCAGATGCTGACCACGTTATCTGATGCTGACCACGTTATCTGATGCTGACCACGTTATCTGATGCTGACCACGTAATCTGATGCTGACCACGCCATCTGATGCTGACCACGCCATCTGACCACGTCACCAGATGCTGACCACGTTATCTGATGCTGACCACGTTATCTGATGCTGACCACGTTATCTGATGCTGACCACGTTATCTGATGCTGACCACGTTATCTGATGCTGACCACGCCATCTGATGCTGACCACGCCATCTGATGCTGACCACGCCATCTGATGCTGACCACGCCATCTGATGCTGACCACGCCATCTGATGCTGACCACGTTATCTGATGCTGACCACATCACCCTCTAGAATAAGCGGCAAGGGCGGCTCGTGTCCTTCCCCCCCCCCCCCCCCGTTCTGAAGGGTGTGTCGAGCGTAACAGGCTGGGCAAGCAAGGGCGACAAGCGTGGGGCGCGGTCAGCGACAAGACACTCCCGCACTTGGTTACGTTGATATAAGAAAGATCATGGAATCTGCCGACCAGCCAGGAACTTTGGTAAGTTACAGACTTTGAATATCTGAGTACTGCCTTCAGTCTCGTGAAGCGGTTATAAACCAACAACTCACACACTCTCTCTACACACACCTGAGAGTAATTACCCAGAGGGGCCTACCCCACCCCCAGCTAGAGTTTCAGGTGTGAAACGCTTGCCGAGAGTGGGTGGGGTACTTCCCTGATGATTGAGGAGCTGCAGTGTCGTTTTACTCTCCACGACAGTTTCCTGCCAAGTGTGCAGACAGGCCCCTTCGTGAATCCGTACCATGACAGGGCCCTTAGTGCATCCATGCCATGACAGGGCCCTTAGTGCATCCATACCATGACAGGGCCCTCGGTTTTATTTTCTCTCCAGTCTGAGGGTTCATGACTGCTGCTCAGGCACAGCAAGTACAACTTTATGTAGAATACAAACTGTGTGAATGGTTTTTAATTTAATACCGGTTCATGGCTGGAAAGATAAAATGGCAAAAGACAGAATGGGCGGAGAAGACAGAAATACCTGGACGGTTTGACTGCAAGGTTTGGTAGGAAAGCAGCAATCGGCTTAACTGGAGAGACAGAGGATCGAGCAAGGTATAGATTACCGCCTACGCCTGTTTGTATGGCACTATCTGATCTGTATGTGGGTTTTTTTTAAGGTGGTTACCCGAGTGAATCCCGGATCCGAAGACAGGCTGAAAACCACTGATCTGAGCGAGCCGAACTGTAAACAGGCAATAAGATGCTACGGCAGACATGGGTATTATATTACAGTACCAAAATCTGACTACACACCGGCATTCTAACACACGCGCACAAACAATGCAAACTACCGGAAAGACCTTCAGTTGTCAGAGATAACGAAGCCCCAGCAACTGCTCCGGCCTGTCCTGGTACGGGGCGTGTGACTAACAGATAAACAACCTTACAGGTTCCCGCCGCCGCTGCAGTGAACAAACAAGCAGGCATGTGACACGGTCCTGTGTACTGTCCTACTCTGATGGGCTGACGTGGATAACTGAAGAGGCTATATAAGGAAACAGGACACTGAGATGTCGCGGGTCAGGAAACGAAGAGAGAAAACAACTGGGAGCTGAAAGCATCAGTTTGACTACGAAAAAGAAGAGGGATGGGTGGGGGACAGAGAGAGAGGAGGGGGAGGGATGAGAGAGGACGGAGGAGAGAGAGAGGAGGGGAGAGGAGGGGAGGGAGGAGGGAGGAAAGAGAGAGAGAGAGAGGAGGGAGGAGAGAGAGAGAGAAAGGAGAACAACCTCAAGCGACCGCGTCTTGGGTCGGTACATTCTTCTTTTTCAATCTCCCCTGGAAATGCGAGATGGTGATCTTTGCAACCGATGCTGTGAAGATGGTGTGGCACGGCATCGTTGTGGTGAGAACCAGACGTGCTGGTGTTCAGTTCACCGTCGTTCCCCCCCCCCTCCCTTTTTTCACATTATTAGAACCGCTAACTCAGCAGACCCCGGCGAGACCGATTCTAATGTCAGACATGGATGCACTGAATACAGAATTGAAGTATTTCGTGAACTATGTTTTTTTTTTTTAATTATTATTTTCTGGACAGCCGAGTGCGAATAATGAAATAACGGAAATCATGACAAACAGAAATGTGAGCATGAATGTCATGCTGTAATCATTCTCCTGAAACATGACGCTAAATTTAAAAAAATAAAAATTACTTACTGTTCAAAAAACTAAATAAACGCAATTTTCTGCGAAACCAGATACCCAGAGGGACAAAAAACAACAAAACGGGAGGAAAATATACACTAGAATCAGAGATAAAACAAATAGACAAAAAATACACCGCCAACACAACAACACATAAAGCAACTGTATTATAAAAGCATCCACTATGTTTTTTCACCGGAAATGACGCAATGACTATAATTATCTTATGGTGAAGCTTAAAATTTGGGTCTTCAAAATTTCTCAGTTAAAAAAACCCATAGAAGTAGTTATTTTATTTTATTTATTAAATCTGTCTTAAGTGACTTACAGTCAGAAACCGGTAAATTAATACACTCTTCATTACGCGTGTAACTATTATCGCTACAGTCGATGAGGGAAAATTCAACAAGTGACTAACAGGGCTACCATAGCTGAGTTATAACAACTACTCTTATTACGTCTACTAACTAAAAATAGACACGTATCGCGTGTTTTGCATGTCAATATCACATCTGTAAATAAACAGTCGCCCCCCTTGTTGACAATTCGGGACTACGCCGATGATGGCCAACAATATAAGCACTATTTATAGATATTATGGTGTCGGTGTGCTAATTCGTACAAATGGATTTGTTTGAATGTCTGGCCGGGGTCATTGCAGTTTGCGCAGATCCCATTGATCTTCTGTAGTCAGTCGGTCCTAAGTCAATCGCGCACAGCCGAGATGGTTGTGGTGTCATGTTGTTCAAGGAAGCCATGAAGTTCTTTGTTTAGTTTTTAGAGAGAGAGAGAGAGAGAGAGAGAGAGAGAGAGATTTTACTATGAAGGATAAAGAAACGCCCATGCATTCTGTTCTTCTTATCAGGCCTGCCATTAGCGTCGCAGGGAGTTTCAGACATCTGTCCAGAGCAATGTGAGAGATCTGGGTAGCTGTCATGTTACGCTTCCTCTGTGTGTCTTTCACCTCATCTATCCACTTCTTCCTTGGTCGTCCTCGCACCCTAGATCCAGATGTTTTCGAGTTTGTATGCGCGTGCGGCTGGTTCTTCTGGATCCACGGGTATCAAATGCCCGAACCACTCAACTCTCTGATTTTCGATGTAGTCCTTGACAGGTGTTCCCATCATCTGCCGGGTCATTTCATTTATCCACTTGATCCCCTCTTGCCTTGTTTACCGTTTTTCTTAACCATTTCATCTCACATGCTGTTATCTTTCTGTCACGATATTTGGTGAGTGTCCACGTCTGATAGTGATAGCACGGAATCCAGGTGACTATTGTCCGAAAGAGTTGTTTATTTGGATGTGTTAGTAATGGTGCAAGTTGATAGGTAACATTGTTTGTTTTATGAATTCTACATTCAATTTCTCTCTCTCTACTTTTCCTTCCAGTGTAAATGTGCTCTTTCTAGATATTTGAATTCAGTAATCTGTTAGAGTTTGGTGTTATTTATGTAAATGTTACTTTCTCTTCTTATCATTATTGTTTTTGTTTTCTCGATATTTATTTTCGTATTGTGCTCTTCACCTCTCAATATTGCAAACATTAACACAGAGAGAGAGGGGGGGGGGTGGACAGAAAGAGACACTAAAAGAATGACAGAGTGGCACTAATAGAGCGAGGCACTAATAGATAGCGAGAGACACTAACAGAGAGCGTCTAACAGAGAGATACTAATATAGAGACTCTACTAGACAGAGACTAACAGACAGAGAGATACTCAGAGACAGACACTAAGAGACACCGATAAAGATAGAGACACTAACAGAAAGAGAAGACACTAACAGAGAGAGGGGGGATATTAATAGTGAGAGACTAATAATGTGTGTGTGTGTGAGAGAGAGAGAGAGAGAGAGAGAGAGCTCTACTATTAATACTAACAAGAATGAACTGACCAGGCTTCTATCTCACACCACCTCATGATGCCCAGACTTATCCACTCATCTTCGGTCTGGCCAACGAAGCAGGTCTCAACAATGGCCTCCGCGTTGGCGGTCTCTTCAGACAAACCAGTTCCTGGATCCACGTCAAGACTTCAAACAAGTCACCATAATGTTCTCTCCCCCCCCCCCCACACTTTCCCTCAACCCCGAAAAGTCCACCAAAGACAATGACAGAACCTTCTTCTGCGTTCGAGGCTGTTGGTCACATCAGATCCTGATCCCTGTGTCATGTAACCAACAACCTCGGACGAAAAGGTTGTATTTTCCAATAATGAAATGAATAAGAAAAACCCAAGGAAATTTGCTTTAATACATTCAGTCATTTTTGCATGTCCCTTGTGGAACTTTGCCTCCCTAACAGCTCTCCTGTAGGCCTCTCGGTTGTAACCAAGATGCCCTGCTGGTGATACGTCCATTCGAAGATCATCAACGATGTCCTGCAGCCATCTTCTCTTTGGTCTTCCCCTCTTTCTTTTCCCCATTATGTACCCTTCCAAGACTTTAATACAAACGGGCAAAATATGTCTGAAGAAAGGCGAAGATGAATGTAGGAGAGAAGAACTCATACAAACAAACTGAACTATACCTGTCATTTTCGGTGACACAAAACATGCTGTTTATGGCCAGGGATGTATAAAGCGAGAAGCATCGATTTGCAATGCGTGCTTCAAATCGCTCAGCCCAGGCGAACTCCAGTTAGGAAAAAAAATCGATGGATTGTGAAGAACAATCAATTTACGGATTAAATGGGTTGCGAAATACGACAAGATGGAGACGGTTGTCTCACACGTGTATGCGTCCCGTTAAACCATGGCCATCTGGTGTATGTGATAGCGGTAGGAGGAGACAATTCCAAAGACCATCGTTTGCGCCACCTGTTGGCTGTGTTTGTTTTAGTCAAGTTTCAATTAACCCTCTGGTTTCGTCTTGACTTCAGGCGCCGGGAAATTTCCATACTGTAACAGTATACGCAGCTGACTCTGTTATCTTTGGCGTTTAATATTATGTATATTGTTCCCGGTTATATCTTTGTGCAGTGGTTACCAAACCTTATCTTTGTGCGGTGGTTACCAAACCTTATCTTTGTGCGGTGGTTACCAAACCTTATCTTCGTGCGGTGGTTGTCAAACTTTTATCTTTGTGCGGTGTTTGTCAAACCGTATCAATGTGCGGTGGTTACTAAATCTTTGTGCAGTGGTTATCAAAACTGTGCGGTTGTTACCAAACTTTATCTTTGTGCAGTGGTTACCAAACCTTTTGCGTAAACCCCGACCTTGATTCCTTAGTCACATCTACAGGCGCCCCCCTCCCCCGCCAAAAAGAAAACTATGTTCGCTCAGCTGGTCAGGAAACTCCCTGCCTCCCCTCCTGTTCCCTCACTACCACTTTCGTGTTCCGAACTCCCTCCCTGGGGGTTGGGGGAGGGGGGAGGAAGCGGATGAGGAGAGGAAGTACTGTCAGTTCTGGGGAAACACCGTCTTACTATATTTCATAATATTAAATGTGCCACAACACTCCCAACCATATAGAGCAATGATAACTAACAAACTCTAATCAGCCCATGGAGCTACCCCGGGTGGATATGGTGCTAGTGTTCTAGAGGGGAGGGGGTGTGGTCAGCATCAAGCCTGGCCGCCTTTCTTTCCCCAGCTCCACAGGAAACCAAGTACTTGTTTCAACAGCCAGGATCACCAGGAGACGCCCCTACCCCTCTCGCGGAAAAGGGGGGGGGGGCGGTGCAGATTCAAACCACAGACCTTTCCAAACTTCTTTACCAAATTTAATAAATCTGTAATTTCAAATTTTCGCTTTTAAACTATTTCTCAAAGGACATCCTGACCCAGAAACCCTCACTGTCTTATTTACTCTCTCTCTCTCTCTCTCTCTCTCTCTCTCTCTCTCTCTCTCTAGTTTAATGAATCTGACAGACACTGAAAAACTAGAGGGGAAACAGGAAAAAAAAAGAGGAAAACCCCATCACCCCCCACTCCTCAAGAAACAAGATACTAAAAGAGTGGCACGTAGCGCGGTCCAACACACGTCTTACAGAGAGAACAAAAGATGGACAGACGGTTGTGGAAATCAATAATAATCAACGCCTGGCTGGCATGGACCAGAAAGAAAGAAAGAGAAAGAAAAAGAAAGAGAAAGAGAGAAAGATATATTCCCCATGGCGTGACAGTAGCACGTTCTGCGTTATGTATGTATGTATGTATGTACGTATGCATGCATGATAATGATGATGACGATATCACGTATCTAGTATTAAAGAAAAACAACAAAGGACAATGAACTCAACTCCATTAAAAGCCACACTGCTTTCATCACACCAAATATTCACACCAAACAATCTATCACCAGAATAGCTAGCCGCTCCTCGGGCGTTTTCTCCCGCTAACATCCGAAAACGCTCGTCTGCGCATGTCAGACAAACCAACACAACCATGGCTGAAAAGTGCCACATTGGCAAGAACTTTTAAGATCTGAGATATATAATTACGTTCGCCCGTAAAAAAGCTGAATTTTAAATATGTTTCATGGAAGCACTTGTTTCTGGAATTCATCAGGCAAATGTGATTTTTTTTTAAAAATGGTTTTGGAAATAATTCCTTTCTCCTGTACTTACAAGAGAAACTAATTGATCCAGGAGTTTTTGTGAAGCGAGACATGCATTAATGAAGTGCTGAGAGAGAGGGAATGCTGTCAGCTGTGACGGCTGAGAGATGCCGTTTAATTACAAATCTATATAAAAGATTTTTTTCAGCTCAGTAGCAATGTTTGTGCTAGCACCGAAATCACTGATGCGTGTCAGATATATTCTCGTGTTGTTTTTTTTTTCATGGTTTAACAAAATTTTTTTTTAATCGGTAATAACTTTAAGTCTCTGTCAGGTTATAATGGTTGGACAAAGTTAAACAGAACACATGACAGTTTTTTAAACAGTTAAACAGAACACATGACACTTTAAAAAATTCATTTCTGTCTTTGAAAGTAACAAGAATGCTCCCAGAGATGTTAGTTATCTCCACAATTATTTATTCTTATTTCCTCTCGCTTAAATCTTTGGTTTATTTTTTCAGATAGTTATGGAATATTTATGTTATCTTTCTTTGACAAGAAAGTATTAGGAAAACCATTTCTTCATCTTCGTCGTTCTCTTGGACATTGACGTCAATCTCTCTCTCTCTCTCTCTCACGAATGTGGCAGTTCGTCTCAGGTTTTCAGCATCACCACAGAGCTTCTCCTGTTGGCCGGGGGGGGGGGGGGGGGGACGGCCTTGGTTTGATCAGGTCTTTGTTTGAGTGGGTTCTCTGGCTGGAAACTCTGGGGGATGTGATGTCTTGTCTGCTGCAGGCACATAGGTCTGCTGCGGCCAATTTTCAGCTTTCTGGTATGGATGGCTCCTCAGTTTCCAGTGTTCTGGTCTCAGTCGAAAGGTAGTTTCTTGAGAGTTTATATTATTCGTCTGGAGAACGTTTTTTTTTTAATTAAACGATTGTAATGTAATTTTTTTTTCCTCACGTCACATTGTTAAGGGTTACAACTACTATAGTTTCAGAAATATAATACAAGTGTCGTTCCCGAGCTGAAAAGCCACCCGTCTCGTTGTGCTAAGTGCTTCATTTTCTTTCTTGCCGACACCAGCCACATGCTTGTTTCCTGCTATGCATTAGTGATCAGCGTCGGGGAAGGTAAATGAGGCCAGACGTGATACTGACCGCATCACACTTTCATGTGCCGAAGGTCATGGGAAATACGGGCCTAACACCGTATCCCCAATATGTGTTAATGTCATGTGAACTGGGACTTTACCTTCACCTTATGTCTTTGAAAATATTCACCATTTACAATATTCATTATCAAAATGTTGCCCTTCGTGAAAAAGTCCATACTGGTGCAATCTCCGCCCCTGAAAGAGAATTTCAGCACAGCTACTCGATCTTCACGCCGCTGTCTAGAATCTTAGTCATATGGAAGCAGCGGCGGCGACAGCGGAGTCAAAGCCTTCTACCTTCAGTTGCGGGGAAGCCGCGTGGATATCGATTCGGCTATTCTCCTACCCCCCACCCCAACCCCTCCCAACCCCCTCCCGTGTACACACAAAGCTTACACCACATATGCTTGTCTCACACAACACACAACTGTAATTAATTAGCCGCTTTGCACCTGACATAACCAAACGCCCCTTACAAACGCAATGCATACTAATTTGTCAGAGTACATATTATTCAAAGCGGTTATGGCGTACCTTACGCTCTCCGTTGTCCAATTATACCGTATCTAAAGGCAATTGAGATAATGAGGTGCAGTGTCTTATGAGTGTCTTGTGACTCATATACCAGGCAGGTCCTCCGTGTCACACACGCACACACACACACACACACACGGGCGCGCGCGCACAGGTGGGCCAGATAAACATACATGACAGAAAAACATGGGAAGGAGGAGAGAGGCTGGTGGAAACTGAGCGGGGTGAATAGAAGGATTAGAATTTGAAAGATAATGATTATAAGAGTTTACAGACAAAAGCAGGCAGGCAGACAGATCAGACATAGACAGAAGCAGGCAGACAGATCACACGTAGACAAACAGAAGCAGGCGGGCAGGCAGACAGACAGATAGTCGGGCACGTATTCAAGCAGGCAGGCAGACAGACAGATATTCTTCAAAGAACCCTACTTTAAAACGAAAAAAATGCACCTGACAATTCCTTTTCTGCCAGATCAAATTAGATTTTTACCATTTTTCTGCGTCCGAGCAAACACTTCTTACTTTCTCATGCTAATAGCTAGCACTTCCCACCTTCCCCGAGACACGACAGACACCACGAAACTAAACACCAAGAAGAACACTGATTCTCAGCCCTGGTTCAATGTACTCCAAGGAGACCTATGCGCGCGCAACTGGATTGGCTCGATTTAAAAAAAAAAAAAAACACACACACACACACACACAAGTTCTCAGCATCAGCTGGGTTCTATTTATCGCTTTATTTTTAACGAGAGGTCCACAGCTGTTATCCGCCTGGAAAAGGAGCCCAGGGCCAAAAAGTTAAGAACCGCTGAAGTGGAGTCGTACGTGAGGCTGCAACGAGACAGGCACACAGGAAGGCGAACAAAGACCTCAAAAATCTCAATAGGGGCTCCATGTTTGCTTTAGAACGGGACAAGGTCTGGGCCTCTTATACACATTAAGGCGGCAAAACTGGTTGGACTGCCTTGTACACTGAACACGCGTAAGTTTAACCAGACCGGGATGACATGTCCTACCGCAGGTTTCAAGTCCGGGTTGAAGTGGAGCAGAGATTAATTTAAATAAGTATAAAGAACCGACGACTTTTTTCTAGATATTGACTGAAAGACAAGACTTGAAAGTGTGCTGCCCCCCCCCCCCCCCACCCCTCAAAGGGCGGTGGATGTGAAAACAGAGACTGGAGCAGCTTCGGCGCTTCGATATAGAAGTAACCTTCCTTAATTAAAATGAAGGGAGAGATTAATGGTAGTAGTTCAGCCATTTCTACCATGGAGGTGGTGTGTGCTTTTAAAAGCATTAAACCATTTCCTTGTGTTGAATTTTGTTGTTCTTGTTTGTTTGTCTGTTTGAATGCCTAGAGATAGCTAAACCAGTTCAATGTCTAAGCCGCATACATAAAACTTTTAGCCCGCGGGAAATTTTTTTTTTTTTTTTTTTGTGGCCCGTTGCCAATCTGGATAATTTCTTTGAAATATTTGCAATATTGATTATATATTTCAAAATTATAATAGCCTGGCTTGATAACTTAATAATACGATATATATATATATATATATTTCATTAAACTTAGTTATGTGCGTTTTGCAACTATAGGGCTCGGAAATAGGACATTTTTCAAAATGTATGCCCCGCGTGAAGAATAAAAAATGGCTGTTTTGTTTTGTTTTTTTGGCCCCAAGAACAAAAAGTCGCCCATGCCTGGTGTAAGCACAGCGTAACTGATTAAAAGGTCTGCATGTGACAGCTTTTTTTTTCTGCATGTGATACAAAAGATCTTTCTATGACAGTGGAAAATACTATTAACGTTTGTTTGCATATGTTCGGCGTGTACACTGTAAGCTGAAGGAATGTTACCTGAGCCGTTCTCCGTGTATTTATGTATGTTTGTGTATGATGATGTTGTTGTCCTTGTTCCTCTGCTTTAGAGCAGGGCATGTGTCGAAAACCGTTCGGCTCTGTTTAAAAGTATTTACTTCTTACCATGCCCGCTCTATGAACCTACAAATCATGTCTAAGAAGTGGAGGCGGATTGGCCACACTCTGAGGAAACCCGACACCAACATAACAAGACAGGCACTGACATAGAATCCTCATGGAAACAGAAAACGCTGATGACCTGGACTTACTCGGAGGAGAGAAATTATGACAGTGCTCAGAGACAAGGGATACACATGGAAGGAAGCAGAGAATAATTCCAAGAACAGGGATGACTGGAGAGCCTTTATCTGTGGCCTATGTTGTCAAGGGAATAAAAGGTGATGATGATGATGATAATGATGATGATTTTTTAGACATTTCATTAGCGATAATGCGTGTTACCCTGATTTTTGCGATGCGCCTTTTGGCTGGGTAACTCCGACTTCAGCACCTTTCCTTGCTAGGGCAGACTGTGGTCTTGCTCGGACTGCCATGAAGACAGTGTGGCTGGCCTGGCCAAAACTTTGTTTTCCAGCCTCTGGTGGCTGTACTTAAGCCCCTTCTCCATGTCAGATGGTTTGAGACAGTTCCACAGAGACACTCTGACTCTGAGATGAGGAATCTGATGAGTGCTTCAACGATATCCATTCCCCGCCACCTATAGTCTACTGGCTCTGTTTTGTTTACATCATTCTGATAGCCATTGTTGTAAAGACTCATAGGCTTGTCACGTCCTGGATTCATTGGTTTCACACCAGACTTCCCTCATCCCCGCCAGAGATCTCCATGTCCCCATCCGTCCACCAACCTGACATTACATTTTGCAAAAATAACAATTACAATTACAATTAGTGTTGATTGCTGCAAGTTTCTGGGCTACAGAGGTAGGTCAGAGTTTTTAAGCAAACAGATCCATGTTCCCTGTCTCACAAACACTATGTTAAGATAAGTGTGCTCTTAACACAGTTGTTCCCAGGGGAAATGATGATGATGATGCCCGCTCTACTTTCCAAAAAATCGCACTTTGTTCCCATCCTCCTTACAAGATCGATATCAAAAAGTTAAAGTCTTTTTTTTTTAATTATAAAGAAAGTTAATTTTTCATCTATTTTTTGTGCTTTTATCTGGTGTGTTGTTTTTTTTTAATGTGATACTTGGAAAAAAAAAGGCTTTTGTCAAAATATTTCACTGTTGCGTGTTTTTGGCTTACACGTGCTCATCTTACTCTCTGCCATTCATGTTTCTGCCCACTTTCTGTAATACTGAACCATACACCTCTATCTACCTTTCATTACTTTCCAAAACAAAAAACAAAAGGTTAAATAATCCAAGATTAACTGCATGATGATGGTGATACAAGGTACTAATACCCCATCTAACAAACCGATGAAAATTCCCACACTATGGGCCAAGCCACTTCCAAGCCACTCCTAACAACTTCGGGAAGTCCTTGCGGGTGGGTGAAGAGCATTTAAAAAAAAAAAAAAAGCACAGATTAAAACGTCAAGTGCGGCCATTATAAGAAATGGATTTGCCTGTCCTATTTCACATGCGGCTAAATTGGTTGCACAAACAGAGACACTACAGAGGCCAAAAGAGAAGGGTTCTTTATATGCGCCGTAGTTATGTTCCTAAACACACACATACTCATACAACAGAGGCCAAAAGAGAAGGGTTTTTCTTTATATGCATCGTAGTTATGTTCCTAAACGCACACACACACAGCATATATCGAAACGACGTATATCGGGGACCAATCACGCACACACAACATATATCGAAACGACGTATATCGGGACAACCTGTAATTGGTACCAGATTCAAGACCCAGCTGTGGGGTTTTTAATCTGGTAAAACCACACACACACACACAAAAACAGCCCCAGGGTCCACCGAATATCCAAAAATGGGTACCAGAGAAATTTGGGGAAGGTAAACGTAGCCAGGTGTGATACTGACCACGTCACACTTTCATGTGCCGAAGGTCTTGGAAATATGGCCCTAACACCGTATCCCCAATTATGCCTTAATGGCGCGGGAACTGGGATTTACCTTTACCCATACCATGCTTGTAGAAAACAAAACTTTGAAAAGAACGTTTGGCCTCATCAAACAATGGAGTCATGAGAGTCTCGATACCAACGTAAATGTCCGTAATGCGTACAAGGAACCAAAAATACTCTCCACTCTAGCGAAGGTTTAACCAGGAACCCAGGTTAAAGTTTCCTGTGATAAATGTTTCAGGATAGGGCAAGAGATAGAGAGATGGGGTAAGAGACAGAGAGAGAGGGGGTAAGAGATAGCGAGAGTATGTAAGAGATAGAGAGAGGGAGAGGAGACACAGAGAGAGGGAGAAGGGGAAGCTCAGGTGGCTTTAATCCCCGAACTAGATCCATTAAGCAGGTTTTATTATCAGGCTCCACCACCAGGCTGTTGTACCACAGTAGACTTCATCAGGAGAATGGTTTGTAGGTAAACGAGGCCTTGTTTTGAAATAGGGTTGTTTTGCCGGCCCTATCAACAGTGTTTTATCACATAATCTCTCTCTTTCTCACGATTGCGTCCCTTCTCTCTGTCAGTTGTCACTATGACAACTTTGTCACTCTCTATGACGATCTTCTCTCTCTATCTCTCTCTCTCTCTCTCTCTTATCCTCTGACGATATCATCATCAAATACAATAGAATGAATCTCTCTGACGTCCTTTGTACTCTCTCTCTCTCTCTAACAAATGCGTCCCGCTCTGACAACTTTATCACTCTCTATGACGATCTATTTATCTGTCTGTCTATCTATCTGTCTGACAAATACGTCTCTCTCTCTCTCTCTGACAACTGTCACTCTCCCCAGTGCAGGCAGCCTTGCTCCCTTTCATGGGCAGAAAAAAAAAACAAGAACAGTCACCTGCCTTCCCCCAAGACTCCAAGAACCAAGAACCAACACTGCGACGACATACAGCAAGAGATACGTTTAAGAACAAGATACATTACCAGGATGAAAAACATAATTATATATCCTGATTTCATTCCAGGGAAAGAGGAAAGTTCATAGACTGACTCCGGAAAATGGCAGATTATTTAGCTGGGTTTTTTATTAAATTAAGTCCTGCTTTCAAAACTTGAAACAAAAGGCCGAGGCGAATGCACTACTCTAGCGACATGACTATCTCGGCCTGCCATAAGTCTATCCATCTTGTCTGTTGATGGCTCTAGTCGTCGGTTTAGACCGGAGAACAAGCCAAGGATGGTAATGATCGTGGTGGATTGTGCAAAGCTTATTTTGTTAATCCAAATCTTCAAGCAAAAGCCCTAACTAATTTCCGGGTTGATTCTGTTATTCTGCTTTGATATCTTCCCGCCGTCAGCCAGTGATGGCATTATGGCCGCAGGCCCGGGGTGATAGAGTAACAGCACGATTTGAAACACAAAGAAAGGGGCAAATTGTATCATTGCAAAGAAACTGAAAAACTGTATCTTTGTTTTTTAAAAAAAAACTTATAACAGACTGCCCGAGTAATAAATAAAGTCTATATAGACTGCCTGAGTAAAAAATAAAGTCAAAGCAGGCTACTCGAGTAATAAATAAACCATACACGGACTACCCGTGTAACAAATAAAGTCTACATAGACTGCCAGAGTAACAGATATAGTATACACAGACTACCTCCGGATGACTGACGACTCACTACCAAAACTAGCACTAAGATGGACACCACAGGGGAACAGAAGTAAGAGTAGACCAAAGGAGACATGGAGAAGAACAACAGAGAGGGTGTTGAGCAATATATGGCTCCCCTGGGCAAGCGCGGGAAAAAACAAGACAAAAATAACACCAAAAATGAACATGACCTAACAGCAATCAAAAGCACAGAACACAAAACACGTCACCGAAAACAAATAAAATGAAGAAAGGAATCAGAACGATTGTTACTGATATCTCAATCAGCCAGCCCAAAATGACGACACGGCCCTAACCAACCACGACTTCTTTACGTACCACCGTATTCTTTTTAACTGACTGAAAGAGCAGAGCAAAGTCTGCTTTTGTACTATCTTGTATAAGAGACCCGCCCTCCTCCCTTTTCCCTCCCTCCCTCCCTCCCCATAGCCTCATTTTGTATCTTCTGACAGCTGTTTCCCCAGCGTTAATCTGCAAATCTATTGCATTCCACGCATTATTATGACTATATCACTTGGTATATGTATTGACAAATATTCTGACAAATATTCAAGTCCTTGTTTATACATTCTTTCCAATGACAGGACGATGATAACTACAACACGAAATATAAGCGCGCGCGCACACACACACACACATATAATGCAGGCCTCGTGCCTGGTATCCATGATGCGGGCTTGGTCGTTTGGTTTTTGTCTTTGAATAGTGCGCTAGTTCTAAATCTATATTTGGCAGTGGATCCCACATTTCCAGGCTGAGAACCGTCGTGGACCTCTCTTTAGAAATACAGCAACAAATAGAACAGATATGATGCTAAGATTCACTTTTTAACCGAGCCCAATCAATCTGTAGGCCCATGGACGTTCTTCCTCGAAGTCCTAGATTAAGAATCACTGGGATAGTGCGTGCTACACGTGCATTTGGCTGAAAGTAGCGGTGTTTGATATTTAAAAAGCTAATGTGCGGTTTACTACCACACCAAAAGTCCGTATCTGTCTTTACTTGAGCTATTTGCAGCCCTTGATGTCGGTGCCAGACGAAGACTTTGTGCCGAAATGCCATACGATAATGGCTGCAACGCACAGTAGCTTACAGCTCCTGATATATCAGTACAGGACCACTATAAATATTATATAATCTGGTCATGCCTGATCGTTTACTGCCCGTTAACAAATACAGATGTGATCTGTCAACAAATGCAGATGTGATCTGTCTATCATCTAATTCTACTGGCACAGTAAAAGAAGCTACCGGGGAAAGACAGAAGAGTTGTACAGTATTTCAATACAGGAGTTGCTTACGGGGAGGATAATACACAAAGACAGACCAAATTCAGAAGGCCAAGTCTATGACAGCATAGCAGCTGCACGCCTTCCCTACTTCATCGCTCACTGCGCATGCTCCACACCCAGCATCCGTTCCCAGAAATACTTGTATGAAAGATGGTTACTCTACTGTTTACAAATAATAATAACAATAATTTTTTTTACTTACCTATTTCTACCTGGGAGCAGTTTGTGCCCGTCTTTCTTACAAGTGGGAGACCAAAAAGCAAAGTGTTCATTTTTTTCATCTATTTTTGTGTTTTTAACTGTTGTGTTGTTTTTGTATGTGATCCTTGAAAAAGACTTTCGCTGAAATATTGCACTGTTGTATTCATTTATATATGTGCTCCGTCTTACATTCTGTTCATTCTTGTTTCTGCCTTCTTTCTATCTTTTTTTTAAACTGAACCATACACATCCATCTAATTTCAATAATAATAATAAAATGTTAATATTAATAATAATGTTAATAATAATAATAATGCAGTATTAGAGGGACTCTTAAAAAACCTATAATGGATATCACCTCCACTATATGGATCCTGCATTTATGCAATTTCCCCCCCCCCCCCCTTTCTGATCTTCTCAGAGAAACTTGAAAACCTAACACATATTCTCAGTTGTCTTCTAGTTTCATCTTAGTAAAATATCAAATTTCCAGATAATGGCATTTACTGAAATTAATAAACATTTTGTACAGTTTAGGGGCCACAAATTGGTTTGTTTTGTGCATTTATCACTAAATGAGAAGCTGCAGTTTCAGACAGTTTTTCATGACCAGATACACAGCCTAACCCCCCCCCCCACAAAAAAAAAAAAAGAAAACAATGGCATCAATGAATCAACAGCCTTCTACACTTTTAAGAACCCTTGAGATGACACAAAAAAGAACTATTTTTGTAAGTACAATTTTGTTTTATTAACATCTAAGAAAAATTTTGCTTTTTAATTCAATAACAACTGCAAATAATGACGTTAAAAAAAAAAAAAACAAGATGGTCTCTTCAGCTCAAAAAATATTTCTGTATGTGCCAAAGTAGGCACCAAAAGCTCATTAAACTGACTCAAGACATGAGAGCATTTATGTGTGGTCATTATTCATCATCAGCAACATAAGTATTAGCTCCTGTGATATGTGGGCACTATTCACCATGGGCAACATAACTGTAGATCATTAAGCTTGTTGACATGTAGCCATTATCCACTATGGGCAATATAACTAGATTATTAAGCTCAGTGACATGTGGCCATTATTCACCATGGGCAGCATAACTAGATTATTAAGCTCAGTGATATGTGGCCATTATTCACCATGGGCAACATAACTGTAAATCATTAACCTCAGTGACACATAGCCATTATTCACCATGGGCAACACAACTAGATTATTAGGCTCAGTGACATGTGGCCATTATTCACCACAGACAACACAGATTATTAGCTCTGGCTGTGTATGGTGAATGTCACCAATGGGTAACAGATCTTTAGCTCCAGTGGTATGCAGTCATTATTCATCTTGAGCAACACAGATAACTAGATCTAGCGAGAACAAACAGCAGCACTTGACAAGACTTAACTTACTCACTTAAATCCTCCCTATGCCATCAAACATCACAAAGGGCTCTCATGGTAGTTTGACAAGGCTGGCTAATATATAATTCTCTTCCTTGTCTTACTGGCCAACCACAGGATAATATTATCAAGAAACATAATGAAAGTCATACTAGAAAGGAAAGCAGAAGGCAAAAGAACAAGTGGATGATAAAAACAGATTGGTGGACAGTTTTTTTTTTTTAATGGACTGGATTCAACTTGGCCAAGAGAAAACCGGAGGACTTGTTGTAGCCAATCTTCCCTTGAGAGACTGCACAGGATGTTGATGATGATGATGATGATAATGGGATAACACACACAAGAAGAAACAATGAATATTATCACAGTGAAACAGGGGAACAGAAGTAAGGGTAGACCAAAAGAGACATGAAGAAGAACAACAGAGAGGATGTTAAGCAACAGAGGGCTCACTTGGGCAAGAGCAGAAAAAAAAAAAGCAAAGGACAGGCATTTGTAGAAAACTCTTGTGGAAGCCCCATGTGCCCTGGGCACTTAAGGTTCAGAGAGAGAGAGAGAGAGAGAAACCTGTTAATGTCCAAGGATAATGTTGTCTTTCCTGCTGATTTACTGATAATATTTCTTTTAGTCAAATACAGATGCAAGAAGAAGAAACAAAAAACTAAAACTGCCAGATGAATCATCACAAGGAAGTGGGAGCTAAATACAGAGTGTACATAGAGGTGCTGAGAGCTAGTACAGTCAACAGCAGTCAAAGTGTTCTGTTGTATTATCTGACTGCAACAGTAAATGTGAAGCTTTAGCTGATGAATATAATCTGGTGGATTTTTTTTTGGTGTCTTTTGGCTGATGAATATAATCTACTGGAGTTTTTTTTTTCTCTTGTGTCTCCTGGCTGATGAATATAATCTGGTGAAGGTTTTTTTTTTCTTTTTTTTTGTAACAAGGGTATCAGAGGAAGTGGTGATGCTGTAACAAAACTATCATGGGGGTTGGTATTGAAGTAATAACAGTATCAAGAAGGTGGTGATACTGTAACAAAGCCATTATATGATGTGATTCTGTAACAAAGAAGTCACATACATTGATGAAACAATGATACTGTAATAAAAACATTAAATGAGATTATTTACACACACAGACTAAGCGAGGAAATTAAAATCAGAGTACAGATAGGGAATAAAAGATACTTTGCCTTGCAACACCTGTTAAAATCCACAATCCTGTCCCAAAACACCAAAATAACAATCTACAAAACTATAATAAGACCAGCCGTCATGTATGGATCAGAAATGTGGAGTACAATAATGAAAGATGAACAGTTGCAGATCTTTGAGAACAAGATCCTGAGAAGAATCTTTCGGCCAATAAAGAATACCAACAGCAGAGAATGGAGAGCTGGAAAGAAGAACTGAACTTAACAGCTTACTTAAATCCCAACGAATTATAAATATCCTGAAACCGAACAGACTATGCTGGCTGGGGCATGTAGAAAGAATAGAAGAGAACAGACAAATGAAAATGATGTATGCACTAGAGATGAAGGAAACAAGACCAATGGGTAGACCAAGACAGAGATGTAAAGATAACATAGAAGAGGATATAAAAGAAATTGGTGTCTCACCAGCTGGAGAGAGAAGATTAGGAATAGAAAGGAATAGAAGCGAACTTTACCTGCAGCAATGAGCCCAATGGCTCAGAAAGGTGAAGAAGAAGATAATATAGCAGAGGAGGCATCACAGGAATTGTGGAAGGAGCTACAGCGGTTTCACTAATTGCTCTTTGCAAAGCCCACATAGTAGACGCAGAGAAAACAGATGTGGCCAAACGTATACCAGTTCAAGAGAAACTATATGGGAATGTACACCAACTTCAGCTCTCAAAGCATAGAAGTTGACATTTGAGAAAGATCAAAGAAGAAGAAGCTATTCACAAAACAAAACAAAAAAACAAACCAATAAGAACCAGCTTGCTCAACCAACTCCATCACCACAAAGAGAACGCATCACTCCTAATTTCTGCTCACCAGTGTCAGGGGTGCACACTGTCACTTTACTTATTAAACTTGTATACTCAAAATATAATGAGGAATGTTAGAGAAGATGTAGACAAAGAGTATTATGATGCCATAACAGTTGGAGGTTATGAAATACCAGAGATTAGATATACTGATGACAGTATTACTGTCCACAACACAAAAAGGAATGGACAAAACCAATTATGTCAGTCCGTAAAAAAAGAGACGAGCAAAATCTCTATCTTAATGTGAAGAAAACTAAACTGATGACAAGTGACAAAACAAATAAGGCAGCTGAAATATGTATCAATGAGGAACAATTGGAAGAAGTGGAGAGTTTTGAATATCTTAGATCGCTACTAACTAATAATGGAGATACAATGATAGAAATTAAAAGGAGGACATCTGTGGCTCTTCAAAAAGTAAAACAACTAAAGAATCTGTGGAGAGGAGCAGACAGAACTACAAAAAATAAGATTTTTAAGGACATGCATCTTTCCCATCGCAACATATGCTGTGAGACCTGGACACTTAACAAAACAGTTGAGAAACGCATAAATGCATTTGAATGTAAATGCTACAGAAGAGTTCTTCACATATCATGGACATGAAAAAAGAACAAATATATCTATACTACAAGAACTTAATATTGAAGAAGGCTGCCTAGTAAAGAGGATTAAACAAAGAAAACTTAAAATATTTTGGACACATTAAACATCATGATAATCTAGAGAAGACCGTCTTGGAAGGGTACATAATGGGAAAAAGAAAGAGAGGAAGACCAAGGCGAATATGGCTGCAAGACATCGTTGATAATCTGCAAATGGATGCATCAGCAGCAGGCCATCTTGGTCATAACCGAGAGGCCTACAGGAGTGCTGTTAGAGAGACAAAGTTCCATAAGGGACATGCAAATGACTGAGTGAGTGTGGCTATAGAGCCACAATAGCCAATTAACCCAGAGCATTGTTCAGAATACTGACTTGCATGTTGACCAAGCCAGTGTTTGTTAAACCCTAATCAGTTACTTCTCTCCAGTGCAGCACTCTTCATCTTCTACCTATCAATTTGTACAAAAAAGATCTGTCAAAAAGACCAAAGGTTCTCACTCTGGAGTCCATGGACTCCCGGGGGGTCCACGAAAGGATTTTTTGAGGATCCATTGACCAGCAAATGGATTGCCTCAATTAAAAAACACAAATCTTAGCATCATATAGGATCTATAGTAGTTCTCAGGCCAGATGATGGGTCCAGAGGAAGAAAAAGATGAGAACCACTCATTTAAACATAGAAACAGGAAACTGACTCTTAACATCTATACAAACACTATTAACAATGACCGAGGGGCAGATTAAGACATGAAATCAAGGATATGTAAAAACATGGGAAGATGTTTTTTTTAGTAACTTGGTAAAATAGAAGAATATGAGATTTAATTTGTACATTTTAAAACAAAATCATCACTCCACAGCCAAGCTGTTTTCAACTGTTTAAAACTAACAGATGACAAACAGCTTCAGTTGTTACCAACTTAAAGTTAATAAACAAAAGGGCAAAATAACAATCAAAACAGAAGTTAATAACAACTTTCACAAATAAATCACTGGGGACAGTAGGACTAAAGTATTCATTCATTCAGCTACTTGGTGTCTTTGCCAATATGTTTCTCCACTCTGTGTAAATCTGGCCATTTCTATCAGAGTGACTGCTCTTGCCTTTCCTTTTGCCAGTTGGTCATGACACTCAGAAATTAATCTCCGGCCTATCTTTCTTTCTTTTTTACCCTGAGAGTCGCATAAGATTATAAAAATGTATAATAACTTAATTAAGATTACAACTTTCGAAATGAAATAATTGGATACTGAAATTGTACATAGGAGATGATGCAAATAAACTGAGAATACACTAAAGAAACATATTTTCCTCTTATAATTGTTCATTGTCTTCCTCTCTTTCTTTCAGTTTGACTTTATAAGATTTCCATAAGATTACAATAAAAAAAAAAACTACATAATAATCTAATCAAGAATACAAAGTATGGAACTGTCAGAATGAAATAATCAGAAAGTGAGATTATAAGATAAGACAAAAATAGACTCAAAACATATCAAAGATGTCTTCCAAGAAGATGCCTTTTTTTTTCCCCTGGAAACCACAGGATTACAAAACATAATAAAACAGAAGAAGGATGGAGAATTATTCATCTTCTTCTTCTTCTGTGCTTACCATCAAGATAAATTGTGTCACCTTTTAAAACCAAAAATAGAGAGAAAGAATGAATGAAACAAAGAAAGTACTTGCCCATATGGCCAGAGTGCCTACAGAATTTTGGTTCCACCACATACATACAATTTGGGAAGTGAAAACTCTACAATCATACAATACACAATGTCATAGACATTTATAACCTATAAGAGAATGTGACAAACAAGAATACAGTCTACTGTAGGATATCACATATATGTATAACCCATACAATAATATATAAACTACAGTAGAATAAGACACACTTTTATCAACATTCCACTACAGAATGTCATATTTTCTACATATAACCAACAACAGAAATATGATAAAAACATATGTATAGCATACAACAGAATGCCACACATATCAATGTATAACATACAATAAGATATGATAAATGTTACCAATTAATCCACTACAGAATATCTATGTTATTCAGCAAAACATATCTACAAACACTTTAAAAATGAAT
Source organism: Achatina immaculata (assembly GCA_009760885.1). Lineage (NCBI taxonomy): Eukaryota > Metazoa > Mollusca > Gastropoda > Stylommatophora > Achatinidae > Lissachatina > Lissachatina immaculata. The sequence continues at coordinate 4,467,249 of CM019694.1, forward strand.
TTTTCATAAACAATTTAAACAACTGTAATTCTCTTTATTATTATTACCATTTTAAAGCTGTGAGTTGGGCTTTTTTTCCCCTCATATTTCATAAATTTTAAAATTCAGAACACTCAACATTAGCATGAATAGTTCAGCAACATCTGGCTGTAACTAATCTATTAACTCTCTGAATACAATGCATATGTTTCTTAGCTTTCAGATGTCAATATAGAGCATTAAAAATGTGTGTATCTGTTTATACGGAACAGAAGTAAGGGTAGACCAAAGGAAACATGGAGAAGATTGTTGAGCAATAGAGGGCCTACCTGGGCAAGAGCGGAAAGGAAGACAAAGGACAGGCGTTTGTGGAAAACCCTTGCGGAAGCCCCCCCCCCCCCCCCCCCCCATGTACCTTGGGCATTTAAGGTTCAGAGAGAGAGAGAGAGAAAAGAGGAGAGAGAGGGTGAAAGAGGGTGAAAGAAGACAGAAAACATAAGAGACACCCCCTTACATGATATGTGAGGAAACACAATAATAATAAAGCATCAATGACAAATACTAGTGAAGAAGCATGATAGTTCACCCCGACCCCGGGCCTTCCCTCCCGGAAAGGTATTCGATGATTATATGTATGCGTGTATGTTAAAAAAAAAACACATCACAAACAGTAACACATACCCACTACTCCTACAGAAGAATGTCACACAACCGTCTTTGTTAAATGACCCGCTTCAGGCTAATGGCACAGACTGGATTAAGAGATCAACTTTACCAATTGTAAATTATAAACCCCTTTCCGGTAACAGCATAATTTTATGTACGGTACCATATATGACACAGATCAAACACAGTTACGTAATCATTGTTACACAAACATTCCTCCATTAAAACTCTGTAGCCGTTACGGAACTCGGGTTTGAGTCCTAGCTAATACGGAGCGAATGAGCTCCGAACAAATCTAATGTATTGCGGCTACCATATCTTGATCCAACGCATGTCACAACTATAATAAACCGGCAATGTCGCATAATCGCAAAAAAGGTGCTGATAAACCGAACAGGTTGTGAGACTTCGGGGTTTGCAGTTGTTATGAAGTTATTACATTTGCCGATAAGCCTCCACTCAATGATAGTTAGTCTAAGGCGCGACAAAAGGGTTAAACTTAGTTTTATAACACACAACCGGTGACCGCTTCTCAAAGGATCCAGAATAAATTAACCTCGTTTAACTTGTTAAATATCCACTATCACTATGACATCACAAGAAAATATAAATAATGCAACTTAAATGAACTGAATTACAACTATTTAAACGATTGACTGAAAGGATGTGAATTACGACACTTAACTATAAACGATTTGAATTAAAGGAAATGAATTACAACGCTTAACCATAAATGACTGACCAGAACGTGAAACGGTAAAAAAGCTGTCAAATGAAACAAATACATTTACAGGTATTTACCTTTGTAGAGGTATCCCTTATTTCATCACTTATAATCCTAGCTGTGTTTATAATCACGTGTTGTCCTCAACGATGTAATCCCGAACCGGCAGGAAAATAAAGCAACACTATGCCCAAAAATGGTTTTCACAAGTGGAGTTACTAACACAACAACTGGTTTGGCTTGTTCCCTGTTTCCGTTACCGACTCCTAAATGATGTGTCTTAAGTCAACCACGGCAGACAGACGTGGGGGGTATGGATTCGTTCGTTCACTTATTATTTTAGTTATACCAGGAGTCCCCAGTCCTGTTTGTACTTAACCTCGAGTCATTGTACAGAGGGAAGGGAGGAAAAAAAATGTGCTAAAATAATCAAGCTGTAAGCTGCGCACAAAGCACACGACTAACACACACGCACACACCGGGCATAGAATGCGAGGCTCCTATGGCAAGCGAGACAGAGTGACTGACTGACGGCCAGCTATCCAGGAGAATCGAGGCCGTGGTATTCACGCACAAAGAGCAACTTAAAACTTTTTTTTTTTTCCTCCTTTCTTTACCCCCTCCTCCTCCTCTTCAACCTCCCCGCTTTCTTCCAGTATCCGGCTATTTTTAAAATTTTGAACTCGTCTGATTCGGTGGGACGATGCAGACAAACGGCGCGCGGGCAGACCAGACCAGACCAGGCCCAACCCCAAGCTGGAAAGGAGTTTTAAGAGAGGCGAGAGACGACGTCAGCGTTTGTTGTTTGTGCTGTGTGTCACGCGGTGACGGTGACAGAAGCGGTAAGGAATCTGGGACTTCAAGCGAAGCCCCCCCCCCCCCCGTGCTAAAATTGGCGCTGCATCCTAACAACGTGTGTCTACCCCCTTTAAGCTTTTAGTTTCAAGCGTTCAGTGATCTACGGAACACACTTCCCGGCTGCAAATTCCCTGGTAAAGACACAGCCGTTTCATGGTGGACACGAGAATCTCTATGAACTATATACATCAGAGAATTATGTGCACTGTCCCACTTTTGACATCTTCTTTAGCTGTGTCCTCGCACACAGTTCAAAGGTCAAAGTTCGCATCGCTTTTTTTAGGCGGGAAAGCGTGGGCTTAGAAGAAAGGCCTGAAACGTGAAGATGTCACGCTGACATACTTTTGGGTTTGCTTTTTTTTTTTAATTTAAGAGGAACAATGTCAGAGCAACGGAACCTGAAGACGGATTTAAAAAAGAGGGAGTGACAGACACTGAAATTTGAAATAATCGCAAAGCTGTGAAAACTGCTGGGGAAAAGGAGTGACACTACGCAGGAAAATGGAACAACAACCAAAAAAAAAATGGCCACAGAAAACAAAGCTCTTAACACTTCTTGGTTCTCATTTCAGACCAGACAAGACCTTTGTCGAAAATCAATTTAATACATATTCCATTAACAGCCGTAACATATGTTTGATGCACTCCTGCGTGTACAGCCGAAAGAATGCACATAAAAAATGTTTTTTTTCCTGTGGAAATATGCAGATTGCCTCTTATTTAAAAAAAGCTCACATGGCAAACACGCGTGCCAGGCATTCGTCCAGAAGACTAAGAGAACTAAGATGACTGCTTAAAGGATGGTTCCCGTTAAATGTCAATCTAGGGCTAGAAAAGTAAGCAAGGTTGTATGCCCCCCCCCCCCCCAACAAATCCTTTTCCTTCAAAAGCTGTGCACTCTAAAACACGCTGTTCTGCCGGGTCGAAAGTGAAGCCGCAACAGGCCTAGTCAATATCTAACGATTAAAATAATTATCTAAAATAGTTAGATCCATATCTGATGATTAAGTATCAAGCACAAAACTAGATATTCCATTATGTAGGAAAAAAAAGGAAAGTAAATCTCCTCAGGGGATCATCTTCATCTTGTGCCACTTCACCAGGGAAGAATGGCTCCAAAGGAGCTGTACTTTTCTCTGTTTCTTGCTGTCCATGTGTACCCTGCTTAGCTGAGTTCGGTCTACGTTGACCATTCTCCTAGCATATTGTTGTTTTCTTGCTCTTTTCGTTCAACTTTTGCCCTCAAATGTTACAAATAAATAGCAAATTATTTTAGTATATAGACTAAGATACGGAAATGCCTAATTTGATTTTAGTAGGGGTCAAGACCCTATTGTCCGATTTGGCAATCAGCGACCCCAATGTCCTATCCCATCTTTTCGTTGGTGCTCCCAGTAACAGGCCTAGCCTGGCTAACGGAGCAGGGGTCGCCATAGTCCCCATGGTGGTGGAGTCTGCTAAAGAAGCTAAAGCATCATCGTACTTTTTAGCTCCACTGAGATTGAAAAAAATAGCCGCCATGATCCGCTCCCAAGTTGACGCGATGCAGTGCCTCAATTCCTTCACGACATTGGCTGCGGAGACCACCAGATTGCATTTTCCCCAAGACAAGACAAGACAAGATAGGACAAGACAAGATAAAAACAAGGCAAGATAAGAAAACAAGACAAGAAAGGTGTTAAAATAATGTGATACAAATTTAAAAGCACGAACTGAATATCAGATAAGTAAATATGCATAATCAGAACTGAATAATGGTTTCCAGTGTAGCAGTTTGTTTCAGTGTACAATTCTTTCTTGAGAAACGGTTACAAAACAGCAAGACTATGTGTCTTGCACATATGCCTTCTTCTTCCACACTAAAATATGGACAATACTTCTTCTTCTTCTTCTTCCACACTGAAATACGGACAATACTTCTTCTTCTTCTTCCACACTAAAATATGGACAATACTTCTTCTTCTTCTTCCACACTGAAATATGGACAATACTTCTTCTTCTTCTTCCACACTAAAATATGGACAATACTTCTTCTTCTTCTTCCACACTGAAATATGGACAATACTTCTTCTTCATCTTCCACACTGAAATATGGACACTACTTCTTCTTCTTCTTCTTCTTCTTCTTCTTCCTCCTCCTCCTCCACACTGAAATATGGACAATACTTTTTCTTCTTCTTCTTCTTCCACACTGAAATATGAACAATACTTCTTCTTCTTCTTCTTCCACACTGAAATATGAACAATACTTCTTCTTCTTCTTCTTCTTCCACACTGAAATATGGACAATACTTCTTCTTCTTCCACACTGAAATATGGACAATACTTCTTCTTCTTCCACACTGAAATATGGACAATACTTCTTCTTCTTCTTCTTCTTCTTCTTTAAGCAGCCGCTGAATTCAGCAGCTTTCCCGACCACTGAGGCTGACTGCTGAAGACAAGACACTTCTCCACTCCTCTCTGTTCTTGATCTTTTCTTGCCAGTTGTCGATTCACAGAGCGCGTGTATCTTCCTCTAGGCTGTCTCGCCATCGTTGCCTAGGTCTACCTCTAATCCTATCCCCTTTCACCTGTTTAAGCCGTCTATCCACCTGCATTCTCTGTAAATGTCCGAGCCAACTCAGTCTGTTGTTTTTAATAATGGCTGTTAGAAGCGGAGAGCTAAACAATGTGTAGATTTCCTTGTTACTTCTTATCTTCCAATGTTGTGTTACAAGGTATCTTACCAGTATATGGACAGTGCGGTTTAACTTATTCATTCTTACATGCTGGTTCAGTTATTAGATTTACTAAAATATTCCTTCGTTAGGTGCACTGGCTATCGAATTTTCCCATTTTCTGTTGTCCTTGTTAACTCTAATCGAATCCCGCTGCTTCTCTTTTCAAGCAACTTGATAACACAAAGTTAAGCATGATTACATTCGAAAGATTGTAGACAAAGCACTTTAAACGTAAAAAAAGGAAAAAAGGGTGAGAGAATGAGTGTGAATAAAAAACGAACTCCATCACTATGAGCAGCTGCCTGCCCAAGAGAAGACAATGCGCTGACAGCTCAGCTACAGAGCTGGTCTCCTTTATTTTTTTTTCCTTTTTCCCTTGGAGTTTCTCAGTGATTATCAGTCCTTTTCCCTAGCTTCTACCTTATCATGTTCCCTAGCTTCTACCTTAACATCTTCTAGCTTCTACCTTATCATGTTCCCTAGCTTCTACCTTAACATCTTCTAGTTCTACCTTATCATGGTCCCTAGCTTCTACCATATCATGTTCCCTAGCTTCTACCTTAACATGTTCCCTAGCTTCTATCTTATCATATTTCCTAACTTCTACCTTCTTAATGATTAGTCCAGAGAATGTTTCTTATCATTTCCTTTTGGTTTTGGCTTATGCTATCCTGCAACTTCCCCATAAATCTTCTTTCTTTATTTCTTCCTGGTTTTTTTTTTCAAAGGGTATACGATAGGTCTTTCTGCAAAATTTGATTAAGTACACATCACCTTAACTCTTTCACTCAAAAAAAAAAAACACCGGCAGTGTCGGTAGATCTTGCGCGTCTACGCCTATCAGTGCTCAGAGAGATATATTTTAGCCAAAGTCTAAATAAAATGAAAAGTAGCACATTTCTTATCCAATAGGTATTTTAAAATTATAGAATCTGTTTCTTTCTGCCAGAATTTCTCGTCAAAATGTATTCTGACAGGGCATGGAAAATTAATGCAGGACTGAAAGAGTTAACGGTCAGTATCTATAATTGCCAACTCTCTTCTGTTTCGTTTCAGTATACGCTGTTTAGTAAGCGAGCCGTCCATCCCGAATATTCCTTTCGATAATCAAGATATCCGGTTAACTGCCGGCACTCTCGCACGTAAAATATCACAGTTGTCTATTTATGCCTTCTAATCTACGATGAATTTATCTGGTTTTGTCAAAGAATAAAAGTATGACTGGAGATGCCACAGAACTTTCTTCGATTTGAGTACGATATCCCCCCCCCCCCACCACCACCCACGTAATCTTTTGTTTAACACTAGATTATCCTTCATGGCAGCAATGTTCTATTTATACGATCTATTATGGACATACAGATAACTTGTTACAAATATATTATTACCATCCCTTCCCCAACCACGTGGTTGGTTGTGTATAACAAAAATATAAACAATAATAACAAATATTTATTTGCGATTTTGTTCCGGTTGTGTGTGGTGTGTGTGCGTATGTGTGGGTGTGTGTATGTGTGGGTGTGGGTTTATTTGCAAGATTCAAACTTTAAACTACGATATGAAATAAATGCAGACTTTTACAGGAAAAAAAAACAAACATAAGAGGACGTGTTCACTGTGCAGCTGTTAGCGTGGTCTTGCGATATTTTTGTTTGGTAACTTTATAGTTAAGATAATTTATTTTTCTAGAACACGATGTCCCCGTATTACGCACATCGTTCAAAGACCCCCCCCCCCCCCAGCTGGCAAACTTGCCGTAACTTAAGACGTGTAACAGTCGCGGTGCGACCCCGGGTGCATTACACAACTCGAAGAGGGTAGAACTTTTTCTAGAAAGCTTGAAGCCAAAAACGGATGTGAAAGAAAGTAGCTCTTGTACAAACTGATAACGACACGGAACCTCTCTTTCCCACCCACCCACCCGCCTAAAAAAAGGTATACTTTTGGTCTGTCTGAATATTAGCATCTAAAACAATGAAACATAATGAAATCTTATACGTGTAACTAAAAATAACAAGAAACTTCGCAGTAACGGGCCTTGCCTGGCTAAGCCACGTCGTGATAGAACTGGGACGCGGAGTTGTTTCAGATACGGGGGCGCGGTTATGGCGGCAAATTTCTTTTTTTTTTCGGTCCCAGCGTAAAGCTAAAAAAGCAGCGATGGGTGGGTGGGTGGGTACAATACTTCTTTAACAGACTCCGCCACCATGGGGCAAACAATGTCATAATCCCTGCCCCGTTAGCCAGGCTAGTCCCGTTACGGGGCTACCAGCGGAGAGCTGGGATGGGGGGTCGTGGTTATCTGTGATTTTTTTTCTTTTTTAACCCTGACTTCGCTGTGTCAGCTATGGGTCGCTGATTGCCAAAACGGGCAGTGTCTTGACCCTCTAGAGCACGAAAATGGGGGGGGGGGGGGGCCTGCGCGCGCTCACACACACGTATGCAAGCACACGTACGCACACACACACACATGGAGTCGTACCCCTACTTGCGGGCACACTGGAAACCCAAGAAGGGGAGGGGTGGGGGCCTCCAGTTGCAAGCTGATTTGGCCGTAAGCCGGCCGCTATAGTGGGAGGTCAGACATTAAGGACAATGCACTACTATAACATGTTACAAGATGAACTGACACAACAACCAGTCACTTTACAGCACAACCAGGACGGAGCTTAGAGCAGTAACAGCCTGGAATGTAATCATACAATATGAATAACAAAACGTTACGCGACGAAACATACTTTAATAACTTTTGAGTGGCACATACTGTGAACACAGCCAGGTGCACGCATTCTGTACTCACGAAGTGAGCACGTTTCGAAGCCGTTATGCCGTAGATTTTAATGAAAAATGAAACATTTCACGAGTTAAAAAAAAAACGTTCTGCGGTGATGAGACAATGGAAAGTAAGAGCCAGCCAATCAGAGACGCGGTCTTGGAATAAAATAAAATATACTTGTGGGACCTCGGCTGTAAGTCGACTCACGACTGTGTATATTATTTAAGCAATGATATCATCATCATCATCATCGGGTGCCGTGACGGTAGACGCTGGCTTCTCCACAAATCTTGGTTCTTAATATTTTCCATCAGCTCAGTTGGGGGGGGGGGGAGGGAGGGAGAAGAGGACCCTGTCCGATTATGCAATCAGCGACCCACAGCTAATATGCTAGCGTCAGGGTTAGCGAACCATATCTGACCAAGACCCTGTCCTACCTCTCCGTTTTTACTCCCAGTAACAGACATAGCCTGACTAACGTGGCAGGGATCGCCATATTCCCCATGGTGGTGGAGTCTTCTAAAGAAGCATTGCACACCCCCTGCTTTTTAGCTGCACTCCGGGACTGAAAAAGTAGCTGCCATAATCCGCTGCCACGCCCATGCGATGCTGTACCTCAACACCTTCACACTTTCGGCTGCAAAGAACACCAGCTGGAAGCTGCAGGGAGATGGTACAAGACAAGACAGGACAAGACAAGACAAGACAAGACAGCTCAGTGATTTTTTTTTTTTTTGGTGTCATCACGTTAGACTGTCCATGATTTTTGTTTTTCTCTTGGTCTTTCCTTGCCTCTATTCCAATTTATCTTTCCGGTTATGATGTGTCGAAGCCCTCCTCTTCTCATTATTGTCCAATGAATGATGGCCTCCGCTTTCTTATGGATTTAATTAGATTCCTTCCTACATTTGCTTTTCTTCGACATTCCCCGTTTGTCATCTCAGCTGTCCATGGTATTCTTTACATTCTTCTAAGAAACCACATCTCTGTTGCCTCTAGTTATCTTTTCATTGATCTGTTGCTTGTTTACGACTCACTTCCATAGAAAAGAAATAATTATATTCAATAATAATAACAATAATATAAACAGGGTCCTTGTTATCATTAAGCAATCTAAAGCAATCAAAATTGTAAGCAGACCTTAGAAGAGCACCTCATTGATTTTGAAAAGTACATTTTCTTCCCCAAGTCTTTCTGCTCATGAACACACAAGATAAAAAACATCAAGTTATCTTTGTATGTTGTGCAAAAACAACCCGGATTCATCTCTACATACACACCGCTCTCTTTTGTGTGAGCTACTTCCTTGGGAAGAAATGAGAGCCCTTTACAACAGAATATGTCATGGTTTTACTCCTCAAATATGTATTAATTTTAGATAGCGAGTTTTAATTAAATTAACAAAGCATTTTTTTTTAAATCTAGAGAGCACAAATTATAAGACCAAGGGGTAGACAAAGGCAGAAAAGGAAAGATAACATAGAAGAGGATATAAAAGAAATTGGTGTCACCACCTGGAGAGAGAAGATTAAGAATAGAGAGGAATAGAGGCGAACTTTATCTGCAGCAATGAGCGTTAATGGCTAGGAAAGCTGACGAAGAAGAAGAAAGAAGAAGAGCTGTAGAGAGAAGATTAGGAATAGAGAGGAATAGAGGCGAACTTTATCTGCAGCAATGAGTCTTAATAGCTCAGAAAGAAGAAGAAGAAAGATATCATAGATTGTTTTGGTGCTTCCACTATTGAAAGACAAGATAAACATCATTGAAGAATTTAGTAATAATTGTACTTGTCTTTGTATCAACTCCCTGTAACTGTGAGCTGATGTTCTTTGCAGCCGATGCTGTGGAGGTGTTGAGACACAGCATCGTATCGGCGTGGGAGCGGGTTATGGGAGCTACTTTTTCAGTCCTGGAGTATAGCTAATAAGCAGGGGGAGGGGGGGGTGGTGTGCAATGCTTCCTTGCAGACTCCACCACCATAGGGACTATGACGACCCCTGCCCCGTTAGCCAGGCTAGGCCTGTTCCTAGGGGTACCAAGGAAGGGGTACCCTTGTCTTGGACAGCTATGGTTCGCTAACACTGACGCTAGCATATCAGTTGTGGGTAGCCGATTGCCTAATCTGACAGTGTCTTCAATTCAAGCAAAATCCTTACTAATAATAAAAAGTGCAATGCCTTTCCCCCTCGTTTTCGAAGTTCATTCGTTCAATTATTTTATGAAGAACCGACTGATGACGTGGTTCTAAAGACTGTTATAGTCGGAGGTGGGGCGAGGGATATGCTCTCCACTCCAATGAAATGTCTCCAAGGCGTGCGTCTCAAATAGCCTCTGACAGTCAAGTCCAGCTCCTGGCCTTCTCGTGGCTGAACTGTTTAAACTGACAGGAGAAAGGGCGAAGGCGAATATCTGGCGCCTGAAAACCAGACATTTCGGGTAGATGAGTCATGTTTGGTAGATCATCTACTGCTGCTTGGGAGATTCTTCAGTTACCGTGCGTGGAGTGGGGCTCTTCCCGGCCAGTGAAGAAGGGTGCGAATGGTGTTGCCGCGGGGCCCCACTGTCAAAAAGTGTGAATGAAAGGATTAAGTGAAACAATCAGTAGTCCCGAGGTCAGGACTGCTCAAATTACGGCACCTCTGCTCTGGATGTCGCCCACGTCCTATGTGCACTCATACCGGGCGAATTCAGCCTGAACTGGCTTAATCCAGGGGTTAAGACACTGCTGGCAGATTCCTCCGATGCCGCGCGATTAGTGAAACTCCTCCCAGCCAATGGAGAAAATGCGAAAAAGCAATAAGGGTTGCCGTGCGGCGGAGATGTGAAAATGTGATGGAAAGGATAAAGTGAAGCTTAATAGTCCAGTAGCCTCGCGGCGAGAGCTACAATCATACCATGAGACTTTTGCTCTAGAGGTCGACCACGTCCGATATACACCCATAATAGTGAAATATACCTAACCCGGCTTAAACCAGAGGTGAAACTTGATGGTACTCATGTCACGGTACCTCTGCTCTAGAGGTCGGTCACGTCCTAAACACGCCCACACTGGGATAATATGCCTAAACCGGCACAACCCAGAGGTGAAACTTACTAGTGGCGAGGATTCGTCCTCCTGGACAAAAGCTCCGTCCTGGTCACAACTAGGAAAGGAAGCGGCCACGACTACAAAATGCTGAAGTCAGAGACACTGGACCAGGGCAGTCTAGATAGGCAATCACCTCTCACTCGGCGGGAATGTATGCGTATCTTAATCACGCTGAGTTTTTCCGGTGAGAAAGTCCAACGCTGAACTGGATGAGCAACCACCTCTCACCCGGCGGGGATACACGGTTATCCCAAAACACGTCGAGATTTTCCGGTGAGAAAGTCCAACTCTAGATTAAACTGGTGCAACGAAAACCACAGTGTCACTCATTCCCGCTTCTGAGACTCACCAAGAATACAGGCTCAAGGCCTACGATACTCTGAACCTATTGTGATCCTCTCGGGGATCTCGTCTGGTCCTTTCGGGGACCACAGGGAGACCATGGGACCTATCGAGGACCACAGGAGTAAATTCATTACGATCAAGGGGCGGTCTTGGTAGTAGAAGCGAACTAAGAAGAAGAAGGCAGATTATGACGTTTTCTTTTATCCATCCTGCATGGTTTTGTATGCTTCCCATCAGTTCCACTGAGCTTTGTTTTCTCGTACCGCTTGTCAGTATCTTAGGAATTTCTCTCTTTCTTTTTGCATTAAGTTTTCCAGTGACTGTCAAGTTTGCTCTGTGTTGTTCTCTCTCCCCTGATATGTTACAAGAATTATTGTACTTTTTCTTTTGCGTTGAATTAGCTTTCATCATCATCATCATCATCATCATCATCATCATCATCGTCGTCGTCATCATCATCATCGTCATCATCATCATCATCATCATCATCATCACCATCACCATTTTCCTTCTAGCATTCATTCATGCGACATGTCCTTGCCAGAACGTTGTCCCTTTCATAGCCTCCCTGAATGCAGTAAGGTTTTGTTCAAGTTGACCGGCGTCTTGCAGTGATATATTCAGACCTTCCGCGATGTCCTGAGTCCACCTACGGCGGGGTCGTCCCTTTTCTCTTGTGACGGGCACTTATGCCTTCTACTTTCAACCTCTCCAAGTTATTCTGTCTACCTCCCAGTGTATTATTATGGCTTTTGTTATGGCCAAAGTATTTTCTTTAACTAATGAAGAATGTATGAGAAGAGCTGGAGAGACAAAAAAACCTTGTCAAAAAGATAAGAGAGAGACAGTGTACTTTCATAGGACATGCAATGAGAAGAGGGGGCATTGAAAATATTATAACAACAGGAAAAATAGAAGGAAGAAGATCAAGAGGAAGACCAAAAGAAATGATACTGGACAGTCTGACGGGATGGTGTGAGAGGAGATCACCAACTGAACTGATGGCCTGCATGAAGGATCGGGTACTCTGGAGAAGCATAATAGCCAACGCCAGTTGGCACGGCACCTGATAATGATGATGATGATGATGATGATTTTCTTTTCTTGATCCTTATTTCTTTAAGAAGCTCACGTTGCACTTGTAGTTGTTCTAATACTTAAGCATTTGTTCTTCTCGTTTTCCATGATATATTACCACTATTTCCCTGTAGTGAGAAGTGAGAATAAATTGTGAAGCAACAACTTGGTTTGACATAAAACAAGGGGTCCGTCAGGGAGTACATACTGTCGCCTTACTTATTTAACTTGTATACTCAAAATATAATGAGGAACGTTAGAGAAGATGTAGACAAAGAATATATTACAATGCAACAACAATTGGAAATACCAGAGATTAGATATGCCGATGACACAGTATTACTGTCCACAACACAAAAAGGAATGGAAAAACTAATTATGTCACTCTGTAAGAATAGTGAAGAGCAAAACCTCTATCTTAATGCGAAGAAACCTAAATTAATGACAACTGACAAAACAAACAAGGCAGCGTATCAATGAGGAACAAATGGAGGAAGTGGAGAGTTTTGAATATCTTGGATCATTACTAACTAATAATGGAGATATAATGAGAGCCTGTCCGATTTGGCAACGCAGCAACCCATAGCTGACATGCTAGCGTCAGGGTTGGCAAACTGTAGCTGACCAAGACCCTGTTCCACGTCTCTGTTGGGTACCCCCAGCAACGGGTCCGGCCTGGCTAACGGGGTAGAGATTGCCATAGCTTCCCCCCCCCCCCCCACAACGGCAGTGGAGAAGAAGCATTAGCTTCAAGTCATAACCCGCTCCTTGTCCGACACGATGCTGTGTCTCAACATCTTCACCACATCTGCTGCAAATAACACGAGTTAGCAGTTGCACTTCCAAGAAGAAGAAGAAGAAGACATTCTTAGTGTTTCATAATTGCTTTCAGAATTTTTATTTTCGTTATTTATTTTAAAATCGTAATTCAATCCGATTACAGCATATTTTCAGACTTTCAAAACTGCTTTTAGCATGACTTTGACTGTGTCCTGGTTGGCCGAGTGGTTAGGCGCTTGGTTTACTAATCTGGTGGTACTGGGTTCAGATCCCCGCGCTGTGGATTTTTTTCTGGTAATCTTACATCTTACATCCTTCCCGTGCCGTTAAACGTCACATAGGGCTCGCATGGTAGTTCGCCAAGTTTTCCTGTTCTCGGCGAGTCTTTCAATTTCATCAAGGGATTTTATGCCCACTAAATTGCCTTCTCTTAACAATGTCCTCTTCCAGTTTCACGTGGTCGACCTCTTTTTCTTCGGCCTGTTGTGCCCCATTTGATAGCTTGTTTTGGTATTCTCTGATTGCTTCTTCTCATCACATGGCCTCTACATATGTCCATCTTCTTTTTCTGACCACCCATTAGACAGGTTGTTGTTTGCTCATCTGTCTTATCTCTGCGTTGTTCTTGAATTCATTCCACTTTATACCAAGTATTTTCCTTAGGCTTTTGTTTTCAAAAGAGTCTAATTTATTGTCTATTTCTTTAGTTGATTTCTGGTAATACCACACAAAAAAGATACAGGGGTTCATCCAGCTTCTAAAAATGGGCACCAGAAAAATCTGGGACGATAAATACGGCCAGGCATGATACTGACCACATCACACTTTCATGATCCCAGGGTCTTGGAAATACGGGCCTAACACAGTATGTCTTAATGGCTTAGAAACCGATAATTTTTTGTTTTGTTTTATGTTATAATGACTTTGATTGTGCCCTTTGCCGTCTTGTATAGTTTTTTTAAAATTTGGTACTGCTAATCCCGCGTGATGAAATTCCATTGATTTTCTCTTGATTTCTAGTATACAGCGACCAACGTTCCCTCTAAGATCTTGCGGCTCGTGTGCAAAATTTTCAATTACTGTACAGATATGCTGTCAAAAGCATTTTTGTGTTGAAATGTACGTGGTAATGTCAAATGACAAAGTAGAATTTAAAGTTGTCATAGAAGGACAAAATAAATCAGGAAAACAAAATCATGTAACGATCATATTTTTCATCAGCGCTATTACAGCACACAGTAGCATATCTCTCTCTCTCTCTCTCTCTCTCTCTGAATCTTCAGTGCCCAAGGCACATGGGGCTTCCGCAGGGGTTTTCCACAAATGTCTCCTTTGCCTTTGTTTCCCGCTCTTGCCCAGGTGAGCCCTCTATTGCTCAACCTCGCTGTTGTTCTTCTCTATGTCTCTTTTCGTCTACCCTTACTTCTGTTCTCCTGTGGTGTCCATCTTACTGCTATTTTTGGTAGTGAGTTATCAGTCATTCGGAGTACATGTCCCAACCATCGCCAGCGTCTGTTCTCAATACCTGCTGTCAGTGGCTTCATCTGCATTTCTGCCTGCAAGATGTTATTTCTTAAGGTGTTTGGCCAAAATATCTTTCTAATTCTTACAGAGTAGCATAGCAATATTTAAAAGCGGGAATTTTATTTTTCTCTGCGCGGCGTATAACCTTTCTTGCGCGGCAAATGAGTGAACATTGACAGTGACACACTCATTTCCTATCTCCAGTCAGAACTTTTATTAGGCATGTCTCGTCTTCGTGGTCACAGATACTATAGCAACAAACGCCAATCATCTTTGTTTCATCATAGGGCCTCATATAATCCAGCCACCCATTGCGAGAATTCCTTTCAATACTGAAGATATCTAATTACAGCCAGCACTATCTAATGGGAAATTTAAAAAAAAAAAACTCTCGATTATTATCCACGCTTCCTTTGCTAAAAAAGAAACAACCAGGAATTCTGTTTAATGATTTCACCAACGGTGAACCCGATGAGTCTAATCAGTCGCGGTAGGATGCCTTTTCCTCTTCGTGGATGGTCACACGTGTTTGATTACGGCCTCCTTAATCTCCAACACGTGCAGCCTCAACATCAAACGACCCCGAAGTCTAGTATCCCTTACTATAAACAGTTCTCAGTTACCGACAGAATATCAGGGGGGGGGGGGGGAAGATAACTCTCATTAGTCTGGAGCACTGCTACCCTGCTACGTTACTTGGTCACCAACACGCTTCCATTCTATATGAGGATTATATTTTTTGTTTTTGTTTTTATCATAATTCAAAACTTTCCGCTTTCGCCCCTTCACCCCCATACCCCCCCCCTCCCCAAATCCCACGCCCCCAACTCTCGGGCGGAAAAGAAATCAGAAAATGGGTCCAATGATTCAAGGAATTTTAACACTGGAATTCCTAAATGGGGGATAAATATATATTTCTGAACTTTAAGTCATGGTTGGGACATGTGCTACGAATGACTGACAACTCACTACCAAAAATAGCACTAAGATGGACACCACAGGGGAACAGAAGTAAGGGTAGACCAAAAGAGACATGGAGAAGAACAACAGAAAGGATGTTGAGCAATAGAGGGCTCACCTGGGCAAGAGCAGAAAAAAAGGCGAAGGACAGGCATTTGTGGAAAACCCATGCGGAAGCCCCATGTGCCCTGGGCACTTAAGGTTCAGAGAGAGAGAGAGAGAGAGAGAACTTTAAGTGCCCAGGGCATATGGGGCCTCCGCAAGGGTTTTCCACAAACGCCTGTCCTTTGCCTTTTTTTCCGCTCTTGCCCAAGTGAGCCTTCTATTGCTCAACATCCTCTTTGTTTATATATATATATATATATATATATATATATATATAATGGACATATGTACGTATGGGAAGCAGATGATGGAGATACGGTTACCAGATGATGAAGGACTTGGAATCAGATGATTGAGGCATGGGAATTAGATGATGGAGATATGGGAACCAGATGATGGAGATATGGAAACCAGATGACTGAGGTATGGGAGCCAGATGATGGAGATATGGGAACCAGATGACTGAGGTATGGGAGCCAGATGATGGAGATATGGGAACCAGATGATGAAGATATGGGAACCAGATAATGGAGGTATGGGAACCAGATGATGGAGGTAAGGGAACCAGATGATGGAGGACTGGGAACCCCAGATGATGGAGGTATAGAAATGATGGAATTAAGGAAATCAAGGATGGGACCATGTGAAATAAATGATAGGGCTATGTGAAAGTAGAATTGCAAAAGCAGCATCGATCTTCAAGAATCTTGAGAAAATATGGAATTCAAAAGTTATAAGCACAAAAACCAAGTTAAGACTATTCAATTCAAATGTAATATCCACCCTCATTTATGCATGCGAAAGCTGGAAAACCACTAAAGAAATAGACAAGAAATTAGACTCTTTTGAAAACAAATGCCTAAGTAAAATACTCGGCATCAAGTGGAACGAATTCAAGAACAATGCAGAAAAGACAGATGACTGAACAACAACCAATCTCATGGGTGATCAGGAAAAGGAGATGGACATATGTTGGTCACGTGATGAGAAGAAACGATCAGAGAATCACAAAACAAGCTATCAAGTGGAACACAACAGGCCAAGGAAAAAGAAGCAGACCGCGTGAAACTCTGAAGAGGACATTGTTAAGAGAGGCCAAATTAATAAGCATAAAATCCTTTGATGAGGTTGAAAAGTTAGCCGAAGACAGGAAAAATTGGAGAACTACTTTGCGAGCCCTATGTGACGTTTAACGGCACGGGAAGGATATAAGATTTAGGATATGTGAAATAAATGGGGGGGGGGGGGGAAGAGGGTATGTGAAATAAATGATGAGGGTATGTGAAATAAGTGATGGGGGTATGTGAAATAAATGATGAGGGTATGTGAAATTATTATGGGGGTATGTGAAATTATTATGGGGGTATGTGAAATTATTATGGGGGTATGTGAGCTAAATGATGGGGGTATGTGTAATTATTATGGGGGTATGTGAAACGATGATGGATGACAGGACTATGGGAAATAAATGACTAGGGTATGTGAAGTAAATGATGGGAATATCTAGATCCCATAGTGGTATGAGAGCTAAATACTATAGCAGTAAATGATGCGGTTATGGGAACTAAATGATAGGAATATAGGAAACAAATGATAAGGATATGGGAAACAAATGATAGGGATAGAGGAAACAAATGTTAGGGATACAGGAAATATATGATAGGGATATAGGAAAGAAATGATAGGGATGTAGGAAACAAATGAAAGAGATATGGGAAACAAATGAAAGAGATATGGGAAACAAGTGATAGGGATGTAGGAAACAAATGATAGGGATATAGGAAATATATGATAGGGATATAGGAAATAAATGATAGGGATATAGGAAACAAATGAAAGAGATATGGGAAACAAGTGATAGGGATGTAGGAAACAAATGATAGGGATATAGGAAATATATGATAGGGATATAGGAAATAAATGATAGGGATAAAGGAAACAAATGAAAGAGATATGGGAAACAAATGAAAGAGACATGGGAAACAAGTGATAGGGATGTAGGAAACAAATGATAGGGATATAGGAAACAAATGAAAGAGATATGGGAAGCAAATGATAACAAGTAACAAGCCACTGGCGTTTTCTGAAGCCACTCTGGCACCTAACAGTACAAGTAATGATGATGATGACGATGATGATGATTGCTACAGTCTAATGAAGGAAGGGGGGAGATGTATAAGTACAAAATGGGCAATCGATTTGGCGGGGGGGGGGGTCCTGCAGTCGTAGAAAAGTTAAAAACTCGTGTTACAGTAGTTTGGACACCTACTAGTTTGTATACAAGTGTAGGTTAGCGTTACTTTTCAGCATATAATGTTTGTTATAGAATCTGCAGCATATAATGCTTGTTATTCAATCTACCCACCTTCAAAACATTAGAGGCAGGATTATGCGGTGTCAGTGAGAAAATGAAACAAAATCATCCAAATTTTGATGCTGATTATGACTATATATGGATTAATTTTCCGCTTTGCCCCGTGGAAGACGGACGAATGTTCTGCTTGGTCTGGGACAAATGATTTGCAGAAATGTCTTCGTTGATGCCGCACCGATCCCTGCTGTTTCATCACCTTGTGGAGGCAGCAGCAAGATCTATCAGCATATCAGTCAACAGTGGAGTATAGGGTGGTGGAATATAGATAGAAAACTACCCTAACTTCTATTTTATACACTGTACTTGCTGCGGTAGGAAACCTGAGTGGACTAGAGATTACTACCCTGGTCTTTTACGTTGGTGTCCTTAGTTTGAGTCCGGCTGCAGCCGCCCGAGTCGCCCAGATGCTGGCCCTATCTGGAGCTGGTAGAAGAAATGACGGCCGGGCGTGATGCAGGTCACACTAGCCTCCAGTGTTGTCAGGTCAAGGAAAATATGGGCATTGATACCACATCATGTAGGCATGATACTGAAGAAGGTTGGCTAGTAAAGAGGATTAAACAGAGAAAACTTAATGTTTTTGACACATTAAACTTCATGACAATTTACAGAAGACCGTCTTGGAAGGGTACATAATGGGGAAAAAAAGAAAGAGAGGAAGACCAAGGCGAAGATGGCTGCAAGACATTGTTGATAATCTGCAAATTGATGCATCAGCAGCAGGGCATCTTGCTTACAACCGAGAGGCCTACAGGAGAGCTGTTAAGAAGGCAAAGTTCCGCGAAGGGACATGCAAATGACTGACGGACTGATGGTACCTATAATAAGACTATGCCAGGGTAATTTCTCTTACCCTATGTCTCCACCCATCCACCTACAAAGGTAGGGGAGCTTTTGGCAACCGGAAGAAATATTTTTTTACTCACGGACTATTGGTGACTAATCTGACCCCGTAATGGGCGTGTACAAACTTAGTACACGCCTACTCAGGGACAGACTGACACGAGCGGGTGCTAATTAGTTAATCCACTCCGTGATATAGATACAACGGATTTAGTGCAGCGGTTCTCAAAAAGTTTTTCAGGTCGGAGTACCCGCGGACTCTTCTACACTACCCCACCACTTGGATTTCAATTAAAAGCATGCCGAATATTCCATGTCCAAAGATTATGCGGCTGTGGGGTCATTGTAATGTACGTAATTAATTTTTTAAATAAAAATCACCACTTACTAACTGGGCCCCTTGTGATCACTCGCGGGTCCACGTTTTGAAACTGATGGTTTCTTACAACTTGACATTTTTCTGTTTCTGTATGTTTGAAGTTTTCATCAGATCGTTAGAGCAAAATGCCTGGAAATATGGTAATCGGGGCATTTTAGACTTGAGAGAACGAAAAGTAATAAGTGAATGACCACAAATAGGATACCAGATCATTTATGTTATTTTTCTAATAGAACACCAAACTTTTCTGCTGTTTTTCCAATAGAACACCAAAGTTTTTTCTGCTGTTTTTCTAATAGAGCACTTGTTATTGTCCTAATCTGGCTCATACATATAAACATCTCTTAAGCACTTTAATAACGCTTAAACAAATAAGAACAGAAAGGATTAAAGTTACACAAAAAGGGAGGTAAATGATAGAAAAAAAACCTGAACTGAAATAAGAAACTAGCAAGTAGCCCGGATGTAGGACTTCCGTAAGAAATGTAAACAGGTACGAATATTGCTCTTAATCTCTCTCTCTATCTCTCTCTCCCTCTCTCTCTCACTCTCACTCTCTCCCTCTCTCTCTCTCTCTCTCCCTTTTCCGCTTATCTCTTTTTAATTCACTTTGTGCCCCTCGAAGCGATCCTGGTGCATCTTTAAAACAGGGAAGATCCTCCAGTTCCCCAGAGCAAGTACACTGACTGAACGACTCCCACCCACATTTTCCCTCCCCCTCCCCCAACCCCCCTCCCCACCCCACCCTTTCTCATTCGGCCTGCCCAGATGTCATCAAATCGTGCTGTACAACTGCAACAAATGCAGAAAAACCTGCGCTGGATTTAGACATAAGTTAAAATAAGAGTCCTCTCAGTCCACAGGGCCTTTGTGAGATCTTCTGACGTAACTTTAATAACAAAGTGGGCTGCAAGGTGTATATAGTGTAGGGCCTCACCGAGTCTAAATCAGACACTATGGCTTAGGGCCTCACTAAATCTAAATTAGACACTGTGGCTTAGGACCTCACTAAATCTAAATTAGACACTGTGGCTTAGGGCCTCACTAAGACTAAATCAGACACTGTGGCTTAGGGCCTCAGCAAGTCTAAATCAGACACTGAAGTTTAAGGGCACACCAAGTCTAAATCGGGCACTGGAGTTTACGGCACTAGAATTTAAAGGCACACCAAGTCTAAATCAGACACTGTGGCTTATGGCCTCACCAAGTCTAAATCGGGCACTGGAGTTTAAGGGCACACCAAGTCTAAATCAGGTACTGGAGTTTAAGGGCACACCAAGTACTGATTTTCCATTAAGAAAAAAAAAACAGAAACATAGTATTTCCCTTAAAGCGCAACAAGTGACTATGTTACTATGTGTCCAGCTGCTAGAGGACGTTGTATGTATTAGTGCTTGCTGTCTCTCATAACTACATTTAACAGAAGCGCACCCTTTTTATTGCTGATATTTAAAATTTATAATGGCATTATATAATGCCTGTAAATTATAATATAACTGATAAATTATAATATAACTGATAAATTATAATATAACTGATAAATTATAATACAGAAGTGATGAGAGGGGATGGACCAAGAGGCAGACCTAGACAGCGATGAGGAGACAACATAGAAGAGGATAAACGTGGTCTTAGAAAACGACAGTTGGCAAGAAAAGGATCGAGAACAGAGAGGAAGGAAGACGTGTCTTGTCTGTAGCAATAATCCTCACTGGCTAGAAGGCTGCTGAATTCAGTAGCAGCCCAAAGAAGAAGAAGAAGAAAAGAATGGTGTTTGCCTTCACGTAAATAATTGCTTCTTAAAGTCTCACTCTTCACTTTTATAATTACCGTTACACGATCTCATTTCATCCTGAAAAATGTAACCAGCAGCAGAAGATGCTGGATAATCAGCGGGCAGCATATATTATATATTACACCTTGCTGTATACAATAAACTCCGCCTAATGACAAAACCAGATATTCGCTGCTTTCGCAGACGAGCAAATGCTGACTGCACAAATTCTGTGAAAACAAATAAATGTCGCTTCTGCCAAACCGGAGCCCCACTGACGAACAAATGTCGCAGAGATTGAAGGAAAACAGATTGGGGAGAATGAAAATACAGATCAGACAAGCCTACAAAAGGAACAGCTCAATAATAATTTGATAACAAACGCAATTGCCAAATGGGGATGATGAAAAGGGGCCAAGGGAGGAAATTTCCACATAAAACCAGGAGAGATAATTCATCTGTTAGACCATTTATATAGTTATTGAGGGCAATGAGCTCTTGAAATTAAACATTGAAACAATATGGCATTTCTTTTTTGTTCTAATATCTAACCTTTAAGTTTCGAGAATTCAGACGTAGCATTATGTGGCACAAGAGTTTGGACAAAAAGGAAGGTTAAGTTTTATGGTAAATTTCATTTTACAACTCTTTGAGATATAATTTATTCTTGTATACACTGCAAGACATAACAAACTGTAATTATCGCTAGTTCATCATCATTTGGCTACAGAGGAAATATCCATTTAACCCGGTTCTTTCATTCATAACGGCAATCTCATCTTCAAGCACTGCAATGATAGCATATACAGTTTATATATAATCTTTTATATATTCCCTGTTTTAGAGATTATCTCAGTCTGGCTCATAGAGTTCTTGTTTATGAGATGGTCTTAGCCTGGCTTGTAGGGTTCTTGTTTGTGAGATGGTATTAGTCTGGCTTGTAGGCTTCTTGTTTGTAAGATGGTCTTAGCCTGGCTTGTAGGGTTCTTGTTTGTGAGATGGTCTTAGTCTGGCTTGTAGGGTTCTTGTTTGTGAGATGGTATTAGCCTGGCTTGTAGGCTTCTTGTTTGTGAGATGGTCTTAGCCTGGCTTGTAGGCTTCTTGTTTGTGAGATGGTCTTAGTCTGGCTTGTAGGCTTCTTGTTTGTGAGATGGTATTAGCCTGGCTTGTAGGCTTCTTGTTTGTGAGATGGTCTTAGCCTGGCTTGTAGGCTTCTTGTTTGTGAGATGGTCTTAGCTTGGCTTGTAGGGTTCTTGTTTGTGAGATGGTCTTAGCCTGGCTTGTAGGGTTCTTGTTTGTGAGATGGTCTTAGCCTGGCTTGTAGGGTTCTTGTTTGTGAGATGGTATTAGCCTGGCTTGTAGGCTTCTTGTTTGTGAGATGGTCTTAGCTTGGCTTGTAGGGTTCTTGTTTGTGAGATGGTCTTAGCTTGGCTTGTAGGGTTTTTGTTTGTGAGATGGTATTAGCCTGGCTTGTAGGGTTCTTGTTTGTGAGATGGTATTAGCCTGGCTTGTAGGGTTCTTGTTTGTGAGATGGTCTTAGCCTGGCTTGTAGGCTTCTTGTTTGTGAGATGGTCTTAGTCTGGCTTGTAGGGTTCTTGTTTGTGAGATGGTATTAGTCTGGCTTGTAGGGTTCTTGTTTGTGAGATGGTCTTAGCCTGGCTTGTAGGCTTCTTGTTTGTGAGATGGTCTTAGCCTGGCTTGTAGGCTTCTTGTTTGTGAGATGGTCTTAGCCTGGCTTGTAGGCTTCTTGTTTGTAAGATGGTCTTAGTCTGGTTTGTAGGGTTCTTGTTTATAAGATAGTCTTAGCCTGGCTTGTAGGCTTCTTGTTTGTAAGATGGTCTTAGCCTGGCTTGTAGGCTTCTTGTTTGTGAGATGGTCTTAGCCTGGCTTGTAGGGTTCGTGTTTATAAGATAGTCTTAGCCTGGCTTGTAGGCTTCTTGTTTGTGAGATGGTCTTAGCCTGGCTTGTAGTCTTCTTGTTTGTGAGATGGTCTTAGCCTGGCTTGTAGGGTTCTTGTTTGTGAGATGGTCTTAGTCTGGCTTGTAGGGTTCTTGTTTGTAAGATGGTCTTAGTCTGGCTTGTAGGCTTCTTGTTTGTAAGATAGTCTTAGCTTGGCTTGTAGGGTTCTTGTTTGTGAGATGGTATTAGTCTGGCTTGTAGGGTTCTTGTTTGTGAGATGGTAGTAGCCTGGCTTGTAGAGCTCTTGCTTGTAAGATGGTCTTAGCCTGGCTTGTAGGTTTCTTGTTTGTGAGATGGTCTTAGCCTGGCTTGTAGAGCTCATGTTTGTAAGATGGTCTTAGCCTGGCTTGTAGGCTTCTTGTTTGTGAGATGGTCTTAGTCTGGCTTGTAGGGTCCTTGTTTGTGAGATGGTCTCAGCCTGGCTTGTAGGGTTCTTGTTTGTGAGATGGTCTCAGCCTGGTTTGTTTGTGCTGGTCTTATTCTGGCCTGAAGGACAGGACACGTTAGTGAAGTATCGGGTTTTTTTTAAAATTCATCTTTTCATGGTTGCTCATCTTTTCAAGAGTGCTAATCGTTTCAAGAGTGCTCATCTTTTCATGAGTGCTAAACTTTTCATGACTGCTCATCTTTTCATGAGCGCTCAACTTTTCATGAGTGCTCAACTTTTCATGAGTGCTCAACTTTTCAAGATTGCTCGTCTTTTCAAGAGTGCTCATCTTTTCAAGAGTGTTCATCGTTTCATGAGTGCTCATCTTTTCACGATTGCACATCTTTTCATGAGTGCTCATCTTTTCACGATTGCTCATCTTCCTCTGTCTGAGCACTAGAGTCTGAGGGTGACAAGGTCCGAGCATTTGCTCTTAATTCGAGCGTTGCTAGTGTGAACTGGCTGATTGCTGTAGCATCTCCTATGCTCTCCCAGGGCGTATCAGGACCATGTGTCAGACCCCGCCTACCTACAGCTGCAGTACCACGGTATATGTCGAATCATCAGCAGTGACGAGAGAACTGCAGTGGGAGCACCTGTCAGAAAAACAACTCCTTCACGTCCATCTTCACAACTACGAGGGGGAAGGAAGCATATCAATCCATATCCCCCAGCCTACGCTGGTACCCTGGCCATAGCGCCACAAGAGTCTGTTAAATCAAAGCATAGAGCCAGGGGCAGGGGGCAGTTTGACATGCCTGTGGCATGTGCTTAAAACTTTGCAGTGTTGGCATATGTCAGAACATCCGCAATGGAATTATGTGAGATGCTGCAAAACTCTATTCGTGCCCCTAAACCTATTGATTAGTCAATCTGTTTTAACCAATTACGGGCTTCTTGTTTGCTAAGAGCTTGCATATTCCCAGGGGCAACGTACGGATGCGAAAACTGGACGCTTAAAAAATCACTAGAAGATAGAATAACTGCGTTTGAAAAGAAATGTTATAGAAGCGCACTTAGAATATCATGGATAGAGAGAAAATCAAATAAAGAGACACTGATGGGATTAGGTGTCGCAGAAAACTGGCTGGTAAACACCATCACAGTTAGAAAGCTGAGATACTTCAGTCAGATCAAGAGACACAATAGCTTGGAGAGGTTGAGATACTTCAGTCAGATCAAGAGACACAATAGCTTGGAGAGGTTGAGATACTTCAGTCAGATCAAGAGACACAATAGCTTGGAGAGGTTGAGATACTTCAGTCAGATCAAGAGACACAATAGCTTGGAGAGGTTGAGATACTTCAGTCAGATCAAGAGACATAATAGCTTGGAGAGGTTGAGATACTTCAGTCAGATCAAGAGACACAATAGCTTGGAGAGGCTGATACACGGCATAGTGCCCCGGCAAAAGAGAAAATGGACGACCTCGCTACAGGTGGACTCAGGACGCCATGGAAAGTCTGAGTGTTTCACTTTCCAGACGCTGGCCAACTTAACTCAAAACCGTATTGCATCCAGGGAGGCTGTGAGAGGGACAATGTTCTGGAAAGGACACGTCACATGACACAGAACGGACTCTCATAAAACGATGGGAAGCCATCCTGACCTTTCTGTAATGCTGTGTTCCCACTTCATCAGTTCTAGAAAATACTAGAACTATTTGTCATGAAACGGAAGAAACAAACACAGCGTATTAAATAATGGAAGTATTGACTGCTACTATTACACTAAAGAGATGAAAGTAGCAATTACTGCTTAATTTACGGAAAGATAGTTCGGGCTTGGGGAAGCGAGCTTGTATGTGTTGACATTGAGAACAGTCGTGTTTGGTTTAGAGCGATGATTGAAGGTAATGGACTGATTCTGTGGAGTTCATACTGTTGCTTCACTTGGCTGTTGTGGCACCAGCACAGCGTAGCAGACTGAGTTGACAGACAGACAGACAGACAGGCTGACCGATGAATAGTTGTGGGTCATAGTGAAATAGAGAGAGAGAGAGAGAGAGAGAGTTTAAGGAAAGAAAAGACGGATATAAATGAAGGAATAGGCAAATAGATGGGCAGATAGACAGAAAGATAAACAAGCAGATAAAAGAGCAGATAGATAGATAGATAGATAGATAGATAGATAGATAGATAGATAGATAGATAGATAGATAGATGCGATATAAAGAACTTCAGACAGACAAGACATCACAAAAATAAAAAAAAAAGGTCACCATGACAGACAAAGGTGAAGGACGTCTGAGTATTCATCGGCGTCAGCCGTTGGTCGAGAGTGACTGCACCTATGAGTAATCTAATTTTGCTGCAGCGCTTTTAATTTCTGACTCCTCCGTTTTTCTTTGTCTTCGTTCCCTCCCTCCCTCCCTTCCTCACCGAACCCTGTCCTTCAAAATTCTTCTTCTAGTTCTTTCTTTAGAAGGTAATAAAAAGGAGGGTGAAAGGAAGATTAAGCATAGGAGGAATCTAGGGCAACGCCAAGTGATTGTTTATAAGTTGCTCAGAAAATGTGCCAGGAGTTGGGAATGTGGCGCCGTGTTGTTCGCGGATTGCCAGACCTTGGCCATCGATCGGAGACTAAAATATCTTTTAACTGCAGAGCTCAAATTACGTCGTGCACCCCACCCAGTGCCCGGTCTGTGCTGGTGGCACCTCCGCTTTATCGATATAGAGGAGTATTACGTCAGCTTATATATTTCTTTGCCAGTTCTTCCATTGCTGAAAGCGGTGGCAGTCTAGGAGAGAAGAGAGAGGGCAAAAGATGGAGAGAAAGAGAGAGAGGGAGGGATAGGGAGCAAGACTTGAGAGAGAAAGTGAAATAAAGAAAGGGCGAAAGATGGAGAGAGAGAAAGAGAAACAGATGGCAAGACAGAGACAGAGAGAGAGAGGAGAGGGGAAAAGATGGAGAGAAAGAGAGAGAGGGAGGGATAGGCAGCAAGACTTGAGAGAGAAAGTGAAATAAAGAAAGGGCGAAAGATGGAGAGAGAGAAAGAGAGAGGGAGAAATGGAAGGAGAGGAGCAACAGACAGACAGACAGACAGAAAACAGATAGATAGATAGATAGATAGATAGATAGATAGATAGATAGATAGATAGATAGATAGATAGATAGATAGATAGATATGGGCAGGACAGATGTCAGGGCTAGGACCATGGAGACAGAGGAGCGCGAGACAGGGAGGGGAAGGAGGGAAGAAAAAGAGAGAAATAGAGAGAGAGAGAGAAAGAGAGAGAGAGAGAAGTCGCATTTCTCCTGTGATTGCTTGTTAACTTTCTTTCAGTTGTCTATGTGAAGTTGCTGTGAAGCTGTTTTGCCTTACATTTTTTAATTTGAATATTTGAGACAGTTTCCTTACTCCTTTCCTCACCTGCAAGTTTTATATATTTATTTGACGAAGAAGAAGAAGAAGAAGAAGAAGAAGAGAAGAAGAAAGAATAAGAATAAGAAGAAAATTAAGGAAGAAGAAAGAGGAGGAGGAAGAAGAAGAAGAAACAAATGAAAGAAGAAGAAGAAGGAAGAATAAGAAGAAAATTAAGGAAGAAAGAGGAGGAGGAAGAAGAAGGAGCAGAAGAAGAAGAAGAATAAGAAGAAGAAGAAGAAAGAAGGAGGAGAAGAAGAAGAAGAAGAAGAAGAAACAGATGAAAGAAGAAGGAAGAATAAGAATAAGAAGAAAATTAAGGAAGAAGAAGGAGGAGGAAGAAGAAGGAGCAGAAGAAGAAGAAGAATAAGAAGAAGAAGAAGAGAGAAGGAGGAGCAGAAGAAGAATAAGAAGAGAGAAGGAGAAGAAGAAGAAGAAGAAGCAGATGAAAGAAGAAGAAGAAGAAGAAACAGATGAAAGAAGAAGAAGAAGAAGAAACAGATGAAGGAAGAAGAAGAAGAAACAGATGCAAGAAGAAGAAGAAGAAGAAACAACAGATGAAAAGAAGAAGAAGAAGAAACAGATGAAAGAAGAAGAAGAAGAAGAAGAAACAGATGAAAGAAGATGATGAAGAAGAAGAAGAAGCAGATGAAAGAAGAAGAAGAAGGAAGAATAAGAATAAGAAGAAAATTAAGGAAGAAGGAGGAGGAGGAAGAAGAAGGAGCAGAAGAATAAGAAGAAGAAGAAGAGAGAAGGAGGAGCAGAAGAAGAAGAAGAAGAAGAAGAAACAGATGAAAGAAGAAGAAACAGATGAAAGAAGCAGAAGATGAAGAAACAGATGAAAGAAAAAGAAGAAGAAGCAGAAGAAGAAAGAAGAAGAAGAAGTGAAGAAGAAGAAGTTACTCAATTGCTGCACCATCTTCTTCTTAAAGTAATAACCTACATTTGCTGAGTTGTTTCCCTTGTTGCTGGCCCCATTGCCCTTTCTGGGCCCTAGCTTTAAGCCTAGTTCAGTCTAATGGCTAACCCGCCACGGTGCAGACAATTTCCCTCTATCCAAAATATAAAACCCCCACAGGTGATAATACAATTTATATAGAAAATGAAAGATCTTATATATACACGTATACTGGAGGTCCGCAGTATAAATCTATTCATATACCGAGGTATTCTGAGGTCAACTGATAAAATGAAATCTTAATGAAGATTAGTCTCCAGGGTGAGATTTCCAGAACAAACATTCAACATTCAATTTCTTGTATACTCAGTCAACCTGCAGGCTGCTATTTCAGGACACAAGATACTATCACATGCACTCGGAGCGCCAGTCGTGGGGTACAGCAGAGCTGGGGTGACAATCAGTTTGCCAGATCTGACATTAAAGGAGGCAAATGGGCATCGTGTACAATATAAATGGAAAATATATGAAGATATGTTATGTACTGGAAGCGATATTACACACACACACACATGCACAATATAATGTTTTAAGTATGATTACGTTTCACAGCGTCCAGGACAGAGAGAACAATGTGCCCAATCCAATGTGGATTTGGGCTTTCCTTTCTATTTTCCGTCTCCCCCCCCCTCCAGTTTCTGAGTTGTGTTATAAGAAGTCTCTTTTCTGTGTGTCCTTTAACAGCCATTTCTTTTACCTCCGTCTGGAATATGGAATCTAGCCCACTATTTTGTCTTGGTTACAAAGACCTCCGAGAAAACCAGAGAAATTTTGGAAGCGGGCGCAACCCTCACTCCCCCCTCCTCTCTCTCTCCCCCTCTTCCCGTTGTGTAGCTCTTTTTTATCTACTACCCTTCATGACCACAAATAAAACACTGGCTGGACACCTCTCTCATGGCGTTTGCTTAGTTGTAAAAGATTACGCCCCTGGCTCTAGCAGTATGTGTATATACAGGGTTATTTATAATAAGCCGATAAGCTTCTCTGACACGATTCACAGTTTCTTCGCTTGGTCCTGGACGTCCCTGCCGAGGAGCTGTTCACTGACAGCCTTCATCCCTGAATTTCGCATACCACTTCTTGATACTGTTGAAAACAGGTGCTGCTTTCTGGAATTCAGCTCGAAATGGTCGCTGTACAGTCACTACGGATGTAGTTCTTGCGTATTCCAAAACACAAAACGACTCCTCACGTTTACTGAACGCCATATTTGCTACTGCTGCCTCCTAGCGGCAAACCAAGGGAGCTTTGTGCGCGGGCTTATTAAAAAAAAACACTTTAAGAGTCTCTCTAACTCTCTCTTGGCATAAGAAGAATCATGATCCGTTACGTTGTTTATTTGCTGCGATTTTTAAAATGTTTCATAGACTAATGAATAGCTCTGTATGCATGAAGGGAGTCACCTAGAGCCATGGAACTTGCACGTTATTCCCCATATTCGCTCAGATGTTCAACATACCTGGCACATCGTTTCTCAGGCTTCTTTAACCTTTCCAAAGAAAAATCTGATATATGGTCACTGAAATCTGATCTATTACCCTCAAATCATTTGAAAATTTCATCCCCTTTCAAAGACTTTTTTTAAGGCTGGAAAACAGGAAATATTCCTCCGGAGCAAGGACAGGTGTGTAGGGTACATGATCGGAGCAAGGACAGGTGTGTAGGGTACATGATCGGAGCAAGGACAGGTGTGTAGGGTACATGATCGGAGCAAGGACAGGTGTGTAGGGTACATGATCGGAGCAAGGACAGGTGTGTAGGGTACATGATCGGAGCAAGGACAGGTGTGTAGGGTACATGATCGGAGCAAGGACAGATGTGTAGGGTACATGATCGGAGCAAGGACAGGTGTGTAGGGTACATGATCGGAGCAAGGACAGGTGTGTAGGGTACATGATCGGAGCAAGGACAGGTGTGTAGGGTACATGATCTACGCATTCAAACACCAAATTTGTCTTTCATTTCATCCCATGTATCGGCACAGAAAGTGAGAGTACTGTTTCTACATGAACTATTTGGCCCTTTCGAAGATAGTCAACCATCAAAATACCTTCCTTATTTCTCTTCCCCCCCCCCCTCCAGCCCCCCAAACAAGTCTCCGTGAACCATACCGTGTGTGTGTGTGTGTGTGCACGAGCTACCTTTAGGGACGCTAAAAATAAACAAACTGCCGGTTCTGTGGCTTTGTTCTGACAGCCACACGTCACGTGATATCAGGTGTGGATTTTCCCCACTTCGGGCTTCATGTCGCCCCTCAAAAGGTTTCGGATTTTGGAAACTTTCCGGATTTGGAATTTCCGGATAAGGGATATTCTCAGCTTTTATTTGATGCTGGATTATTGTAATCCTTTGAGAGAAAGAAGACTTATTCAGGGAAAAAAAAAGATTTGACAATGAGAGGATCTTGAAGACATCACAGGGTTAATGGACAGAGGAATGTGGACAGAGACAATAAATGCTGGCTAGACTTGTTGGCAGAAATGCAGATGAAGCCACTGACAGCAATTATTGAGGAACGACGCTGGCGATGGCTGGGACATGTGCTCCGAATGACAGACAGCTCACTAATAAAAATAGCACTAAGATGGACACCACAGGGGAGCAGAAGTAAGGGTAGACCAAAAGAGACATGGAGAAGAACAACAGAGAGGATATTGAGCAATAGAGGGCTCACCTGGGCAAGAGCAGAAAAAAAGGCAAAGGACAGGCATTTGTGGAAAACCCTTGCGGAAGCCCCATGTGCCCTGGGCACCTAAGGTTCAGAGAGAGAGAGAGAGAGAGAGAGAGAGAGAGAGAGAGACCGAGAAGAAGTCTGCAAACAGAAAGAGATAAAAGTGAAAAGGGCTTATCAGGAGCACGTGGCTGGATCCTGCCTTGGAGGCACCTTTGTGGGGGGGGGGAGGGACTGGACATAGTGTTAGTGCCTTGACCTGCCAGCACTCTAGAGGGTGATGTGGTCAGCCTCATGCCTGGCCGTCTTTCCTTCTGATGAGGCCCTGTGCCAGTTTCTACAGCGGGCACGACGGAGCGCTTAGGGCCGGATTCAACCCCCCCCCCCCCCCCGCCCCCAGATCTTCATCATGGGAGCACATAAGGCACTAAACATCTAACCACTCAGACAGCCTCGGAAACAGAGCTTGTGGAATATATCCTCCCCCCCCCCCCCCCGCAAAAAAAAAGAATTTTGCAAGGTGCTGCAAAACTATCTGGGGGGGGGGTGGGGTGGGCTTCCTATCTCTACACTATTCCTCAGCTATCCTCTCTCTCTCTCTCTCTGAACCTTAAGTGCCCAGGGCACATGGGGCTTCCGCAAGAGTTTTCCACAAATGTCTATCCTTTGCCTTTTTTTCTGCTCTTGCCCAGGTGAGCCTTCTGTTGCTCAACATCCTCTCTCAGCTATCCTCTAACATCTCTTTAGATTGCTCTCTTTTCACCTCATGGCCACTTAGGCTTCCGGGACCCTCTTCGTCTTTTGGACCCCAGAGCTTCCGGTGAGAAAGTCCAACCCTAGACTAAACTGGTGCAATGAAAACCACAGTGTCACGCAATCCCGCTTCCGAGACCCACCAAGAATACAGGCTAAAGCACTGTGACACTCTGAATCTCTTGTGTCCTTTCGTATCTCGTGTGGTCTATTTTGGACCACACAGGGGACCACGGGACCTAACGAGGACCACAGGCGTGAATTCAGTAGGTTCACAGTGCGGTTTTTGGTGGTAGAAGTGAACGAAGAAGAAGAAGAAGAAGAAGGACCCCAGAGCCATGCACCGATAGGCTGCTCCTCCCTTCTCTTATTTGACGTGGTGGGCGGGTTGTTGGCCCATGCCATAAGTGGGGCACACAACGATGTTATTGAACCAAACGAGTAAACTTTTCAAGTCACTCAGCCATATCGTCTACCATACAATATGTACAAATATAAACGAGGAAAAACTAATCTAGACATCCAGTCCTCTGTGCTGTCAATGACCCATAAGGCATCAACGAAGGTTCCCCACCCATTCCTGTCTTGAACAAGTCGGGATACCTCAAGCCATGTCTTTCCCGCTTTTTTCAGTTCTTCCTGTATTTGTGTGTCTCCATGTCCCCAGTGGCCTGCCCCTCTCTCTTTCTCCTTGATGCGTGCAAGTCAAGGCGATATAGGGGTGTCTAAGTCAAGGTGGTATAGGGGTGTCTAAGTCAAGGCAGTATAGGGGTGTCCAAGTGAAGGCAGTATAGGGATGTCCAAGTGAAGGCAGTATAGGGATGTCCAAGTCAAGGCAGTATAGGGGTGTCCAAGTCAGGGCAGTATAGGGGTGTCCAAATCAAGGTAGTATAGGGGTGTCCAAGCCAAGGCAATTTAGGGATGTCCAAGACAAGGCAGTTTAGGATGTCCAAGTCAAGGCAGTATAGGGGTGTCCAAGTCAAGGCAGTATAGGGGTGTCCAAGCCAAGGCAGTTTAGGGATGTCCAAGCCAAGGCAGTTTAGGGATGTCCAAGTCAAGGCAGTATAGGGGTGTCCAAGTCAAGGCAGTATAGTGGTGTCCAAGTCAAAGCAGTATATGGATCTTTTTTCCACTCCTAGTATGTGGCCCAGCCATTTCC
Source organism: Achatina immaculata (assembly GCA_009760885.1). Taxonomy (NCBI): domain Eukaryota; kingdom Metazoa; phylum Mollusca; class Gastropoda; order Stylommatophora; family Achatinidae; genus Lissachatina; species Lissachatina immaculata. The sequence continues at coordinate 4,499,515 of CM019694.1, forward strand.
ATCTTCATCTTTGGACCTCTTCAGTACTGTTCTCAATGCCTGTTCGTTTGGTTGTTTCCTCGTTTGTTACGCTTTCTTTCCAGTGTATTCTTAGAATTTTCCTAAGGCATTTTCTTTCAAATCCTCTCAGTCTGCTTTCAATTCTAGACGTAATGTCGGAAAAAAACATCCAGGGAAAAAGAAATAGAAATATCCTGATAACAAAGTTATTGATCCAGGATATATGCATCTGTTTCTGAGTTACTGGATTGTAATACAAGATATTTGTATCCAAACATACTCTTCATGTAGACCTATATGTGTCATACACATAAAATAATTAATGAGAACATGAACGGCCCGGTTGGCTGAGTGGTTAGGCGCATGATTTACTAATCTGGTGGTACCGGGTTCAAGTCCCAGCGGTGGGGATTTTTTTTTTCTGGTACCACCATACCAAAAAAAAAAAAAGGCTCCGGGGTCCATACCAGCCTGTTAAAAATGGTACCAGAGAAATCTGGGAAGGTAAACGCCGTCAGGGGCGATACTGACCACATCACACTTTCATATGCCGAGGGTCTTTTTGAATACGGGCCCAACACCGTATCCCTGGCACGCCTTAATGGTATGGATACCGGGATTTTACCTTTACCTAACAAGAACATGAACGGAACATCCAAAGGACGTGCCGTATTTTTCTAAGATCAAATAAAACGTTAAATCGAATACCCTTATTTTAAGGGCTATCATGTATAGCAACAACAACAACAACAACAACATGGAGCTTTTCGTTTTTTTAAAAGACGGTTCTGGAACAGGTAGAAGCTGACTACTATGAGTCTCCCAGAGACTTCTCTCTTGTTGTTGACTGAGTCTCCCAGAGACTTCTCTCTTGTTGTTGACTGAGTCTCCCAGAGACTTCTCTCTTGTTGTTGACTATTTTGAGTCTTCCCAGAGACTTCTCTCTTGTTGCTGACTACTGTGAGTCTTCCCAGAGACTTCTCTCTTGTTGTTGACTATTTTGAGTCTTCCCAGAGACTTCTCTCTTGTTGTTGACTATTTTGAGTCTTCCCAGAGACTTCTCTCTTGTTGCTGACTACTGTGAGTCTTCCCAGAGACTTCTCTCTTGTTGCTGACTGAGTCTTCCCAGAGACTTTTCTCTTGTTGCTGAGTACTGTGAGTCTTCCCAGAGACTTCTCTCTTGTTGCTGAGTATTGTGAGTCTTCCCAGAGACTTCTCTCTTGTTGCTGAGTATTGTGAGTCTTCCCAGAGACTTCTCTCTTGTTGCTGACTGAGTCTTCCCAGAGACTTCTCTCTTGTTGCTGAGTACTGTGAGTCTTCCCAGAAACTTCTCTCTTGTTGTTGAGTATTGTGAGTCTTCCCAGAGACTTCTCTCTTGTTGCTGAGTACTGTGAGTCTTCCCAGAGACTTCTCTCTTGTTGCTGAGCATTGTGAGTCTTCCCAGAAACTTCTCTCTTGTTGCTGACTGAGTCTTCCCAGAGACTTCTCTCTTGTTGCTGAGCATTGTGAGTCTTCCCAGAGACTTCTCTCTTGTTGCTGACTGAGTCTTCCCAGAGACTTCTCTCTTGTTGCTGAGTACTGTGAGTCTTCCCAGAGACTTCTCTCTTGTTGCTGACTGAGTCTTCCCAGAGACTTCTCTCTTGTTGCTGACTGAGTCTTCCCAGAGACTTCTCTCTTGTTGCTGACTATTTTGAGTCTTCCCAGAGACTTCTCTCTTGTTGCTGAGTACTGTGAGTCTTCCCAGAGACTTCTCTCTTGTTGCTGAGTACTGTGAGTCTTCCCAGAGACTTCTCTCTTGTTGCTGAGTATTGTGAGTCTCCCCAGAGACTTCTCTCTTGTTGCTGATTACTGTGAGTCTTCCCAGAGACTTCTCTCTTGTTCCTGACTATTGTGAGTCTTCCCAGAGACTTCTCTCTTGTTTCTGACCCTGCCAGTGTTGAAACAGCACAACTGGTCATAGTAACACCAAGCGATGTTTATATTTACAAGGTCTAGTTTTCTTGCTTTGGTATCTTTTGCCTTAAACTGTGGCCCTTACTTTCCCTCCCAAATGATTTAGATATTCATTATTCCCCTAATGTATTCTACTTATTCTTATTCTTCTTTCTTAATCTCCCAGAAACTGTGAGCTGGTGTTCTTTGCAGCCGATGCTGTCAATGTGTTGAGGCACAGCATCGTGTCGGAATGGGAGCGGGTTGTGGCAACAGCTGCTTTTTCTTCAGCTCCCGAGTGGTTTAAAGAGCAGTGGGTGTGCAATACTTCTCTAGCAGACTCCACCACCATGGGGACTACAGCGATCCCTGCTACATTAGCCAAACTAGGCCTGCTACTGGGGGTACAACGAAGACGTCTCCAAATGTATGTGTGTATATATATATATATATATATATATATATATGTAACAGCATATACACACAAATATATACATACAGCATATATACACAAATGTATACATATATATATGTATATATATACCATATACACATAAATGTATATATATATAGCATATACACACAAATGTATATATATAGCATATACACACAAATGTATATATATAGCATATACACACAAATGTATATATATAGCATATACACACAAATGTATATATATATACAGCATGTACACACAAATGTATATATATATATACATATAGCATAAACACACAGATGTATATATAGAGCATATACAAATATATATATATATATATATATATATATCGTCTACACACAAATGTATGTATATTTGCAGCATATAAACACAGATGTATATGTACAGCATATCTTCTTATACCTTATATCCTTCCAGTGCCGTTAAACGTCACATAGGGCTCTCAAGGTAGTTCGCCAATTTTTCCTGTTTTCGGTGAGCCTTTCAACCTCATCAAGGGATTTTATGCCTATTAATCTGGCCTCTCTTAACACTGTCCTCTTTAGAGTTTCACGTGGTCTACCTCTTTTTCCTCGCCATATACGAGCCGCGTATTTCTGAGCAATCTTTGTAGTGTATGTGCGCGAGATAGTAAATTACCCAAAATATTAACACATTTTCAAAAACAAAGTACATAAAATGACACTATCTTTTCACTAAATTAATGAAGTCTAGTTTTCATGTTTTAATCTGGACAATGGGAATGAAGACGGCGTCCAATGTGGCAATCACCGACCCATAGGTGACTCTGTCCCACCTTTCTCTTGGTAATCCCAGTAACAGGTTTAGCCGGGCTGATCGGGCAGGTATCACTAAAAGCTCACAAGGCGGTGGTGGGGTCTGCTAAAGGAGTACTGCACACCCCCCCCCCCTGCTTTTTAGCTCCCCTAAGGGATTGGAAAAAATACCCGCAATAACCCGCTCCCAATCCGACACGATGCTGTGCTTCTGTTCACTCGTCGAATCGGCAGAAAAGAACAAGCAGCTCGCAGATCCAGGGAAACTGAAGAAGAAGAAGAAGAAGAAGAAGAAGAAGAAGAAGAAGAAAATTAGAAAGAGTTCAAATTTTAGTTGATTTAAAACAGGAACCACCTGATATCTAATTATAAATTGTGGTGAAGTTGTTGTTTGTTCAATAAAATATATAAGATCAAATTAATACACATAAAGAAAATATTATTTAAAACATTTGAAGAGAATGAAGATCTATGTCCTACACATAAGAATGAAATTCTAGGAGAAGCCATTAAGTGAAGGAAGATATAGGTAAAACCGATTAAGAAACTGAATATATAAGTAAAGAACATAAAAATATTGAATATCCAGGTAAAGAACACAAAATGATTGAATATCAAGGTAAAGAACATAAAAAAGATTGAATATCTAGGTAAAAACAAGAAGATAATAAATATAAAGGTAAAGAAAATAATAAAATGAACATCTATGCAAAAAACCACTAAGAAATAGAATATCTAGGCAAAGACACATTAACAGAATGAATATCTAGGGCAAAGAATATAAAAGATTGAATATCTAAGTAAAGCACATAAAAAACTGAATATCTAGATATAGAACAACAAGAGAATGAATATTTAGGTAAAAAACACCAAGAGAATGAATATCTAGGTTAAAAAATACTAAAAGAATTAATATATAGTTAAAGAACAACAAGAGAATGAATATCTAGGTAAAGAACAACAAGACAATGAATATCTAGCAAAAAAAAACACTAAAAGAATGAATATCTAGGTAAATAACAACAAGAAAATGAATATCCAGGTTAAAAAACACTAAAAGGGTGAATATCTAGGTAAAGAACAACAAGAGAATGAACATCTAGATAAAGAGCAAGAAGAGAATGAATATCTAGGTAAAAAAAAACATCAACAGAATGAATATTTAGGTAAAAAAACAACAGGAGACTGAATATCTAGGTAAATAACGCTAAGAGAATGAATATCTAGGTAAAGAACATTAAGAGATTGAATATCTAAGTAAAGAACAGAAAAGAGAATGAATATCTGTGTAAAGAACACTAAGAGATAGAATATCTAGGTAAAGAACACTAAGAATATCTAGGTAACGACACATTAAGATACTGAAGATTTAGATAGGACAAATTAAGAAAATTAAAATCTAAGTAAGACGCAATAGGATGTTGAACATCTAGGTAAAGAACATTCGGAAACTGAAGGTTTACGGAGGAAATGTTAAGAGAATTATTACCTGCCTAAAGCACATTAATAGAATGAATATCTAGCTAAAACACATTTAAGAGATTTAAGATCTGGTTAAATAACATTAAGAATGAATATCTAAGAAAAGAACATTACGAGATTAAATATTTACTTAAAGCACATTAAGAGAATGAAGATCTATTTTCGACACATAACAAGACTGAATATCTAGATAAAGCGCATTAAGAAACCAAAGATCTAGGTAAGCAAATTAGGATACTAAAAAGATCTAGGTATGACACATTAAAATACTAAATCCAAAGAAACTAAAGATCTAGGTAAAGCACTAGTAAAACGACTGAATATCTATTTTTAAAAAATAGTGCATCAAGGTTATACAGATTATAACAAAACACACTTCCCAACATGAAAACATCAAATAAAACACAATATCAAATTACGAGACTGAAAATCTAAACTAAAAACACTTACAAAGTTTGAAGATCTAACAAAGAACGTGAAGTGGCTGAGCACACATGCTCACCCCGGAATATCCGCCTATAGTGGCCACATTCCCACTGGCTGCTTTGGCCTGGTGCATGTTCTGGGAGCGTCTAGTTCTATTTTTAGTCGTGACATAAACCTGTCTGTTAAATGGAAGTAAGGGGAAGGGGGGGGAAGAAAAAAAAACAGCGGTGCCAGGATGTGGCGACGACACCCCCTTCTGATTCTAGTGTGGCGAGCTACAGCTGATCAAGACCCTATCTCATTTTTCTATGAGGTGCTTGCTCTCTGAAATGAGAACTGCTTCGCAACACGTCTGGCGAACGAATATAAGGATCGATATAGTCCTTGCTGTGGTGGGGGCTAACCAAGAAGTCATGCTTTGCTGTTATTTATGCCAGTTATCGACAAACCTTCTAGTGCAGTGGCTCCCAACCGTTTTACGTCCAAGAGCCATTTTTTTTTCAACTACGGATCATCGCCTTATAAATAACGTCATAATGCCATCGCCATAGCCCCATGGTGGTGGAGTTATTAAAGAAGCATTGCACACCCTCTGCTTTTTATCTGCACTCAGGGACTGACAAAGTAGCTGTCATAACCCGCTCCCACGCCGATACGATGCTGTGCCTCAACACCATCACAGCATCGGCTGCAAAGAACACTGGCTCGCAGTTACAGGGAGTTCGTACAAGTACAATCATGCTGCCATGGACCATTCAGTGCTTTTATTGAATATATGGCACTTTATACTAAATCGATAACGCGGGGGTGGACCACCTGATAATGCTCTGAGGACCACTTGTAGTCCTCGCAGCACAGGTTCAGAACCACTATTCTAGAGAACATCTCGGGGAAATGAGGAAAATGATGATAGCTTGTTATCATTGCATTTCATCACCGTTGTTATCATCATCATCACCACCACCATCATCATCATCATCATCATCATCATCATCATCATCATCGAGTAGAAAAGAGAGGGAGAATCCTTCACGGATAGTCCAGGCTTACTTGCTCCACAGGCAAGACTTAACTGCTAAGGCTCCAGGCTCTATTAAACTGTGCCACTCAAAGTTCGGTAACGCGTCATTATAAGGTCACCATAACCAGCTTTCGAGTGCTCTAAATGGAAGCACACAGCATGGGCTAGTCTTCTGCTTTTTTTTTTTTTTGAGCAACAATGACATTTCTTTAAAAACCTGTAGTAAAATCAGTGAAGCGTATCAAAACCTAAAGTAAACGGTTTTTTTTTTCCGTGTTTTGGGTCTGTATCGAGATCACAGAAGAAGTACAGAGAAAGAAGAGTACATCTAACTGATCACAGAAGAAGTACAGAGAAAGAAGAGTACATCTAACTGATCACAGAAGAAGTACAGAGAAAGAAGAGTACATCTAACTGATCACAGAAGAAGTACAGAGAAAGAAAAGTACATCTAACTGATCACAGAAGATACAGAGAAAGAAGAGTACATCTAACTGATCACAGAAGAGTACAGAGAAAGAAGAGTATTCAACTGATCACAGAAGTAAGAGAAGAAGAGTACATCTAACTGATCACAGAAGAAGTACAGAGAAAGAAGAGTACATCTAACTGCTGCAAATCTCTGAGGAAACGACGTAATTTTACCAAAGCGGGGTGACCGTACCTTCTTGGCATCGGTTCTGCATCCTTAGTTCATGTATTCCAATCACGGCAATACCGCATTTCTTTCTTTCTTCTTTCTTTCTTTCCGCCAGGAGCAAAATTAAAAGCGCTGTCTGCACAGAGCCGTGGTGACAGCTGCAGGTTTGCTGCTATTAATCCTTCAAAGGGGGAGGTCGGGGTGGGGCGGACGGGGCGAGGGGCGCGGAAGACGAAGAACCCAGACTGAATAAGATGAAGTAGTGGAGTCAGCTAAAGAAGCATTGCACACCCCCCCCCTCCTCTTGCTTTTTAGCCTACTCCGGGAATGAATAAACTAGCAGCCATAAACTCGCTCCCACGCCGATACGATGCTGTGCCTCAACATCTCTACAGCATCGGCTGCAAAGAACAACAGCTCGCAGTTACGGGGGAGTTCGTACAAGTACAAGTACAACCTGCTCAAAAGCTCCATCACGGTTAGCTAAGTCAAGCTGGAGGGGACTTAAGTTGTACTTCCAGATGCTGCTACAGGGAGCAGACAGAAGTCTGCCTGTGCGAGGAGGGAACGAAAATGAGAATGTACCCCCCACCCCCCCCCCCCCCCGTCTTAAAAAAGAGGAGGAGTAGGAAAGAAGAAGAAGAAGAAGAAAGAAAGAAGAAGAAGAATAACGAACGAAAGAAAGAAACCGAAGAAGAAGAAGAAAGAAAGAAGAAAAGGAAGAAGAAGAATAACGAACGAAGAAAAGAAAGAAGAAGAAGAAAGAAAGAAAGAAAGAAGAAGAAGAAAGAAAGAAAGAAGAAGAAGAAGAGAAAGAAAGAAAAAAAAGAAGAAGAAGAAAGAAGAAAGAAGAAGAAGAAAAAGAAAGAAGAAAAAGAAGAAGAAGAATAACCAAAAGAAAGAAAAAAAGAAGAAGAAGAACGAAAGAAAGAAAATGAAGAAGAAGAAAGAAGAAGAAAGAAAACGAAGAAGAAGAAAGAAGAAGAAGAAGAAAGAAGAAGAAGAAGAACGAAAGAAAGAAAATGAAGAAGAAGAAAGAAGAAAAAAAAACTCCACAGTTTCAAAGTATCTCCCCCCCCCCCCAAAAGGGGATACATATATACTACTCTGTACTCTGACGATCTGAGGAGTTGTGGTGTTGTTTCTTTCCCATTCCCTTCCCTTCACCCCCCCCCCCCCCCAAAGCTTTCTTCTGTCTCCCCTGTAACTGACAGCTGACGCCGATCTTAATGGCCATTATCAGACCTGAACAGTGTATTACGGCTGAAGCATCATTTTGTCACCCATTTAATATCGGATCTAGTGGTTTGTTGACGTGTGACCGTCAAGTGGTTAGTTCACTATGTCTCACGCCGACAGAGATCGTGTGGTTCGAATCGGGGCAAAGGCGGCCAGGCGTGATCCTGACCAGATCATCCTGTAGCATGCCGACAGGTCAGGAAAATGTGAACAGTAAATCAACCCCTAAGTGGCTCAGTGGTACAGCATATTATCTTTACCTGTGGTGGTCGCTGGAGAAGCCATTGTAATACCCCACTAAACTGAAACTGGAGAAGCCACTGTAATACGCCACTAAAACTGGAGAAGCCATTGTAGTACACATCACCACAGACTACTGAACAAATGTTACGGAAGCGCAGTCTACTCGCTATAATCAAGTCTCCTCTTTGGCTTACACCTTTTGACGAAAAGTAATCTTGTAATCCACCAGTTCTTTGAGATCCAAGTCTGCAACTGGATTAATACTCTAAAATAATAACTGGAAAACAGAAACTGAAATATAGAACGTTTTAGCACAGAGGTAATACTTACATATCACAGTACATGATCGGCTGTTTTCGCTGTGAAAGTTGTCCCAGCTATAAATGAACTTGCACGAGGACGCAGAAGCCACTGTCTGGGATGAAAGCCACCGATTGTAATACTAAGGCTCTACACCTATACATAAAATTTCTCTCTTTAAGCATAAATCAGACCAGTCACTTTGATATGCCATGAAGGTTTTTAGTTCGATATTAACCAAAAAAAAAAACACACAAATAACACCATGTTAAATATACAACGACACAGCATGTAACAAATTAACCCGTAACAAAATGTTTAAAAGTCTAATTTGATGTATGACTTTTTATAAAATTAATTTTTATTTATAAAAGAAGTCTTAGGGTTTAAGTACACTAAATATCGTTGGAAGTTACACCAATATTATCCTTTAAGTTACGCTAATATTATCGATAATTTAACTCTGTTTAGAAGCCCGGTAATGCACAAAACGATATGAATATTTAACGTTTTTTTTAACATTATACATTAAAAACACGGTTAAAACCGAAACTTTATGTCCCTATAAAAAATGCGTACCTATAACTGTACGTATATTATGAAGCAGATGTATATCAAGACTGTTAGATACGCTTATAGATAAGAGAGGAAACAGGCGGATCTACGACGGGCCGATCTCAAAACTAAACAACCAGCCTCTCGCACGAGCGACCGACCAGAAATCGACTCGTTCTCTCCACCGTCTCTGAAATAAAATCCGCTAGAAAGCAAACTACAGCGAGTTATTCAACGCTTACTCACTGCCTGTGCGAGGAGGGAACGAAAATGAGAATGTAACCCCCCCCCCCCCCCCCTCTTAAAAAAAAGAAAAGATAGGAAAGAAGAAGAAAGAAGAAAGAAAGAAGAAGAAGAATAACGAAAAAGAAAGAAGAAAGAAAAAAAGAAAGAAGAAAGAAAAGAGAAGAACGAAGAAAGAAAAAGAAGAAGAAGAAAGAAAAAAGAAAAGAAAGAAGAAAGAAGAAAGAAGAAAAAGAAGAAGAAAAAAAGAAAAGAAAGAAAAGAAGAAGAAATAAGAAGAGAAAAGAAGAAGAAAAGAGAAAAAGAGAAGAATAACCAAAGAAAGAAAAAAAGAAGAAGAAGAACGAAAGAAAAATGAAGAAGAAGAGAAAAGAAAGAAAGAAGAAAAAAGAAGAAGAAGAAGAAAAAAAGAAGAACGAAACGAAGAAAGAAAGAAGAAGAAAGAGAAAAAAAACTCCACAGTTTCAAAGTATCTCCCCCCCCCCCCCAAAAGGGATACATATATACTACTCTGTACTCTGACGATCTGAGGAGTTGTGGTGTTTTTCTTTCCATTCCCTTCCCTTCACCCCCCCCCCCCCCAACTTTCTTCTGTCTCCCCTGTAACTGACAGCTGACGCCAGATCTTAATGGACCATTATCAGACCTGGAACAGTGTATTACAGGCTGAAGCATCATTTTGTAAACACATTTAATATCGGATCTAGTGGTTTGTGACGTGTGAGTGGTTAAGTGGTTAGTTGACTAGTCTCTCACGACAGAGATCGGTGGTTCGAATCCGGCAAAGGCGGCCAGGCGTGATCCTGACCAGATCATCCTGTAGCATGCCGACAGGTCAAGGAAAATGTGAACAGTAAAATCACACCCCTAAGTGGCTCAGTGGTACAGCAGGATTATCTTCACCTGTGGTGGTCGCTGGAGAAGCCATTGTAATACACCACTAAAACTGGAGAAGCCACTGTAATACGCCACTAAAACTGGAGAAGCCATTGTAATACATCACCACAGACTACTGAACAAATGTTACGGAAGCGCAGTCTACTCGCTATAATCAAGTCTCCTCTTTGGCTTACACCTTTGACGAAAAGTAATCTTGTAATCCACTAGTTCTTGAGATCACAAGTCTGCAACTGGATTAATACTCTAAAAATAAGAACTGGAAAACAGAAACTGAAATATAGAACGTTTTACAGCACAGAGGTAATACTTACATATCACAGTACATGATCGGCTGTTTTCGCTGTGAAAGTTGTCCCAGCTATAAATATGAACTTGCACGAGGACAGCAAAAGCCACTGTCTGGGATGAAAGCCACCGATTGTAATAACTGGCTCTAACCTACCATAAAATTTCTCTCTTTAAGTCATAAATATCAGACCAGTCACTTTGATATGCTTCATGAAGGTTTTAGTTCGATATTAACACACAAAAAAAAAACACACACACAAATATATCACCAGTGTTAAATATACAACGACACAAGCATGTAACAAATTAACTCGGTAACAAAAATGTTAAAAGTCTAATTTGATGTATGTACTTTTTAATAAAATTAATTTTTATTTATAAAAGAAGTCTTAGGGTTTAAGTTACACTAATATTATCGTTGGAAGTTACACCAATATTATCCTTTAAGTTACGCTAATATTATCGATAATTTAACTCTGTTTAGAAGCCCGTTAATGCACAAAACGATATGAATATTTAACGTTTTTTTTAACATTTACATTAAAAACACGGTTAAAACCGAAACTTTATGTCCCTATAAAAAATGCGTACCTATAACTGTACGTATATTATGAAGCAGATGTATATCAAGACTGTTAGATACGCTTATAGATAAGAGAGGAAACAGCGGATCTACGACGGGCCGATCTCAAAACATAAAACCAACACAGCCTCTCGCACGAGCGACCGACCAGAAATCGACTCGTTCTCTCCACCGTCTCTGAAATAAAAATCCGCTAGAAAGCAAACTACAGCGAGTTATTCAACGCTTACTCACTGCCAGTGACGTCAGCGTAGGAATATTCGAACAAATAATTCCGTGACTCAAGAATACGCGCCTTACTTGAGAGAACAGATGCAATCTTAAGACACACACACACACACAAAGAAGAACGATGGCAGATACAGAGAGGGTTACTTGGCGAGATTGATAAATTAACTTTCTGTGTTAACATTCTTACAAATGTTATCATTTATCCTCAGGTATTTTTTAAAAAAAAATATATGTATTCGCGGAGCAGACTAGTTCCCGCTGGGTTAAATTTTAACACTATTAAAATGAAATTGTTAAATATCTCTTAAGATTGCGATGACATTATATTAGTTATCTTGACAGACCAGTTTCCTGGAAATGGCTTCTTCTTCTTCTTCTTGGTAAGCCCCTAAGCTGCAGTGCTGGATTTAGACTTGGTGAGGCCCTAAGAAATAGTGTTGGATTTAGACTTGGTGAGGCCCTAAGAAATAGTGTTGGATTTAGACTTGGTCGGGCCCTAAGCTGCAGTGCTGGATTTAGACTTGGTGAGGCCCTAAAAATAGTGTTGGATTTAGACTTGGTCGGGCCCTAAGCTGTAGTGTTGGATTTAGACTTGGTGAGGCCCTAAGGGATAGTGTTGGATTTAGACTTGGGTGAGCCCTTAAGGGATAGTGTTGGATTTAGACTTGGTGAGGCGATAAGCTATAGTGTTGTATTTAGACTTGGTGGGGCCCTAAGCTGCAGTGCTGGATTTAGACTTGGTGAGGCCCTAAGCTATATGAGACTTGCAGCCCCCTTGTTAAAAAGTTAACAGCAGATGGCGTGTGAGATCCACAGCTGCAGTAATAGATGTAGATTTGGTGAGGCCCTAAGCTATATGATACGTGGGCCCCCCTTTTAAAAAGTTTCCACCAGAAGGCTGTATGAGTCCTTAAGCTGTACTGGCACGGGGCCCTTGACATCTGTAATCAAATCAGCAATTTTCTTCTCCCATCCTGTTTCCTCATTCCTTTCAGATGGAAAGGTCTCTCATTCCTTGCTTTTCCCTTGAAAAAAAAATGTCCAGTCATTATCAGGTTCTCTAATTTCTTTCGTCTCGTGACATGTGTCCCTAATGTGCCCCCACATGTGTCCCATGTGTGTCCCAGATGTGTCATAAATTCTTAGTTTCAGTCGTCGATATCTCACTGAGTAAAATACATCAAAGCGTAATTGAAATACACTTCATGAAAAGCAGGTCCGAATTGAAGAAGATGGAGGGAGTGGGGGAAAAGATTGGGGGGGGGGGGAGGGAACGCACAGACAGACAGAAAGAGAGACAGCGACAGAGATAGAGATAGACTGACTGACTGATTGATTGATCTTTATTTCCAAAAAGGGTTGAGAATTAGGCAGTCAGGTAGGCAGGCCCGACCAACATTCTGCCATTTATTGCACAACCTTCTCTCTGTTCCAGACATTCAACAATAATATAGCGCATATACTAAGCAATTTGCATACCTTGGCAGCTACATAGACTAAGATGGTGACACAAGAAAGGAAGTTAGAATTAGAATTGCAAAGGCACCATCGATCTTCAAGAATCTTGAGAACATATGGCATTCAAAAGTTATAAGCACAAAAACCAAGTTAAAACTATTCAATTCAAATGTAATATCCACCCTCATTTATGCATGTGAAAGCTGGAAAACAACTAAAGAAACAGACAATAAACTAGACTCTTTTGAAAACAAATGCCTAAGGAAAATGCTCGGCATCAAATGGAACGAATTCAAGAACAATGCAGAGATAAAACAGATGACTGAACAACAAGAAGTCTCATGGGTGATCAGGAAAAAGAGATAGGCATATGTTGGTCACGTGATGAGAAGAATTGATCAGAGTATCCTCAAACAAGCTATCAAGTGGAACACAACAGGCCGAAGAAAAAGAGGCAGACCACGTGAAACTCTGAAGAGGATATTGTTAAGAAAGGCCAAATTAATAGGCATACAATCCCTTTATGAGGTTGAAAAGCTCGCAGAAAACAGGAAAAATTGGAGAACTACCTTGCGAGCCCTATGTGACGTTTAACGGCACGGGAAGGATATAAGAAATATATAAGAATATACTAAGCATAAGTAACAATGAAAAACACTAATGAAAATACAATAAGATGAAACAAGGCTTTGCCTGTCGCTCATATCTATGCACTCAATACATAAAGTGACGAATAATAATAAATATTTGATAAAATTGGTATTCAGGAAGATGAAATAACATATTCAGTTAAATTCAGCGCCTGTTAAGAGTTTAAAATAACACTTACATTTTTAATGATGGTGGCATGTAGTCGACATCAAATAGGCACTGACAAAGTTTGTAGTTAAAGGAAGAAGTACAAGAGTGCATCTTGTATTTTTAATACAGGTTGGGAGTGTACTCCAATGATGAGAAGCAGAATAAGCAAAGATTTTTTTTTAATATCAAGTGTAGGTTTTGGAAGAAGAGTTGTTTATAAGCGTTGACTAAACTTTGGGTTATACTAAACAGTTTCCATAGATAAGATGGGGAATTATGTGTTAGAGAATTCCATATGCTAGCTTACTCTGTTGAAAAGGAATATCTTTTTTCAGAGGTAGAATTTTGGTAAGTTCGTGCTGATTTGGTGTTTGTGCATGATCTTTTTCTCACTAATCAGCTTTATCTCTCGCTTTTGAAGTCAGTAAAACCTTTTTATGTTATATCTGTAACCATCACAGATTCTTGATCTATAGTCTGTGTACGGCGGGGTGGGGGGGGGGGGGGGGGGGGGGGAGAGAGAGAGAGAGAGAGAAAGAACGAAGGAACGAACGAAAATACTTTATTTTCAAATGGTATAGAATTGGACACGCAGGCCCATCTAACATTCTGCCCTTCATCATACAGCTTTCACTCAGTCACAGTCATTCAGCATTTGTTAATGAGCATAATAATCAATAAGACACAATTAAATGATTACATAAATAAATAATAAAGTTATCTCATGTTCATATACTCTACATTCTGATTTATGCAGCAACATGAAATAAATTTGCATTATTACATTCATTCAAAACTAACTAATTTATAGAAAAGCAATGTAAACAATAACAACAACTGAGCCATACTTTAAACTATTTTAGACTGTGCTTAGGGAACCATATAGTCCATATAACGTTTGAAGTTATAAGAACGAATGTTACTTATAAGTTTTACATAAGATGGTAGGGCATTCCAAAGGTGGGCAGCTGAGTAAGAGAAGCTTTTTTTAAACATGTCAAGCCTTGGTTTTGGAAGAATACAACTGTTTAAGCGTTGACTGTGTTTTAGGTCGGATTTGAACAACGACCACAGATAGGGTGGAGCACTGTGCGATAGAATTTTATGAATTAACTTAGCCTTGTTGAAAAAAATCTCTTCTTGAGGGGTAGAATATCAAGATGTTTGTCCTTATTTGTAATACGTGCTGCATGTTTGTCATCTATAAGCTTTATTGCTTATTTTTGAAATGAGTAAAGTCTTTTCATGTTTGACATGGAACAACCATCCAAGACTGTGGAAAAGTAGTCCAAGTGTGGTTGTACGTGTGATATGTAGTTTATTTTTCTGGTGTATATGTCAAGAAAATGTTTAATTTTAGTAAAGTCGTAAACTTTTTGTGCAATGAGTTCGATTAGATTGTCTGCATGAAGATTCCAGCTGAGGTAGTGGTCAGTCATGAGGCCTAGAGTTTTATGTTCACTAACATTCTACCTGTGAAGCTCCAGCATGGAACTGTAGTGTTCTTGTTGGTGAATTTGTTAATTTCTGTCTTGTAGTGAGCATGGATTTTGTTTTGCTGGTGTTTATGAGCATTCTGTTGTTGTTGCTCCAGTTAATTAGACTGTTTATTTCAATTTGAAGAGCTGACTCAAGGTTAATACAGTCATTGTCACTAGTGTAAACTGTGCAGCCATCAGCAAAGAGGTCACAAGATGATTTTTTGAGATGAAGTGGAAGATCAGTGATGTAGATGGTAAACAGGAGAGGACCAAGAATAGATCCCTGTGGAACACCATTATCAATCACAGATGAACTTGATTTATAGTTTTTGAAGCAAACTACCTGTAATAAATTTTGTCAAGTCAGGGTGTAATTTATAAAGCTCAAGCTTCTAACTAGGATTTCATGATCAATCATGTCAAATGCTTTTGTAAAGTCAACAAAGACAGCACCACATAATTTATTATCGTTTATATTAGATAACCAACATTCTGTCATTTTTGTGAGAGCTGTGTGGCAGGAATGTTTCGGCCTATAACCTGACTGACAGTCAACAATCAAACCATTTTCTTGCATGCGTTTTAAGGTTTTTTTTGTATATGTTTGAAAGAGAGAAGAGAGAGAGAGAGAAAGAGAGAGAGAGAAAGAGAGAGAGAAAGAGAGAGAGAAAGAGAGAGAAAGAAAGAGAGAGAGAAAGAAAGAGAAAGAAAGAGAGAGAGAAAAGAGAGAGAAGAGAGAGAGAGAGAGAAAAAGAGAAAGAGAAATAAAGAGAGAAAGAGAGAGAGAGAGAGAAAGAGAAAGAGAGAGAGAGAAAGAGAGAGAGCCGAAGCTGAATACTGGGCCGATATTGTTGAGGTCCCTGCTTTACCCAGTCCTTTCGTATTAGAGAGAAAACCTAGAAGACAGGCATCGTTCCAACACCCCACCCCAACGCCCCCGGGTCCGACCACGGCCGTGAAAACAGGAAACAACGTGGCTTGTACAAAGCTAAAATGAGGGAACAGAATTTTCGAAGGTAATCCAATCTGTTCTGTTCCTCTATTTTCAAACACACCGGAATCACTTTTATGGTTAATCTCATCAAGATTCTATATACAAGCGTACCACAGAGATACTGCGATTTCGGTTCCAGACTATCGCAATAAAGTGAATACCGCAAGAAAGCGAATACCATAATAAAGGGAATATCGCATTAAACCGAATACAGCAATAAAACGAATCGTGACTTTTTAAAAAAAAACTTCCTAATGCATAAAAAAGTATAAAATCATAAACTAAAAATAGACTAAAGTCTATGAAATATGTAAAGGACCAGGTCTTAAAAAAAAAACCAATATAATGTAAACTAGTCTATTACTAGAAGTAATACAGTTCCCGCGAGAAACTCCTAAAACACCAGGACTGTCACGTATAATACGGCCCGCTGTGTCATTTCACGTAAAATAAAAGAAAATACTTTATTGTTAAAAATTTGTTATATAAATTTTAACACCTGTCACTGGATCAAATGTGAGAGGGGGGTTAAAGTTAAATTTCAATTTTAACCCAAAACTTTCATCAGTAGGCCAGGTTGAGAACTTAATAAAATGTCAGTAGAGATCTAGTTCTTGTACTTCACGACAGAATAAATTTTCTTCAAAACAGCAGCATTTTCACTGTCATAATTTTGTTTAAAAAAGTATGTCCAAGCATGCTGCGATCAAAGATGAGAAAAAGGACAACAAGGGACAACATATGTGTTAAAGTAGGGGACATTTAGGCGTCCCGAACGAAGTAATACAGTTCCCGCGAGAAGCTCCTAAAACACCAGGACTGTCTCGTATAGTACCGGCCCGCTGTGTCATTTCACGTAAAATAAAAGAAAATACTTTATTGCTAAAAAATTTTAATATTAATCATGTGGGGGCTCTAATCAGTGTACGGTCATTAATAGGCCTATTTTCAATATAATATTGATTAAAAAAAAATAAAACTTTGAAATATGGTGAGGCTGCCAAAACGGGGACGCGGAAACACACAGCGTGAAAATGAGGCTACCAAAATGGCGCTGATCAACAAACCGAGGCCATGTTACGGCCAAAAAACAAAAACAAAAAAAAACCATAGGAAGACGAAAATATATTCTGAAAATAATAAACATGAAAAACTTCGAAACAAGCGAGTTATCTGCGAAACTTCAGAAAGCGAAGCGCAGCAAGGCGAGGTATGCTTGTATAGAAAACGATGATGTCTTAAAAAAAAAATAGAAGGAAAAAAAAAGACAGGAACAAGATGGTAAAGATATAGACTGGTCATTATACTCGTCTTCATGACCCGTATTCAGTTTATGATTCATGATCTAGGTCATCATCGCTACATTCCTGACATGTCCATAGGTGCTCAGATCCTCCAACCCTCACTCAACATATCTATCAGAGTCCTGCGGCTGCGTTGGTTGACAAGTTATCTGGCATGTCCAGTATGCCTGTCGTTCTTGGCCATGCTGATCTGTGTTCCCAGCTCTCTGAGTCTTAAGTGCGATGTAGATCCACCACCCTCAGAGTCGCAGTCTTCAGTACGAAGGTTAGAGGGACATAAATCTCCAGTGTTCCTCGCTGTGATGGTACACTCATCCATGTTGTATTCTGCCCACTAGCGTATGTTATCTTCCTACCTATATCTCTTTTGTCTATCTCAAGCTCTTTTTTTTTTCTTTCCAGTTTTCCTCGCAGCATGGTCTTCAGTATATTATTATATCTTTTGATATGTCCAAAGTTTTTTTTTTCTTTGTTTGTTTTCTTGATCCTTATCTTCTTTGAGAAGTTGGCGTTACGCTTTAGCAGACAACATGAAAATACGTAACGGATTCAGCCGGACCTAGAGTTCACAGTGAAAACAAAAAGCAAAAGAGGAAGGGGGATCATTGCGGTGTAGCTTTCATAGGGATAGATCAAAGGATGATGGATGGTGATACTGTGGAAATCATCGCAACCAAGAGACGTCCATTACTTTTTATCTTAGTGACTTTTTTATAAATGTTTTGGCACCGGAAGTGACCACGAGATCTGGATTATTTTTAAACATGACGTCATCATTTTTTGGTATTCTTGCGCAATGAGACGGGAAAAAACCAAACCAAACCAAACCAAAACAAAACAAAACAAGTTCATGGAGAAAGTTTGCAGAACATCCAGAACTAAGCACTTCCCCATGGGAAACGTCCCAAAAATTCGTTGGTCTTGCCACAACAAAAAAGGAATTTTAGGCAACCTGACAATCGCTAGACGAAAGCAATAAGTTGTCGTACGCACCCGTCTTATATCTTGTCTGGGAGCGATAAAAGATGGTATGTCTTTGTATTTTCTTTATTTCTCGTATTTCTGGCATCCACAGCAACGGAAGGCTGAGTTACCTTATAATTAGTTTCAGTAGACGGTTCTGCATATGTCTATCTGTCTCCCTCCGTGGCGTACGCGGATTCCTATTAGTGAAAAATTACTTGGTGGTCTAACAGTTCCTTTGTGCAGGAGAGAAGTCACGTCTGAGCTTGTAAGAGGTAAAGGTCAGCTGTGCAGACGCTTACCTGTGTCAAGGCTGAAGGAACACAGCTGATCAAGACCCTCCCCTACTTCTCTGTTTGTGCTTCTTGTAACGGGACAATCGATCGATATAGTCCCCATGGCGGTTGATTCTGATTTTCTAACTCCAGGTTTGGAAAAATATCCGACATAACTCACTCCCCATCCGGCACGATGCTGTACCTTTAAATCTTCACCATCGGCTGGTCTCAACTCCAGGGAGATAGACTGACCAACGACATCAACATTTGACACTAGAAAAGATGATCTCATTTAAGTTGTAAAAGAACAGTTACACGATGCCTCTGTTAGCAAATCTGGACCAAGGCCCATTAAGGTCTTAGAGCACGAAATATCCCTGGGTTTCAGCCTAGGTTGTGCTGAAAGTAAGATCTGGCCAGTTTCTTTAATTTTCAGAGCAGAGTCGAGGTTGAGGTTCGAAGCCATGGGTACAAGAGGTTAACTCTTTTGCCCAGTATTTATGGTCTGAGTCTTAAGAGTTCGAAGACCTTTGAAGCTAGTGCTCAGTGAGACTTCTGACTGATTGATTGATTGACTGATATTTATTTCCAAAGGGTTAAGAATTATGGGTTAAGGTGCTACGCAGGGCCGTCTGATATTTTTCCCTTTATCACACACTTTTCCCCAGACATTCTACAAATATACTGCTCATATAACCAACATACCCAACATAACCAACATTGGAAAGCTGAGAGACATAAAATAAAAGTGAAGTTCAAGGAGGTTCGTGAGGCAATGCTGCGAATGATTGTCATAAGGCTTTTTTTAAAAAAAATGATCCAGGGCATGGGAGAGGCTATGAGTTGAAGTGCCAGCACAATTTTGCTGCAAGGATAGTGTTCCTCAACAGGCTCCACCTCGCGGAGACTAGGGCAGGGTCAAGAAACAAGCTTTTCGGGAATTTTCTGCCGCCCAAGTCAACGTCTACCACCACCACCACCACCACCACCACCACCACCACCACCACCACCACCACCATCACCTTCCTTCCTGACTAGCAACAACAACAGTCTATGTACAAACACATCAAGAAGAAAGAAGCCAGGAGACTTTCATGGTTGTTAGACCCTGTAACAGATTCTCCCTTCTAGGGCGGACCTTCAGCAGAATCATCATCATCATCATGTGCCGTGCCGATTGGCGTTGGCTATTATGCTTCTACAGAGTACGCGATCCTTCATGCAGGCCATCAGCTCAGTTGGTGATCTCCTCTCACACCATCCCGTCAGACTGTCCAGTATCATTTCTCTTGGTCTTCCTCTTGATCTTCTTCCTTCTATTTTTCCTGTTGTTATAATATTTTCAATGCCCCCTCTTCTCATTGCATGTCCTATGAAAGTACATTGTCTCTCTCTTATCTTTTTGACAAGGTTTTTTGTCTCTCCAGCTCTTCTCATACATTCTTCATTAGTTATTTTTGCTGTCCAGGGGATTCGCAACATTCTTCTAATAAACCACATTTCTGCGCTTCCAATGATTTTTGTGCAGACTTGCCTATTGTCCATGATTCACTTCCATATAACAAGATAGGTTCAATATAGCATTTTAGGACTCGTTTTCTAACATTCATTGATAAGGATGTGTTGGTTAATATGTTTCTCATTCTCTGAAATGCAGAATGTCAAGAACAATTTTCCCGCAGGCGGCTGTCATTTCATGCGCTGTGTCTTGTAGCACCTCGACGTGGACCGCAAGAACTATAGTTCACGTGATGAGAGGATTAACGACTGAAGGAAAAAAAAAAGATGGGTTTGAAGGCTAAATAGAGGAATAAGAGGCCCAGATTCTTGGACCTGCTGATGTTTCTCAGCAATAAGGAAGAAATGTGAACACGTTTTTCTTTTTCCACGACCGATTTCTGGTTTCTGTCACTGAGGTGTATTTCCTGTCTCTGATAGTGACTCCTATTTCAGCGATTGAGACGTCTTTCTGCTTTCTTATAGTAACTCCTCTTGCTTTGATTGACATTTCACATTTCCGTGAGAGTGATTCTATGTGTGAGTTTTCATTCTGAAATGAACGTAACTCCTGATTCTATGATTGCGAAATTATTTTCTTCTGTGATAATGTTTCTTCCTTCTACGAATGAAGTTTCTCTCTTTCTGTGATAATGCTTCTTCTTTCTACGAATGAAGTTTCTCTCTTTCTGTGATAATGCTTCTTCTTTCTACGAATGAAGTTTCTCTCTTTCTGTGATAATGCTTCTTCTTTCTACGAATGAAGTTTCTCTCTTTTTGTGATAATGCTTCTTCTTTCTACGAATGAAGTTTCTCTCTATCTGTGATAGTAACTGATGTCACTTTTATGTGTATCTGTTAGTGTCCATGTTTAACATGACAGCACGGAGCTGGAAAGAATACTGTGTTGTAGAGTGCTTTGCTTGTTTCTTTTGTGGCGTATTTATTTTTCAGTAAAGGTGTCATTTGTAAAATATATAAAAGTGTCTGTATTAGTG
Organism: Achatina immaculata; assembly: GCA_009760885.1. Taxonomy (NCBI): domain Eukaryota; kingdom Metazoa; phylum Mollusca; class Gastropoda; order Stylommatophora; family Achatinidae; genus Lissachatina; species Lissachatina immaculata. Next base: position 4,520,605 of record CM019694.1, read on the forward strand.
GATGTTCTGCGAAGTGCCGCCGGCATCCGGAAATATGTCGGAAATTCAGAATTTTGTCCGGAAGATCCGATTTCTAGAAAACTGATGTCGGAGGAATCGAGGGTCAGCAACAAGTGTTGTCTTGTGTTGCCTTCTATCTGCATGGAACAGCGTGCCGGTGCTCTCTGAAGCCGATGCACTGAAGATGTCGAGGCACATCATCTTGTCGGCTTGGGAGCGGGTTACCGCAGCTACTTTTTTCCAACTCCCTGCGTTCAATACTTCTTTAGCAGACTCCACCGCCTTGAGAACTATGACGATGCCTGCCCCCCGGTTAGTCAGGCCTCGAGGTCTGTTACTGGGGGTGCCAACGGAAAAGTGGGACAGGGTCTTGGTCAACTGTGGTTCGCCACCCCTGACGTCGGCATATCAGCTGTGGTTCGCCAACCCTGACGCCGGCATGTCAGCTGTGGGTCGCCAACCCTGACGCCGGCATGTCAGCTGTGGGTCGACAACCCTGACGCCGGCATATCAGCTGTGGGTCGCCACCCCTGACGCCGGCATGTCAGCTGTGGGTTGCCAACCCTGACGCCGGCATATCAGCTGTGGGTCGCCAACCCTGACGCCGGCATGTCAGCTGTGGGTCGCAAATTGCCAAAACGGACACCATTGTCGTCCCTGGCAACAAGTACAGTAAAAAAAGAAGAAGAAGAAGAAGATGGATACAATTTACTGGATATGAGTAACAAAGAACATAAAAGCATAAGGGAGCGAATAACAGCTTAAATAACCATGACTGAGGAGTGGGTATTTGCTACCCAGGTTGTCCTAGTCCGTGGAAGTGAGTCATCATGGACGATCAAAGATCGATGCAGAGATCATTGGAGGCTGGAGGCGACAGAGATCTGGTTTCTTAGATGAATGTTGAGAGTATCATGGGCAATTACGATGACAAACAGGGAGTGTCTAACAAAAGCAAATGAAGAAAGGATCATAATTAAATCCATAAGGAAACGACAGTCTTCATTCACTGGACATATAATGAGAAGGGGAGGGCTAGAAAACATCTTAACAGGGAAGAAAAATGGGCGAAGGAAGAGCAAGAGGGAAAAAAATCATGGACAGTCTAACATGACGGCACAAAATATAGATGGAAAATATCGAGGATTAAGATCTATGGAGAAGCATTGCCGCTAACGTCTACCGGCACGGCACCTGATGATGATGTTTCGTTTTGAACTTAATAGCGAGCCTCAGTGATCTCAAGCCACGTTTGCTTAAACTTAATATTTCCCTATCTTTCCATTCTCCCTCCATCTACTCATTCTCTCTTTCTCTTTTCTTTCTCACTTCACCTCTCTTCTCTCTCCTCTCTCTCTATTCTTCTCTTCTAACTTTCTCTCTCTCTCTTCATTACTCTCTTTCCCACCATTATTTACTCTCTCTCTCTCTTTTCTCATTCTCTCTCTCCCCCTCCATCTCTCTCTATCTCTCTTTCCCCCTCTTTCTCCTAGTATTCTCTTCTCTCTTTACTTTCTCTTCCTCTTTTCTCATTCTCTCTCTTCCCCTCCTTCTCTCTCTATCTCTCTCTTTCCCCCTCTTTCTCTTAGTATTTTCGTATTCTCTTTTCTTTCTATCTTTACTTTCTCTTCCTCTTTTCTCATTCTCTCTCTTCCCCTCCTTGTCTATCTATCTCTCTACCCCCTCTTTCTCTTAGTATTCTCTTTTCTTTCTCTTTTTACTTTCTCTTCCTCTTTTCTCATTCTCTCTCCCCCTCCTTCTCTATCTATCTCTCTTTCCCCCTCTTTCTCTTAATATTCTCTTTTCTTTCTCTCTTTACTTTCTCTTCCTCTTTTCTCATTCTCCCCCCCCCCCCCCACCCCCCCCCCCCCAACTCACTCTCTGCACTTCATCTTACCGAAGATCACCTCATTTCGTTACGCAGATAACAAAAGATTAGAAGGAAAAAACACTCCAAACTTAACCTCTAAAACAAACCCGGAGGAAACGATTGTTCAAAAAAAATTTTTTTATACACAAATAACTGTTTAAAACATTCGAACTCCCGAGAAACAGTTCTTCAAACAAACACCACATAAAAAACAGCTTGCACATCTTTAACGTTAAATATATTGGCTGTACTTCTGTCTGCAACAGATTAAAATAAAAACAAAAGGTGTAGAAAATCAAACAACAACACAAGAACGCCCGAAAAAAAGCCTATTCCTACTTACACAAATGACGCTGTTGAGCATAAAAAAAAAAAACCGCGGGCATTTTTTGCACCGCCTTGATGAGATAAGACCAAATACAGCAAGGACTCTGGAACGAGTATTTTCGAAGAACCCAATGCCATTCCTTCTTCCAATTTAGACCCCCGCGTCGTATCTCTAACCTACAGGGCATCCCAAAATATATGCACGTTTTATGAGAGCTGGCAATTTACATGAGACTGATTGCAGAACATTCTTATTTACGTTTGATGTGGCAAGCAACAACAGATGATTTTAAATTTGTATCGTTTCAAGATGTGAGAGAACATCATGCTTCTAATCATGCATTCAGAGTACGTACGTTTTTATCTGTTCTTTTCTAAGAACATTTTGCCAAAGAGAAATAATGAACGACCTCTACTTATCTACAATGAGATTAAAAAAGCACGTTTTCCAAGTGATTTTTTTAAAGCTATAACTGATGACATGACTTGCGAAAATATAGTTCAAGTCTGAAAGATCGTCAGAACTTGAAGCTAGAACTGATGACTTGATTCGAGAAAATATAGTTCAAGTCTGAAAGATCATCAGAACTTGAAGCTATAACTGATGACTTGATTCGAGAAAATATAGTTCAAGTCTGAAAGATCGTCAGAACTTGAAGCTATAACTGATGACTTGATTCGAGAAAATATAGTTCAAGTCTGAAAGATCATCAGAACTTGAAGCTATAACTGATGACTTGATTCGAGAAAATATAGTTCAAGCCTGAAAGATCGTCAAAACTGTTAAAACAATGAAAGAAAAAAAAATTACATGAATACAGAATACTCATTTACTGAACAATGATGGAAAAAGCGAAGGAGGTTTAGAACTAACGGAGCTTTCATTCACTCTCTGGGAAACTATCTGATAGGCCTAGGTCATCAAGCTTCCACATTATGTGCAGTCTTTGGTTCTTGTTGGCGCTAAATTTCATTGGAGCTCCGAGAAAGATGACCCCAGCGACCCACCGCTAAGGAGACTTTAGAAGACATGTATCTCGTCGAATTTGGAGTGGATTCCTGTAACTTGTCTTAAGGATCAGGGATGGACCTGTAAAGCACTTTATCCGGAGACTCCAGTGCTGTGCAGACCACGGCTAGTCTTACATCGCTGACTATGAACACTAAAGGACAGGCAGTGTATAGTTTTGACCAGCTCTGACAAGTGTACAGGTCATCCAAAGCACAGCTTCGCTTCCGTGGTCCGGGATATTTATTTAGACTCTTTCCCTGGTCCAATTAGGTCAGCAGGGAAGATATTTTCTTTCTTTTTTGTCTTTCTTCTCAGCCTCCTTTTCTGTGGGCTTTTCTATGTTCCGTCTTCTCAAGTCATCTCCAAAAACTTGTGACTGACTTTTCTACATAGTTTTAGACAGTTTTTTTTTCTTCTCCGAAACTTCTCTGAGCAGTCTATTGAATCCAGACCAGCTTCATAATCCACAATTTCTTGTATGGGACTAAGAAGACTAAAATTTGTTGGTGGGTTGAAGGTTATGGGATGGCAATGGTTCTTAAATAGGGGTACAATGGGAGGTGGTCCATGGACGGATTTTGGTGGATCCATGGGCCAGTAAATAAACTGACCTGATCAGAAGAACAAATATATCTATACTACAAGAGCTTAATATTGAAGAAGGCTGGCTAGTAAAGAGGATTAAAGAGAGAAAACCTAAATATTTTGGACACATTAAAAGTCGTGATAATTTAGAGAAGACCGTATTGGAAGGATACATAATGGGAAAAAGAAAAAGAGGAAGACCAAAACGAAGATGGCTGCAAGACATCGTTGATGATTTGCAAATGGATGCATCAGGAGCAGGCCATCTTGATAACAACCGAGAAGCCTACAGGAGTTCTGTTTGGGAGGCAAAGTTCCGCAAGGGACATGCAAATGAATGAATGAATGATCAGAAGAAATCCTTAGTATTATGGAGGAAGAAAAATAGGCGGGGGGGGGGGGGGGTTCCTTTTATTGCTTTATTTTTAACGAGGTGTCCACAGCTGTTCTCAGGCCGGAATGGGGACCCACAGCTGTTCTCAGGCCGGAATGGGGACCCACAGCTGTTCTCAGGCCGGAATGGGAACCCACAGCTGTTCTTAGGCCGGAATGGGGACCCACAGCTGTTCTCAGGCCGGAATAGGGCCCACAGCTGTTCTCAGGCCGGAATGGGGACCACAGCTGTTCTCAGGCCGGAATGGGGACCCACAGCTGTTCTCAGGCCGGAATGGGACCCACAGCTGTTCTCAGCCAGAAAGAGAGTCCAAGGGCAAAAAAGGCTAAGGACCACTGTGGTCTAGAAGTCTCCCAGATGACCTTGGAATTTAAGCCGATGATGAAGATGCATTAGTGATGAGATGAACTGCTTGTGACGAAAGAAGTGAATATATACCTGCAGAGCAAGACACTTTGTATTACACTGTAAAGGTAAAGTTCTCGTTTCCACGCCATTAAGGGAATACAGTGCTAGGCCCGTATTTTCCATGACCTTCGGTACAAGAAAGCGTGATGTGGTCAGTATCACGCCTGGCCGCTTTACCTTTCCCAGATTTCTCTGGTACCCAGTTTTAGAGGCTGGGTGAAACCAGGGGCCTTTTTCGGTCTTGTACCAGAAAAAATCCCGCCGCTGAGACTTAACCCGGTACCACCAGATTAGTAGACAGAGCTCCTAACCAACTCAGCCAACCAGGCCGCCGTATTACACTGTACACGGGAATAATACTTGAATGGCCGGGAAAACAGAACATACGGGGGAAAACCAAGTCCTGTTATTGGGGCACTTCACCTTAATATAATATTAGTTCTTTTTATTCTTCTTCTTCTTCTTCTTTCTGAGCCATTAAGGCTCATTGTTGCAGATAAAGTTCGCCTCCATTCCTCTCTATTCTTAATCCTCTCTCTCTCTAGTTGGTGGCACCAATTTCTTTCATATCCTCTTCTAAGCTGTCTTTCCATCTCTGCCTTGGTCTACCCCTTGGTCTTGTTTCCCTCATTTCTTGTGCATACATATTTTTCGTTTGTCTTTTCTCTTCCATTCTTTCTACATGGCCTAACCATCATAGTCTGTTCAGTTTCAAGATATTTATAACTCGTTGAGATTTAAATAAGCTGTTCAGTTCAGTGTTCTTTCTAGCTCTCCATTCTCCACTGTTGGTATCCTTTATCGGCCCAAAGATTCTTCTTAGGAGCTTGTTCTCAAAGATTTCCAATTGTTGTTCATATTTCTTTGTTCTACTCTAGGAGGTGAATACGCTGTCCCATGAGGCAATCAGCGACACATAGCTGATATGCTAGCGTCAGGGTTAGCGAACCATAGCTGACCAAGACCCTATCCCACCTCTCCGTTGGTACTCCTAGAAGCAGGCTTAGTCTGGCCAAGGGGGCAGGGATCGCCATAGTCGCCATGGTGGTGGAGTCTGCTAAAGAAGCATTACACACCCTCTGCTTTTTAGCTGTACTCTGGGACTGAAAAAGTAGCTGCCATAACCAGCTCCAACGTCTCAACATCCCTACAGCATCGGCTGCAAAGAACACCAGCTCGCAGTTTATAGGGGGTTCGTACAAGTACAAGTTGTTTTACTCCACGTTTCTAATCCATACATCATGGCTGGTCTTATTATATGAGTAGTTTTGTAGAGTCTTATTTTAGGATTTAGGATTTTAGGATTATAGGATTTAGGATTTTAACAGGTGTTGTAAGTCGAAAGTCTATTTTATTCCCTATCTGTACTCTGATTTTAATGTCCTCACTTACTATGATGCTTCTGTTGAAGGTTGTGTCTATATATTTGTATGTTTATGTTTCCCTAATGATCATAGCTCCAACATTTATATAATCTGGATCATTCTGCCCCTGGTCTCTTGATATCTTCATATAATCTCATATTTTGGTTAATGGTCAAGCCCACTTTTACTGCCACATCTCTCAGGTGTATGCAGGTATTGATGACTTCTACCATAGGTTCCCCCCACCAGGTCGATGTCATCAGCGTATCCATCTTGTTCTTCTGTACTGCTTTCTTCTTTCACTTTTCTGATTACCTTTTCTAGTACTATGTTGAATAGTAACGAAGATAATGTATCATCTTGTTTTATGCCAGTTCTTACATTAGACGGGTTCTGACTTTCTTCCTTTATATATTACTATATTTCGTGCATCCTCCATACATATTCTGGTCAAATTGATTAATTTATTAGGTATCTCAAACTCGTTCATAATTTCCCATAAGCTGCTCTTATGTATGGCGTCACAAGTTTTCTTAAAGTCAGTGAAGACATTATGTGCTTCTTTTCCATATTCCCAGTACTTTTCTGCTCTTTGACGAAGATAAAATATTTGGTCTACGGTTGATCTGTTCTTCCTGAGACCTGCTTGATAACACTGATATTGCTGATTAATAGGATAAAAAGTATATTTTAGGAAACCCATCTTCAGCAAAAATTATTTCTTGTTCCACTTTCCTAAAGTCGTATGGGACGGGTCATTCTCAACAAGGGCTCTGAGTTACCCGGGGGGGGGGGGGGGCTCTTACGGTGAGCTCAGGGGGATCATAGGCTGAAAGGCACAAAAAAATGAGGGTGACACGGCTTAAAAAATGTTGAGAGTCCCTGTTGTAGACCATTCTCTGTTCCTGTCACAAGTTTGGAATATTTTAAACAGATTACTCCAGCAAGAAAGAACACCCACAACTTAAGACACTCTGGGATTTCAACTCTATCTTTCTTTTTCAACTCTATCTTTCTTTTTCAACTCTATCTTTCTTGTCTGGATTGTCCTTCACGTTTTTTTTTTAACCGCACTTAAATCCAAACACGTGATTTATCGATCCTGGAGGACGCGGCGCCACCCAAATGGTTTCCCTTGTCAGGTTTCTGGATGATTTTTTTAAAGCACGAACATGTTAAAAGACGAAGACTTAAAAATGGGAAGATTTTTTTTTTTTTTTTGTCCGTTTAAGCTGTATACAGGGTCCCTCGGTTACCGGACTTTCCCCTTGGCCTTGTTTATATTTTACCACAGGATGAAACGAATATGCAGGGAAACCAACATTATCTCCCTTGCCTTGTCTGTAAGAGTTGGCCAATCATAGCTGACGTACTAACGTCAGGGTTTGTGAGCCGTAGCCAACAAAGACCCTGTCCCAGCTCTATATCTCCACTAGCAAACAGGCCTACCTTGGCTAACGGGGCAGGGATTGCCATAGTCCGCGTTGGCGGTGGAGTCTGATAAAGAAGTACTGCACACCCCTTTGCTTTTTAGCTGCAAGGGACTGAAGAAAACAGGTGCCGTAACTCGCTTAGAAGCTAACACGATGCTGTGCTTCAATATCTTCACCGCAACGGCTGCAAAGAACAGCAGCTCGCAGTTGTAAGGAAATAGAAGAATATGTCTCTGTCTGTCTGTATGTCTGTCTCTGTCTGTCAGTGTCAGTCTCTCTCTCTTTCTGTCTGTGTGCCTGTCTCTGTCTCTCCATCTGTCTGACTCTGTCCCTCTTTCTCTGTGTGTCTGTCCCTCTCTATATTTGCCTGTCTCTGCGTGTCTTTCTGTCTGTCTCTCTTTCTCTCTGTCAATCATTGTCTGTTTTTCTGTCTGTCTCTGTCTATGTGTGTGTGTCTCTCTCTCTGTCTCTCTGTGTGTCTGCCTCTGTCGCTCTGTCTATCTGTCTCTGTCTGTGTCTGTCTCCCTCTCTGTGTCTGCCTCTGCCTCTGTTTCTCGTTCTCTGTCTGTCTCTCCCCCTCCTCTTCTCTCCCTCCCCCTCTCTCTTTCTATCTAAATTTATTCTCTTGAGAGCCGTAAAAAGGAAGCGATATTACCATTCCATTAACACGAACACGAGTTCCTCCATAAACTGACGTTTCTGCGTGTAGTTATCAACATGATGTATCTCTTATTCTTATCTTTTCTGTGTGTTTTTCTTTTCTAACATTGACTTATAAACGAAAGGTTATCTTCGTTTTTGTTTGTTTGTTGTCTGTTTTTTTTTTGGCGGGGGGGGGGGGGAAAGAGGAAGGGGGTCGGAGAGGGAGACAAAAAAGGCAAAAAAAGGGGGGGGGGCCCGTGAGCTAAAAGACATGAAATTTTACTTTTTTTTTACTTTCTCCTTCTTGTTATAATTAAACGTGAGAATGCGCCTAAACCCGAGTTTTGTTAGAAGGTCTTTTACTCTGTGGTAGGTAGAAGGTCTTATATTTTGTGGCATGTAGAGGATCTTATATTTTGTGGTAGGTAGAAGGTCTTATATTTTGTGGTAGGTAGAAGGTCTTATATTTTGTGGCAGTTAGAGGATCTTATATTTTGTGGTAGGTAGAGGATCTTATATTTTGTGGTAGGTAGAGGATCTTATATGTTGTGGTTAGACAGAGGATCTTATATTTTGTGTTAGACAGAAGGACATACATTTTGTGTTAGACAGAAGGACATACATTTTGTGTTAGACAGGACATATATTTTGTGGTAGACAAAAGGACATATATTTTGTGGTAGACAGAAGGTCTTTTACCCTGTGGTAGGTAGAAGTTCTTATATTCTGTAGTACACAGAAGGTCTCATATTTTGTGGTAGACAGGGGATCTTATATTTTGTGGTGAACATAAGGCCTTATATTCTGTGGTAGGCAGAAGGTCTTATATTTTGTGGTGGAGAGAAGGTCTTATATTTTGTGGTAGGCAAAAGGTCTTGTATTCTGTGGCAGGTAGAAAGTCTTATATTCTGTGGTAGACAAAAGGTCTTATATTTTTTGTGGTAGACAGAAGGTCTTATATTTTGTGATAGATATAGGATCTTATATTTTGAGGTAAATAGAAGGTCTTATATTCTTTGGTAGTTAGAAGGTCTTATATTCTTTGGTAGTTAGAAGGTCTTATTTTCTGTGGTAGGCAGAAGTTTTTATAGTGTGTGATAGACAGAAGGTCTTATATTTTGTGGTAGATAGAATGTCTTATATTTTGTTGTAGAAAGTCGTCTAATATGCAGTAAAGAGAAGGTCCTTTATTCTGTGACAAGCGTGAAGTCCTCTATTCTTTTATGGGCAGAAGGTCTCATAATCCGTATATTTTGTAATGGACAGAAGGTATTATATTCTGTGGTAGGAAGAAGGTCTCATACTTTGTGGTAAGCAGAAGGTCTTATTTTTTGGTAGGTAGGTCTTATACAGGAAAAATTGGCGAACTACCCTGCGAGCCCTATGTGACGTTTAAAGGCACGGGAAGGATATAAGATATAAGCTAAGATAAAGGTCTTATATTGTGTGGTATAAGGTCTTCTAATTTTCAGTAAGGAGGAGGTCCTATTTTCTGCGACAGTCATGAAGTCCTCTATTATTTTGTGGGCAGAAGATATTATAATCAGTGTTTATATGTGTATGTTTATGTGTATGTGTCATCAAAAGAAGAAAAGTCGAAAAGGGGAGATACTGGACTTTGCAGCTGAAAACTCAGCAGTAACTGCACCAGATTATGTCTATCTCAGTTTCTCAAACTGTGCGAAATTTTAGGGTTTCTGGAGGAGAAAGGGAGGAGTGATAGGAGTGCCCCAGTTTGACAGCGATTATATTCATATTATTTGTAATGCTTCTTTCCAGTTGGGCAATGGATAGGGCTGGAGCACAGAGGGATGGGGTAGGGACTTACATTCTAACATATAGTGACAAGGGTGCCTGGGACACATAAGACTGAGAAACACTGCCCCTGTTTCGCACCAGAATCGGCCATGATAGAAACTGCTCGCAAAATTGATGGTTGGTAGCAAAACAGTAGTAGCCGATGTCTCCAGCTTTCGAAACAGTTTCTAACACAGACAGACAGACAGACAGACAGACAGACAGACAGACAGACAGACAGACAGACAGACAGGTTCCGGTGAACGGCATAGTAAATCAGAGTTCATCGTAACTCGGAAAAAGATATAGCGATGAGTAACATTTGCATGCAGTGGAGGACTGTAACCCATAATGCAGAGACACATAGATGAGATGCGATGTTACGAAATAAATCAATAGGTAAGCTTATGAGTAATTCGGCGTAGATCCGAATAGTCGTAAGTTGAGCAGACGTACATCGAAATTTGTGTGTGGGCGGCATCCCCCGCCCCAACCTTAAAATAAATAAATCAATAGATAAGCTTATGAGTAATTCGGCGTAGATCCGAATAGTCGTAAGTTGAGCAGACGTACATCGAAATTTGTGTGTGGGCGGCATCCCCCGCCCCAACCTTAAAATCCAAAATCCATCTGTATGTTTTGGAACTCGGCAGTCTACATCTGTCGATAAATACATCTATAGAAGACCATAAATTTAGCCACGTAGCTCTGAGCAACAGCCTAATTTCTTGATTTTTTTTTTCTTTTGTTAAAATGAAGAGTACGGAAATAATGGTTTTATAATTGCTCTGCGAGCCATTATGCTGAAGACCATCACGATTTGGGGCTTGTAGACGCAAAAATTTGTAGTAGCAGGGTTAGCTTCGTGTACAAAACACGCAAATCCTCTTATCTTACCTCGTTGAGAACTTAAGATTCCTTCAGATCAAAGGCTGTTCTTCAGTTGTCTAATGCTGCCATTTTTCTGAAGACTGTTAGTCGCCCATTGCGGTTTTTCTGAAGCGAATGTGAGGTTGTTGAGTCTTCATTGTTGATCGATAATGTGAGATGTAGTGTTTTAAGAGACTAACTTCGATAAACAGTCTTCTCATAGCTCGAGGAAATGTTGCGTGTACATGACTTGGGCTCGGACTCGTTCTGTAAATTAATGACCAGAATGTAGGGTAGTTATCTAGCACGTGTTCATCAATGTTGTGAGACCTCGCCACTGGGACTGGTTTGGAGCCGAGAGATTTTGAGATTACAGGGGGAGGGGAAAGGTAACCTGGAGAAGAGTGTCCTAACGGCAGAGATTCAGATGAAACGTGATGGATGATTAAAGAAAGAAATAGAAAGATATAGTGATAAACGGAAGAAATGTCAAAATGTAGTGACGAAACGAAGAAACAGAAGACGCTGCTTGATAGTGTCCATTAGCGTTCTATGATGTGTGACTCTTACTAAACATTCTGAACAAAGAGACAGGACAAAAGGAAGAAACAGAAGGATGTGTTAATGAAAGGAAGATGTAGAAGGATGTGGTGAAGAAAAGGAAGAAATAGAAGAATGTGGTGACGACAGAAGAAAGAAGTATACAGATCAGAGTGACATTGTACTGTAGGACTAGGCTGAAACTATTAACGCGCAGGAATACACCTCTATTATGTGAAGTGACATTGTACTGTAGGACTAGGTTGAAATTATTAACGCGCAGGAATACATCTCTATTATGTGGAGTGGGAAGAAACCTGGGTGGAGGGCGGAGGGAATCTAAAACCGTATTCCTCAGCCTTTTTCTCTATATGTCTGTACACGAAACTGTCTCGCTGTTTCAAAAACTGCGTGACCCCCCCCCCCCATTACAAGGTAACAGGTAAAGGTAACCCCCTGTCATGCCTTAGAAGCACATAGGGGACACGATGTTAGTGCCCATATTCTCCTTGACCTGTCAGCACACACTAAGGGGTGATGTGGTCTGCACCACGTCTGGCCACCTTCCCTTCCCCAACTACAAAAGAAGTCGGGCACCCATTTCTGCAGCTGGGTGACTAGGGTCACTCCGGGCGGATTCGGACCTCCGACATCCGCTATGAGAGACTAGTGAACTAACAACTTCGCTACTCATACGCCATGGCTCCTTTTACAAGGGACATGATCCTGACTGAACAGACTACTTCAGTGCAAGTCTTGGAAATATTATAGACAAAAAGTGGATAACATTTTTTTTAACAGATAAAGTTCATCGATGTTTTTTTTTTCAGTTCGCTGGAATTTCTTCTCTTTATTTTCTTTGCCGTTAAATAAAACTCTTTTATGCAAAACGTGGGAATCCATCTTCATCTATCTCGACTCTGTATAAATTAGAAGTTTTTTCCTTTCCTTGTCATCAGAAAAAAAGAGAGAAAATAAGGTAATTTAACGTGCTCTGGGGTAATTTGGTTATAATTAAAGATAATTTAACGGCTTTTAGGTTTATATTGCAAGTAGAGTATAAGTTTTTAAAAATGTGATTGCGAATGAACACACTTGGGTTATGAATAGATTAGGTTAATTATAATTTTGGTTATTGTATACTACTACAAGCTTCCTTCCTTCCTTCCTCCTCCCTTCCTTCTTTCCTTCCTTCCTTCCTTCTTTTTCTTCACTGCCTTCCCTTTACTTTCTTCATTTCCTCCCTTTCCTTCCCTTTTCCATTCCTATCCTTCGCTCTATCTCTTACAATCCATCCTCCCTCTCTTTCCTTCCTTCCTTCCTTCATGTCTTCCCTATCTTCCATCTACTTCCTTCTCTTCCCTTCCTTTCACCCTTCCCTTCTCTTCCTTCTTCCCTTTCTTTCCTTCCCTCCCTCCCTTTCCCTCCGTTCCTTCTCTTCACTTACCTTCCTTCCTTCTCTTCCCTCCTTCCCTGCTTCATTTCCTTCCTTACCTTCTTTTCCTTCCTCCCTCCCTCCCTCCCATCCCTTCCTTCCGTCCTTTGCTTTCCTTCTTTCCTTCCTTTCATTCCTTCCTTCCTACCATTTTCTTCCATTCTCTTCCTTTCCATTCCCGTCCTTAGTTTGATCTGAGCGAAAGAATATGTCTTGGGAGGAGATCTTTCTTCAAACAGCGCCAGCTTCGAACACTCAGGATCATTGCAAAGAGAAAAACGATAACAACAAATAATGATTATCTGATTTTCCAGTTCTCGTATAATAAAGGATACAGGACAGTCTCTCACTGCCGGGACATCTGGGAGTGGAACCAAAAATTGCATGAAAGGAGAAGAAATACCCTAGCAAATCTCTGTGCGAGACCTACGCACAACCAGCAGTACAAACTCCTGATGTTGATGATGAAAACCTATTAGCTACGTCTAACGGTGTTTCTCATATGATGAAGTTTTAATGTGATATTCACTTCTAAGATGAGATTCGCATTAATCACAGACTGGAAATATTTAGACATTACGCATCTACATTCACCGCCATTATTTTCAGACCATTACGTCCATGTCATCTTCGCCGCCTTTCACGTTATTGCCAGGTTGGCTTTTGTTTCTATTGCCAGGTTATTTATTTTTGTTGGTTTAATTCTTTTGTCAGGTTTCCTATTTTTCTTGCCTTGTCTGGGCTGCAATGTTATTTTGGCTCCCACAACGTCAGTTTTGAAGGAATAATGGAAAATACATGAAAATGTTATTTCCAAAGCTATTTGTTTTCTCTAAGCCAGAAAAAAAAATTGTGGACGAAGCTAATATTATTAAAGAATGAAAAAAAATGACATTGGAATAAATGATGAAAGCTGATAGAAACTTCATGCGAGCGACAACATACATCCATCAGTTGTTGATGTACCTGTTTTGAAGATACTACTGTTATTTACCCCCTCTGTCTCCCTTCTTCCTTTTTTTTTTGTTTCTTTATACCTTGCCATGTTTTCCTTATTATCTTCTATTACATTCCTACGTCTTTGTTACCTTCTTTTACCTCATTACGTCTTTATTGCCTTCTTTTACCTCATTTACGTCTTTATTACCTCTCATTATTTTTTTAACCTTCTGCTCTTTATTATCGTTCATTCTTTACTACCTTCTATTCTTTATTATCTTCTATTCTTCATTACCTACCATTTCTATTACCTTCCATGTGTGTTACCTTTTTCTGTTACTCTCTGTTATCGAGTCCCGTTACTACATATTGTAAAACTAATTTATTCTTCAAAGTTTTTCTTATCTTTTTAATTTTATAGCTTTATTATACTCCTTTACTATATTTTTTTCTGTCTTTTTTTTTTGGGGTGGGGGGAGGGAGGGATTAAATGGCTTGGGGGGGGGGGGGGCAGGGGGCCTTGAAAGGAATTCTGTAAAATTATTTTCGGGTCTTTAGGGTCTTTACCCTATTGAATCTGGATTCCTCGGGCCTTTCTTTAAAAACTAGTCCCCCGCGCGTACCTCCGCCCTTCTTCCCCGCCCGCCCCCCTCATTCTCGCTCTTTAGACGTGGAAGTGATACCAACCCTCCCCGCCCCCCCCCCACCCACCCACGTCATCGGGCCTGGCTAGTAACAAAGTGTGAACGATGCTCAGAGCACATGCCGCAGTAAAGGCGGAAGATATGTAAAACAACACAGAACTGGTCCCATTGGTCTCTGGAGGAAGCTGAAGGGATTCTGCAACGGAGATGGGAGTACTGAGGGATGTGCCTGTCTCCAAGTACCATGAACTCAACTAACTGCCTGTTCTCTTTTTCTCAGCACTTTTTTTTCTGTTGTGGGTTTTCTGCTTATTTCCAGGACTCTCTATTTTAGCACTTCCTCTCTCTCCATTCTCCCCATCACTCTCTATTTTAGCACCCCCTTCTCTCTCCATTCTCCCCATCACTCTCTATTTTAACACTCCCCTCCCCCTTCTCCCCGTCATTCTCTGTTTTAACACTCACTCACTCCCTTCTCCCCATCACACTATTTTAACACTCCCTCTCCCCCTTCTCCCTATCACTCTCTATTTTAACACTCCCTCTCACCCTTCTCCCCGTCAATCTCTATTTTAACACTCCCTCTCTCCATTTTCCCCATCATTCTCTGTTTTAACACTCACTCACTCCCTTCTCCCCATCACTCTCTATTTTAACACTCCCTCCCTTCTCCCCATCACTCTCTATTTTAACACTCCCTCCCTCCCTTCTCCCCATCACTCTCTATTTTAACACTCCCATCTCCCTTCTCCCCATCATTCTCTATTTTAACACTCCCTCTCTCCCTTCTCCCCATCATTCCCTGTTTTAACACTCACTCCCTTCTCCCCATCACTCTCTATTTTAACACTCCCTCTCTCCCTTCTCCCCATTCATTATCTTGTTTTTTTTTTTTTTACATTTCTTCTTTTTAAAAATCTTCTTCTCTCAGTAGCTTCCTGAGCCAGTGAGGCCAATTATTTTCAGACAAGACACGTCTCCATTTATCTCTGTTCATGATCTTTCCTTGCCAAATTCCGATTCCAAGAGCGTATATATCGTCTACTACGTTGTCTCGCCATCGTTGACTAACTTTACCTCTTGGTCCATCCCCTTTCATCACTTCTATATAGCCCATCTTTGTTTGCCTATCCTCCTCCATTTTCTCTAAATGCCCGAGCCACCTCATTCTGTTGTTTTCTCATATTGGCTGTTATAATCATCATCATCATCATCATGTGCCGTGCCGACTGGCGTTGGCTATTATGCTTCTCCAGAGCATCCGATCCTCCATGCAGGCCATCAGCTCAGTTGGTGATCTCCTCTCACACCATCCCGTTAGACTGTCCAGTATCATTTCTCTTGGTCTTCCTCTTGATCTTCTTCCTTCTATTTTTCCTGTTATAATATTTTCAATGCTGTTATAAGCGGAGAGCTAAACAATGTGTAGATTCCTTTGTTACTTCTTATTTTGTATTGTTTTGTTATAGGGTCTCTTACCGGTCCATATTCTTTTTAATTCGGTTTTGTTTCTTTTAGTTTATTGCATATGATGAAGGTGTTGTTTGTTTTTGTGGGTTTGCTCTGTAAGGTCAAAACAGTTCATTACCCCAAAGAACACTCCTATTTTGGTATAACGGACAAGGAGCGCCATATTTCTCACATTGGTGGAGTCTGTTAAAGAAGCATTGCATACCCCTTGCCATTTCGCTTCACTCACGGACTAGAAAAGGTCTCATTAACCCGCTCCCAGTCCGATATGATGCTGTGCCTCAACAACTTCACCGCATCGGCTGCAAATAACACCAGTTCGCGGCTCTAGGGAGAAAGAAGAAGAAGATCACAAGGGAGACAGAAGAAGAAGATCACAAGGGACATAGAAGAAGAAGATCACAAGGGAGACAGAAGAAGAAGATCACAAGGGACATAGAAGAAGAAGATCACAAGGGACATAGAAGAAGAAGATCACAAGGGACATAGAAGAAGAAGATCACAAGGGACATAGAAGAAGAAGATCACAAGGGACATAGAAGAAGAAGATCACAATGGTGAGAGAAGAAGAAGATCACAAGGGACATAGAAGAAGAAGATCACAAAGGTGACAGAAGAAGAAGATCACAAGGGAGATAGAAGAAGAAGATCACAAGGGAGATAGAAGAAGAAGATCACAAAGGAGACAGAAGAAGTAGAAGAAGATCACCAGAGGGACGGAAGAAGAGGAAGTAGAAGAAGAAGATCACCAGGGAGAAAGAAGAAGAAGATCACCAGGGAGACAGAAGAAGAAGAAGATCGCCAGGGAGACAGAAGAAGAAGATCCAAGGGAGATAGAAGAAGTAGAAGAAGATCGCCAGCGGGACAGAAGAAGAAGAAGAAGATCACCAGGGAGAAAGAAGAAGTAGAAAAGAAGATCATCAGGGAGACAGAAGAAGAAAAAGATCACCAGGGAGACTGAATGAATGAATGAATAATCTTTATTTTTAAAGGGTAAAGAATTGGGCACGCAGGCCCGTCTTACATTCTGCCCTTCATCACTTCATCTTTCATTCTTCCCACACACTTGATTTAGTACAAATATACAAATTAAATTAGGAAAAAACATATCAAAAGAGTGTTAGATTTAACTACTACATTCAAAGTAAAAGAGAAGAAGTAATTAACCTAATAAAATAGCACTCACGCACACATACACATGCAACATATGCATAAACAAAAATGCACTATAAATACAGATCTTCTATCATATGTTTTTTAACAAACGTTAAAATTATTTCTAACAATATCTAACAAGTTGCTTTTCTAACTATGTCATTTTAGTACTTGATGGTTGGCGAGTCATGTGTTGAGAGAGTGCTGGTTATTTTATGGGGGCATATAATTTCAAGCAAGTAAATAATGAAACAGGTTTGAGTTAAAGGATGAAGTATTACCAATGGATTTTAAATGGTAGGGGAGGGTGTTCCAGAGCTGTACTGCAGAATATGCAAGGCTTTTCTTGTACAGATCAATCCTGGGTTTAGGAAGAGAACACATTTTTTTAAACACTGGTTATGTTTAGTGTTATACGTAAACAGTGACCACAAGTAAAGCGGAGCATTGTGCGACAGAATTCTCTGAACAAACTTAACTTTGTTAAAAATGATTCTATTTTTGAGGGGTAGAATTTTGAGTTGTTTGTGTTGATCTACAGTCTGTACTGGGTGTTTGTCAAATCAGATTTAATGGTCGCTTGTGAAGTGAGTGGAGCCTTTTTGTGTTTGAGACTGAGCATCCATCCGAGATTGTGGAACAGTAATCTAAGTGTGTTTGTATGTGTGATATGTAGTATATCTTTCTTGTGTCTTTGTCGATAAAGTGTTTAATTTTGGCTAATTGGCTTTCTGTGCAATCAAGTTTGTTAGGTTATGTACGTGAGAATTCCAAGTTAAATGCTGATCAATGATGAGTCATAGAGTTTTATGTTCATGAACATTTTCTATTGCCTTAGTCCCAGAACAAAGCTGTAGAGAAGTTTTTGTTGCATTCTGCAGTTTCTGTCTTGTAGTGATGAGCATGGATTTTGTGTTGTTGGTGTTTATCAACATACCATTTTTATTACTCCATTTAATCAAACTGTTTATATCATTTTGGAGCGTTGTCTGTTTATTGATGTGATAGTCAATATTGTAAACAGTACAGTCATCAGCAAAAAGATCACATGAAGAGTGCTTTAAATGTAGTGGTAGGTCGTTAATATAGATAGCAAAGAGAAGAGGATCAAGAATAGAGCCTTGAGGAATACCGGTATCAACCACAGACGAGCCAGTTTTTTGTTTCTAAAGCAAACTACTTGTTTTCTACCTGAGAGAAAAGATGTAATAAATTTTGTCAGGTCAGGGTGTAATGTATAGCCTTCCAGCTTTTTTGCAAGAATTTCATGATCAATCATATCGAAGGCTTTCTTGGAATCAACAAAGACAGCACCACACAGTTTGTTATCATTTATATTAGACAGCCAGCTTTCTGTCATTTTAATTAATGCTGTGTGGCAGGAGTAATTTGGTCTAAAACCTGACTGACTGTCTATTAGTAGATTGTTTTCTTGCATGTGGAGCAGTGTTAACTTTTGTATATGCTTTTCAAGAGGTTTAGATAGTGATGACAGAATGGATATGGGTCTATAGTTTGAGAGGTCACTAGTCTGTCCAGATTTAAAAAAGATGAAAAACTTTGGCGAGTTTAAAAGCGTCAGGGAAATAATGTTTGTCAATGCACAAATTGTATAAGTATGTTAATGTGTCTGTGATAACTAGTGCAGCGTAGCGGAGTATCTTGTTACTAATGTCATCACATCCTGTTGAGTTAGTGTTCTTTAAGGACCGGATATAGTTATAAACTTCACCGACTGTGAAGAAAGGAATATTAATTTGTTTTAGCTTTACACATTTACTGTCGCTGAAAGTTTTCAACACGGTCAGGTCGCAATTAGTGGTCGGTAATGAAGATTTTAGAATACTAATTTCTTCCCTAAAATGTTCACTGAAGTTAGTGCAAGTATGTTCACCAGTAAGTGTTTATGGGTCAGATTGCTTCCTTTTATTTACAAGAGTATTAATGACTTTCCAAATTGATTTACTATCAGTTTTGTCTTTCACTAAATTTCTGAAGTAATTTTTCTTTTCCTGCCTAATTAAATACTGCACCTTATTCCTAAGTGAACGATAGCTACTGAAATTTCTGCTTTTGTGAGCTTCATCCTGTTTCCTCATGAGTTGCAAGATATCAGGAGTTATCCATGGGGATTTTGTTACGTGTTTTACTCTCACGTCTTTGATGGGGACTTGCTTGTCAAAAATATTTCGAAATATCTTGATCCAGTATTCGATAGCCTCATCTGGATTTGTTAACTGGAAAACGTACTTAAGAGGCCAAGATTTTAGATCAGTTAAAAATAATTCCAAGTTAAAGTTTTTAAAGTTCCTATATTTAATGCTGGTATGTTTGTGTTTTGGCATTTTATACCCCTTATGTGACCACGTACAGCAGACCGGGTAGTGATCATTCAGCGACACATGAGGGACAGTACATTCAGTAATGTTTCCTGGATCAGCTACATAAATATGATCTATTAGTGTTGATGATGATTCAGTTACTCTAGTAGGTTTGTTAACAATTTGGGAGAAGTTGTAAGATGTTAAAATGTTCTTCCATGTAGGATTTGGCTGATTAAGATCTATATTGAAGTCGCCTAGAATGATTATGTCCTTGAATTTATGAGTTACAGCATCATCCATCATGGTCGCAAAGTGATCATACCACTCGGCTGAAGCATTTGGATTTCGGTATATAAAACTAATTAGAATTTGACTAAGATTTGATATTTTGATTTCTAACATAATACATTCAACCTCCGATATTTCCAGGTCTTCTCTTCTACCAAATTTAATTGTGTTAGAAATGTAAACGACTAAACCTGTCTCTAGGTTCCTAGTTGGGTCGC
Source organism: Achatina immaculata (assembly GCA_009760885.1). Taxonomy (NCBI): domain Eukaryota; kingdom Metazoa; phylum Mollusca; class Gastropoda; order Stylommatophora; family Achatinidae; genus Lissachatina; species Lissachatina immaculata. The sequence continues at coordinate 4,540,320 of CM019694.1, forward strand.
GCCTGATCAAATTAAAACCATCTATTCGTATATCATTGTCTGTGATGTTTTTATGTAATTTGCTTTCAGAGAAACCAAAAATACAAAAAATGTTGTTGAGACAGAAGAAGAAGAAGAAGAAAAAAAAGAAGAAGATAACCATGGAGACAGAAAAAGAAGAAGATCACCAGGGAGAAAGATGAAGAGGAAGAAGAAGAAGATCACCAGGGAGAAAGATGAAGAGGAAAAAAGATCACCAGGGAGAAAGAAGAAGAGGAAGAAGAATATCACAAAGAGACAAGAAGAAGAGGAAGATGAAGATGAAGAAGATCAGAAGGGAGACAGAAGTAGAAGGAGAAATCATCAGTGAGGAAGAAGAAGAAGACGAAGAAGAAGAAGATCACGAGAAAGAAAGAAGAAGAAGAAGAAGCAGAAGCAGAAAAAAGAGATCAACAGGGAGAAAGAAGAAGAGGAAGATGATGAAGAAGAATAAGATCAGCAGGGAGAAAGAAGAAAAAGAAGCTGAAGAAGAAAAAGAAGAAGATCACTAGGGAGAAAGAGGAAGAAGAAGATCACCAGGGAGAAAGAAGAAGAAGATCACTAGGGAGAAAGAGGAAGAAGATGATCGCTAGGGAGAAAGAAGAAGAAGAAGATGAAGAATAAGAAGAAGATCACAAGAAACAAAGAAAAAGAAGAAGAAGAAGTAGAAGATCACAAGGAACAAAGAAGAAGAAGAAGAAGATGAAGAAGAAGAAGAAGATCACAAGAAACAAAGAAGAAGAAGAAGATCACTAGAGAGAAAGAAGAAGAAGATCACTAGGGAGAAAGAGGAAGAAGATCGCTATTGAGAAAGAAGAAGAAGATCACAAGGGAGAAAGAAGAAGAAGATCACTAGGGAGAAAGAGGAAGAAGATGATCGCTAGGGAGAAAGAAGAAGAAGAAGAAGAAGAAGAAGAAGATCACAAGAAACAAAGAAGAAGAAGATCACAAGGAACAAAGAAGAAGAAGAAGAAGATCACAAGGAACAAAGAAGAAGAATATCAGTACATAAAAATATATATTTCAAGCCGTAGGAATACTGAGAATTTTCTGAAGTTGAGAAACAAAGCTTTTCATAGAAACAGTCAAAAATGAGTTCTCAGAAATCCGCCAAGTCTCGACCCCTTTGTTCTACTTGTCTACTACAGGCTTTACCATGGCGCAGTATGTGTCGATTTACTGGCCCTGCCTTGCTTCTACTGCAGCAAGCATTAAGTCTGTCTGAACGAGAGTTCACCAAGGGCAGAACCGACTCTACCAGTCTGACGGAATTTTTTTTTGTTGTCCGGTAAACGTTCAGATCTGTGGTGCATATCTGTTTCGTTTCCTCATTATGTTTCCTTTTATCAGGCGAGCCTACTTTTTGAAGATACCCGATACTTGGCACCGGAAGGGCAGTGAAGGAGTATAGCCATTGGTGGGATTGGGAAAGCTTTTCGTCAGGTGAGCAATGTAAAAAGTAGGAAGTATTCACGAATATAGAAGGGAACAAAAAAAAAAAAAAAACCAAAACAGTGAAACGAAAAAAATCGACAGCTCACAATTTCTAGATATTAGAAGGGCATAACCTTCAAAGCCTGCCAGAAACCAAGGCAAAGAATAACGGAAGCTTTAAAAATTAAATGACTGCGGTGGCACTGCAGATAAACTTTCCTGAATAGACTAGCACATGATGGCGATGACTGCAGCATTTTTTTTAAAACTCCAACACTGGGAGTTCGTAATTTTAAACCACCATATAATTGAAACGTAAACATCTCAAATGAGTTTTTCGTAAAGAAAAAAAAATACCCCCAAAGATTTGTTTATATGATGCTGATTATGTGGTCTTGCAGTTAATGAAAAGCAGCGTGGATTGAATGTTTTTACTGTGACTGTTTTATTTTTAGTGTTTGATACGTTGTGTGATTGTTTTAACACTCTCCGTGACAGCTTGTGTTAAAGTACTTATATTAGTGCACTAGTCTCTCACGGCAGAGGTCTGGGGTTCGAATCCGGCCGGAGGCGTCCCAGTTAGCGAGATGTAGAAATGGGTACCCGACTTCTTCTGGAGCTCGAGAAGGAGAGGCGGCCAGGGGGTGATGCTGATCACATCACTCTCTAGTGCGCTGACAGGTCAAGGAAAATATGGCCACTAACACCATGTCCCTACGTGTTTCTAAAGCATGGCAGAAAAACTACGAATAAAACTATTTATAAACTTTCTTGAAATTTATAAACTGAGTTTCAGTTTATAAAGTGATGTAAAAAAAAATGGCCGTCATTATCACGTGACTGCGTGTCGTGATCTGTGGCTAGTCTAGTCGGCGACTAGTCATCCGCCTGAATGGCTGCAATATCTAGTCGCCCGGATGAAGTCAGCAGTTTGTTCCTTGGGTTTGTTTCGTTTTTTGCCGGTAGAGTGTTCAGTGATCAGGTCATAAGAATGTCTGCTTTACTAAAACTAGCAATCCAAAGCCACTAAAATTGGCGGGATAACAACGTTTAAGTACTTCCGCTGGAAGTATGTCGGTGCTCGTCTTGTATTTTGATTTCTGAGGCAACTCAAGTGAAGAGCGTGTGTTCTCTAATATGTCTAAGGTTCGCGGCGATGAAGGGGGGCGCGAGGGTTGACTGGTGGTCGTTGTGATGTGAATATTGCTGATCCAGTGGCTCAGCTATTGTAAGTATTATCGTAAATAAATGTAACTGTATTTTCTTTTTAATCACATGCTGTGGATTATACGATCGTAGATGTAGATACGCCATAGCTGGGGTAATGTCTGTAATATAGACAATGTATGTTTATTTCTGGAAATAAGAATTTGTGATTATCCTTCTCCAAGCTGACGACTGATGTTTTAATGATATTTGTGATGTAATTTTACTGCTGCTGCTGATTATACACACACACACACATATATAGTGTATAATATTAGCGTATAATATATTATAATATAATAATAACAAGGAAGGCCTGCATCATAAGCATTTTGATTTAATGACTATTGAAGGGAATCAAGACTATTTATTTGCAGTGTGGGTTGTTTTGACTAACTAGGAGAACCAAAGAGGAAGCTGGCGACAGCGTGTTCTCTTGAATGTTTTGTGTTCGACAGTGGAGAGAAATAAATTGATTGATATTTAACTAAGGCGTCGGTTTTTGTATCAGACTACATATTTGTTCTCTGTCGGGGGGAACCTGCCTGTACGTCCCGTGGCCTGTCCAAAACAGCATTGCAACCTGTTCCTTGACTATTCTCAGCTTGCCTTGTATTTCAGCGTGTCCAGGAAACTTATCAGTCGCCAGCCAGCTCATTTCCATGCGCACCCGCATGCCTTAGGCAGAAAAATCCACCTAAATCCCCTCACATGTGACTGTCCCAACAGTTTCACCCATTCTCTTCGAAGAAAATCTCTTCTCAGTCGTCCTCTGTGAGTCCGTCTCAACAACATCATGAGAAACATCATGAGAAACATCATGGTTTACCAGCCACCCAGTTACCGGAGATGCCGCTTCAATATTCATGGTATGCTGGATGTAATGATTACAAGGGCACCAGATCTCTTCGCTACAACTCTTCAATTCCTATAAACGATAAAGCCCCATCCACTTTTGCCGTCTTTAACCGCTGAGCCATCTGTCTGTATACAAAAGATAAAACATAAAAATCAAATATCACAAGACGGGACATCATGCGCAACTCAGTCCCATATACTGTGTGACTTTGCCTCAGTCACCGCCCGGTCAACTAGAAAGAAAAAAAAAACTACTTGTACCGCCATGAACTTTAGACGTGAAAACCCTGGAATTCACACTGCACTCAATGCTGTTCTTTGCCATCTTCCAGTACCCTATGCTCCACCGTGCAAGTATGCACTATATAATACCGAGGAATGTATTCCTACGCAGCATGGCGACATATGGCATGCATTTAGGGATTTGCGACCTGTGATTCCGTGTTAAGGAGATATGTTGCAATATGATCAAGTGTGTGATGGAATGTGTAAGCGTGTAAGCGTTGTAGCTTTGTGAATGCGGGAGTGAAATAATCAATAACAGTCCTGTGTGAAAAACAATTAGTTAAATTCTCCTCTGGTTAACTCAGTATAGATAAAGGAACTCGTCACATTGTGCTGAGAAAAAAACAGCATCTGAGAAGGACGTAATATGTCTGTATGACGAGGCGCACTAGGCTAAACTGTGCACGCTGGTGCCACAGGATAAACGAAATATACAGTATTATGGTATATCCTTGGTTAATTGAATCTAGGGACCTTGTTCGAGTTTCATTTTGTGAACAACATCAACAACCTGTATACATATACAACAACAAGAACAACCTATGTACAGATACAACAACAAGATCAAAAATATCAACAACCTGTGTAGAGATACAACAACAAGAATAATCTGTGTACAGATACAACACGAACAACCTATGTGGAAATACAACAACAAGAACAACCTACGTACAGATATAACAACAAGAACAACCTCTGTGCAGATACAACAAAAAGAACATTCTGTGTACATATGCAACAAAAGAACAACCTGCGTGCAGATATAACAAAAAGAACAGCCTGTGTACAGATCCAACAACAAGAACAACCTGTGTAAAAATACAACAAGAACAACCTGTATACAAATACAACAACAAGAACAACCTGTGTACAGATACAACAAAAAGAACAGCACATGTACAGTTACAACAAAAAAAAAAGAACAGCTTGTCTACAGATACAACAAGAACAACCTGTGTACAGACCCAACATCAAGAACAACTTGTGAACAGATAGGTTTTTGTAAAAAAAAATTCTACACATCAGTTACCAACCTCAAGAAACGAACATAGGAACGAAGGGAAGAACGAAAGAAAGAAAAGAACTCTTATTATCATTTTCCATGGCCTAAGAATTGGGCACCCAAGCCCTGGAGACGTCTTGCCCTTCATCTCTTCACCTCCTGTCTGCCACAAACATCCATCATCAGTTTAGCACAGTACACACATCCATAACAACGCTAACAGAACTTGAACTTCTGATCTATGCATTGGAAAAGCTAAAATACAGCTCAGTCTTTGCGCTGTAACTACGCTCCAGTCACAACACTCTAGGTTGAGTACAGCAAAACCCAGTGAGATTCCAGAAACAAAATCTTTAAACCAAAACAATAATAAATAGCAAAACCTGAAGACCATGGATTATTTCTTCTTCTCTTCTTCTTCTCCGCTTCTACCACCAAGACCGCCCCGTGATCCTACTGAATTTACTCCTGTGGTCCTCGATAGGTCCTGTGGTCCTCCTGTTGTCCCCGAAATGACCACACGAGATCCCTGAGAGGACCACAAGAGGTTCAGAGTATCGCAGGGCTTGAGCCTATATTCTTGGTGGGTCTCAGAAGCGGGATTGCGTGATACCGTGGTTTTCGTTGCGCCAGTTTAACTTAGAGTTGGACTTTCTCACCGGAAAACCTCTGCGTGTTTTGGATATCGGTATATTCCCGCCGGGTAAGAGGTGGTTGCCCATCCAGTCCAGCGTTGGATTTTATCACCGCAAAACCTTCAGCTTGATTAGGATACGCATACATCCCCGTCGGGTGAGAGGTGGTTGCCTATCAAGATCACACTGGCCCAGGGTCTCCAACTTCAGCAGTTGGACCATGGATGAGAAACAAAGATAAGATTGTAAAAAAGTCATGGTTATCTGAGAATATGCAATGTCTTGTTTTGTCTTGTCGTGTCTTATCTTCTATCTTCCTGGAGCTTCGAGCTGATGTTCTTTGCAGCCGATGATGTGAAAGCGTTGAGACACAGAGTCGTCTCGGAGAGAAACGAGTTATAGTGGCTTTTTTTTCAGTTCAGCAGCGCAGCTAAAAAGCAGACTGGTGTGCACTACTTCTTTAACAGACTCCACCACCATAGGGGTTATATCGATCCATGTCCTCGTTAGCCACGCGAGGTCTATTACTGAGAGTACCAACGGAGAGGTGGGACAGGGTCTTGGTCAGTTCGTTAAGTCTGACACTAGTATGTCAGCTATGTGTCGCTGATTGTCAAAACGGACAGAGTCTTCGAGCTTACAACCCAGAGAATATGAAATAGAAATACAGACAGATTAGTTAAAGGTCATGGTAATCTGTGACCATCCGTTGGAAATAAAGACAAATCGAGATAATCTATGCGCAAGGATTAGAACTGAAGATAAACAGAAGTCATGGTCATTTTAATGAAAGGGGGAAATAACAGATGTCATTGTACGAATAACATTTAACTCCGAAAAAAGGGATGTCAGCAGACAAAGAATAACAAATCTCAAGTAATGATGTCTACATCCTTCAGCTTACATCTTACATCCTTCCCGTGCCGTTAAACGTCACACAGGGCTCTACCATGCCTAGATTTCTTGTTTTCGGCGAGCTTTTCAACCTCATCAAGGGATGTTATTCCAACTAAACTGGCCTCTCTTAACAATGTTCTCTTTAAAGTTTCACGTGGTCGACCTATTTTTCTTCGGCCTTTTGTGTTCCACGTGATAGCTTGTTTTTGGGATTCTCTGGTTTTCTTCTCAGTACATGACTGACGTATGTCCATCTGCTTTTCCTGATCACCCATGAGACAGGTTGTTGTTTGCTCATCTGTCTTATCTCTGCGTGGTTCTTGAATTCGATCCTCTTTATACCGAGTATTTTCCCGAGGCAGTTGTTTTCAAAAGAGTCTATTTATTGTCTGTTTCTTTAGTTATTTTCCAGCTTTCGCTTGCATAAATGAGTGTGGATATTACATTTGAACTGAATAATCTTAACTTGGTTTTTGTGTCTATAACTTTTGAATGCCATATGTTCTCAAGATTCTTGAAGGTCAATGTCGCTTTTGCAGTTCGAATCCAAACTTCCTTCCTGGTGTCACCATCCTGGTCTATGTAGCTGCCAAGATATGCAAAATGGTTTACTTCTTCAACAGCTGTTCCTTCTGTGTATATTTTTCTTTCGTGGTTAATGAGACGTTTCAGTATTTTTGTTTTTCTTTTCTTGTTAATTTCAAGCACTATTTTACTAGCCCACTATGTCTACGGGGTGAGATTAAAATTTGACGTGTCAGCAGATAGGGTAATTTGCTTTACGCTGTAGCGAGCAGATGATCGGGAAAGTTGGAAATGAGAGTAGCTGGCATTTACTTGGAGTTTGGTTTAGCCAGTGGTCGTAAATAAAAACGATAACTTCATTATGAGTTACTGTTATAGATAACACATTTGTGTGGAAACGGGAGTGTAAAAACTGAAAACTAAAGGATAACTTAATAAATACTGAGCTGGAGATAGAAGACTTTAGCAATCAGCGATCCCCATAGTTACCATAATGTCGTCAGGTCTGGCGAACCATAGCTGATCAAGACCCAATCCCGCCTCTCCCACGTTGGTACATCCAGTAATAGGCCTAGACTGACTACTGGGGCTAGGATCGCCATAGTTTCTATGGTGGTGGAGCCTCGTTAAGAAGTACTGCACACTTCCTGTTTTATAGGTCCACTCATGGATTAAAAAATAGCTGTTATGATCCCCCTTTCCAAGATGATACCATGCTGTGCCTCAACTGAGTCCACTACAAAGAACACTAAGGAGACAGAAGGAGAAGAAGAGAAGAAGAGGAAGAAGAGAAGAAGAGGAAGAAAAAGAGAAAAAAGAGAAAGAAAAAGAGAAGAAAAAGAAAAGGAAGAAGAAGAAGACGAAAGAAGAAAAAAAGGAAGAAGAAGAACAGGTAAGAAGAAGAAGAGGAAAGAAGAAGAAGAGGAAAGAAGAAGAAGAAGAAGACGAAAGAAGAAAAAAAGGAAGAAGAAGAACAGGTAAGAAGAAGAAGAGGAAAGAAGAAGAAGAGGAAAGAAGAAGAAGAAGAAGACGAAAGAAGAAAAAAAGGAAGAAGAAGAACAGGTAAGAAGAAGAAGAGGAAAGAAGAAGAAGAGGAAAGAAGAAGAAGATGAAGAAGAAAGAAGAAGAAAAAGAAGAAGAAGATGAAGAAGAAGAAGAAGAAGAAGGGGGAAAAGAAGAGGAGAAGAAAGAAGAGGAGAGAAAAAAGACGAAGAAGAAGATGAATAAGAAGAGAAGAAGAAGAAGTAGGGAAGAAGAAGAAGAACTAATCTGAACAGCTTTTGGATATGCGACAGGAATATGAGAAACCGGATAATACAAAAAAGGAGGAAACGAAAGTTCAGAACTTTGTGAGAGAAAAAAATTTGTGAATAATGCTCATAGATAAAAATGATATAATAGATGTATGGTTGGTTCGAAAAATATACAAAACATTTTAAAGATCAGAGAAAGAGAGGAAAATAACAGGAAATAACGAGAATCTCAGCCAGTGGGGAATTTCGCTCCCTTCCCCCCCAACCCCCCCCCCCCGGGAAATTTTAGGGTATGGGGAGTGGGAGAGGAACTGGAAAATTGGGGCTATATATTGACAGACTCAGATTATTTAAATGTATGTCTGTGTCCCGTGGCATGTGCATGCAGTGTGGGCTTGCAGTGTTAATACCTTCACATCCCTAGGCCACTAAGTCTTTGTGGTAGGGATGCCAGCAGCCGACCTCGCCGGCTTTTATTTTTTTCTAAGGGAACCTCATGCGCCCTTTCTTTTGACGTTGGGCTAACCCTAGTGCCGATAGGTCCAAAAACAATTTCGCCCCCGACTTGGAGAAAACTGGATCCGGGAACTTGTGATTGGCAGGGAAAGCGCTAACCACTACACTGCCGCGGATTTAAATATATTATTTTGAATGCACCCTTTGGGACAAGATTCAGTCTTGGAAAATAAGGGGGGGGGGCGTGGAAAAAAAAGGGGGGGGGGAGAAGAGGATGCTTCTGAGGGTGGTGGCAAATAGTCATAAGTTTTATTGCACGCTGTTTTTCATTGTCATAAATACTGACTTGGCCTGTGCTACTCTGCTCCTTATTTCAGTTTCACATCTTCCGTCTTCAGAATTTAAAACAACTAAAGAATCTATGGAGAGGAACAGACAGAACTACAAAAATAAGATTTTTAAGGGCATGTATCTTTCTCATCGCAACATATGCCTGTGAGACCTGGACACTTAACAAAACAGCTCAGAAACACACAAATGCCTTTGAATGTAAATGCTACAGAAGAGTTCTTCAAATATCATGGATTAAAAAAAAATGTATCCATACTACAAGAACTTAAGAAGGCTGGCTAGTAAAGAGGATTAAACAGAGAAAACTTCAATATTTTGGACACATTAAACGTCGTGATAATCTAGAGAAGACCGTCTTGGAAGGGTACATAATGGGAAAAAGAAAGAGAGGAAGACCAAGGCGATGATGGCTGCATGACATCGTTGATGATCTGCAAATGGATACAGCAGCAGCAGGCCGTCTTGCTCACAACCGAGAGGCCTACAGGAGTGCTGTTAGGGAGGCAAAGTTCTGCATGTTACATGCAAATGAATGAATGAATGAATCTTCCGTCTTGTGTTATTATTGTTCCTAAATACTTTAATGTATCCATTGGCTTTAATTCTGTGCTTTTTACTTTGATGCTATAATTTTCTGGTGTGTCTTTCTTGGATATGACCTCTTCGTTTTATTTAAACTAAATTCCTTTCTCCTCAGCTTTTTTTCTCCTCAATTTTTTTTTCTCCTCAGCTTTTTTTCTCCTCAATTTTTTTTTCTCCTTACGATTTTGTATAAAAAGGCTTGCAGCTCCTCTTCGGTTTGGTCTGTCAGTACCGTGTAGTCTGCATATCTTAAACTGCTTAGGTTGTGTCCACCAACTGCTATTCCAGGCGTGACGGACACACTGTATTACTTAAATTAATTACACGTCAGGTCGTTGGAAAACCACACATGGAAATTTTCTACAAAGGATTGTAAAAACTGCAGTAGACGTAATAATGGAGCCAGAAACAAAATGGTTCTCACGTGGTAAAAGTTATAGAGCAGTGGTTCCCAACTGGTGGTCCGCGGGTCCGTGGAATCTGCAGTGGGGGTCCGTGACAAACTCAAGGTCTTTTTTTTTTAAGTTTTCCCTGTGAAATGTTTACCAAACAATGTTTCGGTGAATCCAGTGTTGGGAGAAAGAGCTTTATTTTCGAACTTTAAATAGAGAATATTGAAGCATATGCGGAAACGATTGCTCGGAATAAAAAAAAAAAGCATGATTTCTCTCACCATATTTAGATTGGTTAGCTGTCACACATTTCATATTCTGTTCATTTGTCAGAACAAGAAGGAATATTAATTGTTGTCTATGTTTTTTTCTTAAGTACTTTTTTGCCATTTTGAAAATTCACCAATTCTGTGCTTTTTTTCAGTGTAGTGTAGTGTTTACTCATTAAAAGGTTACTCAATATTTTCTGAACAAAAAAATTCGTTTGCATTTAAAGCACATACAAAAATCATTGGAAGCAGCAGAAATGTGGTTTATTAGAAGAATGTTGCGATTCCCCTGGACAGCAAAAATAACTAATGAAGAATGTATGAGAAGAGCTGGAGAGACAAAAAAATCTATTCAAAAAGATAAGAGAGAGAGAGACAATGTAATTTCATAGGACATGCAATGAGAAGAGGGGGCATTGAAAATATTATAACAACAGGAAAAATAGAAGGAAGAAGATCAAGAGGAAAACAAAGAGAATGATACTGGACAGTCTGACGGGATGGTGTGAGATGAGATAACCAACTGAACTGATGGCCAGCATAAAGGATCGTGTACTCTGGAGAAGCATAATAGTCAACGCCAGTCGGCACGGCACCTGATGATGATGATGAGCTAGCATACAGATATGAAACTTTTCCAAAGTATGGGGGGGGGGGATCCGTGGCCTGGATTTTGTTAAATGAGAACCACTGTTATAGAGCATAGTATGTAGGGCTTTTGTAGAAGACTATTCATATTTGTACATGTAGGACCCATTCGCAGCACTTGCAGAAAGCCACATAAAATTCTTAAAAAGAAAACAAAAATCTGAAATTATTTTAAGATCCTGCAGACCGTGAGGCCCTTAGCTAGAAAAAATGGGGGGGGGGGGGCAGGGGTCAGATCGCGACCAAAAATAGAGTCGAGACGGAAGGAGTCACGGGCAAGGTCGCGACAAGATATTACAATCTCTCTCTCTGAACCTTAAGTGCCTAGAGCACATGGGGCTTCCGCAAGGGTTTTCCACAAATGCCTGTCCTTCGCCTTTTTTTCTGCTCTTGCCCAGGTGAGCCCTCTATTGCTCAACATCCTTTCTGTTGTTCTTCTCTATGTCTCTTTTGGTCTACCCTTACTTCTGTTCCCCTGTGGTGTCCATCTTAGTGCTATTTTTGGTAGTGAGTTGTCAGATATTACAATAAATGTTAGATTATTATGAAGCGAGATTAATACATAATTTTTTGTGTGATTAGTATCAGATTTAAGGCATATTTAAGAAACTGAAATATTTTATTTTCGCTGAATTTCATGATGTTTTTAAAACATCTTTTACGTAAGTGCTGGAGTCATCTAACAGTGTTGGTTACATTAGCCGGTCACCTGTCACTGTTCATCTAGGTCGTGAGTCAGCTACCTCTGCCGATCTAGGATCTCGGGTCATCTACCATTGCTGATCTAGAAACTCGAGTCAGCTACCATTGCTGATCTAGAAACTCGGGTCAGCTACCATTGCTGATCTAGGATCAAGGGTCAGCTGCCACTGCTGGTTTAGGATCGCGGGTCAGCTACCATTGCTGACGTAGGATGGCGGGTCAGCTACCACTGCTGAAGTAGGATCGCAGGTCAGCTACCATTGCTGATCTAGGAACTCGGGTCAGCTACCATTGCTGATCTAGGATCAAGGGTCAGCTGCCACTGCTGGTCTAGGATCGCAGGTCAGCTACCATTGCTGACGTAGGATCGCGGGTCAGCTACCATTGCTGATCTAGGATCGCTGGTCAGCTACCATTGCTGGTTTAGGTTCGCACGATCTCAAGAAAATACTGAAACCCACTGCCAGACTCTGAACATTGTTCAGCGCAGACACAAAGCCGCCACTGGATGAGAGGTGACAGAATGGGCAGTGCTTAGTCCCTTGGGGGGGGGGGGGGTAGAAGCTCAGCCGTCCTACCGGAGTTCGTGGTTCGAGTCCTACCATTCTCTTAATACTTTCTTTCTTTCTTTCTCTCACGTCTATAGAACTTTGTTACAGTTATCTTTCACATTACTGTGCCAAGTTTCCTTGAGTCTCATTTGATAGAAAGATACAGAAGAAGACAAATGGAGATTCAACAGCGTTTAACAAAAAGAATGATAATTTTTTTTAAAGACGACCTTGCGAAGAACAAGACTAAGACAAGCAGTTCTACTTGAGATGGGAGACAAGACTAAGACAAGCAGTTCTACTTGAGATGGGAGACAAGACTAAGACAAGCAGTTCTACTTGAGATGGGAGACAAGACTAAGACAAGCCGCTCTACTTGAGATGGGAGACAAGACTAAGACAAGCAGTTCTACTTGAGATGGGAGACAAGACTAAGACAAGCCGCTCTACTTGAGATGGGAGACAAGACTAAAACAAGCAGTTTTACTTGAGATGGGAGACAAGACTAAGACAAGACTTTCTACTTGAGATCAAGACAAGACTAAGACAAGCAGTTTTACTTGTGATGGAAGACAAGACTAAAAGGAAAAAAAAAACCTTGTCAGAATGAATATGTGAAGAATATAAAGATGAAATAGGTAATTACCTAACTTTCTAGCAGTAAAAAGAGTAAACGAGCGAGAACATAATACGAAGGCGAGTCGAAAAGTAATTGCAAATCAAGGGATGTAAGTGCTGAAAAGAGAAAAAGAAGAAAGACGAAGTGAAAAAGAGGACCATAAACATTGAGTCAGTCAGTCAGTCATTTGCATGTCCCCTGTGGAACTTTGCCTCTCTAACAGCTCTCCTGTAGGCCTCTCGGTTGTAAGGAAGATGCCCTTGCTGCTGATGCATCCATTTGCAGATTATCAACGATGTCTTGCAGCCATATTCGCCTTGGTCTTCCTCTCTTTCTTTTTCCCATTATGTACTCTTCCAAGACGGCGTTCTCTAAATTATTATAATTTTTAATTTTTAATTCAAAATATTGAAGTTTTCTCTGTTTAATCCTCTTTACTAGCCAGCCTTCTTCAATATTAAGTTCTTGTAGTATGGATATATTTATTCTTTTTTTTTATCCATGATATTTGAAGAACTCTTCTGTAGCATTTACATTCAAAGGCATTTATGTGTTTCTCAGCTGTTTTGTTAAGTGTCCAGGTCTCACAGGCATATGTTGCGATGGGAAAGATGCACGGCCTTAACAACCTTGTTTTTGTAGTTCTGTCTGTTCCTCTCCACAGTTTCTTTAGTTGTTTTACTTTTTGAAGAGCGACAGATGTCCTCCTTTTAATTTCCCTCATTGTTTCTCCATTATTAGTTAGTAATGATCCAAAATATTCAAAACTCTTCACCTCTTCCAAGTTTTCCTCATTAATATATATTTCAGTTGCCCTATTTGTTTTGTTAGGTGTCATCAATTTAGTTTTCTTCGCATTAAGATAGAGGTTTTGCTCTTCACTATTCTTACGGACTAACATAATTAGTTTTTCCATTTTTGTGTGTGTTGTGGACAGTAATACTGTGTCATCAGCATATCTAATCTCTGGTATTTCATAACCTCCAATTTTTATGGCATCGTAATATTCCTTGTCTACACATTCTCTAACATCCATGATTATATTTTGAGTACACAAGTTAAATAAGTAAAGCGACATTATATACCCCTGATGGATCCTTTGTTTTATGTCAAACCAAGTTGTTGTTTCTCCACTTATTCTCACTGCTGCCTGTTGGTCTAGATACAGAAAATTGAGAAAATACATAAAAACAAATGTTTTAACATTTAAAGTGACTTAACTCTTAAATATCCCCTTTACACGAAGCAAATCTCCCAGCCATGACAGGAAATCTATCTGCCGTCTCCAAACTCCAAGGCTCGCACGCTGGATTGCGTTAGTAGTCACATGTCGGGGCAAACATTCCAACATGTGATAAAAGTCACGAAGTCAGTTTTTTATTCTTACAAGGGAGGGGTCTCATCCATGTTCTCCAACCCAATAGCATGGATTTTGACATTCTAGTCTTCTTGGTTGAAGCTGGGCCAGAATAAGCCAAGAGCAAGATTCCAAGCGTAGCCATCAATTAACTCTTTCACTTCGGAAACAACGCTGGCTTACCCCCACTGTCCACCTATTTAAATCTATGCTGGAAGCGACATTTACGAAAAGTCTAAATATAAAAAATATTTAATTATATATAACATATATATATATATATATATATATATATATCACCTATATGAAAACAGTCGCAACATATGCCTGTGAGACCTGGACACTTAACAAAACAGCTCAGAAACACACAAATGCCTTTAAATGTAAATGCTACAGAAAATTGATACTTAAGAAGGTTGGCTAGTAAAGAGGATTAAACAAAGAAAACTTAAATATTTTGGACACATTAAACCACATGATAATCTAGAGAAGACCATCTTGGAAGGGTACATAATGGGAAAAAAGAAAGAGAGGAAGACCAAAGCGAAGATGGCTGCATGACATCGTTGATGATCTGCAGATGGATGCATCAGCAGCAGGCCTTCTTGCTCACAACCGAGAGGCCTACAGGAGTGCTGTTAGGGAGGCAAAGTTCCGCAAGGGACATGCAAATGAATGAATGAATATGAAAATAGTCAGTCAGAACAAATGCGGGACACTGAACCATTGATCATGAAAATCTGGAGTGAGGCAAGGCTGTGTATTATCTCTCTTACTATTCATAACATACATTGACATCATCGACAAAGAAGCTAACGTGCAAAGTAAAAACTCCACCACAAAGCTGCCCAACAGCCAAACCCCAGAAAGAATGCCAACACACCCACAACACCTTCCAGAAGACATACCCAATAGGAGAACCACTAACGAACCCCTTTTTGTTGACATCAAAAACGAAGTATGGATAGTTTAGCAAGGGCATTTAAAAGCCACGACATGAAGATCAGTGCTGAAAAAATATAGAAGTCATGACCATAGCAAGAGAAGAAATCCAGACAAAGACCTTCCTAGACAACCAGCCCTTGAAACAAGTGAAACATTTGAAATACCCAGGCAGCACAATATCATCTTCAAGGAAAACTGAAGCTGAGACTGAGAACAGATGCAATAAAGCAAATCAGGTCATTGGACAAACAACTCCTTTACCGAAAAACAAATACATCACAAATGAAACAAAAAGGGCATTGTACAACACAATTTTCCTCCCAACTCTATGCTATCAATGTCAAACATGGACACTAACAGACAAGAACAAAATAAAAATCATCAGGACAGAAATGAGATGTTTAAGGAGATTACTAAATGTGACAAGAAGAGACCAAATAAGAAATGATACAATTAGGGCAAATGTTGGAGTAACACCAGTAGTACAGTATATCCAGAAACAGTAAGTCAGATGGTTTGGCCATATTACAAGGTTACCACCAGACAGTATATCACAGACAACATTCACACTAATATTTGTAGGTAACAGAGGAAGAGGCCGCCCATGCAAGAGATGGAGAGAGGAAATTACAGAAGCATTACATTTCCCGTTATATGAAACAAATCTTTGAGCCCTATCAAGACGTCTATTTGTCCCCTCAACACCTAAAGGTATATGAGGAAGGAGACAAGGTAAGACAATATATAACAATATAACATTTCTAACCAAACCCTATTTTTAAATTATGGAGTAACTTCCCTTCATATTCTTTCTCGCAAATTCTTCCTCATGTGACGGGTCCTTTCCAGAACGTTGTCCCTCTCACAGTCTCCCAGAATGCAACACGGTCCTGCGCAACGACTAGCGTCTGGCAATGACACATTCAGACTTGCCGTGATGTCCTGAGTCCATCTGCAGCCAGGTCTTCCCTTTTCTCTCTTGCCGGGCACTATGTCTTATCAACCTCTCCAAGCTAGTGTGTCTCTTGATGTGGTCGAACTATCTCAGCTTTCTAATTTCGATGCTGTTTACCAGCCAGTTTTCTCATTATTTGATTTTCTTGTCTGCGTTCGAGGTTGTTGGTCACTTCACATCCTGATCCCTGTTGACATGACAAAGCCCGCAGTCCTCTCCAGATCCTGATAGGAGACCCAAAGCTTTTCCCCCAAGCTTGTGTCCTCTGGCCATGTCTCACGCCTCAGGTCTGCATGGTTTGGGCACTATGAGTGGTTGTTCTCTTGGTTGGTTGTTTTGAAGCCATGGGATTCACTTCTTTTCCTGCCGGCTGGCGAAGGGCCGGAACGAAGTCATGTCGAGAGATGGGATTGTATCAAGAGCATTCTTAACCTCGTAAGTGACGTGTGTGTCCTGTTTTACCCGGGTACTGCGCCGCAGCCAACACCCTCCGTCTTAGGCAGATCGGGGGGGGGGGGGGATTCTATTCATGGTAGTCTAAGTGCTCTTCTGCGTGACACTGCCCACATCAGACTTTCATGTGCCGAAGGTCTTGGAAAATACGGGCCTAACACCGTATTCCCCAATATGCCTTAATGGCCTGGAGACGGGAATTTTATCTTTACCTTTACCTTCCATAACATTTCTTTTCAAATGCTGTTATTCTCTCTCTTTTTTTAAAATTTGTCCGATGAGGCAATCAGCGACCCATAGCTGATATGCTAGTGTTAGGGTTAGCGAACCATAGCTGATATGCTAGTGTTAGGGTTAGCGAACCATAGCTGACCAAGACTCTGTACCGCCTCTCCTTCGGTACCCCTAGTAACAGACCTAGCCTGGCTAACGGGGCAGGGATAGCCAAAGTCCCCATGGTGGTGGAGTCTGCTAAAGAAGCATTGCACACCCCCCCCCTGCTTTTTTAGCTGTGCTCTGGAACTGAAAAAACAGCTGCCATAACTTGCTCCCACGCCGATACGATGTTGTGCCTCGACATCTTCATAGCATCAGCTGCCAAGAACGCGCCAACCTTGTGTAGGGGCAGTTACAGGGAGATGTACAAGTTCAAGTGATTTGTTAAGTGTCCATGTTTCTCACTCGTATGTTGCCACTGGGAATAAGTAAGCTCTTAGTAATCTTATTGTTTGTTTTCTTATTGTTTGTTTTCTTTTTGTTTGTTTTCTTATTGTTTGCTTTCTTATTGGTACCTGGCCACAAATTCTTCATTTGCGCTAGTTTCTGTGATGCAACTGTTAGCTGCAAAATTTCTCATCAAAATTTATTCCGCAAGAGCTTGGAAGTCAATTCAGGAATGAAAGGTTTAAGTTTGCTCTCTGTAGCAACCGTCTAAGTTAACCCGACCATCATTTTCTAAGCTAAATACGGGACGCCGGTCTTCTAAAAATTAAAATAGGGGACACCGGCTTTTAGCCCCCTTACGCCTCACCTCAACATCTTCAAACACAACAAAACTCCCGACACGACTTGTACACTAGCACGGGGGGAATCCAGATTACAACGTTCGCCTTACTCTCCCCTTCCTCGGCGCAACTCTTCTCTGCCAGTGTGGCTCCACACCCCTTATTCTACAAAATGCCGTAGCATGGTAGGACCAGGTCCTTGTCCTACCTCTCCAGTAACAGGTCCAGCTTGACTAGCGGGCCAGAGGTCGCTGTTGTCCCTTCGGGAGTGGACTCTGCCAAAGAATTATCGCACACATAAAACACCCGCCGTAACCTTCTCCTCATCCGACTCCGTGTTGCGCCTCAACACTTCCACAGCATGGGCTGCAAAGAACACGTTGCTCTCATTTCCAGGAAGACAGAACTTCAACAACAACAACAGTAACAAAAGTATAACATTCTCACAGCAACTATAAACAGATACGACTAATATAAAGACAACAGTATAAACCAAAAGCCAGATGCATATAAACGCACCATTCAGGCTGTCTTAGTTAAGCATGTTTCTACACCTGTGAAACATTGACATACCCCGGAGCCTAGATTCTGACCAACGAGAAGGTCTATCTGGCTTCCTATTATCACGACTGATGTTGGGAGAGAGAGGGGGGGGGAGGAACAAAGAACATCTGCTGCTGCTCACGAAGACTTTTCCTCAACAGTGACTCACCCGATACGAAATAATCCGGGTCTTGGTCTATATATCTTACCTGAGTGTGAACCTAGCCTGCCACGTCCTTGCACTCCCGTCTATGAAAAGAAAATATTGACACCAACACAAAGAAAGTGTAAATGATGGAAACAACCGTCAGTGCCTACTCATCAGTAGATTACAGAGCCTCAAAATACATTCTACGTTCAAAGAAAGCCATATCTGTAATACTCCTAGCAACGTCAGATATAATCAGAGGGGGGGGGGCCTTCCCTCTCAAACCCTCTACAAATCAGATTAAACAGTTCCACAAAGAACTAAATGGATACACTTTTAGGAGAAAAAAAAGTGTACAAAGAAGTTGCTTATCAGATCTGGAGGTCAAATTTTTAGCTGAAACTGGGGTGACTCGAAATAATCTTTTTGTCTGTGCATATTTGAAAAGATTTGTTGCATATAGAGTGCTTCTTTTATTGCTGCTGATACTGCTCCTGCTGGCGCTACTGCTACTACAACTATTACTACTACTAATACTACTACTTTTACTACTACTACCATTATCACTATTAATGTTACTACTACTACCACTATTACTATTACCACCACTACTATTATTATACTACCACTATTATTACTACTACCACTAGTACTATCACTGTGACTACTACTACTACTATTACAACTATTACCACTATTACCACTACTACTACTACTACTACTACTACTACTAGCACCACTACTACTAGTATTACTAGACTACTACTATTACTGCTACTACCACCACCACTACTACTACTACAACTATTACTACTGCTACCATTAGAAATTTTATTATTACTACTACTACTATTACTATTACTACTATTACTAGTGCTGCTGCTGCTACTACTAACACTACTATGACTACTAGTACTACTACTACTACTGCTACCACTACTACTAGCACTACTACTACTACTACTACCACTACCACTACTACTACAATACTGCTACTACTACTACTACAATACTGCTACTACTACTACTACTACTACTACTACTACTACTACTACTACTACAATACTGCTACTACGACTACTACTACTACTACTACAATACTGCTACTACTACTACTACTACTACAATACTGCTACTACTACTACTACTATTACTACTACAATACTGCTACTACTACTGCTGCTACTACTACTACTACTACTACTACTACTACAATACTACTACTACTACAACTACTACTACTACTACTACTACTACAATACTGCTACTACTACTTCCTCCTCAACTCTTTCTTTCCCCATCGCCATCTTCTTCTTCGTCTTTTTTTCTACTTCTGTAGATAAGTAGACAAACAAACAGTAAGAAATACGGACGGACAAAACGACAAATAGGTAACCTTTTTTTTTTACCAACCCCCCCCCTCCTAAAAGCAGAATATGTGAATACTTCTTTAGCAGACTCCACCACTACAGGGACTACGGCAATCCCTGCCCCGTTAGCCAGGCTAGACTGAGTGGTACCAAAGGAGAGATGGGACAGGGTTTTAAATGGCTTAATTTCGCCAAACCCTTACGCTAGCACGACAGCTGTGGGTCGCAGACGGCCACACTAAACAGTGTCTTCACCCCTAGAGAAGTGATACTACCGTTACATTCTTTTACTCAAAGTTACTGGTAGTAAAATTCTTTTATTTTTGTATTTCCCCTGGTGTGTTTGTTTTCATATTTCCTTACAAAGTTTACTCCCTGTTAATAAAACTCAGCGATAGCTATTCTTCCACTTCTTCTTCTTCTTCTTCTTCTTCTTCTTCTTCTTCTTCTTCCTCTTCTTCTTTGAGCAGCTGCTGAATTCAGCAGCTTTCCCGGCCACCGAAGCTCACTGCTGCGCACAAGACACGTATCCATTCTTCTCTGTTCTTGATCTTTTCTTGCCAGTTATTAGTTACAAGATCGCGTATAATACCTTATTCTAGGTTGTCTCGCTATCGTTCTCTAGGTCCACCTCTTGGTCTGTCTCCTTTCATCACTTCTGTATAGGCAATCTTTGTATATCCTCTCCTCTTTCTAAATGCCTGAGCCACCACAGTCTGCTGTTCTTCATAATGGCTGTTATAAGCAGAGAGAGTTAAACAATGTGCAGATTTCTTTGTTACTTCTTATCTTCTATTGTTGTACTATATGGTCTCTTACTGATCCATAAGTTCTTCTAAGGATTCTATTCTCAGATGTTTGTATTTGGTTTACGTCTTGTTTAGTTGTACTCCAAGTTTCTGACCCATACAGTACAATCGGTCAAATGTGTGTCTTTGTATATTCGTAGTGTGGTATTGTGGGATAGAATTTTTTGATTGTAACAATTGTCTAAGGGCAAACAGTCTTGTTTCCAGCTTGTATTCTAGCCCTTATTTCGTTTCTTATGTCAGAGCTTTTGAATATTGTTCCCAAGTATTTATAGGAATCTGTTCTTTTAAGTTTTATACTTTCTATTTAGATATGATCTTCATGCTTATCTTTTGTTGTTGCTATTCTTATGTATTCAGTTTTATCATGGTTTACCTTTCTTGCATCTTACATCCTTCCCGTGCCGTTAAACGTCACATAGGCCTGGCTTGGTCGTTCGCCAAGATTTCCTGTTTTTGGCTTGGGATGTTAGCCCACTGAACTGGCCTCTCTTAACAATGTCTTTAGTCAAGCAATAAACTAGGAAATATACAGAAATATGTGTTCTTTTTGAACAGCGACGCAGGAAAACAAAAACTGCTCAACTTTTTGACTTTCTGAAACCACCAAGATTACATTATGACACCTGTCGGCAGTTACCGTTACTATCCTCAGGTGGCAGTTGAGCCTGACATGAGACAAAGAATAAATGGAAGAAAACTGCAGTCTTGAGAATCTCTCTGAGCCGCGTGTAATTACGATTTCATCATTCGTTCCAGCTTGTCTTGTTGTAAATGTTACCACTGAAGTCCCGCAGGAGTTCGCGCGGGAATGGCTGTGCATAATTTTACTGCTATCGATCTGGCATCTTACGTAGCGTCAGTCCGTCTCTCTCCAATCACGAGTTGCCATGTAAATCTGTGATTTCTCTTTCTCTCTCTCTCCCTCCCTCTCCCTCCCCCTCTCTCTTCCTTTCTTCTCTTTCTCTCTAGATCTTTCACTTCTTCTTTTTCTCATTTCTATTTCCCTCCCTCTCCCTCCTTCTCTCTCTCCCTCCCTCTCTCTCCCCCTCTCTCTCTTCCTTTCTTCTCTTCCTCTCTAGCTCTTTCACTTCTTCTTTTTCTCTTTTCTCTTTCCTTCCCTCTCCCTCCTTCTCTCTCACTTCCTTTCCCTCTTTCTCTTTCCCTCTCTTTCTTTCTCTCCTTCACCCTCTTGTCCCTCTCTATCTCTTTGTCTCTCTCTCTCTCTCTCTCTCGTTCTTTCTAACTTCCTTCCGTTCTTCCCTCTCTGGTTCGAATGAAAAAGATGAATGGCAGAATGTGAGACAGGCGTGTAATGCTCTGTTTATTACCCTTTGAAAATATACTTTGTTCGTTCTCTGTCTCTCTCTGTCTCTGTCTCTCTGTCTGTCTGTCTATCTGTCTGTCTGTCTGTCTCTCTGTATATATATATATATATATATATATATATATATCTGTGTCTCTCTGTCTGCCTGTCTCTCTCTGTCTCTCTCTCTCTATATATATATATCTGTGCCTCTCTGTCTGCCTGTCTCTCTCTGTCTCTCTGTTTTTCTCTCTATCTTTATCTCTTCCTCTCTCTCTCTCTCCCTCTCTCTCTCCTTCCTCTCTACACTGCCAATTTTGTGTAGGGGCAGAACGCATGGAGTCCGATTTGAATGGTTAAGACACGCTGACCTGCCATTCATCCACCTTGTACAAGAGAGGGACAAATATATACTACTGTGGCATAAAAGACGGTGTCATCCAACATTATAACATAACGCATCATGGCATCAAACACTATAGCACCAAACATCTTGGCACCAAGCGCTATAGCAACAAACATTGTAGCTCCAAAAGTTATAGCATCAAACACAGTTGAATCAAACACTATAGCACCAGACATCGAACATCAATCACTGTAGCACCAAACATCATGAAATCACACACTATAGCACCAGACATCGTGAAATCAAACACTATAGCATCGAACATCTTGGCACCAAGCGCTGTAGCAACAAACACTGTAGCTGCAATCCCTATAGCACGAAACATCGCAGAATCAAACATTATAGCACCATACTCATGGCTTCAAACACTATAGCAACAGACATAGCGGCATCAAACACTATAGCGCCAGACGTCGTGGTATCAAACTCTATAGCAACAAACATCGTGGCATCAAACACTATATTACCAAACAATAGTTTTAAAAAATGAAATCTAATATCGATCAACACTCTTAAGCTGACCTTAATATTTGGGGCAACTGCCTGATGCGCCAGTCTCCTCCCTGAAAGGGGGTATGGCCCCACAGGCGCACGAACTCCGTAGCGCTGTGGAGAATCTCTGCTGACTGAAAGGGCGACGGCAGTGAGAATAAAGCCCAGCGTTCTTCAGTCTTCTTATCAGCCGTGTACCTACAGATCCAGCCAAGCATATTATGTTTTTACCAAAAGATAATGAGAAAATTTGGGTCAACTAAAACACACACACAAAATAAGTCAGTATATTCATCTGAACTCTTTAGCGGGCAGACAAAGTCCTTAGTTTTGCATGTACTTTGCAGCTCTTTTTTTCAGCGAAGACTCTATCAGATTAGACAGTCAGCAAACAAAAGCTGACGTGCTAGAGTCAGCTCTTTTTGTCAGCGAAGACTGTCATATTAGACAGTCAGCAAAGCAAAGCTGACGTGCTAGAGTCAGCTCTTTTTTCAGCGAAGACTGTCAGATTAGACAGCCAGCAAAACCAAAGCTGACGTGCTAGAGTCAGCTCTTTTTTTCAGTGAAGACTGTCAGATTAGACAGTCAGCAAACCAAAGTTGACGTGCTAGAGTCAGCTCTTTTTTCAGCGAAGACTGTCAGATTAGACAGTCAGCAAACCAAAGTTGACGTGCTAGAGTCAGCTCTTTTTTTCAGTGAAGACTGTCAGATTAGACAGGCAGCAAACCAAAGTTGACGTGCTAGAGTCAGCTCTTTTTTTCAGCGAAGACTGTCAGATTAGACAACCAAAGCTGACGTGCTAGAGTCAGCTCTTTTTTCAGTGAAGACTGTCAGATTAGACAGGCAGCAAACCAAAGCTGACGTGCTAGAGTCAGGTTTATGAACCGCAGCCGATCAAGACCCTGCTCCACTGCTCCATTTTATTTCCAGTAGCAGACCTAGCCAGGTTAACTGGGCAGGGATCCCCCATGGTGGCGGAGTCTGTTAAAGAAGTACTGCACATCCCTTGCTTTTTAGCTCCACGCAGAGCTGAAAAAAATAGCCTCCGTAACCAGCTCCCAATCCGTCACGATTCTGTGTCTCAACATCTTCGCCGCATAGGCTGCAAAGAGCACCACTGTGCAGTTGCAGTGAGAAGAAGAACAACAAGAACAAGAAGACTATGGTGATTACAGACATCAAATATTTTAGAACATTTTTTTTTTTTTGGTTTTATTTGAAAAAGTCCAGTTTCAAGCAAAAGAACATTGAAAAACATGAGAAAAAATGTCAGTATATCCAGGTAATAAGGACAATGAAGAAAAAATGCAGCACAAACGATAAGAGCAGAAATAACCAAAGAGAAATGATACATGATTTTTACCGAAAAATACCGAAATAACACGAATGACTGGAAATGAACTCGGCGCGAAGACGAACACCAATCAGGAAGCTGTACGAATGAACTCTGACATAGGACATATAAGCGAATGATTCATTGGTTAGTGGACGCTGCGAGGGACTCGCTGTTATACTTAACAGTGGTTCCCAACCTTTTTCACATCCACGGACTCCTTTTACATCCACATATAAGTTGCGGACCACTAATTTGTATGTAACATGGCAATGCCATAAATCCATTGCTTTTATTCAATAAATGACTTTCAATACCAAGATGAAAACGCTGCAGTTGAGTATTTGGTAAATGCTTCTAGGATAACTTCTGATTCCAGGATCACTAACCATTAATTCGGAGCCACAACAGCCACACAGATCCTCAAATAAATTCCAATATCTTAAAAAAAAAATTGGGACGAGAATGGAGAAGAGATGTACCAGAAATGGAGCTAAATAAAAAAAAAGACTACTTGGCCTCACTCCGCGCGCTCAATGAGAAATCAATAAACACTGTTGCTGCCAGATTTCATCACACAGGCAGAAGAATATAACACAGGGATATTTCGCCAATACATGCGACAGCCTTGCATGCTGCACCACATAAAAAAAAGCGATCAATTTTGTAAAGTCATTTTTAAAAAAAACCATCAACCTGCCAGAGAAGACAAATTTACAAAAGCAGACATTTTATGATGGTTAAAAAAATCCGGCATATGATGAATCGAATCAAGAGCCAGAGGCGTTTTCTTTGTTTATGAGTAATTAAGTTGTGACACCCCGTCATTAAAAGCTGGCACGAATGAGGAGCATCAAGTCGTCACGCCACTGCGCATAATCTTACCAGCGGGTTGCCAAGTTGAACGAAAGATGTGCAATTCTAGAATTCCTCTCCTTGGTTGTGTTTTGATATATATATATTTTTTCCTTTCTGTTTTTTTTAATTACAAACTTCAGTTCTCTTCAGTCGATGCTGTGGCGTAGATATTGATGTACACGAAGAGAGTCAAATGTGGTGTGGGGCTATTGTGGCGTTCTGTGCCTATTGAAAACAAAGGAAGATGATTTCTTGGCATCCTTCACCTAGTAACATCATCATCATCTTGGAGGAGAGGGATGTTACATCGATCTGACCCCCTTCCCCCAATCTCGTGAGCCACAGTAACAGATTATTTTCAGCAGTCGCAAAGGATAGGTAGAGTAGGTCTTTTGTCAACCCTGGATGGCTGTCTCTGACAGCATGTTTCTGCTCTTATAATCATTATCAATCTCTTATTTTCTGTAAACATCCAGTCTATTGTCGTTAATGATACTGCACATGTCTTCAGGTCTGATGTGTAAGAGAGAGAGATAGATAGAGAGAGAGAGAGAGAGAGAAAGAGAAAGAGAGTGAGAAAGAGTGAAAAATAGAGAGTGAGAAAGAGTGAGAGAGAGAATGAAAGAGAGAGAGAGTGAGAGAGAGAGAGTAAGAGAGAGTGAGAAAAAGTGAGAGAAAGAGTAAGAGAGAGTGAGAGATTGTGAGAGAGAGTGAGAGATAAAGTGAGAGAGAGAGTGATAGAAAGAGTAAGAGAGAGTGAGAGAAAGAAAGTAAGAGAGAGTGAGGGAGAGTGAGGGAAAGAGTAAGAGAGAGTGAGAGAGAGAAAGAGTGAGAGAGAGTGAATGAAAGAGTAAGAGAGAGTGAGAGAGAGAAAGTAAGAGAGAGTGAGGGAGAGTGAGGGAAAGAGTAAGAGAGAGTGAGAGAGATTATGAGAGAGAGTAGAGAGAGTGAGAGATTGTGTGAGAGAGAGAGGGAGGGAGTCGGGGATTATATCCCTAACGCCAAGTAGCCGTATTTCGGCCATCTTTTCTTATAAGAAAATTATTTTCTCTGTTTAGATAGACGACCTGACAGTAACTGACCATGTGACCTTTCCATGGTCCTGAATGTGGATTACTTAATTCCATGTTGCAAATACTGGGCTCGCGACTTATTGTTTATACGCATTTATCTAGTTATCCACAAAGTGTAACATGGTATGTACAGTATCACTAATGCGTTAACATATACACACATAAACTCCCATTATGTTAAGGAAAGTATCTTAACTCTTAATCTACCAATTAACACCTATAACACACGAACGTTTTTTGTAACAAAAACCGGAACCACGATGTTTCACCGGAAATAACACGGTCCCCACTTTTTAAGCATTTACGGTAGTTTAAAATCATATCCTCCAGCTATGAAACAAAACTAAATTATTGTGGTTATTATTATTATTATTATTATTATTATTATTATTGCCGTTTAATGGGTCAGAGGAAAATTAAGAGCTAAACATATTATATGACAGGGCAAAGCTTAACTCATATAATTAAGATAACAGTGAATATTTCTGTGACTATTTTGTTCAGAGATACAACAAACAAAAGTCACGAAAGTGTTAGGAGCAAATAAAAACATATACAAACATAATTCGCTTTACTGCTCTTCTTTGAGAGTCCATTTTTTTTGTTGTTTCGGTTAAATTATCCATTGTAAAAAAAAAAAAAATCACAATGTGCTTTCTTCTACCGATGTTTTTGGCGGTAAAATCGTGTGGAGCAAGGTGAAGGACGCCATTTTGCTTTACCTACCGCATTTGTGTTCCTCGAGTCACCGTGCCATATTCTGACATTTCTATCAGTATTTCTAACATTTGAATTGATATTCTATTGAAAATTCCCTCGATAATAAAAATACAATGGCCTCTAAATAAACGAACAGAAGAGTTGCACATGTCACACTTTCTAATCAAAACCAAGAAATGATGAAGTTTAGTGAGAAAAAAAAAAAGACAAATGTCGAACGACGCGACAGGCCCGGATCAAGGATGAGCATTGACAGCGCATCTGATCATCCAATCAGTCAACAGACATCAACATCCAGACAAGAATGTGATTACAGTTAGCTGAAGGTTTACGGCACGTTCTACAGCGAGGCAGGCTAGAGTACACTGTGACAACGGGAAAGACAAGGGGGCAAAGAAGATCGAGGTAGACAGAGAAAGGAAGTGCTGGAAGGACTAACAAGATGGCACGGGCAGGGAACGCCAGCACAGGTTATACTCAGCGCGCGGAGTAGGGAATTATGGGAAAGTATGGTCGCCAACGCCTGTCGGCTGGGCGACAGAGAGATAGAATGTTCTGATAATGAAGATTAGCAGTGTTTTTTTTTTTTCCTTAGCAAATAAAATGTTTCACATTTTACAGACAGTTGTTTTACATACCTTGCCTACTGTACGTTTAAAGATTTTAAACTTCTATACGTTCTGGAAAGTTAAAAAAACACAAAAGGTCGACGTGGCTTGCTTTAATGCGATGATCTGGAAATGCACTTGCAGTACCGCTGAGGCATAAAGATAAAATGCAAAATCCCCATTTCCATATCAGTAAGGCATATTGGGGATACGATGTTAGGCCTGTATTTTCAAGGCCGTCGGCACATGAAAGTCTGATGAGGTCAACATCACGCCTGGCCACTTTACCTTCCCAGAATTCTGTGGTAGCATTTTTAGAAGCTGGGTGGGCCCCCGAGGTCATTTTGGTGAGGTGGTACTAGAAAAATCCCCACTGCTGGGATTTGAACCAGGTACCATCGGTTTAGTGGAGTAGCCCGAGCGCCTTACCACTCAGCCAATCAGGCCACCAACTTTCGAGGTATTCCTGTATAAAACGTGCTGGATTAACAAGTACCTAAGCTGATAATAGCGAAAACGACATCTTGACTGCATGCAGAAAAATCAGCATAGCATGCATTCTAATTTAAGATACTGAATTAAAAAACACATTTTCTTTACACGAGTTCTGCGCATTTCGAAATATAGATAACACAGAACAAAAGCGAAGATGATAGTTCCCAAAGGAAGAAAGGGGCAGATAGCACGATCTAAGACGGTATCACAAGATCTGTGCTTTGTCTGCGCGCCGGCAAATGCTTTCAATAGGCTCCTATCCGTGAACAGCGGGAAGATCTAGCAAAATGTATTTACGAGAGCGGTTTAAACGAATGTATATGTTAACGTTATTACACATATTTACATATAAAAAGAAGTGCAGCACAGAGGAAGAAGCAACGGTATATACCTTTTTTTGGTACAGAATTTTCTTCGTATCAGCGATTTTCAAACTTTTAGTGGAAACGAGTCAAGTTATAAATTGAAGTGGGGGGGGGGGGGGGAGGGCGGGAATAGGGGGGAGGTGTCACATGGCAGAAATGAAAGTGATATGGTAAGTCACAGACTACCCAGAAGGATGATTGTTAAGCATCTTTAAACATACATACTAGTCAGAAGGATGATTGTAATGCATCTTTACACATACAGACAAAAATATGGGTTCAGAAATGCGACATACAAACAGAGACAGACAGACACAGACATATAGGTAGGTAGGTAAGTAGGTAGGAAGAAACGTACGTTGGTTGGTATTAAGTAGGTAGGTAGGTCGGTAAGTAGGTAGGTAGGTAGGTAAGTAAGTAGGCAAGTAAGTAGGTAGGTAAGTAGCTAGGTAGATAAGTAGGTATGTAAGAGGTAAGTGGTAGACAGATAGATAGATATATAGATAGATAGATAGACAGACAGACAGACAGACAGATAGATAGATAGATAGATAGATAGACAGACAGACAGACAGACATACAGACAGATAGATAGATAGATAGATAGATAGATAGATAGATAGATAGATAGATAGATAGATAGATAGATAGATAGATAGATATAAAAGAGCCATTTCTAAAAAGAAGTATCGAGAGAGTGTGAAGCAGAAGAGAGAGAGAGAGAGAGAGAGAGGGAGGGAGGGAAGGAGAGAAAATTAGACTTCGAATTTCAGTTTCAAGTGTTAAAGAACTGACCACACAGGCAGTCTGAAATTCTGTAGATTGCGAGGGGGGGGGGGGGGGTGGGAGGGGAGGAAGAGAGAGAATGAGAAAGGATAAAACTGAGAGGGACAGAAAGAAGCAGTTGGAGAGAATAAGAGAAGTATAGAAAAAAGAGACCGAAGGATGGAAGGACAGAGACAGAGGGAGAAGGGGAGATGATGATGATGGTGATGATGATGATGATGATTTTAAAGATAGTGATCTAACTTATATAGACCAAGTAAGTGGCAGCTACCCTCCTCTCAACCAACGCAGATGAAATACTCCTGTCACCAGAACATTTCTGGGGAAAAAAATGAAAACAAAAATGACCTTCATCGTTACTACACTTAAACCTTTAGTTTACTGATCTAACAGTGAATATTCACCAAGAAAATACATAAAATACACGTGGCTGTGTACGAACTGATGTGAGTGGAAGGCACATTACGTAGAGGCATGAGAGTGGCCAGAAGAAAGACATATTCTCATATAGACAGAGCTACACGAAGCAAACACACAACACGAGAAAACTATAGAGAGCACAAATAAATCTAAAGAAAACTATAGGGAACAAAAATAAATCTAAATAAAACTATAGGGAACACAAATAAATCTAAATAAAACTATAGGGAACAAAAATAAATCTAAGGAAAACTATAGGGAACAAAAATAAATCTAAATAAAACTATAGGGAACACAAATAAATCTAAGGAAAACTATAGGGAACAAAAATAAATCTAAAGAAAGCAATAGGGAACACAAATAAATCTAAGGAAAATTACAGGAACAAAAATAAATCTAAAGAGAACTATAGAGAACAAAAATAAATCTAAATAAAACTATAGAGAACACAAATAAATCTAAGGAAAACTATAGGGAACAAAAATAAATCTAAAGAAAGCAATAGGGAACACAAATAAATCTAAGGAAAATTACAGGAACAAAAATAAATCTAAAGAGAACTATCATCATCATCAGCAGCAGGTGCCGTGCCGACTGGCGTTGGCTATTATGCTTCTCCAGAGTACCCGATCCTTCATGCAGGCCATCAGTTCAGTTGGTGATCTCCTCTCACACCATCCCGTCAGACTGTCCAGTATCATTTCTCTTGGTCTTCCTCTTGATCTTCTTCCTTCTATTTTTCCTGTTGTTATAATATTTTCAATGCCCCATCTTCTCATTGCATGTCCTATGAAAGTACATTGTCTCTCTCTTATCTTAAAGAGAACTATAGAGAACAAAAATAAATCCAAAGAAAACTATACAGAACAAAAGTGAAACTAAAGAAAACTATACAGAACAAAAATAAATTTAAAAAAACTATGGAAAACAAAAATGAATCTATGGAAAACTCTCTCTCTCTGAACCTTAAGTGCCCAGGGCACATGGGGCTTCCGCAAGGGTTTTCCACAAATGCCTGTCCTTCGCCTTTTTTTCTGCTCTTGCCCAGGTGAGCCCTCTATTGCTCAACATCCTTTCTGTTGTTCTTCTCCATGTCTCTTTTGGTCTACCCTTACTTCTGTTCCCCTGTGGTGTCCATCTTAGTGCTATTTTTGGTAGTGAGTTGTCAGTCATTCGGAGCATATGTCCCAACCATCGCTAGCGTCTTTCCTCAATAATTGTTGTCAGTGGCTTCATCTGCATTTCTGCCAATAAGATGTTATTTCTTATGGTGTTTGGCCAAAATATTTGTCTAATTCTTCGTAAACATTTAGTCTGGAAAGAATTCAACTTGTTTTCTATGGTTTTGGTGATTTTCCAGCATTCACTTCCATAGAGTAGTACACTTAGAACATTACTCTTAAACATCCTGACTTTCATATTTATGCTTAGTTTTTTTTTGTTGGATTTCCATATATTCTGCAGCATTGCAAAGGCCTGGTTTGCTCTAGTAAGTCTACTGTTGATGTTCTCTGTGCTGTCTCCATTTTCTACTACTCTGCTGCCAAGGTATACAAATTCGTTGACCTCCTCCACTAACTTGCTATCTACTCTGAGTACATTTCTGTTGTTCACATTTTGCTTCATTAACTTTGTCTTTCCTACGTTGATCTTTAGTCCTATGTTGTTTGCATTCTGAGTTAGCTTGTTTATTTTATCTTGCATATCTTTGTGACTGCTTGATAATAGACAAATGTCGTCCGCAAAGTCAAGGTCCTCCAGCACTGTGTCAAGGGTCCATTGTAATCCTCTGCGTTTGTCTGATGTTGCCTCCTTCATTAACCAGTCTACTGCCAAGATAAATAATGTTGGTGATAGTACACATCCCTGTTTCACTCCTGTTTGTACCCTAAAGCTGCTGGAGGTATGTTCTCCACAGATAACTTTGCACTGAAAACCCTCGTATAGGGCTTTGATTACATTAACTATTTTATGGGGGAGGCCATGCCATCTTAGGATTTTCTATGGAAAACTACAGAGAGCAAAATTAAATCTAAAAAAAAAAACCGATAAGGATCAAACACACAAAACTAAAGAAAGCGAAAGGGAGCAAACAAAAAAGCTAAAGAAAGCGACAGGGAGTGAGCACAAAACTAATGAAAGCGACAGGGAGTAAGCACAAAACTAATGAAAGCGATAGAGAACAAACATAAAATGAAAGCAAAACGCGATAGGGAACAAACACAGAAACTAAAAAAAGCAATAGGGAACAAACACAAAAAGGAAAGAACGCGATAGAGAACAAACACAAAAACTAAAGGGCGCGATAGAGAACAAACACAAAAACTAAAGAACGCGATAGAGAACAAACACAAAACCTAGAGGACGCGATAGAGAACAAACACAAAAACAAAAAAGAAACCCGATAGAGAACAAACACAAAAAAAAAACAAACCCAAAAAAATGAACCCAATAGGGAACAAACACAAAACCTGACAAGGGAAAAAAATGTTCATTATCTTGACATGGACGCGCACATGAAAGATCTTCAAACATTACGAGGCAAATATTTTCCCGTCTTCCAGTCGCTATTCCCTACTCCCCCTCCCCACCCCTCCCTTACCTATTTTCCCCCTCTCTTGCACTCGCAACATCTCCAGCCAGATCTAAACGCCAGCAGAGATTTCAGACTTGGAATCTCAGCTTTCCTCGTCTACGTTCTTCTCCCGTGACTCATGGGTGATTTTTCTGGCCTTCATCTCCTGCTTGGAACGAAGAACGACGTTAACAAGAGAGAGAGAGAGAGAGAGAGAGAGAGGAGAGAGAGAGAGAGAGGGAGAGAGAAAAAGGAACTAGTTTTAATTGCCAGAAAGAGAAACCAGAACTTATCTCCCGGAAAAAAAAAACATTAAAAATACTGACACGGAATTATTTTTGGAACGAAAAAAGAACATATTTCAACAAGGCAAGTAATTCCATCTGATGGAAAGGGAGAATGTCTGAAAAACATGAAATAAAGTTAACGAAACAAAGTAAAGAGTTACAGATGTTTGTTGACTAATTATCTATAAAATTAACTACGACATTAAAAATATGATCTCTGAAATGTTCAAATTAATATATATATATATATATATATATATATATATGGTTGCATGTGTTTGGCAAGTTAAGCTTGCACTTATTTAATTGCTTGGTTTGATGGTTAATTAATTAGTAATTAGTTAATTAGGTAGGTAGGCAGTTAGTTAATTAGCTAGTTGGTTCATTGGTTGCTTGGTTGATTGTTTACATAGTTATTTGTTTCGTTACTTGGTCGGTTAGTTGGTTGGTCGATTGGTTAAGTAACTGGCTAGCTGGTTCATTAGTCGGTTCCTTCACTTGTTGCCTGGCTGGTTAGTCAGTTAATTAAAATTAATTAAGTTAATTGTCAATTATTGGTCCCTTGGCTGTTCCGTTGATCTGTTGGTTAACTGATTGGCTATTTCCTCGGTTAGTTAGTAGTCAGTTATTTAGTTAGTTTGTCTTCGGTTAATTAATTAAGAGGTTAATTGGTTCGATAGTTGGTTGGTTGGTTAATTAGTTAGTTAGCTGGTTAGTTAGTTAGTTAGCCAGTTAGGCAGGCAGACAGCATGGCTATTTTTCCTCTGCCTGAGTGGAGTTAAACAGCAGAAGATGCGCAACACCCCATGAGACCCCAGCGGTCATCAAGCCACGCCTCATTAGTCTGGCTAGATCTTTTATCGAGGGTACCAAAGGAGAGGCGGGACAAGGGTCTTGATCATTTATGTTTCGCCAACCCTGACGCTAGCATGTTATCTTTGGGTCGGTTACTGACGAATCGGAAAGGGTCTTCACCATCTACTTCGTGTTTCAGATAAACATGAACTTGCTCTTTCAGTCTTTCTGAAAATGCCAACTGCTGTCTTTTTGCAGATGATGTGGCGAAGATGATGAAGCGTTATATTCGTCTCAGTTGTTTGGATAATGCTTGTCTTGGTCGAATACCCCGAAGTGGACCCAAGAAACGATCTTCTTATTAGGCTCCGCCACTACTGAGATTACAACGAGCAATATAGCGTTTCCAGGCTGAAGGAACACAGCATTACAATTTAAGGGTGGGAGAGGGTCTTGACCAGGGTCCTGATTGTCCTGTCTCAATAACAGTGCAATCACCGTAGGACATATTCCTACGGAAAAACTGTGAACCAATAGATAGTTCCCACTCTTTATTTTAGCTGTTTCCGCAGATATATAGATTTCATGTACATGATTATTTCATCATGGATCTTGTGTTTGTTACAGCTCCCTGCAACTGCGAGCAGGATGCCCCTTTTTTGCAGCCGAAGCAGTGAAGATGCTGCAGTACAAGTGATCATGTGGGATGCATCTCTCACAAGCTGTCTTTAGTGTACAGGAGCTCTGATGTTCAGACCTATCTGTTTCAGCGGCTCGTTTTCCCGTAGCCCACAATAATTAGTATATAAGTATACAATTATACACGAGGCACTTCAATTTGTGTTCTTCCAAGACTAACGCTTAGTTTTCCAGTTTTCGTTAACTTCTTTTCATTTTTTAATTATTTCTTTAACATAGGATTCATGTGAATCTATACTTTGTCTCCTCTCTCTGATTCTTTGTCCTATTTGTGTTTGTATGATGAAGGCTAGCGCCGAAATATCACATCGTTTTAAACGTCAAGTAATAAAGCTGTTCCTACTTTTTTTTCCTAGTTTATATATGTTTTCCCATAACCGTCCATCATATTCGTCATCTTTCTGAAAAACATCGCGGCCCCTCTCTCTCTCTCCCTTCCTCTCTCTCCTTCTCTCTCTCTCTCTCTCACTCTACGTCTCTGTCCATATCTGTCTCCCTCTCCCTCTTCTTCTTTCTCACTCTCCCTATCTCTCTCCCTCTCTCTCTCTCTCTCTCACTCTCCCTCTCTTTCCCTCTCCCTCTCTCTTCTTCTCTCTCCATCAAGTACTTCATTGACATAGTTAGAAAAGCAACTTCTTAGATATTGTTAGAAATTATTTTAATGTTTGTTAAAAAAAACATATGTTAGAAGATGATTTACAATGTATTTTTATTTATGTATATGTCTGCGTGTGTATGTGTGCGGGAGTGCTATTTTATTAGGTTAATGACTTCTTCTCTTTTACCTTGAATGTAGTAGCTAAATCTTACACTCTTTTGATATGTTTTTCCTAATTTAATTTGTATTTTTTTTTTACTAAATCAAGTGTGTGGGAAGAAAGAAAGATGGAGTGATGAAGGGCAGAATGTAAGACGGGCCTGCGTGCCCAATTCTTTACCCTTGAAAAATAAAGATTATTCATTCATTCATTCATTCATTCATTCTCTCTCTCTTGTGTCTTGACTATCCAGTAATGTCAACCTCTTTGTTTTCTTTCTAACCTATTCTCACAATCTGCATGGAGAATGGACTATTCTGTGTAGACCCTGAGCAAAGCTGGTTGCATGCTTGGTTGAGCGGTTAGGAACTCGGTCTACTAATCCGGTGGTACCGGGTTAAAATCCCAACAGTGGAGACTTTTTTTCCGGTACCCCACACCAAACAGGCCCCTGAGTTGGTTCACTCAGACTGTAAAAATTGATACCAAGGAAATCTAGGAAAGTAAATGCGACCAGGCGTGACACTGACCAGATGAAGCTTTCATGTGTCGAAGGTCGCGAAAGTAGGAGCCTAACCCCGTGCCCCTTAACATGTGCCTTAATGGCGTGGAAACGGGGGAGTTACCTTTACCTGAATGAAGCTAGAAGATAGTGAAGGTGAAACGTCTCTTTCAGCAGACTCCACTGCCATAGAAGTAGCGATCCCTCCCCGGGCAGCTAAGCCGAGCTGTTAATAGGGATCCAAGTGGGACAGCTTCTTGACTGGTTATGGTCGGGGGACCCTGTTGCCAGTTAGTTAAGAAGCACCATCATCCATGCACTTTGAACACGTCCATAGATGCTCCGATCTCCTCTTTGGAAATAAAGATCAATCAATCAATCTTTAGTATCTCCTTCAGCGTGCAGTAACTGATGACAGCCGCTTTTTCGGGGGTGGGGTTGTTGCCTGACCACCCTTCTGGAGCTCTTGATGACTCGTTCATTTATAGCCACCACAAGTTTCACCTCTCAACCTCTTTATTTTTGACAACATTGCCAGTTCACAGCTGTCAGTGAAGTCCTTTGTTCCACCGGCTTATCTTATAGCACCGTTGGTGTTTGATCGATCCATTGCCTGCCCTTCCTCCATGACAGCCAAGTCAGTCAAATGATCAGCTCTTTCATTTCCCCTGACACCTGCGTGGCCTGGTACAAAATGAAAGTCAGTCGATTGATCTGTGATTCCGATGACAGCAGTCGACTATGGTTCGCTGACCGCTGTTTCAGCCCGAATTGATACCCTCTTCATCATGAATAAATTCCATGTAAAATGTTACAAGTGGCATATTAGTACACCGTACAACCTGCTTGAAATTTGTCTATTATGCCCGACTGGTTTACCATACATTGTGTGCTGAATAACAGAAGCGAATTAAAAAACGAATTAAAAGGAATTATTCTCGCAGTTTGTTGGTCGTGTATACTTTTTTCCTTGTCAATTTGTTTGCTTGTATTTAAGTTATCTTATTTTCTGCAAACCCTGTTTAAACGTCAGAATAAAAAGATATTAAAATCTAAAGGATATATGATATGAGAAATGTAAGAAAGAAAGATATATATAGAAAAAAAACAAAAATCTTTCTTTCTGGAAGCAAAAAGAAAGTAATGAAGTACAGGTGAAAAGTATGGATGAAAGGATATAGTACACGTGAAAAGTGGACAAAAGGATATAGTGCATGTGAAAAGTATGGATAAAACGGTGTAGTACATGTGAAAACTATGGATAATAGGATATAGCACATGTGAAAAATGTGGATACAAGGATATAGTACATGTGAAAAGTATGGATAAAAAGATATAGTACACGTGAAAAGTAGAGATGAAAGGATGTAGTAAACGTGAAAAGTAGGGAAAAGGATATAGTAAATTTGAAAAGTAGGGATAAAAGTATATGGCGCACGTGAAAAATACAGAGGAAAGGATCAACCGGAAGTGAAACGTGACAAGGAAAGGGGCGTGATACAAACAGAGATTAAGAAGAGCGAACCAGCCTTGGTGTACCCCTGCTCGACTCGCCTCTTAATCCTTGGAAAATAGAATTGTTTTAGTTCGATGTAAACAGCTTCTCTGGCGAGAATATGGGACCCACAGAAAAGCCATTAGCCAAAGCTGGATTTATCCAACTCTCAGGTCGAATCTCTCTAAATTACGAGGAAGATAGCTAGTTTGACCAGTGATGGGGGATACCGTGACACGTACGACGTCTCTCCATCACAGTAAACGACGCTACCTCGCCAGTTTTATCACATAAACAAGGTACACTTTAAAACCTAAGTTCTACCCAAAACCCATAATCAAAAACAGGTGGGGGGGGGGGGGGGATAGGGAAAAACATGCACAAACAAATAAACTTTTGATCTTATTTTGGTCTTAGCTCACGGAAAAACAACCGCGGTTAACAAAAATGTATGCACGTCTGCGGAATCACTTTAGCGAAACAAACCTTTTCCTGAATGTGCCATTAACGCGAGTGAATGTTTGATGTTTGATTGCTAGGTGCTACGTGTCAACAATTTAAAATGTAGTCCGCGCCAGCATTTCCTACATTCAACAGAGTAATGTGGCTACAAACCTTCATGATAAACTCAAGAGTCAGGCAGGGTCGTTTATTCACATGGTTGAATTGCAACTCGTTTGGAAAACTATCAAGTAGTGGTCTTCTCTTTGTGTAATATTCATTTTATTTTTTTATTTCTTCGTGTATTTTCCCCTGTATCTTTTCTTTCTGGTTTCTCCTTGTGGTGTTTTCACTATATGCAATGCTGACTTTATCTTTTGTGTGTCTCTCCGTGTGTATGTATTTGTGCAGTAACCGTTCGTACCATTCCCTTGCGTAATTATCATGTTGTTTTATCTCTGCGTAATATTCGTGTGGCCTTTTCTTACAGTAAGAAGTTATTTGTCTTGTCTTTGTGTTGCAGTTTCAATCTTTTCTCCCTACTCTCTTCTCTTTGTGTTGTAGTCTAAACCTTTTGTCCCTACTGTCTTCTCTTTGTGAAATGATTTAACTATCCTCTTTTCGTGTAGCAGTATCACCAATTTTTCTTTGTACAGCGGTCTGTTTCCTCTGTGTAGCAAGCTCATTGTCTTCTCTTTGTGTCGCAATGTCATTGTCTTCTCTTTATGTAGCAAACTGACTGTCTTCTCTTTATGTAGCAAACTGACTGTCTTCTCTTTATGTAGCAAACTGACTGTCTTCTCTTTATGTAGCAAAACTGATCGTTTTCTCTTTATTTAGCAGTCTCACAATTTTCTCTTTGTGTAGCAATCTCACCTTTTCCTCTATGTATAGCAGTCTCACTATATTCTCTTCATGTAGCAAAGTGGCTGTCTTCTCCTTGAGTTACAGTCTCACAGTCTTCTCTTCGTGTGGCAATCTCACCGTATTTCTTCACTTTGTATAATAATCCAGCTACGTGCATAAAATACA
Source organism: Achatina immaculata (assembly GCA_009760885.1). Taxonomy (NCBI): domain Eukaryota; kingdom Metazoa; phylum Mollusca; class Gastropoda; order Stylommatophora; family Achatinidae; genus Lissachatina; species Lissachatina immaculata. Next base: position 4,578,034 of record CM019694.1, read on the forward strand.
TACGTATTAATTCTTTCATTCCTGGTTTGATTTTCTGCCATAATGGACTTTTCATGATTTATTTCATTTTTCCTTTGTTTTTAAATTATTTATTTTTTATTTTGGTTTCTTTAATCATCATTTACGCCCTCCAACACATTCACAGGTTCCTTACGTTTCATGTTATCAAATAATAATAATCGTTTTATCAAATGCTTTAATGCATTACAGTGGGCCAAAAAAAAAAAAAACAGCCCGCCGCATGTACCAAAATACATGAAGCAGGGCTGGTTTGTCCTAGCCCAATGTGGACAACAGTCATGCGTCTTTCTGTACTTGTAAGCTTCTCTTAAGTTTTTAAAATATATTAGCCATTACGTCTTCCAGTCGCTTCTACAAGTCCGCATTGCTCATTTCCTGTTCTGTCTTTTTTATCGGTGTAATTCTCAAAGCTAATTTCGTAAAATTACACGGAGAGTTCACTGTTCTGATCTCTTGTAAAATTACACGGAGAGTTCACTGTTCTGATATCTTGTAAAATTACATGGAGAGTTCAATGTTCTGATCTCTTGTAAAATTACATGGAGAGTTCACTGTTCTGATCTCTTGTAAAATTACATGGAGAGTTCAATGTTCTGATATCTTGTAAAATTACATGGAGAGTTCAATGTTCTGATCTCTTGTAAAATTACATGGAGAGTTCACTGTTCTGATATCTTGTAAAATTACATGGAGAGTTCAATGTTCTGATATCTTGTAAAATTACATGGAGAGTTCACTGTTCTGATCTCTTGTAAAATTACACGGAGAGTTCACTGTTCTGATATCTTGTAAAATTACATGGAGAGTTCAATGTTCTGATATCTTGTAAAATTACATGGAGAGTTCAATGTTATGATATCTTGTAAAATTACACGGAGAGTTCATTGTTCTGATCTCTTTTAAAATGATACGGAGAGTTCACTGTTCTGATCTCTTGTAAAATGACACGGAGTTCACTGTTCTGATCTCTTGTAAAATGACAAGAAGAGTTCACTGTTCTGATCTCTTGTAAAATGACTTTTCTGATATTTTAATGTTCTCTGGCTGAAGGTTTCTTCGACAAGACTAAAAGTCTGTTACACAGCCCTCATCGTCATCATGTGCCTTCTTCAGAACGAATGTTGGCGATAACGAGTCTCTATTTTCCTCGCTCTCTCGCCTCTCAGCCTGGCCGTATCCTGTCCACTCTCGTATGGTATCTTCCCACATACGTCTCTGTCTAGCCCCCGCTCTTTTTTCCTTCCAATCTTCCTTTTAGTATGGTCTTCAGACACTGTTATGTCTTTTGATACGGTCAAAGTATTTTGTTTCCTTGATCCTTATTTCTCTGAGTAGTCTACATTGCACTTGTAGTTGTTCTAATACTTAAGCCTTTGTTCTTGCCATTCTTCACGATATATGACCTAATTTTCTGTAGATCCATTTTTCTGTCGCGTTTATCTTTCTCTCCAACTTTTTAACTTAAACGTCCACGCTTGTGCTCCGAACAGTAATACAGGATAGATACAGTATTTTACAAAGCTCACTTTTGATTTTATGTGCAGATTCCCCGAGAACAGCATTGCCTATTATGTTATTGAATGTATTCTTTGTAGTCCTTGTTCTTCTCTTTATCTTCATCTCACATCTCCCATCCTCGGATATGTCCTAGGTAGCTGTAGTTTTGTCACTTGTTCCATTCTGCCTCTGTGCTAATTTTGTGTAAAGCCACTGTCGTTCACAACGCACGCACACAAGCACGTGAGCGCTCGAAGGAAAATACAAATCATGCGCAGACTCACAGCTGCATTTTGGGATCGGCCTTAAGTCGATTTGGTCGTCTATCGGTCCTAATCGGAAAAGGCCTGATACTAAAAGCAGTTTACAACTATAATATGTTACAAGATATAAAGATATGTTCACCAACACTTTGAAATACTAATGAGTCAGTCAGTCAGTCAGTCAATCATTTGCATGTCTCTTGCAGAACTTTGCCTCCCTGACAGCTCTCCTGTAGGCCTATCCGTTGTAAGGAAGACGCCCTGCTGATGATGCGTCCGTTCGCAGATCATAAACGATGTCTTGCAGCCATCTTCGTCTTGGTCGCCTTGAAATACTAACAGAACGCAAATCAGCACAGAAACTCTCTCTTTCTCTCTCTCTCTCTCTGAACCTTAAGTGCCCAGGGCACATGGGGCTTCCGCAAGGGTTTTCCACAAATGCCTGTCCTTTGCCTTTTTTTCTGCTCTTGCCCAGGTGAGCCCTCTATTGCTCAACATCCTTTCAGCACAGAAACAGTGTATGGAAATTAATCACAAAATATGATTCAGCACACATTAAACAAAGAATCATATTGTAATAACTTTTCAGTGACACACAGGAATATATATTTACACACACACTGAATACTCACCCACACACATACGTTCTGTACTCACCAAATAAACACGTTTAGGAGCTCATGTTGTAGATTGTGAAGAAAAATTTTTAAAAAATCACTTTATAAGTTAAACGTTTCCACGGTAACGTGGCAAATGGAAAACAGGAATCGGAAAATAAAGGAAAGCCGTGCCGAAACGAAACTGCTTTATTGCTGTACATCGTATTATTTCTTTAATAAAATATACCCGTGGGGCCTCGGCCGTAAGTATGAACGGCCGTAACTCGATCGCCCTTAACTGGGCCCATGACTATAAAAGTTAACTGAAATGTACTTTCAAAACTGACCGGAACCTACAGTAATTGACTGCAACACACGCGCGTCAGATGAACAATTCACCACAGAAGCAGTCCAAGCAGTTACCGTGCATCACGCCATCAGCAGTACATTACCCCAAGCAGTTACCGTGCATCACGCCATCAGCAGTACATTACCCCAAGCAGTTACCGTGCATCACGCCATCAGCAGTACATTACCCCAAGCAGTTACCGTGCATCACGCCATCAGCAGTACATTACCCCAAGCAGTTACCGTGCATCACGCCATCAGCAGTACATTACCCCAAGCAGTCACCGTGCATCACGCCATCAGCAGTACATTACAAGCTCTCGTATGGTATCTTCCCACATACGTCTCTGTCTAGCCCCCGCTCTTTTTCCTTCCAATCTTCCTTTTAGTATGGTCTTCAGACACTGTTATGTCTTTTGATACGGTCAAAGTATTTTGTTTCCTTGATCCTTATTTCTCTGAGTAGTCTACATTGCACTTGTAGTTGTTCTAATACTTAAGCCTTTGTTCTTGCCATTCTTCACGATATATGACCTAATTTTCTGTAGATCCATTTTTCTGTCGCGTTTATCTTTCTCTCCAACTTTTTAACTTAAACGTCCACGCTTGTGCTCCGAACAGTAATACAGGATAGATACAGTATTTTACAAAGCTCACTTTTGATTTTATGTGCAGATTCCCCGAGAACAGCATTGCCTATTATGTTATTGAATGTATTCTTTGTAGTCCTTGTTCTTCTCTTTATTCATCTCACATCTCCCATCCTCGGATATGTCCTAGGTAGCTGTAGTTTTGTCACTTGTTCCATTCTGCCTCTGTGCTAATTTTGTGTAAAGCCACTGTCGTTCACAACGCACGCACACAAGCACGTGAGCACTCGAAGGAAAATACAAATCATGCGCAGACTCACAGCTGCATTTTGGGATCGGCCTTAAGTCGATTTGGTCGTCTATCGGTCCTAATCGGAAAAGGCCTGATACTAAAAGCAGTTTACAACTATAATATGTTACAAGATATAAAGATATGTTCACCAACACTTTGAAATACTAATGAGTCAGTCAGTCAGTCAGTCAATCATTTGCATGTCTCTTGCAGAACTTTGCCTCCCTGACAGCTCTCCTGTAGGCCTATCCGTGTAAGGAAGACGCCCTGCTGATGATGCGTCCGTTCGCAGATCATAAACGATGTCTTGCAGCCATCTTCGTCTTGGTCGCCTTGAAATACTAACAGAACGCAAATCAGCACAGAAACTCTCTCTTTCTCTCTCTCTCTCTCTGAACCTTAAGTGCCCAGGGCACATGGGGCTTCCGCAAGGGTTTTCCACAAATGCCTGTCCTTTGCCTTTTTTTCTGCTCTTGCCCAGGTGAGCCCTCTATTGCTCAACATCCTTTCAGCACAGAAACAGTGTATGGAAATTAATCACAAAATATGATTCAGCACACATTAAACAAAGAATCATATTGTAATAACTTTTCAGTGACACACAGGAATATATATTTACACACACACTGAATACTCACCCACACACATACGTTCTGTACTCACCAAATAAACACGTTTAGGAGCTCATGTTGTAGATTGTGAAGAAAAATTTTTAAAAAATCACTTATAAGTTAAACGTTTCCACGGTAACGTGGCAAATGGAAAACAGGAATCGGAAAATAAAGGAAAGCCGTGCCGAAACGAAACTGCTTTATTGCTGTACATCGTATTATTTCTTTAATAAAATATACCCGTGGGGCCTCGGCCGTAAGTATGAACGGCCGTAACTCGATCGCCCTTAACTGGGCCCATGACTATAAAAGTTAACTGAAATGTACTTTCAAAACTGACCGGAACCTACAGTAATTGACTGCAACACACGCGCGTCAGATGAACAATTCACCACAGAAGCAGTCCAAGCAGTTACCGTGCATCACGCCATCAGCAGTACATTACCCCAAGCAGTTACCGTGCATCACGCCATCAGCAGTACATTACCCCAAGCAGTTACCGTGCATCACGCCATCAGCAGTACATTACCCCAAGCAGTCACCGTGCATCACGCCATCAGCAGTACATTACCCCAAGCAGTTACCGTGCATCACGCCATCAGCAGTACATTACCCCAAGCAGTCACCGTGCATCACGCCATCAGCAGTACATTACAAGCTGCCATGTTTCTACTAACCCTGTGAGGAGTAAGAATCAATCAGGTAATGTCAAAAGCAAACTGTCAATTACAACGTATATACTGGTTTTGCCAGTGTCCGTTTGGGGGGGGGGGGCAGTCCTGGATTTAGACTTGGTGAAGCCCCAAGCTAGTGCTGGACCTAGACTTGGTGAAGCCCCAAGCTAGTGCTGGACCTAGACTTGGTGAGGCTTCAAGCTAGTGCTGGACCTAGACTTGGTGAAGCCCCAAGCTAGTGCTGGACCTAGACTTGGTGAGGCTTCAAGCTAGTGCTGTACCTAGACTTGGTGAGGCTTCAAGCTAGTGCTGGACCTAGACTTGGTGAGGCTTCAAGCTAGTGCTGGACCTAGACTTGGTGAGGCTTCAAGCTAGTGCTGGACCTAGACTTGGTGAAGCCCCAAGCTAGTGCTGGACCTAGACTTGGTGAGGCTTCAAGCTAGTGCTGGACCTAGACTTGGTGAGGCTTCAAGCTAGTGCTGGACCTAGACTTGGTGAGGCTTCAAGCTAGTGCTGGACCTAGACTTGGTGAGGCTTCAAGCTAGTGCTGGACCTAGACTTGGTGAGGCTTCAAGCTAGAGGTGGACTTAAGACTTGGTGAGGCTTCAAGCTGGTGCTGGACTAGGACTTAGTGAGGCTTCAAGCTAGAGCTGGACTAGGATTTGGTAAGGCTTCAAGCTAGAGCTGGACTAGGACTTAGTGAGGCTTCAAGCTAATGCTGGACTTAGACTTAGTGAGGCTTCAAGCTAGTGCTGGACCTAGACTTGGCGAGGCTTTCTTGCTAGTACTGGAGTTAGACTTGATGAGGCTTCAAGCTAGCTTTGGAGTTAGAACTGACGAGGTTCTTTATTTTCTTAGTCTCTGATTACTTGTTGTTATTTCAGAAGTCGCTGTTTACTGGTTTTTATTTTTTATCGCTGTTTACTTGTTGATATTTTATTAGTCGCTGTTTACTTGTTGATATTTTCTTAGTCCTTGTTTACTGGCTGTTATTTTATTAGCCTCTGTTTATTGGTTATTATTTAATTGGTCGCTGTTTACTGGTTGTTATTTTATTATCCTCTGTTTACTGGTTGTTATTTTATTATCCACTGTTTATGGCTTGTTATTTTATTATTCTCTGTTTACTGGTTATTTTATTATCCACTGTTTATGGCTTGTTATTTTATTAGCCTCTGTTTACTGGTTGTTATTTTATTAGCCTCTGTTTATTGGTTGTTATTTAATTAGTCGTTGGTTATTGGTTATTTTATTAATCACTGTTTACTGGTGTTATTTTATTAGCCACTGTTCACTGGTTATTATTTTATTAGCCACTGTTTACTGTTTGTTATTTTATTAGCCCCGATTTACTCGCTCTTATTTTATCACCCCTGTATCATTAGTCCCTTATTTTGTCAGACATGGATCACTGGTCCCTTATTTTCTTAGACCTCTATCACTGGTCCCTTATTCTATCAGCTCTCTACCACTGGTCCCTTATTTTGTCAGACCTGTATCACTGGTCCCTTATTTTCTTAGGCCTCTATCACTGGTCTCTTATTCTATCAACCCTTTATCTCTGGTCCCTTATTCTATCAGCCCTCTATCACTGGTCTCTTATTTTGTCAGATCTGCATCACTGGTCCCTTATTTTATTAGGCCTCTATCACTGGTCCCTTATTCTATCAGCCCTTTATCACTGGTCCCTTATACTATTAGCCCCTATCACTGGTCCCTTATTCTATCAGCCCTATATCACTGGTCCCGTATTCTATCAGCCCTCTATCACTGGTCCCTTATTCTATCAGCCCTCTATCACTGATCCCTTACTTTATCAGCCCTCTATCACTGGTCCCTTACTTTATCAGCCCTCTATCACTGGTCCCTTACTTTGTCAGCCCTCTATCACTGGTCCCTTACTTTATCAGCCGTGCATAAATGGCCCTTATCTCTGAGCAGTATCCAAATACAGTTATCTTTAGCGTTCAATAAATATAACACGCACTGTTTTAAAAACATTTATTTAAAACAAGAAGCCCCACTGATTACACGCATACACACACACACACACACATATATATATACAGATACACACATATACATACTTGCATTTGCAGCCTGATCTAGCAAATGTGAAGCGCTACAAGCAATCGATATCACGTCTTGACACAAGTCCTGTTCCACAAGTCTCCATTTTTTTTCTGGCCGGCCTCAAATTTAGGCCATAAGCTGTTTTGTGTGCATGAGGTAATGTGCTTGTGTGGGAGAGGCAATGTGGTTGTGTGCTTGAGGTAATGTGTTTGTGTGGGAGAGGTAATGTGTTTGTATGAGTTAATGTGTTTGTTTGGGAGAGGTAATGTGTTTGTGTGGGAGAGGTAATGTGTGTGTGTGGGAGAGGTAATGCGTGTGTGGGAGAGGTAACGTGTTTGTGTGGGAGAAGTAATGTGCTTGTGTGGGAGAGGTAATGTGTTTGTGGGAGAGGTAATGTGTTTATGGGAGAGGTACTGTGTTTGTGTGGGAGAGGCAATGTGGTTGTGTGCTTGAGGTAGTGTGCTTGTGTGGGAGAGGTAATGTGTTTATGAGGGAGAGGTAATGTGTTTGTGTGGAAGAGGTAATGTTTTTGTGTGGGAAACGTAATGTGTTTGTATGCTTGAGGTAATGTGTTTCTGTGGGAGAAGTAATGTTTTTGTGTGCTGTTTGTGTGGGAAAGGTAATGTTTGAGTGCTTGAAGTAATGTGCTTGTGTGGAAGAGGCAGTGTGTTTGTGTGGGAGATGTAATGTATTTGTGTGGGAGAGATGGAGCCTTGTAGATGAGTACGGCAGCAGGTGTAAGTCTGTGTTCAAAGGAACAGAGTAATGAAACGCCATATAAAGAACTGAGCAGGCTGCCCTGCCTGATAGTTCTTCTGTCTTCCTAGAACTGCCAGCTGGTGTTCTTTGCAGCCGATGCGGTGAAGATGTTGATGTACAGTATCGTGTCGGACTGAGAGGGGTGGGCTATGGCGGCTATTTCTTTTTCAGTCTCTGAGTGGAGCTAAAAAAAGCAGGGCGTGCGTAATACTTCTTTAGCAGGCTCCACCACCATGGGGAGTATGGTTATCCCTGCCCTGTTAGTCAGTATACGGCTGTTACTGGGGGGAACCAATGGGGAGTTAGGACAGGGTCTTGGTCAGCTATAATTCGCCAAACCGGACGCTAGTATGACGGCTATAATTCGCCAAACCGGACGCTAGTATGACGGGACTATAATTCGACAAACCGGACGCTAGTATGACGGCTATAATTCGCCAAACCGGACTCTAGCATGTCAGCTGTAATTCGTCAACCTTAACGCTGGCATCAATCAATCAGGTGCCGTGTCGCATGACGTAGGCGATCATTTCTCTCCACAATTCCCTATCTTTAGACTTGATTATGAGATCCGCCAGTACCTTCTTCCTAGCCACACTGACAGCCCATCTTGTAACTTTTCTCTCTGTCTTCCTCTATCTCTTCTTCCCTCAATTTTTCCAGTTGCCATAATGTGTTCCAATTTTCTTCTTCTCAGAAAATGTTCTACAAATCTCGATTGTCTGCCTCTGATCTTTGCTGTAATTTGCCTTTTAACTCCAGCCTCTCTTAAGACTTCTTCTTTGGTTTCCTTAGCTGTCCATGGTACTTTCAACATCCTTCTTATAAACCATATTTCCATGGCCTCCATTTCTTGCTGTACTCTCTTAGTCATGGACCATGCTTCACACCCATAAAACAAAATTGGCTCGATGTAACATTTAAGTACTCGAAATCTTGTTTCCATTGATATGGATTTGTTGCACAAGATGTTTCTCATTTTCTGGAATGCTGACTTGGCCTGAGCACTTCTGCTTTTTATTTCACTAGCATGTTAGCTATAGTTCGCCAATATCGACGCTAGCATATCAGCTATAATTGGCCAACCCTAATGCTAGCATGTCAGCTATAATTGGCCAACCCTAACACTAGCATGTCAGGTATAATTCGCCAACCCTAACGCTAGCATGTCAGCTATAATTCGCCAACCCTAACGCTAGCATGTCGGCTGTAACTGGCCAACCCTGACGCTAGCATGTCGGCTATAACTGGCCAACCCTGACGCTAACATGCCAGCTATGGGTCGCTGACCGCCAAATCGGACGGCGTCTGTTCCCTCATGTCCGTCATCTTTTGTCTGGAAAATGAAGTGCCTACATATAGAAGATGTATGATTAAACATATGAGTTACATACAGCCACATATAGTGAGATATGTTGTTGGAAGTAAGAGATTTACGTATACATATGTATGGTTTATAAAAAGAGCTAAAAGTACGGAAAGAGAGGTATGGTTTATAAGAAGAGTTATAAGTGCAGATAGAGATGTATGGTTTATAAGAAGAGTTAGAAGTACGGATAGAGATGTATGGTTTATAAGAAGAGTTATAAGTGCAGATAAAGAGGTATGGTTTATAAGAAGAGTTATAAGTGTAGATAGAGATGTATGGTTTATAAGAAGAGTTATAAGTGCAGATAAAGAGGTATGGTTTATAAGAAGAGTTATAAGTACAGATAGAGATGTATGATTTATAAGAAGAGTTGTAAGTGCAGGCAGAGATGTATAGTTTATAAAAAAAGTTATAAGTGCAGATAGAGAGGTATGGTTTATAAGAAGAGTTAGAAGCACAGATACAGAGATATGTTTTAGATGCAAGAGCTGGAACTACAGACAAAAAGGTTAATGTTTTGAAGTAAGAATTAGAACAACAAATAGAGAAACAATCAAAGAATGACGAAGTATATCATGATAATCTTGATAACTCCGGACACTCAAGATATTCCATCCAAAACGCAACGATTACAGGCATAGTTTCCAAAGTTCAGACACTGTTACTTTCTCATAACAGGGCCAAACAACCGCTTCCCATTTTTCCCTCACCTGTTTTCGCAGTCACGCTTCCTTGAACTTTTTAAGTGTTGCTCACGTTTCAATGTTACTCAAGTTTAAGTGTTGCTCAAGTTTAAGTGTTGCTCAAGTTTAAGTGTTGTTCAAGTTTCAGTGTTGCTCAAGTTTAAGTGTTGTTCAAGTTTAAGTGTTGCTCAAGTTTAAGTGTTGCTCAAGTTTAAGTGTTGTTCAAGTTTAAGTGTTGCTCAAGTTTAAGTGTTGTTCAAGTTTAAGTGTTGCTCAAGTTTTAAGTGTTGCTCAAGTTTAAGTGTTGTTCAAGTTTCAGTGTTGCTCAAGTTTAAGTGTTGTTCAAGTTTAAGTGTAGCTCAAGTTTAAGTGTTGCTCAAGTTTAAGTGTTGTTCAAGTTTAAGTGTTGTTCAAGTTTAAGTGTAGCTCAAGTTTAAGTGTTGCTCAAGTTTAAGTGTTGTTCAAGTTTAAGTGTTGCTCAAGTTTAAGTGTAGCTCAAGTTTAAGTGTTGTTCAAGTTTAAGTGTTGTTCAAGTTTAAGTGTTGTTCAAGTTTAAGTGTAGCTCAAGTTTAAGTGTAGCTGAAGTTTAATTAAGTGCAACTCAACCCTAAGTATAGCTCAGGTTTAAGTGTTGCTTAAGTTTAAGTGTAGCTCAAATGTAAGTGTTGCTCAAGTTTAAGTGTACCTCAAGTTTAAGTGTTCTTATATCTTGTTATATCCTTTCCGTGCCGTTAAACGTCACATAGGGCTCGCAAGGTAGTTCGCCAATTTTTCCTGTTTTCGGCGAGTCTTTCAACCTCATCAAGGGATTTTATGCCTGTTAATTTGGCCTCCCTTAACAATGTCCTCTTAAGAGTTTCACATCTTCCACCTCTTTTTCTTCGGCCTGTTGTGTTCCACTTGACAGTTTGTTTTGGGATTCTCTGATCGTTTCTTCTCATCACTTGACCAACATATGTCCATCTCCTTTTCCTGATCACACATGAGACTGGTTGTTGTTCAGTCATCTGTCTTATCTCTGCATTGTTCTTGAATTCGTTCCACTTGATGTCGAGTATTTTCCTTAGGCATTTGTTTTCAAAGGAGTCTAATTTCTTGTCTATTGTTTTAGTTATTTTCCAGCTTTCGCATGCATAAATGGGGGTGGATATTACATTTGAATTAAATAGTCTTAAATTAGTTTTCGTGCTTATAACTTTTGAATGCCATATGTTCTCAAGATTACTGAAGATCGATGCTGCTTTTGTAATTGTAATTCTAACTTCCTTTCTGGTGCCACCATCCTGGTATATGTAGCTGCCAAGGTATGCAAATTGATTGACTTCTTCAATATCTGTCCCTTCTACGTGTATTTTTCCATTTTGATTAATGGGAAGTTTTATTATTTTTCTTTTGTCCTTGTTAATTTCAAGTCCTATTTTGCTAGCCAGTGAAGACAGGACATCTGTTGTTTTCTTGCATGGAATTCACATTGTTACTGATAAGAGTTATGTCATCAGCAAAATCAAGATCTTCTAGCTGGGTCCTATGTACCCATTCAATACCTGTTTACCTGTGCATCATTTTTTGTTTTCATTATGAAGTCTATTGCAATTCCAAAAAGTAAAGGAGACAGTATACATCTTTGTTTCACGCCTGTTTCAAAACTGGAACCATTCGCTCATCCTTTCTTCTGTTTCGACTGTACAAACATAGAAGTTTAAGTGTTGCTCAAGTTTATATGTTGCTCAAGTTTAAATGCTGCTCAAGTTTAAGTGTTGCTCAAGTTTAAGCGTTGTTCAAGTTTAAAATTTGCTCAAATTTAAATGTTGCTCAAATCTTCGCCCTGTAGTAATGAGCACTTCTAATACTATTGCTTTATGGGGGACTTCTGATGTGATTCGTCTTGAAGTCGGAATTCTATTTCGACCTGAAGCAAGCTCCACCTCTGTGAAGACATCCTCAAGCCCTACACGGTCTGACAGGAAGAACAAGAGTAGCAGCCAGGCAGTAGAGCCGCCAAAGAAATAATGGGACAAGAATCTTCGCCATTTCCTCTTTCGCCTGTCCATTTAACACCCGTATAACACCAAAATAACGCCCATATAGCACGCATGCCGCTTTATAACCCATCTTTGTTTCCGCGTCTTCCATTAACCCCATGGACGCTGCCTTCCCCCTTTCTTCTGTTACTTTAAGAAAAACCACATAAAAATAACCTACTAAACCTAATCGACCAGAGAAATCCTAGATGAAAGAAAAGCTACCTTTGCTTGGCCGAAGCTTTTCAGTAGAAGAGTGCTTTGATTTTGTTACCGATACTTATCGAACAGCGGAGGCCAGACTCGAGTCTAGATCGTGATAGACCCGACACTCGAATACTTTATTCTCCGGTTTCAGACATAATCGATACTGTCTGGGACGCTCATTATCATACAGGGCAAGGATTAAAAATAAAACTCGTCAGACTAAGACAGAGTGGCGGATTCGATACAATAGATGGATCGGATAGATCCAGTGTATAATGTTAATCTGCAAGGCTCGTATATATATATATATATTCCTTCGATATTGTATGAATGAATACAAGAGAGCTAGAAGGAGTAGAGAGAAAGATTGGAGGGAAATGATGGAGAAAGAGAAAAGACTGAATGACAAAGAAAATGGGAGGCATTTTCGCAGAACCATAACTGACTTTTAGTATCAGTATTAGCGACCCATGGCTGACTTCTTGTGTCAGGGTTAGCGACCCATTGCTGACTTCTTGAGTCAGGTTTAGCGACCCATGGCTGACTTCTTGTGTCAGGGTTAGGGACCCACTGCTGACTTCTTGCGCCAGGGTTAGCTATCCATAGCCAAATAAGACCCTATTGTCCATTCGGTTCCCCTTGATCATAGACAATTTGTTCGGCAAGAGAATACGGGTCGAAATGGGGAAAACAATTTCTGTCCTGAAAATACACCAAACTGAAGACGGATGTATAGGGCAGAAAGACGCAGACATTATAGCCTAGCTGTAAATCGTGACACAACGCAAACAGCGCCCTTGTTTGAATTCGAAACATGGAAGAAAAAAATAGAATGAAGGAAAAGACAGAGCTAACGAAAAGAGGAAGAGAGGGATAGAAGGAGAAGGGAAAGAGATAGAGAGACAGAAAGAGAAAGGAAGATAAAGAAAGTGAAAGGAAAAAAAGGAGGAATTGGGAGAATAAATAAAGAGGTAAAGGAGGGAGACGAAAAGAGGTGAAAGAGCGATTGAGACTGAGGAAGGAAGAGATCAAAAGAGTAGAAAGGAGGGAAGAGAGTAAGTGAGTATGGGAAATAGTTGGAGATGTATCAGTTATTTAAGAGATACTTGGAAATATATTGGCTATTTAAGATATAACTGAAGACATATTGGCTATCTAAGATGTAGCTGAAGACATATTGGCTATTTAAGATATAATAGAAGGCATATTGGCTATTTAAGATATAATTTGAGATCTTGATTATTTAAAAGATAAATTGGTTTATATCGGCTATTTAAAAGATATGTGGGGATATACTGGGTATTTAAAAAATAACTGGAGATATATTGGGTGTTTAAAAGATAAGTGGAGATATATTCGGCTATTTAAAAGATAAGTGGATAAGATATATCATTTAATAAACATAGAGCTGAGTCCATACAGGCCTGGGTAACAGAGAACTGGTGATCCGAGGGGTAAGTGCAGCTTTAAGGTCATTCGTCATCGCTTTATTGCCAGTGTTACATAAGTGTCAAGAACAAGTCAGAAATGAACAACAACTACATGTAACCTCTCATCTATACATACACATAAATAAAACATACAACTCTATTTTACATTCTCCGAGAGAAGAAGAAGGAAGGAAGGAGGGAAGGAAGGAATGGAGGGAGGGAGGGGGAGGAAGGGAAGGAAGGAAGGGAAGAGAAGGGAAGGAAGGAAGGAGGGAGGGAGGGATGAATAAAGAGAAGGAAAGAAGAGAAGAAAAAAAGGAGGAACGTAGTAATAATAACAAAGAAGAACAAGAACAAGAAGACATCCATCACTATCAAAGACAGAAAACACAACACAAGCAGCAGTCTCAAAAAAAAACAAAAAAAAACAAAAACACAAACCAGACAAAGACAGACAGACAATTGAACAACAACAAAAATGGAGCACAAAACTCTAGTAGAAGAATGGAAAGCAGAAACACAGTGTATAATAGAATACTGGGAAACAGAAGGAAACAGACTTACAAGCACACGGAAACCGTGCAGAACCGATGAAAGATTGCTCCGCTGAATATCTTTTCCATGCGGTGCTGAAACCTTTCGAGAAATAATAATTATGATTTACCTGTCAGGTTTTGGTCGTTAATGATGCTTTGCTCTATCTCACACATAAACGAATCTTGTGAAGTTATGACAGGCGCTGACAGATTATTGGAAGCAAAATTAGCTGAACAATGAAATACTGAAAGATTAAAGGAATGAGATTACGGCCCATATAAGCCAAGTCTCCGTGAGGAATTTTATAAGGTCGTAAAACTTGCTGCCTTCTTTGTGCGTTCTGGTATATTATGCGTGAATATGGGTACGTATGTTTATATGTATGCGTATGTTTGTGTTTATATATATATATATATATATATATATGTGTATGTGTGGGATGCTCGTTCATTGGGCTGTCCGATTTGTCAGTCAGCGAGCCGTAGCTGACAAGGTAGAGTCAGGGATGGCGATACCGTAGCTGACAAGCTAAGGTCAGGGATGGCGATACCGTAGCTGACAAGCTAAGGTCAGGGATGGCGATACCGTAGCTGACAAACTAAGGTCAGGGATGGCGATACCGTAGCTGACAAGCTAAGGTCAGGGATGGCGATACCGTAGCTGACAAGCTAAGGTCAGGGATGGCGATACCGTAGCTGACAAGCTAAGGTCAGGGATGGCGATACCGTAGCAGACCAAGACCCTGTTCTAACTCGTTTGATACCCCCAGCTACAGTCCTATTATTGCTAGCCTTGGCAGGGATCGCGTCATAGTCCCCATGTGTGGTATAGGTAACCCTGTCATGCCTTAGAGGCACATAGGGATATGGTGTTAGTGCCCATATTTTCCTTGACCTGTCAGCACACTAGAGGGTGATATGGTCAGTATCACGCCTGGCTGCCTTTTCCTTCCCAAACTCCAGAAGAAGTCGGGTACCCATTTCTACAGCTGGGTGACTGGGGTGCCGCCGGCCGGATTCGAACCCCCAACCTTCGCCTTGAGAGACCAGTGCACTAACCACTTCACCACTCAGACACCCCCATGGGTGGTATAGTCTGCTGAAATGGTATTGCAACCATCGGCCCCTCCCCCCCCCCCCGCTCTGTTTTGGGGTACATTTAGGGACTGAGAAAAGAATCGCCGCCTTAACCCGTCCCCAAATCGAAACACTGCTGTGCCAACATCTTCACCCAACCGGCCGTGCCAACATCTTCACCCAACTGGCTGCAAAGAACACAAGCCCGCATTTCTAGGGAGACACAAGACAGGACACAAGACAAGACGTATTTGCACACATGTATAAGAAAAGTATAGTTATATGCGCTATTTGTTTAGATTAAACTAAAGAATGACTTGATTGCTGTATTTCTTATTTACTGCTTTACTACAAAATTCTTAGATTAAAATGAACGTGAGAATGTAAATTATAAATTTATTACGTGTAGTTACATAAATCACATTGTGGAGAGTATGGACTGGAGATGTTCTCCAGCAAAAGATTACTTTTAATCTGTCTGCGACAGAGTTGAAAGTTGTACGATGAAGGGCAGGAATGTCAGCGTGCCCAAGTATTGATCCTTTGAAAATAAAGTCTGTTCTTTGGTTCGTTTCAAGCCTAATAAATCGATGATGTCAATCTTTGAATTATCCCACACAGTTTTGAAAATATATAAAACCTTGATCTCGCAGACGGTGAAAGTTTTGAAACAATAAGACAAGGCTGATAGTATTCTTGGCAGCCATGATGTATAACAGTGCTTCCCAACTGATGATGGTTTATGGACCTCTAGGGGTCCATAGAACCTGCCTTGGGGGTCCGCAATAAAAACTCAAGGTACTTTTTTCTTTTTTTTTTAATCACTGTGAAATGTTTAAGAACCGTTTCTGTACCAATTATAGGTGCAGTTTTTTTTTCTGATTCTAAGAAGATTGGTGAGAAAGCGTCGAAGTGTCTCGCTCTCTTCAGTTTCACATAACTTTGTGAGCAAACGTTTTCCACATATTGCTACGTGAAGAACAATCACGGGAATCAGCTAAAATGTTGATCCAGATTTGACATTAAAAATAGGAAATACTGAACCAGAAGTAAAAGCGAACAAAAACACAAAAAAAAGAGGCATGATTTTTCTCATCGTATTTATGTTGGTTAGCTGTCACACACATCATTAGTCTGTTCATTTGCCATAAGAAATAGGAATATTAATTGTTGTCTATTTTTTAACTACATTATTGTCATTGTGAAAATTCACTAAGTTTGTACTGTTTTTATTTTAGTTTACTGTAGTGTTTACTCATTAAGGATTACCTACATTTTCTGAAAAGAAATACTTTTTTTTTCATTAAAAGCACGTAGTTACCAAAGAGGTATGAAACTTTTCCAAAGTATGAGGGTCTGTGGCCTGGATTTTGAAACAGCAGGGGGTCCCCGGACTTTTATTAAGTGGGAACCACTGACGAAGAAGATCTTGTTTGAGAAGGGACAAGAGCAGTTAAAAGTTTTGTTTTGTGTCTCGACCGAAACTGTAACATTCTTAAGGAGAAGCCTTGTTACAAAGTAACATTTTGTCGTTAAAATTATCGGACTCTTGTTAGATAAGGAAGAAGAGAAGAGCCTTGCGTGTGGCGTTCTTGTTGTTGAAGAACCGTTTGCCTTTATTGTTGAAGGCTGTTCTTGCTCTTCTTAACTGTTGAAATTCTGTGATGTCGGGGCAGACAGGATCATCATCACCATCACCATCACCACCACCACCGCCACCGCCACCACCACCACCACCACCATAATCATCATCATCATCATCTAATGGCCAGATAATAAAAAAATTAGAAACATTAAATTCTTGGACATCCTGTTCATTCTATTATTGATTACCAGTTCCGCTTTCATACACTATGGCAGCGGTTCCCAAGTAACAAAAGTCCGGGGATTCCCCCCCCCCTCTTGCTGTTTCAAAATCTAGGTCACGGACCCCCATACTTTGGAAAAGTTTCAGATCTGTATAGTGGCTATGTGCTTTAAATGAAAAAAAAATTTTTTTTTATTTTCAGAAGATATGTGTAACCTTTAATGAGTAAAAGCTACACAATACTAAAATAGAAACACAGTAAAAACGTGTTGAATTTTCAAAATGACAATAAAGTAGTTAAGAAAAAAATAGACAGCAATTAACATTCCTACTTTTTTTCTGACGCATGAGCAGAATAACGAAATGTGTGACAGCTAACCAACCTAAACATGATGAGAGAAAACATGCCTGTTTTTTTTTTTATTCCGAACAATCGCTTCTATTTCTGGTTCAGTATTTCCTATTTTTAATGTCCAATCTGGATCAACATTTTAGCTGATTTCTGTGCTTCTTCTTTGCTCACAAAGTTATGTGGAACTAAAGAGAGCGAGATACTTCAACGCTTTCTCACCAATCTTCTTAGAACAAGAAAAAAAAAGCTTTGCCCAGAATTTGGTCCAACATCGGTTATTAAACACTTCATAGTGGAGATGAAGGGAGAAAAAAACCTAGAGTTTTTGTCACAGACCCCCCAGGGAAGGTTCCACTGCTCACCGGTTGGGAACCACTGCACCAGGGCTCTTTTCCTTCCATATATATATATATATATATATATATATATATATATATATATAACTCGAGAGGCAAAGAAACAGAAAAAATCGAAAACGTATATATATAAAGAGAGGAAGTGATTTACGACTCAAAATGGCCGAACAAACAAACAAAAAACCGAAATCTTCCACAGACAAATGACGCAGACGCACAGAAGCAGCGCGCTATAAATTACCGTAAAACATGCAATAACTGTTCCGTTTGCAGCTTATCCATCTTCAACTGGATACATCGGAACGAGTATCTCTTCCCTCCCCCCTTCTACCCCCAATCCTCGACCATCCCCCTCTTTTTTAACTGCCTATAAAAGCTCGCAGCATCTTCCCTTCTGTAGCATAATGTGGATGCGATGAATTTTCAGATCTCTTATTTATTTTTAAAAAATTTTTGTTTTTAGTCTTTTTTTTACATTTTACTTTAGGCGTATTTACTATAATTCTTTCTCTATGTATAATCAGTCATCATGTTCTTTCAATCATTCATCCTACACACACATACATATACCAAAACAATCATCGTGTACACACAATAACTGATCCTGTACACGCAATCATTGGCTGCGGACATAAAATCATTCACCATGTACATGCGATCAATTCAGTCTGTACATACGATTGTTCGCCCCTGTACGTACTATCATTCACCTTTTTTTTTACATACGATCATTCACTCTGGACGTACTATCATTCATCGTCTGCACAGATCATTCACTCTGGATGTACTATCATTCATCATCTGCACAGATCATTCACTCTGGATGTACTATCATTCATCGTCTGCACAGATCATTCACTCTGGACGTACTATCATTCATCATCTGCACAGATCATTCACTCTGGATGTACTGTCATTCATCGTCTGCACAGATCATTCACTCTGGATGTACTATCATTCATCGTCTGCACAGATCATTCACTCTGGATGTACTATCATTCATCGTCTGCACAGATCATTCACTCTGGACGTACTATCATTCATCATCTGCACAGATCATTCACTCTGGACGTACTATCATGTATAAAATTGGAAAAAAGTAGGAGCAGCTTTATTACTTAACGATTACAAAGTTGTGACGTTTCGGCGTGAGCCTTAATCATACAAAAACATACAGGACGAAGAAATAGGGAGAGGAGATAAAGTATAGATTTACATGAATACTGTAAAAAAAAAAGTACTTAGCTGTAAATTGCAAGGTGTGGCTTGTCTGGCGGTGTGTGTCAGGAATTGATCTGGTAGGACGTGGAAATTGTTTAAATAGAGACCTGTGACATGTGGTCGGTGGGTTGTAACTGGGAGTGGTGGATGGGGAACCGGGGAGGGGAGAGAGAGTGATGCACTACTGGCCTAGCTAGGAGAATTTGAAACAGGTGATTGGGGAAGAGGTGTTGCAGAGAAGAGGGGTTGCTGAGTGATGCTGTGAGGAAGTTTGAAAAGTAAAAAGGGGTGGATTTAGTGGAGGGGTTCTATAATGATTGAAGAAGATGATGTTACGTGTAACTAAACAGCGAGTTTAACCCATGTGGTTCCAGCGTCCCATAATTTTGAATGCTGGAACCACATGGGTTAAACTCGCTATTTAGTTACACGTAACATCATCTTCTTCAATCATTATAGTACCTCTCCACTAAACCCACCCCTTTTTACTTTTCAAACTTCCTCACAGCATCACTCAGCAACCCCTCTTCTCTGCAACACCTCTTCCCCAATCACCTGTTTCAAATTCTCCTAGCT
This sequence comes from Achatina immaculata, assembly GCA_009760885.1. Taxonomy (NCBI): domain Eukaryota; kingdom Metazoa; phylum Mollusca; class Gastropoda; order Stylommatophora; family Achatinidae; genus Lissachatina; species Lissachatina immaculata. The sequence goes on from CM019694.1 coordinate 4,597,396, forward strand.
AGGCCAGTAGTGCATCACTCTCTCTCCCCTCCCCGGTTCCCCATCCACCACTCCCAGTTACATCCCACCGACCACATGTCACAGGTCTCTATTTAAACAATTTCCACGTCCTACCAGATCAATTCCTGACACACACCGCCAGACAAGCCACACCTTGCAATTTACAGCTAAGTACTTTTTTTTACAGTATTCATGTAAATCTATACTTTATCTCCTCTCCCTATTTCTTCGTCCTGTATGTTTTTGTATGATTAAGGCTCACGCCGAAACGTCACAACTTTGTAATCGTTAAGTAATAAAGCTGCTCCTACTTTTTTCCAATTTTGTACATTCTAGTATCACAGCTTTACTGCAGTGTTTAGTGTATAGTTGTATACTTATACACCAATTATTGGACGTACTATCATTCATCGTCTGCACAGATCATTCACTCTCTGCATACGATCGTTCAGCTCTGTACGTGTTATCATTCACGTAAACACAATCATTCAGTCCGTACACACGATTATTCACTCTGTTGGCACTATCATTCACATTCTACATATGATCATTCACCGGGTAATTCGCTGATTATCTTCTCTCTCGGACTTACATTTACAGCCAGCATGAAAGTTTACTAGCAGGAGATCGGGGAAGTTCATGCATTCTTCAAAGATTTTGGAAACATCCTTTTTGGCTCAAATTTTAGGCCTTTCTGTCTTGTTTGGGGATGATCTAAAAGGCGTGGCTTTCTTCATCTACCCAGGGGTGACGACAAGGCTACTGATGACGACGATGTTCCTTAATGTTAAACGACGGTGACACCAAAGCTGCCCTGGCTTCCATCATTTCTTGAGGCACATACCCAAAGAAGATGTGTTCGGTAGCTGCAGTATAATGATTCTCATTAAGCTCCACCGCCGTGAAATCCACGCTTGGATCCTGATCCTGTACGACAGACTTTTGTCGGGAGATACTGTGTCGGGCAGAAATGTAGACGAAACCTGGTCAATGGCTTCCATACATACACACTTCCATTAAGTAGGAGAGATGTTTGAGATGTTTGGGGCATGAGCTCCAGATAACTGGTAACTCACTGGCAAAAATAGCACTGAGATGAGCAGCTCAGGTGAACACGAGCAGGGGAAGAGCAAAGGAGACATGTAGACAAACAACTTGTCTTGTTTTGTCTTCAATCTCCCTGTAACTGCGAGCTGGTGTTCTTTTGCAACCGATGCTGTGAAAGTGTTGGGGTACAGCATCGTATCGTCGTGGGAGCGGGTTATGGCAGGTTTGTTCATTCCTTGAGTGCTGCTAAAAAGCAGGGGGGTGGGTGTGGAATACTTCTTTAGTAGACTCCACCACCACCGGGACTACGGCGATCCCAGTCGCGTTAGCCAGGCTAGACCTGTTACTGGGGGTACCAACGGAGAGGTGGGACAGGGTCTTGATCAGTTATGCCTCGCTAACCCTGACGCTAGCATGTCAGCTATGAGTTGCCGATTGCCTGATCGGACGTGTTTTCGTCCACGGAGAAGAACAACAGAGAGGATGAGAGGATGATGAACAATACAGGGCTCACCTGGGCAAGAGAGGGTGAGAGAATGTTGAACAATACAGGGCTCACCTGGGCAAGAGAGGATGAGAGGATGTTGAACAATACAGGGCTCACCTGGGCAAGAGAGGATGAGAGGATGTTGAACAATACAGGGCTCACCTGGGCAAGAGAGGAAAAAAAGGCGAAAGACAAGAGTTTGTGAAAAACTCTTGCGGAAGCCCCATGTGCCTTGGCCATGTGAAGGTTCAGAGAAAGAGAGATAGAGAGAGAGAGAGAGAGAGAGAGAGAGAGCTGGACGGTCTTTGCATCGTCAGACCCAACTCCCGTCTCCTACTCCCTTGTTGTCAGAAATAATCTCTGATCCGACATGTCTAAAACGTAAAAGGTGTGCAGCTCAGCGTGTCCCAGTATCTTATCCACTTCTTCGGACGATCCTCAAGATGGAGGCAAGGCTTACAGATAATAGTAACCCTTTTTTATTAGTCTGTCTTGCAGATCACCGCACTGAAAAAAAAAACTCCCTTTCTTTTTACCAAAGCTAACACTAGCTAAAAGAACACAGTAAGAGAAAGAGAAAGAGAAAGAGAGAGAGAGAGAGAGAGAGAGAGAGAGAGAGTGAGAATTAAACACTACTGCCTACCGTTTCAGACCAACAACTAAGACCTGAGACCCAAGATTAAGACTTCAGATTATCCACTAAGACTTCTTTAGACCAGATTTTGCACTCCTATTCTATATTCCCCCTCTTTTTATACTTTTTATTCCCCCTCTCTTTATAGATTTTTTTGTTTTTCGTTGCTGCCCATTTTCGTCAAGTTTACCATAGAGATACGCTATTCCCCCCCCCCCCCCCCGAAAAAACTACACAATTTCTTATGACAAATTTCCGGGGTAAATATTTTGCTATTTTCTTTTAAGATTTCCGTGATTCTAAATTTCCTCATCGTTTTGAGATTACTTCTGTAAGCAACTGCAGAATCATAGACTACAGCCGCTGAAAGAAAGATATGAATCATTGGCTACAGCCATTGAAAGAAAGATATGAATCATTGGCTACAGCCGCTGAAAGAAAGATATGAATTATTGGCTACAGCCGCTGAAAGAAACATATGAATCATTGGCTACAGCCGCTGAAAGAAAGATATGAATCATTGGCTACAGCCATTGAAAGAAAGATATGAATCATTGGCTACAGCCATTGAAAGAAAGATATGAATCATTGGCTACAGCCATTGAAAGAAAGTTATGAATTATTGGCTACAGCCGCTGAAAGAAAGATATGAATCATTGGCTACAGCCATTGAAAGAAAGATATGAATTATTGGCTACATTCTCTGAAAGAAAGATAGAATCATTGGCTACAGCCACTGAAAGAAAGATAGAATCATTGGCTGCAGCCGCTGAAAGAAAGATATGAATTATTGGCTACATTCTCTGAAAGAAAGATATGAATTATTGGCTACAGCCATTGAAAGAAAGATAGAATCATTGGCTACAGCCACTGAAAGAAAGATATGAATTATTGGCTACAGTCACTGAAAGAAAGATAGAATCATTGGCTACAGTCACTAGCCGTGACTATGACAATGACCTTGGGGTGAACATATTTCCTCCTCCCCCCTCCCCCACCAAATTCGAAACTCCTCTTTTCGTTGGATAAAGCCAGGAAAGTAATGCATGTATACCACAGGGTTATGAAAAGAGAATAACAGAAAAGAAAACGTTCAAAAGATGAAATATGAGAAACACTCAAAAAGAAACTGCGAGAGGAAGTTCAGAGAAGAGTTTCCGGTCATCTGCCCGTTCGATGACAGTGTTTGTCAAAGCTGATACCCCCTGATATGTCAGTGGAATGCAAACCAGTCAGCCAATCACGGCGTGCATCACCGAGAGACCCACCAACGTCAGCGGGTAGCCACAGACATAGTGCATAAACCTCACCATAATGGCCAGTTGTAAGACTCATTTGTTCATTCCATTTTCATGCCTGACGCGATGCTAGAAGAGCTGGTATCGTGTGCGCCCGGGGGCCCGAGTTGTTGAGAAGGGCCCGACGACCCTGTTTTCCTCCTATTTTCTTATTAGAGACAAAAATCACTGACATAACTTATCCCATGGCCCACCCTGGCTCTCCACTGCCCCGGGTGCTTAAAATTGATTTTTTTCTTTTAAACAGAGCGCCACCACTTGCTGTCTCAGGCCACATAGAACAAATTTAGAACATTCTTCAAGTGGTTTTTCTCCCTCTGAGAGTGTCAATAAAATATTATCCCTGAGTATATAACAAAGGATTAAGTAATAAAAAGCCTTTTAAAATTTAACATTCTTTGCTGAATAGTCCTAATATTACTGTAAGTAAATTTATAGGAGTTCCAGTAAGTAGTTTTTTTTTTTCCTGATGCAAGGGCACATGTAGAGAGATTCCCCAACAGAGTCCACATATTCAGTCTGACACAGAAACTGACTCGCCAGTCAAACATCAATCAGTTTATTTCAACCCAGTTTCGAACACAAAGCATTCAAGAGAAACACATTGATCTAGCGCCTTGAATCTTCTCAGTTTCTACTAATCAGCCAAAACAACTCTCATTGCAAGTAGTCTTCATTCCCTTCAATAGTCACTAAATCAAACTGTGTATGATACAGATCTCCCGCGTTAGATCAATACTCCCAGCTGGAAAAAAGTTTCAAACTGATTGTTCATTGCGACTCGTCCTATCTTGGACTGCCTGTCGCCATCTTTGTTCCAAGTAAACTTGTTACAGGCGTCTTCCCGCGGATCTGAGTCTCAAGTTGGTCAATCGTATTTTGCTTAACAATCTTTAGCACTTGTTATCACTAACCTTTTCTCACCTGTTATCACTAACCTTCTCGAGAATTTGTTGATAAATACCTTATATCACAAGTCTGGCCTCAGCTTGTCCAGCCGCCACAAAATGCTCATGACCGCCTTGACCTCTCTCTCTCTCTTTCTCTCTGTCTCTGTCTCTCTGTCTCTAGCATATGATGCAATACTTCCCATCAGTCGCTCGCAGTCACTCGGCTTCTTCGTTCTGCTCCCTTTCACACTCATGGTCTACAAAGTTTGATAATCTCTGTTTTAAATCACGTATATGGGTGAAGTCTGCATAATCTCATGACGTCGACTGACATAAAACGAGAAAGAAAAGCGGCCCCGGCTATATTTATTTCAGTTTACCTTCTCTTATTTCAATCGATTACGATACCGCCGTGGACTTTCCTCATTTTTCCACTGTCTGACATTTTAGCTTCCTTTTACCATAAATCAATAGGAGACTGTTTTTGATGGTAATACTAAATAATGGTTATGAATATATTTTTGATTTGCCGCCCAGACGTAGAGCTGCCATGATAAATGACACTACACAGCTTGGTCACTGCCCTGTTTCAACATTCGCGCCCTGCTCGTGGTAGCAAGTGGTACCGTAGCCTGACAAACAATGTAACGATCCACATATCCATCAAATGTCTGCGATTACTAATAAACTTTGTTCTTAGTAACGTCCATGAGAAGTAAAGACCGGTAACTCTGGCACACTTCCCATCCGAAACCATGCATTATCCACAAATCTCTAACCTCGGAATCAGTCTAAGGGAAGTTCTAGAAATTTTATGGCCGAAGATTATAAGCAAAATACACCTATCTCTCGATGAAGTCACTGACTTGGATTATTGGGGAAAGACGTTGCCGATGATTGGGGCATGTGCTCGGAATGACTGATAACTCATTGCCAAAAACAGCACTGAGACTGACACTTCGTGGGGGGGGGGGGAAGGGGGGGGTAGACCAAAGGAGACATGGAGAAGAACAGCAGAGACGATGTTGAGCAACTGAGGGCTCACGTGGGCAAAAATGAAAAAAAAGGACGAAAGACAGATGGCTGACGAAAACTCTTGCGAAAGCCTCATGTGCCCTGGGCACCTAAAGGTACAGAGAGAGAGAGAGAGAGAGAGGCCTATCTCTCGAAGTAAGAAATACGATACAGGCATATTTATAGCAGAAAATAGCAGCAGAAATGGATTGGTTATGGACGTACATGTGCTATTTCCGTGCTGACAAACTAGCGAGTTTTATTTGAACACACATATTTTTTTAAAATCCACCCCAGGAAGACACAGGAACAAGAAATATCGTGCCAGAAATATGGAGCCACACTTCAACATCAAGACCAGAATAACATGCCGGAACAGATGTCTTAAAACAAGGCGTAAACTTAACGTCTTATAACAGTCACATGTCACAGAAAACATCAACAGCCCCAAACGTCTGTCTTGTGACAAAACAAGAGAACCTGATCATGCCGCGCGCGCATTCTGTTTCTATATATCATTACTCAAGAGAAAGGAAACTCGCTGAAAGGAAACTCTCTGTCTATGAGATCGTATAAAAGATGCTTTTTTTTCCTTCTTTTTCTTTATACATCGGACCTGGCTTAGAATCATTCAACGACTGCGGTAAATTCATTAATTGACAGCTGCTGGAAACTAAACACATTCTTTCTTGGGATGCATATGGCTTGTCTTCTTTATGAGTCAGGATGTCAGTGACCCCCGGTCTTGCTTCCGTGCAGGAGAATTGTCTTTTTATAAATCAGGAAGTCAGTGGCTCTCGGTTTTGCTTTCCTGCAGGAGAATTGTCTTCTTTATGAATCAGGATATCAGTGACCCCCGGTCTTTCTTCTGTACAGGAGAATTGTCCTCTTTATAAATCATGACGTCAGTGACTCCCAGTCTTTCTTCTGTGTAGGGGAATTGTCTTCTTTACAAATGAGGAAGTCAGTAACTCCCGGTCTTTCTTCTGTGTAGGGGAGCTGTCTTCTTTATAAATATTACGTCAGTGACTCTCGATCTTTCTTCTGTGCAGGGGAATTGTCTTCTTTATAAATTAGGACGTCAGTGACTCCTTGTCTTTCTTCTGTGTAGGGGAATTGTCTTCTTTATAAATTAGGACGTCTGTGACTCCTTGTCTTTCTTCTGTGTAGGGGAATTGTCTTCTTTATAAATTAGGACGTCTGTGACTCCTTGTCTTTCTTCTGTGCAGGGGAATTGTCTTCTTTATAAATTAGGACGTCTGTGACTCCTTGTCTTTCTTCTGTGTAGGGGAATTGTCTTCTTTATAAATTAGGACGTCTGTGACTCCTTGTCTTTCTTCTGTGTAGGGGAATTGTCTTCTTTATAAATTAGGACGTCTGTGACTCCCAGTCTTTCTTCTGTGCAGGGGAATTGTCTTCTTTATAAATTAGGACGTCTGTGACTCCCAGTCTTTCTTCTGTGTAGGGGAATTGTCTTCTTTATGAATCATGACGTCTGTGACTCCTTGTCTTTCTTCTGTGTAGGGGAATTGTCTTCTTTATGAATCATGACGTCTGTGACTCCTTGTCTTTCTTCTGTGTAGGGGAATTGTCTTCTTTATGAATCATGACGTCTGTGACTCCTTGTCTTTCTTTCCTGCTGGAGAATTGTCTTTATAAATCATGACTTCAGTGACTCTCGGACTTTCTTCTGTGTAGGGGAATTGTCTTCTTTATAATCATGACGTCTGTGACTCCTGGTCTTTCTTCTAGAGGAGAGCCCATAATTCGTAGCGGCCCGCAAACAACTCCCTCCTCCCCAACCCCCTTCTCCACCACAGATACGCAATATTTAATGCACATTTGCATATTTCTTGTATTCTTATAATTTGTACTGGTTACGCGGATCTCTCTCTCTCTCTCTCTCTCTCTCTCTCCCCTTTTCTCCACAAAGAATCCCCACTCCCTTTCCTTGCTGGATAACGGCTAGAACAACGGGGGGGGGGGGGTCTCTAACATTTAGACAAGGGTGGGACTGTGCGCGCAGTTTAGTGGACCGAAACACAGTAGACTGTCCCCCGCATCAGTCGTCTAGTCGACCCAACTATAAAAATAAATGCTCGACATACTTTGCTGAGGAAAACCTCGATACGGAGTGAATCTCGCCGGCGCTGCTATGGACACTGGCGTCTGTACTAAAATCTTATCCGGCTGACCAGTCTCTGTATAGTTGTTACGTACATCTGTCTGTATGGCAACGGGGAAAAGGGATCAGTCCATGTACACTGTGGGGGCAGATAAGAGTGACCAAAAAGTCGTTTTTTGTTTACTTTTTCGTACAGTTCAGCATGTGCTGCGTTTGTTGCCCGAACAACGTGTGTACACGATGCTAGATTTCTTGGAGTGTGTTCTCCAACATCTCTTTAGTCATCGTCGCTAGAGCCTCCTCTATCCTTTCTCGTTAAGTTTCAAATCAGAACTTGTGAACTAAACACTTTATCCTTAGTATCTCTCTCTCTCTCTCCCTCTCCTTTCACTTCACGACTATGATGGATGAGGTTTCAACCTTTAGGTTCAAAGATATTATCATTCTTGGAGATTTCAACATAGATCTAACACAATCAAATCTAACTTGGAGCAATATTATATTATCCTATAATCTTTGCCAAATTGTCACCAAACCTACCAGAGTAACAGAAGTATCATCCACATTATTAGATCATATATATGTAGCCTAACCAGAAAACATTATTGAATGTAACATCCCTCATACTTCGTTAAGTGATCATTACCCAATCTGCTGTACGTGGACAAGAAAGGGGTATAAACTTCCTAAACACAATCACATCAGTATGAAATTTAGGAGCTTCAGAAAATTTAACCTAGAATTATTCCTTAATGATTTGCAAGAATCTTCACTTACACACGTGTACCAACTAAATGACCCTGATGAGGCAATAGAATATTGGCTAAAGATCTTCAGAGATATATTAGACAAACACGTCCCCATGAAAGAGGTGAGAGTAAACACCAGACGAAGTCACCTTGGATAACACCTGAAATATTACAATCAATGAGAGAACGTGATTGGGCGCACAAAATCAAGGACATTATGACCTACCGTTCACTCAGAAACAAAGTTCAATACTTAATAAGACAAGAGAAAAAAAATTACTTCAGGAATCTAATACAGAATAAATCAGACAGTAAATCAATTTGGATGTATGTATCTGTGAATATATACATATATTTGTACTTGCTTTATGAAAAGAATAGTCGCATGCACCATCAAAGTCTAAATTAGCTTAATCTAACGTAAGGCTTGCTTGTTGTGTCTGTTAAATTGCTGTTCTACACATTTGTTAGTTCATAATGAATCACAGTTCAAAGTTCAAAAATTCAGACTTCGCCTTCAGTGCATTGTGGACAACCCCATATATTATCCGTCGCATCCCGCAGCATCCATTGAAGAGTATGTTTGCTAATAGTTCCTGTGAAATGTTGGATGTTTATAACGCGTTTTCTGCCACACAGTTCAGATTTCCTGCCAACACCTTTAATTTGTCCTAGCTCCAGCGTCTACATTGTTCGTCCATTCTCCCTCTTCATTTTCCCGCAGTCTGTAAAATAGTTTTAGCAATGTCCTCCCACCCCCCTCCACTGTCAGTCTGCCATTTATTTTAGCCTGGCCAGCCAGTCTATCTGCCACATCATTGCCAAGTACTCCTGCATGCCCTGGACAGTAAAGCCACGTTAGGCTTGTCACAGTTGACTGGCTTAACAGATTAACCCTTTTTTTTTTTTTTTGGAAGCAAATTCTTTTCAATCTTTATTTTATGATGAATGTGAGAATGCAATAAAGTTTATTTCATGTCGTTATATAAAGTAGAATGTGGAGTGTATGGAAAGAAAGAGTTTATTAATTATTTACTTCTTCATTTTTTTATGCTTTTTCATGCATATTATGTTCAGTAACAAATGCTGAATATCTGTGACTGGGTGAAGGGAAGAATGATAGACGGGACTTAACAATTATTAACCCATTAAAAATAAAGTACGTTCGTTCGTTCTTTCGTTCTCTCTCTCTCTCTCTCTCTCTCTCTGTGGTCCATGTCAATCAGACTTTGGTCGCCATTGACTTCAGCAACCATCTGCCCTTTGCTCTTTCTATAGGACGTGTGTTGGACAGTGCTCCATGCCACTCTTTAACCCCATCAAGTATCTTGTTTCATTGTCTTCCTCTGTCCCTTTGTCCCTTCCGTTTCCTCGTTGTCGCCAAGTGTTTCAGTCTGCCTCTTCTCAAAACATCTCCTACAAGTCTTGACTGTCGTCTTCTGAAATTTGCTACAATTTCTCTCTTTTGCTCTGCCTCACTTAGAACCTCTTCGTTTGTTTTCTTGGCTGGTCATGGTATTTTCATCATTCATCTCAGGAACCACATCTCCGCCTCTGCCAGTAGATTCGGAGTACTCTTAGTTATCGCCCTTGCTTCACATCCATATAATAACACGGGTTCTATGTAGCACCGAATAACTCTCTTTCTGGTGTTCATCGACAGAGCTTTTATTGCACGGAATGTTTTTCATTTTCGTAAATGCTGACTTGGGTGTCTGGGCTGTTCTGCTCCTTATTTCGGTTTCCCGTCTTCCATCCTTGGTATAGAAGAAAGTCAAAAGGGTAATGTCCAGTGAATAAGCAGCCACTATGTGCTGGCCCATCCCTCCCAATCCATCGGTGTAGGAAAGCCAGTAATCAAGACTTGATGAGTAACGAAATCTCTTGTTGGAAAACTACATACGACTGAAACTTTTTTGCCTCTGAGGTCAAATTTGCAAAGAAAGCCCTATATATCTGTATGTAGCATAGTTTTCGTGTAATAAATATCTGAAACCAGGAAAAGAGACTATGAGCTAACTCTATATTAAAGAAAAGATCGGAGTACTTATCATCGTGCCGTGAGTGTAGCCATAATAATCAAGATAGATGCCAGGATATCTGTGCCCCAGACAAGGATAATCACATACCCCCCCCCCCCAACCCGAAAAAAGTATGAAAGTGTGCCTCTCCGAAATCGGTAGTAAGTCCTTCAGTGGTCTGCCGTCTAGACAGCTGCCATGCTGGCGTAATGGTAGCATCAGTCATAGTAATGATTCTATAAAGGAAGGAGATGGAATATTTCTATACAGCTCAACTGTAGACAATAATAACAACAACAACAACAGCAACAACAACAGCAACAGCGACGACGATGAATCAATAGTAAAGATGGCGGACGCTAGCCTATCTTAGCAACAAGAGAACAAGATGATATTACTTCTGGCACAATCACAGCCTCCATCCCGCCAAAATATTCCTCGACAACAGGAATTACCTCTCATTTTAGGCGCCAAAAAAAAAAACCTTAAAAAAAAACTACCGCTTCTCTTACTATGGCGTCAGACACTCGGATGTTTTTAGTTGCTGTTTAAGTCGGGCTCTTTTGTTTTAGTCGACTCTTTTGTTTTAGTCGACGCTCTGTTTTAGTTAACTCTTTGGGTAAGACAAGAAACACTGGCCAGGCTAGTACGCGACGGCGGAAGATAAATCGAAGAAAACGCTTTTTGACCGGATAAGTGTTAATTCTACTTTAGGATATACGTAACATGGAGTTTAAAAATTCAGCTGAAGCTGCAGCGTAATGATGGATTAGGAGGATGGATAATGGATGAAACAGAATTTAAATGAAAAATCATCTTGGGTTATGCTCATTTTACAGAGTTTAGATTCCACGGCAGCAGTGTGTCAGGATTATCTTAGTAGAGGAAATCTCTTGTCTCAAATTGGTTTACTTTAAAAAGAGAAATCATTCATTATATTATTTCTTGATGGAGAATGTGATTGTAAGATGTGATTGTGAGATGTGATTTTGCGCTGTGATTGTGAGATGTGGTTGTAAGCTTGGATTGTGAAATGTGGTTGTGAGATGTGATTGTCATATGTGATAAGTAAACTGTAATTATGAGATGTGAATGTTATGAATATATATATATATATATATATATATATATATATATATATATATATATGATTTAATGGATCAATAATTTACCATTTTGAAGAATGTTTTCTTCTTCTTCTTCTTGAGCTTCAAGTTTCATATGTTACGCCATCTGGAAAAGTAGAACATGGATATGAGTTGTCTCCACCAGTAACACTATTAGCATGAGGTCTGCACGCCTTCCCTCCACGCTTTCCCGTCCATATGCATGTCTGGGTGGAGCCACTGATTTGGGGTGGGGGAGGTCTTATTTTTCTGTAGAAAAGTGTGGGGCCTGCAATGGAGCCACTGATTTGGGGGTCTTATGTTTCTGTAGAGATGTGTGGGGCCTGCAGTGGAGCCACTGATTTGAGGGGTGGGGGGTCTTATTTTTCTGTAGAAAAGTGTGGGGTCTGCAGTGGAGCCACTGATTTGAGGGGTGGGGGGTCTTATTTTTCTGTAGAAAAGTGTGGGGCCTGCATTGGAGCCACTGATTTGGGAGTCTTATGTTTCTGTAGAGAAGTGTGGGGCCTGCAGTAGAACCACTGATTTGGGGGTCTTATGTTTCTGTAGAGAAGTGTGGGGCCTGCAGTGGAGCCACTGATTTGGGGGTCTTATGTTTCTGTAGAGAAGTGTGGGGCCTGCGGTGGAGCCACTGATTTGGGGGTCTTATGTTTCTGTAGAAAAGTGTGGGGCCTGCAGTGGAGCTACTGATTTGGGGGTCTTATGTTTCTGTAGAGAAGTGTGGGGCCTGCGGTGGAGTCACTGATTTGGGGGTCTTATGTTTCTGTAGAAAAGTGTGGGGCCTGCAGTGGAGCCACTGATTTGGGGGGGGGGGGTCTTATGTTTCTGTAGAAAAGTGTGGGGCCTGCAATGGAGCCACTGATTTGGGGGTCTTATGTTTCTGTAGAGAAGTGTGGGGCCTGCGGTGGAGCCACTGATTAGGGGTCATACATTTCTGTAGAGAAGGGTGGGGTCTGCATGATGTTCTGGAGTCTGGAGTTGATATCAAGACTTCAGTGCACTTGTATCATTATATCCATATAACTATCCCCACTATTTATAGACAAAAACTTTGTGCACCTTTATCATTATGTCCATATAACTGTGCGCACTATTTATAGACTAAAAACTTCGGACACTTGCATCTTTATACCTATACAACTCTTGAACACTATCTATAGATCAAAACCTTTCCTGCACCATTATATATCCAAATAACTGTGAGTACTACCTATAGACCGAAAACTTTGTGCACCTGCATCATTATATCCATATAAATGTGCGCACTGTTTATAGGCCGAAAACATTGTGCACCGGCACCGTTACATCCACAAAATTCTGAGTACATATCTAACAGGTGAGGAACTTTGCGCACATACATCACTGCATCTCTTTGTGGAAGAAATAAGCCAGGAAAATTACTGTGTTTTCGATGTAGGGAAAAACATTATAGGTAAACTTATCAGAAATGAACTTCATCAATGGCCTTCTTGATGATGCTAACCCACATGCTTGTTTCTTTTGATTGGATAAGCACAGTCACGTGATTTGGTTGTACTGGGTGCCAAATAACGTAACGCGACTTTCGTAGCCTTTTTTTCTCTGGTAGTAACGACAACAAAAATAACGAGAGAGGGAATGAGAAAGCAAAAATCTTAAATTGGGGTGGTAGTAGTGGTGGTGGTTGGGGGGTGGGGAGGGGGTGGGGGTGCGAAACAATAAGCAATAATTAAGAAAACCCAAGTTTGAGTTATTCATAGAAAGTTTTCCAACATCCATGTAAGGTGCACCGCCACTGAGCGCATTAGCACCTGTTTCTGGGATCACGTATTCGAATGGCGGTTCAGTCTGTTTCATTTGTTTTCTTTTTGGGGAAAGAGACGAGGATGAAATTCAGGAACAGAAAACAGAAACTCAGCCAAAACACTCTGTGGTGAATGCCCCGGGAAAGTCCCTCAGTCTCAGACCATAGGTCCAGCGACATGGGAGAAAGCTGCAGGCGCTGTAAGGGAGCGATAAAAGAGCATCATCCATGGAGACTACGGGCTGAACGGTGCATTCAAATAAAAAGTGGATGAAACAAAATCCAAATGCAAAAACAAGATGATAGAATATCACACACTTCAGAGAAACGACTTCATTTATATTCTTCAGGCTGAGAACAGGATGGTTGCAGGTAGGGCATCACCTGTACCACAGGCTAGAAAAGTGGCTCCACGTGCCTACATCAAAGAGCGACAGACAGTACATCACATCCTCCTGAGCTGCCAGCTACACAACCCACGCAGACATGGGACTTGGTGAGACCCCAGGCCCCCCCCCCCTTACTGGAATAGCCGTACATCGATGCTGAAAACCAGAGATGAACAGCCGCACTTAAGGAACAAAACTGGCGTGGATATCTGAACGAGCTATGACAAAGAAGAAAGACAGTTCCAAGAACTAGTCATCAACGCCAAGAAGAGGCAAAGCTCTTTGGCATCCCTTTCTTGAAAACAAATACAAAAATCCAAAAAGATGTGTGCAAACATGCAGAGATATACATATACATCAACAACAGCTTAAAAAACACTTCAGTGGAACAGAAACCACCCCCCCCCCCCCCCCCGAATGCCACGAAATAAAGAAGCTGAAGATACATGAACCACATCTTAAAAAAAAAATAGTAATAAGAACCACAATGAACACGATCCCAAGACACAACATGAAAATATCATAATACTGGGTAATCACAAACTGCTGGCAATATTATCAAAACCTTTTACAATCACGCAGCAGCGCCAGAATGCAAACACAGATTACTCCAACTCTCTATTTACATACAATGTAAACAGGACAAAGAAAATGGCGCTTGGAAACGCATAGCTAATATACTGGCATTTTGTTAACGAATGTATTATCACAACGTTTCTTATGTCCCCCCCCCCCCGCCCTACATTTTAAGTCAAACACAAACATGGGATGGATCGTTTTTAGCCAAATATCAGAAGATTACCTTGAGCTTGCTGAGACAAGATATTTTGAATCTAGGCCTTGCTGAGACAAGATATTTTGAATCTAGGCTAACAGATTTACCAGGTGATGTGTTCTAAAGCCAGATTAATCTCTTTTTTTTTTCTGCAACATTGTCAACGTCGTCATCATCCAACACCCTATTTTAACACCCCCCCCCCCCTTTCCCGTTGTGCCTCGGGAAACACGTAATGGGTGGTCAGGGCGAGTGAAGAGAAATCGCAGTAAGAGGACAAACCTGCTTCTTGTAAAAAAGTAAGCCAAGCCGAAGTAGGATGTGTCGGGTCTTACAAGGCGGACAACGGCGACACAAAGCAATCAACGACCTTTACAAGAGCGATCGCCGAAAAGAATGTGAAGAGAACGCCAAAAATAGGTCTCACGATCACCCGTATGTAGAAATGGAGTACCTGGCTCTTTGGTCTGAGGAAAAGGCGTGGTCAGATGCGTGATGCTGACCACATTCGTCGTATAGTATGCCCACTGGTTAAGCGAAATAAGGGGAGTACCACCACATACCCTAGTTGTCCTATTAAAAGATAACGATAAAGCTAAATTTACTATTTTTCTTAACTATTCGTTTATATTTATCACTTTTTCTTACCTTTCAAGTGCTGAAACCCACCAATATAAACTGATTCGAGTCTTACATTAGTATTTTCACAAACAAAAGACTACTAATACTACACAGAATTGCAAATAGTAACTAACTAATTTTGTTTTTAAGGGTCATTACGTGAGCCCGTTGCTGTTGAGATTACCATTTGTGTTGAGAGAGAGAGAGAGAGAGAGAGAGAGAGAGAATGAAATGAATGAATGATCTTTATTTTAAAAGTGTGAAGAATTGGGCGCGTAGGTCCGTCTTATATTCTGCCCTTTTTCACTCCATATTTCATGCTTCCCACACACTCGATTTAATAAGGTAAAAAAATACACACACACACACATATATATATTTATTTATTTATTTATTTATTTATTTATTTATTTATTTATAAGATATATGAATGTAAAGATAAAACAATGTGAAATATAAGTAAAAAAAAACCTAAGAATGAAATGAAAATATTCACAAATATAGGATAATGAACTACACAGAGGTAGCTGATCTAACAAGATAGCGCACGCACACATGTACATACACACACACACAAATACATGTTCAATGGAGTTCTTCTGACATTCCGCTCTTGCATATTTGCTAAGATACTTCCTAACAAGATACACGATCTAGCAAATTATGTTTAGAACTATTGTTCTTTTAGAACAGAAGTCGGTGGCCGGCGAGTCGTGGTATGAGAGAATGAGAGTGGTAGTGCTTTAAGAGCCCGGGTCGGTGGGAATACGGTGTAAGGAGGGGAAAAAGTAAGCAAGCAGTGACCCGGTTTTGATTGGAAATCCCACTGGCCAGAGACGGCCACGTGTGAATGGAAAATCCCCAGGCGTCCGGTCCGGCGATGACGAGGTATATAAGAAAAGGGAGAAGTATAAAGGGGGATAAGTTGAGCTCGCGAAGGTAGCGACCAGTCGTGGACGAAGATGGTCAGTTTCCGAGAGACGGAGGCTGGCGTGTGTATTTTAGTTGGTGCGCCTGTGTAAGCAGTATTGAACTCATATTATTCAAGGAAATTTTATTTGTTTAATATATTTTTTTAGTAACGCCCGTTAGAATTATAGGGACATCATGTGCATCGGATTTGTGATTTGTGATGCTTTATGGATCAGAGTTTTTGTAAATACAAGAATCGTGATTTTATAAAAAGGATTGTTTTCGTATTCCTGTTTATATATATGTAAGGTGTGAACGTATGGTAAGGTCATCCTTCCACCACTCAGCACAACGACGGCCAGACAAAATATAAAAGGTTGAATAATAATTCACATCAATCCAGAGCCAAGGTAACATATTACTACATGTGGTGACCGTGACCCAACGAACCTTCATTGTATATATATATGTTTCGATATGTCAGCTGACCTGGTTACAAACCATTTGGATTAATACTGGTACATAGGAGGTCACCGTTTGCACTAACAGCGCTGACAAGAGGCCAGTCAGATTTCCGTGTTTGGCGAGTGTATATGGGAAACTATTCGCTCAAACACGGTATTACTACCCAGCGAAGGCAAACTCTGGACTGTTGACAATTACGAATTAAGGGCAAAAGGAATCACGTGGATAAAAATATGCATGGGAGGACAAACTCATAAACAAAAGTTTATAGTTGTAGACAGAATGTGCAGACCCGCAATACTAGGCAGAGATTTTCTATCTCACACAAAAGCAACAGTGGATTTCGGAAGCATGCAGCTATCGATTGGAAATACCAAAGTACCTATGAAAAACGAATACGAGATTTGCTCAACGATCAGAGCTACTTGTGACGTCGCAATTAAACCCCAAACAATAACCATCGTACCAGCAAGATTGCAAAGACTTTTACCGGCATTTAAAGACACTGAGTTAATGATCACTATTCACCAGAACAGTGTATTACTTCACGAACCATGTGCTGAAACTATAGACAGTATCGTTAACCCTGATAAACAAGGAAAATGCCTCGTGACTATAGCCAACAACTCCAACAGGCATTTTAGAATAAAAAAAGGACAAATCATAGCAAGGGCAGAGTTCGGCCTCGACGTAAATAATATAACTAAACAACAAACTCAGAACAACGCGAATACCACCAGATCTACTGATAGAATCCAACAACTGCTTACAGAAATGCAGGTACATCCAGAACACGAGGCCGCTATCAAAACGATAATATACAAGAATCAAGACATTTTCGCAAATAACGACTTAGAATTGGGCAGAACTAATACCGTCCAGCTGCACATAGACACTGGATCCAACCCACCAGCATACACAAAACCATACCCCACGCCACTCAAACACAGAGGCATTATAGAGAAAGCAATTAAGGATATGCTAGAGGCAAAGATCATAGAACGAGCACCACTGTCCAAATGGAACTCACCGATAGTTATAGTAAGAAAAAAGGACGGAACACATCGCTTTTGCTGCGATTTTAGAGGACTAAACAAAATCACGACTCCCATCACATACCAGATGCCCAACGTGGAAGAAATTATGTCAGTACTCAACGGCGCAAAATACTTTACCACACTAGATGCTAAATCAGGATATTGGAGTATACCCCTAACAGATGACTCTAAAGTGAAGACCAGTTTCACATCCAGTTTTGGAAAGTTCATGTTTACCAGAACTCCGTTTGGTGTCTCAAACGCTGCAGCAGCATTCATGGCATTAATGGATGAAGTACTGTACGGATTATCAGACCACGCCATAGCGTACATAGATGACATACTGATTTTTACTAAGACATCGATTCAGGACCACATCAAACACATACAATCTGTGTTTGACAGGCTAAGACAACATGACGTCAAGTTGAAAATGGCCAAGTGCAACTTCGCACAGAACAAAATCAATTATTTAGGCTTTACCATGAGTAGCCAAGGCATCACACCAGATAAAGAGAAAGTAAAGGCAATGGCAGAGATAGCCACACCAAGGACAATAAAACAATACGAAGTTTTATAGGAACAATATCGTACTACAGAAGGTTTATAGACAATTTTTCCCACAAGGCAGAGCCTTTAATCGCGCTCACAAGAAAATATAGCCGATTCTCCTGGTCGCCAGAATGTCAAAGGGCATTCGACACACTAAAAAACGACCTCATGCGACAGACTATGCTCGCATTCCCAGATTTAAATAAACCGATGATACTTTACACAGACGCATCAGCAACAACAGTAAGCGCCGTGTTGCTACAAGACAACAGCACAAGACAGAGAGAGGAAAATCTAAAACCAATCTACTTTCTATCCCATAGACTAAGTGAGTCACAAAGCAAATGGCACATCAACGAGAAGGAGGCATACGCCATAGTGTACGCGTTACAGAAACTCCACAAATATGTGTTACACTGCCAGTTAAGCATCCGAACAGACAGTATCGGACTTATAAACCTAATGAACGCCAAGCACAAGAACTTCAAAATACAACGATGGAGTCATTTCATCCAAGCCTACACTACAGACATTCGTCATATCGCAGGAGCACGGAACCTCGCCGACCAGTTTTCTCGGCCAGGAACAGAACAGTGTAAGGACAACAATCACCAGACAGCAGAAACTGTCAACAAGCAGGATAACATGCTCGAAATAAACACCATCAACTCTTCATCCTTTCTGCCAACCGATTTCCCCATATACGATCCCTTCCCACAACCACAACCAATATCCGAAGTCCTACCAGCTCCCACCGAACAGTTACCCACCCCTCCCATCATGGCAGATGAGCAAGACCTGGACGAGGAGATAAGACAATTAAAAGCAGATATGAAGCACAACCGATTACCAAGAAAAACCAGTGAAAAGTTCAGAATAGTGAATAACGTGCTATACAAAGTAAAAGAAGACGACGACGACTACAGGTTGAGAACCGTCACGCCCCAACATCTACAACAACAGGTGTTATCACAATACCACGATAATAACGGGCATATGGGGACGGAAAAAACGTTGAAAGCCATACAAATAGGATACTATTGGAAGAACATGAGAGAGGACGTAAACCAGCACATAGAGCAGTGCCAAACCTGCAAAACAAGAAACTTGTTACCTATAAAAAATCCGCTAGAAATATCCGATACCCCACCGGCATGCATGCTGAAATTAAGTATCGACTGTTCAGGACCTTATCCAATCACCACATCAGGCAACAAGTACATCGTGCATGTAACAGACGAATATTCCGCATGGACGGAGTGTTTTCCAACGCCAAACATCCAAAGTAAAACAGTAGCTGACTTGGTAATCGAAAATATCGTCCCAAGACATGGAGTACCAATTACTATAGTCACAGACAACGGTCCCGAGTTTCGCGGAGAACAATTCCAGACTATGGTGAAACGCTATAACATTCACCATATCTTCACAACACCATACCATCCTCAAGCCAACGGGACAAACGAGAGACAGCATCGCACACTAAATGATATTGTTGCCAAGCTGGTAAACACGGAGGTCAGTAAATGGGACGAGTACTTGACACAGGCAGTGGCAGCGATGAATATGAACATTTCTAAACGAACAGGATACTCCCCATTTTTCCTCATGTACGGGAGACACCCCATTCTACCCCTGGACGCCATCCTGAGACTACGAACACACTGCTACAGTGAAAATGATTCTATAGAACACACGCTAATGAGACAACATAAGGCTTTTATACAAGTGATAAACCACATAAACAGAACCAAAGACGCACGAAAGCAAAGGTACGATGAACAAAGCACAACTGAGGACATTTCTATAGGTGATCCAGTATACTTATTAAACCACCACATGACATCCAAACACGACAGCAAATGGAAAACGGGATTCTTTGTTCTAAAAAAGTTATCTCCAGTATCATTTATAATAAAGAACCAACTGACAGGGAAAATACAACGAGTCCACGCAAACCATTTGAGAAAGGCCAAACAAGATTGGAATATCCCTACAGACGACAGAAACAATCAGCGCAGACAGGCTACACTCAGTATAGCACCCAACAACGATGACGACACCGACGATGAGATAGTAGTAGACTCTTCGGAATCAGAGACCGAACCTGACAGTACGCAGGTAGAAATAACGGAGGAAGAAGTCGCATCCACCCCACAGGTAGCAGTAGACAGCGAAGACAGTACCACTCGAACAAGTACATCCTTACTAGTACATGAAAACCAACCACCCGCCGAATCAGAAGACGGAGCTACAGAGCAGAGCGTCGAACAACGAGTAGCACCCCTGCCCACATTACACGACCAAGTACAGTATATGAGAAATACTGCAAGGCACACAAAAGTACAAAAATAGGCCAGACCAACACACCAAGGCTAACCGGAGGAAGACGACACGCAACTACAGCAACATGTGTACTGGTCCCAAAAAGAAGGACATAAAGACTTTGAGTTCAGGATATGTAACTATTCTACAATGCATATATAAAATTTATTGTATTCCATACAAAAAATTTTGTAAACAAAACCAGAGGGAGTATGTAAGGAGGGGAAAAAGTAAGCAAGCAGTGACCCGGTTTTGATTGGAAATCCCACTGGCCAGAGACGGCCACGTGTGAATGGAAAATCCCCAGGCGTCCGGTCCGGCGATGACGAGGTATATAAGAAAAGGGAGAAGTATAAAGGGGGATAAGTTGAGCTCGCGAAGGTAGCGACCAGTCGTGGACGAAGATGGTCAGTTTCCGAGAGACGGAGGCTGGCGTGTGTATTTTAGTTGGTGCGCCTGTGTAAGCAGTATTGAACTCATATTATTCAAGGAAATTTTATTTGTTTAATATATTTTTTTAGTAACGCCCGTTAGAATTATAGGGACATCATGTGCATCGGATTTGTGATTTGTGATGCTTTATGGATCAGAGTTTTTGTAAATACAAGAATCGTGATTTTATAAAAAGGATTGTTTTCGTATTCCTGTTTATATATGTAAGGTGTGAACGTATGGTAAGGTCATCCTTCCACCACTCAGCACAACGACGGCCAGACAAAATATAAAAGGTTGAATAATAATTCACATCAATCCAGAGCCAAGGTAACATATTACTACAACGGGATGGGGATTTGAATTATAGGAGAAGGATGACAGGAGGCGTCTAAATCTAGAGATGACTTCAGGAGCATGCTGGCTAAAATGACGGTTTTATCGTACGACTGTACATGAAGATAAAACAAAGACTAGCTGGGATGAGATAATGTGTGTGTGTGTGTGTGTGTGTGTGTGTGAGAGAGAGAGAGAGAGAGAGAGAGAGAATGAATAATCTTTATTTTTAAAGGGTAAAGAACTGGACACGCAGGCCCGTCTTACATTCTGCCCTTCATCTTTCACTCTTCCCACACAGTCCATTTAATACATGTATACAAATTACATTAGGAAAAGAAAACATATCAAATTAGTGTAAGATTAAACTATTACATTCAAAGTAAAAGAGAAGAAGTAATTAACCTAATAAAATAGCTTTTACACACATAAACGCACGCACATAGACATTTACATAAACAAATATACATTTTCAGTACAGATCTCCTAATATATGTTTTTTAAACAAACATTAAAATAACTTCTAACAATATCTAACAAGTTGCTTTTCAAAATATATAATTTTAGTACTTGATGGCTGGCGAGTCATGGCTTGAGAGAGTGCTGGCTATTCTATGAAGGCATATAATTACAAGCAAGTAAATAATGAAACAGGTTTGAGTTAAAGGATATAGTATTATTAATTGATTTCAAATGGTAGGAGAGCGTGTTCCAGAGCTGTACTACAGAGTATGCAAGGCTTTTCTTGTACAGATCAGGAGAAAGAGAGAGAGAGAGAGAGAGAGAGAGTGAGAGAAGCGAAGACACTATACTCAAAGCTGAATGAGACAGCGATCAGCAACTAACAATTGACTGGTTGTCTCGGAGTTGGCTGATCAAAGGACCCTTTCCTGCCTTGCAATGGTGCCTCTTTGAGAAAAGACAGTAGTTATGCGGCCGACTGAACATAGGAAGGAGGCAAATCTAGTCCTAAAATAATCCGAACCGAAGTCTAATGTGTTTGACCGAAAGGTGCATAACAGCGGTACAACACTGCCAACGACCTTTTGAGAGCTAACGTAGAAGAAGAAGAAGAAGATGATGATGATGAAGAAGAAGAAAAAGAAGAAGAAAGAAGATTGACTAGGTGATTGATCTTTATTTCAAAAGTGTTAAGAATTGGACACGCAGGCCCGTCTGACATTCTGCTGTTTATCATACAACTTTCACTCTGTTCCAGACATTCTACAAATATGCTGCTCATATAACAAACATAATTAACAATGAAGTAACTAGATACACATAAAATGACTAACTACGTACACATATTGACTAACCACAAGTGACTATCTAAAAGAAGAAGAAGAAGATGATGATGATGATAATGAAGAAGAAGAAGATGATGATGATGATGATGATGAAGAGCATGATTAAGAATAAGAAAGAATAAATATTTCTAGAGCAACCATAATTTCAATATTTCAGCCACATTGCAACAAACAAGATGAAAACAATTATCATGACTACTTCATACACTAATAATACCAACAACTACAACTGATCCTACAAAGTTTATCATCTTTATGGTTGGGGGGGGGGTCAAGAAACAAAAATGATCATATTAAACGTATTTGAAATCTCCTATAAAATTATGCAGAAGAAACATAACGGAAGTAACGATAGAGACTAAAGTCAATAAAAGGCGGGAAAGGAATTCTGGGCCGGACGAGAGTCGCTGTTGAGAAGTTCGCCTACAATACGAAATATAATATATAATACGTAAAAATAAACTTGGCGGGGGAAAATCAAGGTAAACTTTTAAGAAGTAAACAGCTGAAATAATAAACATAACTGTTTACAGGTAAAGAAGGGAAAAGAACTGGGGGGTAAGGGGAAGAGGGGGGCGGGAATGCACTAGGAGTTGCACACTCTTGGAATACCTGTTCATCGTAAGAAGGATTAACTCTCTCAGTTTGAATTCAAAGCGAAGTTATTTATTTAAATAATTCAAAGTTGTTTTGTTTATTCTCAGTCATTTTCTTATTCAGTTCGTCGACAACGTAAGTCTCTCTCTTTTTTTTTTTTTTTAACAAGACCTGTATGAACAGGTAATTAAATGTTACATCGAGCAATTTTGTTTTATGAATGTGAAGCATGGTCTATGAATAAGAGAGTACAGCGAGAAATGGAGGCCACGGAGATGTGGCTTATAAGAAGGATGTTGAAAGTACCATGGACAGCCAAGAAAACCAATGAAGAAGTCTTGAGAGGCTGGAGTTAAAAGGAAAATTACAGGAAAGATCAGAGGCAGACAAGCGAGATTTGTAGGATATTTTCCAAGAAGAGGGAAAATCGGAACACTATGTGGCAACTGGAAAAAAATTGAGGGAAGAAGAGACAGAGGAATACAGAGAGAGAAGTTACTGGATGGGCTGTCAGTGTGGCTAGGAAGAAAGTCACCGGCGGATCTCATAATCAAGTCTAAAGACAGGGAATTGTGGAGAGAAGTGATCGCCTACGTCGCGCGGCACGGCATTTCATTGAATTGTATGAACAGGAAATTACGAAACAGATCAGAAGGTCTGAATATACATCCAGATAAGACTGAGATCACGAGAATCAATGGAAAAAAAATAATAAAGACGGAATCTTATTTGGGACAAGAGAAGTTGAAGAAATACTTTAAGTATCTCGGAAGCCTCATTTCAGCAGACAACAATAATAAGAACTAAATATCCACAGAAGCTGGCTGAACAGGCATATCAGGGCTTTAACAAATTAGCAAACATATGGAAATGTCCCATTCTCCATACGAATCTCAAGACCAGAATTCATAAATCCAGTGTACACTCCATTCTATTAAATGCAGCCGAAACATGGCTAGTCAATCATAAAACAGAAAGGAGACTGACAGGATCTGAAGGATTATGTCTTAGAAAAAATTTCAAGGACGCACCGAGAAGAACACGTGACACGCAAGAAAATAACCAAAGGAACAGGCATTGAGAACATTACTAAACAGGCCGAAAGATGAAAATGGAAATGGCTGGGCCACATATTATGAATGGAAAAAAGAAAAAAAAACAAGACGCCCCTGCACCAGCTTGCCTTGGGCACATCAAGGGAAAAGAAAGAGGGGCATGCCATTAGGAATATGGAGACGCACAACACAGGAAGAGCTTTAATAACCCGGAAGTACAAGATTTGAGGCATCCCGACACGCACAAGAACTGAACAGCTGGAGAACCTTTGGTGATGCCTTATCCTTCATTGGGAGTGCAAAGGACTGATGATGATGATGATGATGATGAACAGTTTGGCTGGATGATACTACTTCTACAATCAGAGACAATAAAGGAGTCCAGCGAACTAATTGTGCATACATATTTAACCTTGCTCACTTACCGGTCAAACAAACGCAGGTATCCAGTTCATTTCTCGCCGGAAATCTACAGTTTTAAGTTCACAGGCGCTTTTTTCCCCCTCCTCCTGTTTAGGCAAGGTTTCAGGTAACAGAATAGAAAAGACTCTGAACTCTGCTCCGGAATTAGGTCACAGATCGGATGTCTCTGGAAACAAGATCATGTATTAAATCATTCAAGGTCATTGTAAAACTTTAAGAAATATTCCGACAGTCTTCTTTATATCTTCAAAGTTATTTCTAGTTCAAGGATTCGGAAATTGTGTACGATTAAGGACACCCAATGAATTATTATCTTCCCACACCCTCCTAGTCGCATCATCATCATCATCATCATCATCATCATCATCACTATTTCTATATATAAGGTACTAGAACGATTTCAAAAGATGTCAATAGCTTGCTTATCCTTCCTATATGGATAACTCGGAACAGGTGCCGAGTGGCGTAGTGGTTGGTGTACTCGTCTGCCGATCAGAAGATCCCTAGTTCGATTTCGCACAAGGGCGGAATTTTTTTTTCGGACCGATCGCCACCGAGGTCAGCACAGCCTCAGAACACAGGTACATGGGGTTTCCCTGTGACAACAAAGGCTACGAGGACGAGTTCTACCATGCTTACTTCAAATACTGCAGTGGCCTATGAATGTGAAGGCACTAACACTTCACATCCCTCATTCATTCATTCATTCATTTGCATGTCCCTTGTGGAACTTTGCCTCCCTAACAGCACTCTTGTAGGCCTCTCGGTTGTGAGCAAGATAGCTTGCTGCTGATGCATCCATTTGCAGATCATCAACAATATCTTGCAGCCATATATCAGGTGCCTTGTTTGTTTTGTCAGGTGTCATCAATTTAGTTTTCTTCGCATTAAGATAGAGGTTTTGCTCTTCACTATACTTACAGACTGACATAATTAGTTTTTCCATTCCTGTTTGTGTTGTGGACAGTAATATTGTACCATCAGCATCCCTACGGCACACAAATTCTAAGGCACTTTTATAAAGTCTCTCTTGGATTTTTTTTTTGAGTCACACAATGCCATCATTTGGTTCTCACACACACTGGGATGTGATAGCGGATCTACCAGGAAGAAGAGAATACCCGACTGTCATCAAGAACACAGGAATGCGACCGGACATTGTAGTGTGTATTCCACAGCAAAACAGGAACTATCAACGATCGAGCTTATTGTTACATACGAAACAAGAGCAGATGAACAGCATTTATTCAAAAGTGAGAAGTACAATGATCTGGTCAAGCAACTAAGGTAGAGGGCAGGTGTCAAGGCTAATGTGATAGGTGTAGAAGTTGGGAATCGAAAGGATTCGTAGCAACATCAGCATACGTCATATGTAAGCAACTGGGCATAAAGGGACAAGCAAGAGCAAGGGCATTGAAAAACTTTTCAGAAACACCAGAAAAGGCCACATGCTGGCTGCAGAGCTTGCGAAACAAACATTGAGAACTGAAATAATTTCGTCTGTCACAACCAATACCGGCCCTCCGTAGCTGAATCGCCAAGATGCACTTCGAAGTGCAGTGCCAACTGGAATATCGTGGGTTCAGTTTCGGGACGGGACAAAACAAAATCTCACAAGACCTCTGGGAGTCATGACCTAGAGGGGCCCACCCCACTTAGAGTGTCAGGAGTTTAATAGGGGCCGAAACACTTGTCCGAGGAGAGGGGGGGGGGGTACTTCTCTGAAAGAGCTGTGCTGTTGTTACGCTCTCTATAGTGGAGAGTTTCCTGCACACACCCCAGACGCTATAGATATCCCTCATAGCATAATCACTTTCACAAGAACACAAACATAATAATTTTCTAAATCTGTCTGTCGGACTGTATCCTAAATTATCTCACTGAATCAATATAAAGAGGCCTTTTTTAAGATGCTTGTGTAGATTGTGCCGCCTCATTGCCGACTTACAGAGTGGCGCTTGCTGTAGTGAGCAGAGGTCGAAAACGTGTAACAGTATTTTTGATAACAAAAATAACTCAGGTTTTTGTTTTCCTGATCAGTTAGAAACTTTCGATTGACATCAGGAAGAAACTTTCGACTGACATCAGGAAGAAACTTTCGACTAACAACCATAAATTGCTCTCGAAAAGCTAAATTTTATCTGGCAGAAGTAAGTACTTGCAGTGAAAATCAAATTTTTATTTCTTATCCCATCAATACACGTAACTTGGCACGCAATATGTTACTCTTGACTTAAATCAGGGGTGTCCAACTGGCGGCCCGCATGTGTTTTGCGGTCTACCAGGCTATTGAGAAAATGTAATTCATCTGATTAAAATTAACATATAATTAAAATGCAATTAATTAAAAATTAATGCAAGAAAAAACAGATAGCCTATCTTCACTGGCTAGCAAAATAGGACTTGAAATTAACAAGGACAAAACAAAAATAATGAAAATTCCCATCAATCAAAATGGAAAAATACACATAGAAGGGACAGATATTGAAGAAGTCAATCAATTTGCATACCTTGGCAGCTACATAGACCAGGATGGTGACACTAGAAAGGAAGTTAGGATCAGAATTGCAAAAGCAGCATCAATCTTCAAGAATCTTGAGAACATATGGAATTCAAAAGTTATAAGCACAAAAACCAAGTTAAGACTATTCAATTCAAATGTAATATCCACCCTCATTTATGCATGCGAAAGCTGGAAAACAACTAAAGAAATAGAAAAGAAATTAGACTCTTTTGAAAACAAATGCCTAAGGAAAATACTCGGCATCAAGTGGAATGAATTCAAGAACAATGCAGAGATAAGACAGATGACTGAACAACAACCAGTCTCACGGGTGATCAGGAAAAGGAGATGGACATATGTTGGCCACTTGATAAGAAGAAATGAGCAGAGAATCCCAAAACAAGCTATCAGGTGGAACACGGCAGGCCGAAGAAAAAGGGGCAGACCGCGTGAAACTCTGAAGAGAACATTATTAAGAGAAGCCAAGTTGACAGGCATAAAATCCTTTGATGAGGTTGAGAGACTCGCCGAGGACAGGAAAAGTTGGCGAACTACTTTGCGAGCCCTATGTGACGTCTAACGGCACGGGAAGGATATAAGATATAAGATAAGATAATTAAAATATACCACGTAAAATGTGGGCTTACATACATTTCTATTACTCAAAAAGTGGGTTTACATATATTTCTTTTATTAAAAAAATATACATACATATATAAAACATTTTTAAAAGACCTGAAAAGCTAATTAAAGAAACAGTCGATTCATCGTTATTTAATAACTCGTCGCTTTTTTCTCATTTTAGTAAGTTGCCAAAAACTAGATTTTGATTAAGCTATTCGATTTCGGCATAGATTTGCTGCACTTGAGGTCATAGACTGAAATTGTTTGACTACGAATGTTGGTCTGGATCCTTTGACTACTGATGGTGGTCAAGATCTTTTGACTACAGATGGTGGTCTGGATCTTTTGGCTACAGATGGTGGTCAAGATCTTTTGACTACAGATGGTGGTCTGGATCTTTTGGCTACAGATGGTGGTCTGGATCCTTTGACTACAGATGGTGGTCAAGATCTTTTGACTACAGATGGTGGTCTGGATCTTTTGACTACAGATGGTGGTCTGGATCTTTTGGCTACAGATGGTGGTCAAGATCTTTTGACTACAGATGGTGGTCTGGATCCTTTGACTACTGATGGTGGTCAAGATCTTTTGACTACAGATGGTGGTCTGGATCTTTTGGCTACGAATGTTGGTCTGGATCCTTTGACTACGAATGTTGGTCTGGATCTTTTGACTACGAATGTTGATCTGGATCTTTTGAGTACGAATGTTGGTCTGGATCTTTTGAGTAGGAATGTTGGTCTGGATCCTTTGAGTACGAATGTTGGTCTGGATCCTTTGAATACAAATGTTGGTCTGGATCGTGAATAACTGCTTTGATATCTGCATTTAATTTTACATAGAGCCATTAATACAGGAAATTATAGTGAAAGGGATCTAGGTCTTTCATGGCAATTCTTGAAGGTATGGCTCGAGGTCAGGCATAGTGAAGAACGTTTGTAGGCCACGTGAAGCTCAAGGGAAGAAGTCGAGCATTTGTTAGTGACAATGTGATCTGTCCTATTGTTGGTGCAGACAGACAAACAGACAGACAGCCAGCCACAGGCAGGCAGGTATGAATGAATCAATGAATACTCTTTATTTTTAAAGGGTAAAGAATTGGGGGCCGGCTAGCGTAGTGGTTAGAGCACTCGTCTAGCAACCAAATGGTCGAGGGTTCGAATCCCCAGCTGAGCGGGATTTTTTTCCCGACCAATACGGCCCTGAGGTCGACCCAGCCTCGTAAAATGGGTACCAGAGAAAATCTGGGAAGTAAAGGCAGCGAGGAAAGGAACTGGTCACCCTACCTCATACGCTGATGACCCAGCATAATGAGGTCTCTAACGCTTCACCCCCTACGGCATTTGCTATGGGACTATCTTTACTTTTTAAAGAATTGGGCACGCAGGCCCGTCTTACATTCTGCCCTTCAACAGACAGACAGACACAGACACAGGCAGATAGACAGACAAACAGACAAAGGCAGACAGACAGACACAGGCAAGCAGGCAAACAGACAGACAGACATAGGCAGGCAGACAGACAGACAGACAGACAGACAGACCGACACAGGCAGACAGACAAACATGCACAGCCAGGCAGGCAAGCAGACAGACAGATGAACGGACGAACGGATTGACTAAATGACTGACTGACGGATTCTATGACTGACTGATAAATTGAACTTTATTTGCAAAGAGTGAAGAATTGGACAAGCACTCATATCTGACATTCTACCATTTATCAGACATATTTCTCTCACATCCAAACATTGTACCCGCTATCTAACATATTTCTCTATATTCCAAACATTCTACCCTTTAACTGACATCTTTCTCTCTAATTCAAACTTTCTACCCTTTATCAGACAACTTCCTCTCTAATTCAAGCATTCTACTCTTTATTTGACATCTTTCTCTCTATTACAAACATTGTAACCTTTATCTGACATCTTTCTCTCTAATCCAAACATTTTGACTTTGATTTGACATCTTTCTCTCTATTCTAAGCATTCTCACTTTTATCTGATATCGTTTTCTCTATTCTAAACATTCTGAAATCTTTCTCTCTAATCCAAACATTCTGTCTTTTATCTGATATCTTTCTCTCTTAATCCAAACCTTCCACCCTTTAACTGACACATTTCTCTCTAATTCAAACATTCTACCCTTTATCTGACATCTTTCTCTTTAATCCAAACATTATACCCTCTTTCTGACATCTTTCTCTCTAATCTAAACATTCTACCCTCTATCTGACATCTTACTCTCCATTTCGAACATTCTAACCTTTATCTGACATCTTTCTCTTTAATCCAAACATTCTGACGTTTACCTGACACCTGTCTCTCTAATCCAAACATTCTACCCTTTATCAGACATCTTCCTCTCTAATCCAAACATTCTACCCTTTATCAGACATCTTCCTCTCTAATCCAAACATTCTACCCTTTATCAGACATCTTCCTCTCTAATCCAACATTCTACCCTTTATCAGACATCTTCCTCTCTAATCGAAACATTCTACCCTTTATCAGACATCTTCCTCTCTAATCCAAACATTCTACCCTTTATCAGACATCTTCCTCTCTAATCCAAACATTCTACCCTTTATCAGACATCTTCCTCTCTAATCCAAACATTCTACCCTTTATCAGACATCTTCCTCTCTAATCCAAACATTCTACCCTTTATCAGAGATCTTTCTCTCTAATCCAAACAGTACACATCAGACAGTACAAATATGTTATGTATATAACAAACGTGATTAAAACTGATATAACAAAACTGAAATAACAAAGCTGAAATAACAAACCTGTCACGTTTCACTCTTACCCATACATTCAATATAAGAAATAACTACATACATGTAACAAAGCTGCTCTGACAATCTTGCACGTTCATAAAGCTGGAAAATTCGGTATAAGGTCGTATTATTTACATTCGGTGCTTACAATAACAGTCTAGAGTGACAGACAGATAGACACAGACAAACGGACGGACAGATAAACAGATAGACAGATAGACAGACAGAGAGATAGATCTTACACTCTGAGTTATGCAACAACATGAAATAAACTTTCATTCTTCCATTCATTCAAAAGTAACACATTTATAGAAAAGCAGTATAAAAAATTACAACAATCAAGCCATACATTAAACTACTTTAGACTACGCTTAGGGAGCCATATAGTCCATATCAAACAGATGTTGGCAAAGTTTTGAAGCTATAAGAACGAATGTTACTTATAAGTTTTACATGAGTTTGTAGGGCGTTCCAAAGGTAGGCAGCTGAGTAACAGAAGCTTTTTTTTTAACATGTTAAGCCTTGGTTTTGAGAGAATACAATTGCTTAAGCGTTGACTGTGTTTTGGGTTGGATTTGAACGACGACCACAGATAGGATGGAGCATTGTGCGATAGAATTTTATGAATTAACTTGGCCTTGTTGAAAAGAAATCTCTTCTTGAGGGGTAGAATATCAAGATGTTTGTCCTTATTTGTAATGTGTGCTGCATGTTTGTTATCTATAAGCTTTATTGCTCATTTTGAAAGTGAGTAAAGTTTTTTCATGTTTGACATGGAACAACCATCCCAGACTGTGGAACAGTAGTCCAAGTGTGTTTGTATCTGTGATATGTAGTATATTTTTCTGGTGTCTATGTTAGAAAATGTTTAATTTTATTAAATTAGTAAACTTTTTGTGCAATGAGTTTAGTTAGAATTTCTACATGATGATTCCAGCTGAGGTGGTGATCAATCATGAGACCTAGTTCACTAACATTCTCTATCTGTGAAGTTCCAGCATGGAGTTGTAGTGTTGTTGTTGGTGAATTTGTTAATTTCTGTCTTGTTGTAATGAGCATGGATTTTGTTTTGCTGGTGTTTATTAGCATTCTGTTGTTGTTGCTCCAGTTAATTAGACTGTTTATTCCAATTTGAAGAGCTGACTCAAGGTTAATACAGTCATTGTCACTAGTGTAAACTGTGCAGTCATCAGCAAAGAGGTCACAAGATGATTTTTTTAGATGAAGTGAAAGATCATTGATGTAGATGGTAAACAAGAGAGGACCAAGAACAGATCCCCGTGGAACACCATTATCAACCACAGATGAACTTGACTTAGAGTTTCTGAGGCAAATTACTTGCTGTCTGTTGGAAAGAAAAGATGTAATAAATTTTGTACAAGTCAGGCTGTAATCTTTATGGCTCAAGCTTTCTAACAAGGATTTCATGATCAATCATGTCAAATGCTTTTTTTTTAAGTCAACAAAGACAACACCACATAATTTATCATCGTTTATATTAGATAACCAACATCCTGTCATTTTTGTGAGAGCTGTGTGGCAGGAATGTTTCGGCCTAAAACCTGACTGACAGTCAACAATCAAATCGTTTTCGTGTGTGTAATGTGAGGTTGTTTTTTGTATGTGTTTTTCTAGGGGTTTTGACAAAGTCTATAGAATGGAAATTGGTCTATAGTTTGAGAGATTTTTCTCTGAACCAGATTTAAAAAGAGGGTATATTTTTACTGTTTTAAAAGCCTGAGGAAAATGACAATGTGCAATGCACTGATTGTAAATGTATGTTAGTGTATGTGTAACTACTGGGGCAGAGTAGCGTAATATCATATTGCTAACTTCATCAAGTCCTGCTGTGTTGTTGTTCTTTAAAGATGAAAGATAATTGTAAACTTCACTAACTGACATGAAAGGAATACTGGGTTGCTTTAGATTTGTACATTTGCTGCCTATAAATTTATTTAATTCGCTTAAGTCAAAAGTAGGGGTTGGTAGTAAAGATTTTAAGTTATTGACTTTTTCTCTGAAGTGATTGCTGAACTCTTCGCAAGTAGGCACATGATTATAACTCTGCAAGTCAGACTGTTTTCTCTTGTTTGCTAGAATGTTAATTGTGTTCCAGACAGACTTACTGTCTGATTTATTCTGAACTAAGTCCCTAAAGTAATTTCTCTTCTCTTGCTTAATTAAGTATTGAATTCTGTTTCTAAGTAATCGGTAGCTAATGAATTCCTTATTTTTGTAGGCCAGATCCCTTTCCCTCATGACTTGCAATATCTCAGGCGTTATCCAGAGGGAACTTCACTTGATGAACTCTCACCTCTTTAATAGAAACATGCTTATCAGATATATCCCCGAAGGTTTTTGTCCAGTATTCCAAAGCCTTATCAGGATCAGTTAGGTGGTACACATGATCTAGAGGTGCTGCTTGTAACTCTTTCTAAAATGATTCTGGGCTGAATTTACTAAAACTTTCAAATTTATTACTTGTGTGTTTATTTTGGGGAATTTTACAGAACAGAACAGAACAGAACAGACAGACAGACAGACAGACAGACAGACAGACAGACAGACAGATAGACAGAAAATAGATTTCCTTGAAAAAATGTACATCCTGACATTCCCACACTGTTACTAAAAACCTAAAAATCTTCTCTGAACTTCATGCACAATTTCTGTTCAGATCAGTTTACAGTCTCTTCACCTGCTAAAGATAACACGAAAACAAAGAGACTTGTTTTCCTTTAACTTTTGTTCTCGAGAATGTTTTCCTTGGCTTGTTATGAAAAAGAGAAACTGCAGCAATGTTTGTAGAAATCTGCCGAACAATTAGGCATTTTTAACTCCTTGGGGTCGACGAACCACTATAGTGGCTTTATTTATATTTATATATTTAGCGGCACATAAATAAAATATGTATTGTCTTTTTTCATGTTTTCTACCTAATGAGGCTGCTAAATCCTTACTTCAGTGCTTTGCGATTATTTTTTTTTGCAAAAAAAAAACAAAAACAAAAAACAAAAAAACACACACACAAAAATTAGCTAGATTCACTAGAAATTCCCCCATAGCTTTAATTTAAAAAAAATACATTTGTCTATTTAAAAGTTCTCCATGCGATAATAATTACCTTTTTCAAGACTGATCTCTGTTTGAATATTATTTATAATGCAGTGTATGTTTAACGTTTCTGGAAAACCCCCAGCTGCGGGTGAGGGAAAGGACGGGGGGGGGGGGGGGATTTGGCTGTAAGACCGGGAGAAGCGGCCCTGTAGTGAACATAAGCATTATTAAGTTATAAACTTGTTGAGTTTTGCTGTTAATATTAGGTGACCCTCCAGACTGAAGTTACTGTTAAAACTATAATTTAATTAATGAAGACGCTTCATTTCAAGGCAAAGGAGGGCCCGACTCTCTCCCACCCCTCTCCCATCCCTCTCCCATCCCTCTCCCACCCCTCTCCCATCCCTCTCCCATCCAACTCTCCTCGCCTTTTCTTGATTTCATCATAAGAAATACTGTCACGTCGTTGAAGCTGTGCACAGTCCTAATTTTGAACAGATAATTAATTTCCAAGAAATTTGTAAACTAAAAGTGCTTAGAGTAAATCAGACACTCAAACTCTGCTATGTTTTAGTTTTTTTTTTAATGTAAATATTCGGCATGACGTGTAACTGAGTCATAGTTATTCGGTATAATCGAATATGAAAAGATTTAGTTTGGTGCTCCGAAACGAGGCAAGGACGATCGTGACAAATAGATTACCTCTTTTATTTCAGTGAGCCATTAAAATTGATTAGCCAAAAACTGCTTGCGTGCGCCCGCGCACACACACACACACAGAGCTGCATCTCTCTGGTTTTATTCCTCGCTATGGAGATTAAAATTTTAAATTACTGTACAAGCTCTATACACGTCTCTAATCATATACAGGTTAAGAAAAAAAAGAAAAATCATAGCTATATTTATTATAAAATTTTTATGCGGTCTTGGATTTCTAAGTTTTCCTAATGAAAGGGTTAATCAACTTTGGATAAAGTAAGGTAACACAAGCACAGTAGAGCTGCTTAAAACAACAAATGTAGGAAAGAATAGCCTCCACCGGCCTAAGTTGTCTGCGTTCTCTCAACAAGGACATATAGATATATGTTGCACCAGGAGACTAAACAGAATAATATTGAAACTACTTGAAAGCTGATAGATGAAACAAAACCGCTTATGTGATCAATCACCGTCTAAGCTGGAGAGCGCAGTTTTATGTTTCAGCATTTCCGGAAGATTACTGGTAAGTAGAGACAAACCATTTCAGTCGCAAATCTCAGAGGAACTTCGGATTATCTTCAAGAAGCGCAGTTTTAGATCTACATACATACATTAATTAACTTTCCCCAAGCCACAGAACAGCCTGACACGGACTGCTCACGGTAATTCTGTTAACCAATCTTTTAGTTTGCGATATCTCTTATGCGAGCACCCAGGACAATGCCTGTGTACAACTCATTTGCTGGAAATTTGCGAGGGCTTCTGGCAAATATTTCACCTGCTGCCGCACGTGTGGGGTCCATGGCATGGATTCTTCTCACCTGTTGTTGACTTTTCTGAGTCCGCTGTTGATATGTAATGCAACATACCTAACTTCTCTCTCTCTCTCTCTCTCTCTCTCTCTCTCTCTCTCTCTCTCTTTTTTTTCCTTTTCGAAGTGAGGACTTTTATGTGTAGTAAAGTACCCTCCACCTTAGAGTTGCCTCTACCTTACGGTTTCTGTTCAGCACAGGTAAGGCAACGAAGCAAACAAAAGAAAGCTTTGAAAACATCATCAACAACAACAACAACAATAACAACAACAACAAAATATACTGTTCGTTTACTGGCAAATAAATAAAACTGCACTCATAAACGCCAGACAAAGAAGATGAAAATATTGACTGAGCTAAACAAAGACGTTCAAAACGTAGATCGAGATATAGAACTATGAAACGCAGACTGAAAGAGCATTCCAAAATGTAGAGTGAGAGAGCATTTCAGATTATAGACTGAGAGAGCACTCCAAAATAGACACTGGGAGAGCATTCCAGATTACAGAGTGAAAGAGCACGCCAAAATAACAATTGAGAGAGCATTCCAGATTATAGAAGTAAGAGCACTTCAAAATATAAACTGAAAGAGCATTTCAGGTTACAGACTGAAAGAGCACTCCAAAATGTAGAATGAGAGAGCATTCCAGATTACAGACTAAGAGACCACTACAGATTATAGATTGAGGGAGCACTCAAAAATAAAAAAAAGACTGAGAGAGAGAGAGAAGAGAGAGAGAGAGAGAGAGAGAGAGAGAGAGAGAGAACATTCGAGATTATAAACTGACAAAGCTTTCCAGATTATAGACTGAGGGATCAAAGCAAGATTACAGACACTGAGATCACTTGGAGAGAACTCCAAAATATGTGAGATGAACATAGCATCTCAAAATGTAGACTACGATTTAAAAATAAAACAGTTACATCAGAATGTAGAGAAATGAAAAACAAAAAAAAAACAAAAAACCAAAACATAAAATTGCTCTGGCAGAACTACGAATGCCTCATTTCAAGAGAATCTGCGAAGCTACGTGTCACAGTGACACCGCATTCGGAGCATTAAATTCATGTCTTTTAGCTTTTATTTTCCTCCAAGCCTGAAAATAATAACCCATGAAAACATGTATAAGAATATTTCCAATTCAGCGTTATTACTGTTTAAAAAGTAAGAAAAGGAAAAAAAAAATAGGCGAAACACTTGTTCAGTCAGGTTTGAGATAATTATTGCTCGGGGATAAAAGAAAAAAAAGGTGGGGGGGGGGGGGGGGCGGAAGAGAAACAAAAAGGGGGGGGGGGGCCACTCACCATTCGGTTATTTCAGTGACCTGGCACGTGTTAGCATTATTGTCCAGAATTATCCCTCGTGCATTCCACTAGGGGAAGATGTTATACCTGTGTCTACAGATGTTGTTAATATGTAAGAGTGTGTAGGGAGATTTTATGTAAGTGTTTGCAGACGTTGTTAATATGTAAGAGTGTGTAGGGAGATTTTATACCAGTGTTTGCAGACGTTGTTAATATGTAAGAGTGTGTAGGGAGATTTTATGTAAGTGTTTGCAGACGTTGTTAATATGTAAGAGTGTGTAGGGAGATTTTATGTAAGTGTTTGCAGACGTTGTTAATATGTAAGAGTGTGTAGGGAGATTTTATGTAAGTGTTTGCAGACGTTGTTAATATGTAAGAGTGTGTAGCGAGATTTTATACCAGTGTTTGCAGACGTTGTTAATATGTAAGAGTGTGTAGGGAGATTTTATACCAGTGTTTGCAGACGTTGTTAGTATGTAAGAGTGTGTAGGGAGATTTTATGTTAGTGTTTGCAGATGTTGTTAATATGTAAGAGTGTGTATGGAGATTTTATACCAGTGTTTACAGATGTTGTTAATATGTAAGAGTGTGTATGGAGATTTTATACCAGTATCTACAGATATTGTTGATATGTAAGAGTGTGTAGGGAGATTTTATACCTGTGTCTACAGATGCTGTTGAGTGTGTAGGGAGATATTATCTACAGATCCCGGCATATAAAATGTATGGGGAGATTTTATATCTGGTATGAAATTTCATGCCTCACACAGAAAACACGCCCTATCACCATCATTATAGACTCCCACAATCTATTAAGGAGAGTGGAACAAAAACCCAATAGAAGCGAAAGGGGAGAAATAATTAATAAATCCCACATCAAAAACATCACACGGCTGTGCTGCCCGGGCCACGCCGGAGTGGACGGAAACAACAAAGCCGACCAGCCAGCAGCAAGGGCCAGACCAGAAGGTCTCATCAAAATGGATAAATCGGAGCAGTTGAACTTCGGGTTCAAGATCTCATCCAGCGTCAATGTGGGTCTGGGTAATATATCCAAATGGTTCACTGACTTGGAACAGCAGAAGTGCTTGGGGTTTTGGT
The DNA here is from genome assembly GCA_009760885.1 of Achatina immaculata. Lineage (NCBI taxonomy): Eukaryota > Metazoa > Mollusca > Gastropoda > Stylommatophora > Achatinidae > Lissachatina > Lissachatina immaculata. The sequence continues at coordinate 4,634,679 of CM019694.1, forward strand.
GTTTACCGAAATGGAAGAGTAGTGGCACAGGGTTCAGGAGACTCTGAAGTCACCACTTCAAGCATTCGAATGGAAATTGAGGCTGCGTTGTCGGCAATGGAATGGTTGCTCATGATGTGGTTAATGGTGTTATTGTGATGGATTCACAGAGAATGCTTCGTAAGATTGTGAAGAATTTGCTTCTAAAAGAATGGGTTCATCTGTTAAGCCAGTCAGCTGTGACAAACCTAATGTGGTTTTATTGTCCAGGACATGCGGGAGTACAAGGCAATGATGTGGCAGATAGACTTGCAGGACAGGCAAAAATAAATGGCAGACTGACAATGGACAAGGGTCCATCGCTAAGGCTGTATTAGACAGACTGTGGGAGAATGAAGAGCGGGAATGGAAGAACAATGCAGCTATGAGGAGAATGTTGGAGCTAGGACAAACTAAAGGCGCTGGCAGGAAATCTGAACTGTGTGGGAGAAAACGCATTATAAACAACCAACATTAGACAGGAACTATTAGCAAACTTACTCTTCAATAGATGCAGCGCCATGCGGCGGAGCATATATGCGTTGTCCGGAATGCAATGAAGCCGGAGTCTGAATTTTTAACTTTGAACTTTGAACACAGCATTGGAGTCATCTCCCTAAAAACACAGAAGAAATCCTGTATGTTAAAGGCCGAACACGTGTGGCCATGCCCCGACTGTAAAAGAGGCCGATCGCCAGGACCAGTAACAAAGCTAGGCCCTTTTTTTTAAACTGTACGGTACAGAAGTTTCATGTATAAGATGAAATAAAGATAATATTTATAAGATCTTCGTAAAAAATATGGTTTCTAAATTTACCACAAGATACCGTCCGTCCGCCCATTGAAAAGAATGCAACATACGACAGTAATGAGTTTTTATTAACCGGTAAATGATTAAACAGCTTTTAGAGAGAATGGAGTAGGAAAGACAAATAAAGATAGCCCGTACAGAAGTGATGGAGGGAGATAGACCAAGAGCTAGACCTAGACAGCGACGGCGGGACAGCCTAGAGGAAGACATACGCGCTCTTGGAATCAGCAATTGGCAAAAAAGGATCAAGAATGGAGAAGTGTCTGCAGCAATGAGCCTCAGAGGTTCGGAGCTGGCTTCTGTATTCAGTAGTCGCTCAAAGAAGAAGAAGAAGAAGAAGAAGAAGAAAAGAAGTGTTAAAGACATGTGTAGAGCTTATACAGTTAGTTAAAATTTTCATTCCTGCAGCCAGGAACAAAATCGGAGAGATGCAGTTTTGTGCATGTTTGTGTATTCATGCGCGCACACGTAGTTTTTGGTCTAAAGAAACCTTCACGAAGAAATCAGCTCCAGTAAAGTGGGGGTAAAATAGGAACCAACATTCGCACAAAGAACACCTTATCAAGTTTCGTTATCGTCAGCCTCAACTACATGTCAGTGACACGATAAAAATGATTTGATTCGTTCAGCTTTTCCCGCGTGTAACATTTCGTGTTTTCTAACAACCGGCAACACCATAAATCGACACAAGTACACAGAAGATAAGATAACGCTGCCGGTAATAAGTGCAGCATGAAAACACACCAGAAACAGCGATGTTGGCAGAGTGAAGAATACAAGAAACTCGGGAATGTAAATATCTTGAATATGATTTGTTTTATCTTCCTCTATTATGCGGCTGTTTAAGAGATTACAGATAACATAACTGTCCATTTTTTGGGGTTCTGTTTCGTTTGTTTGTTCCTGTAGTTTTAGAGTGTGGGTTTTTAAACTGCCCTGAGAGTTAAAAATAAGCATTACGTCATCCCATAGTGGTATGCGTTTCTGCATAGTTCGCAAAAACTTAAAACAAAGGCGGGTAAGAGAAACAGCACTGCACACTACATCATGTGACCCTAGTTGGAGATCTAACACGGTGAGAAAGGGGGGGGGGGGAGGTATGGGGGGAAGAAGTTAAGAATGCTGTCAGTTGAGCGAGACTCGAAGAGAGAACGGCATTTATAGAGAATGGAGGAGAATAAACAAAGTTGCTTATATAGAACTGAAGGAAGGGTATAGACTAAGAGACAGACCTAGACAACGATGGTGAGACAACCTAGAAGAAGATGGCCGACTGGAGCATGTTGCTGTGATGATGGCTATATTTGTCTGTGTGCGATGATGACTATATTTGTCTGTGTGCGATGATGGCTATATTTGTCTGTGTGTGATTATGGCTATATTTGTCTGTGTGTGATGATGGCTATAGCTGTCTGTGTGCGATGATGGCTATATTTGTCTGTGTGCGATGATGGCTATATTTGTCTGTGCGCGATGATGGCTATATCTGTCTGTGTGCGATGATGGCTATATCTGTCTGTGTGATGCAAGTGGGGTATGTCTGATAGAGAAGTATCGTCGCCTATTATTGCCAGTGTTATCACGTCTGTTGAGATTATCATCAGTCTTCATCGCCCTGCATTACGACAGCTCCACATGTTCTGATCAAGGTGTTGTTACCCGCTTTCTCAGTGTCCTGCATGGAGGCTGTCCCTGTACTTGTCCTAAGGTATCAGCGCAGCAGAAGAAGGACTTTACTTAATACCTCTTCTTTGTCATTCAGTCATTCACATATAATTAAAGGAACACTCACATAGTCTCACACATACACACACAACGTGCAATCTGAAAAAGACACGTCTACACTTCGAGGAGGGGGAATGGGAAGTGTTGGAAGCAGTGCTACACCTTTAAGAAAAAAAAGGGGGGGGGGGGGAAAGGAAGGTCGCTGTTTTATTGTGATTTGTTTATGTGCTCTTGTTACGAGTATTTTTGATCTTTGGAGATACGAAGTTTAAAAGTGATAATACAAGTTAATATAAAAAAAAACGGAATAAATGTTGGTCCAAAGCTATGTCAGTCCCCCTGTCGGTTGTTTCTGGCTACAGCATATCACGTGACTTTCGACTGGCCAATGTAACACAAGAATGAAAATGCTCAGGTGGCATGGGTACTTGTTGGACAGGTGTATGCTAGAAAAGGAGCGAGATAAATACTTGTAGGAACGGAGGGGGAGGGTTCAAGGGCGACATGATAAAGAACTGTTTACACCGAGCTGGGCGGCATGCTATACATTTGGCTGTTGACCATGAAAAGTGGAGATAATTTGCTGCTGCTGGAAGGCGCCAGGAGGCGTAATGGATGGATGGATGGATATACCTGAACACATAAATGAAGGGCCATTGTCTCCCTATTTGAAGGGTTTTGATGATTGTATAACTTTTAAAAGATGTAACTAGCAGACACTGCCCGTGTGGTACCCGGGACTTGGGCACGTGCCTGAGAAGCAAAGAACAGGACCACTGTATCCTACCAAGCATGATTGTAAAAGGCGACTAAGGAAGGTTCAGCATAGGGCCAGCAGCCCTATCCGGTAAACATCAGAGTGCTACAGAAGCATCTGACAAGTACACACGCACTTCTTATGACCACAGCTCGACCATGTCCGCCATCGTGGAGTTTTCCCATGTCGGCCCCATCACTTCACTGTAACATTCTTCTGTGGGCTACGTGTCCTATAAATTGAAGTGATAGTAGTGGGCAAGCACGAGTAAACACAATACGTCCCTCCCTACAGTATTCTCACAGAATCTCACAACAGTTCTAGTTCTTCTTATAGTTCTAGTATTCAACGTAAATCATACCACATTCCCTTGTCAGATTTAGGACTGCGCCTAGAGAGTCAATAAAGAGAAATACAATGTTAGCTCCCTTCTCTGTAAAATTAAACTTCAAAGACCACACAAACGTTGTGTAATAAACATATCAGCCATGTTTTCATCAGGAATAGACTCTAGGCATATATTTAGCTTAAATTGTTATTCTAAAGTTGGATATTAAAAAAGACATGAATTAAAATGTTTAAAAAGCTATTGTTATGCATTATACGTTACACTTTTTTTTTTTTTTACAAAATCGTGGAAGCGGTTCATGAAAATGAATTACAAGCAGAAAATATAAAATGCTGAATAGATCACTGTTTTTACTAAGAGAGAGAGAGAGAGAGAGAGAGAGAGAGGGAGGGAGAAAGAGAGAGAGACATGCAGACAAAACAGACAGACAGACAGACAGACAGATAGATAGATAGATAGATAGATAGATAGATAGATAGATAGATAGATAGATAGATAGATAGATAGATAGATAGATAGATAGCACATGAAATATTGCCTTATTTCGAAAGTGAATACTGGAATATTTTTTAGCTCAAAATTCATTCAAAAGTCAATTCGTCCTGCGGTCAGAGTGCCCCAGTCAAATCGAGCTCAAACGTTATCAAACCTCCTTCTCTTACTCCTCTAACCTCCCTGAGTTAAACCTCTTTCTCCCACTCCTCTTACCTCCCTGAGTTAGAAACCGGTTCCAAATTTGACGAGATTGACAATAATCTTTATCATCCTCGCAAGTCTATCTCTAATTTTCCGGAAACTCCCCCCTCCCCATCCCCCCTCCCCCTGCGCGCTCCCTCCTAGCCACTCTTGACCCCGGGACGGGCAGTTTGATTAAACTCTGCAGAGACCAGACTTGGAGAAGAAGTGTGTGAGGGTTTGTGTGTGTGTGGGGGGGGGAGAGGGTGGAGTCAGCTCAGACATGCTGGCGCCGGCAGATCTGCATATTTATGACGGTCTTGGAGTTTTCTGATTCAGAATGTCTTTCATGTGCTGTCTCAGATGAAACCTTTTATTTGCGGCCAATATAACCACTTTTTTTTATTTCTTGTGTGGTGTGTGGGGTTTTTTTTTTTCGTGAACATTAATGGAAGCTAGCCTTCCCTGCGTAGATGGCAAACGCTTAATATAGGAAGCTAAACAACCAATCAACGTTCGGGATAATCAGAGGAATTATCCAATCAAGACTGGCGTTTCCGTGTTTTAAATTCAGAATTATTCAGAACGGAAAGGTCATGCCTCCCAGGAGGTTGAGAAATTGCCGCTTTTTTTATATTATTATTTTATAAATGCCACTAAATGTTGCAGGTTGACCTAAGCTGAAGTACTGTCATAATTCAGTACCTGGCAGTCTTCCTAGCTCCACTACCCCCGTCTTCCCTTAAGATAAGGCATCAAAATGAGTGTCTTTGTTTTATTAAAAGTCTATCTATCTATCTATCTATCTATCTATCTATCTATCTATCTATCTATCTATCTATCTATCTATCTATCCATCCATCCATCCATCCATCTATCCATCCATCCATCCATCCATCCATCCATCCATCCATCTATCTATCTATCCATCCATCCATCCATCCATCCATCCATCCATCCATCCATCCATCCATCCATCCATCCATCCATCCATCTATCTATCTATCTATCTATCTATCTATCTATCTATCTATCTATCTATCTATCTATCTATCTATCTATCTATCTATCTGTCTGTCTGTCTGTCTGTCTGTCTGTCTGTACAACCTCAGGAATCCCCTAACGGTCATCTCGACATGTAACAGATTAGGAGAAAACCACACGCTCTGATTCTTAATCAAGAATAAGCCTAACCCACTAACCCAGCCCCAATCACCCGCAACGACCATCCTTTCCTTGCAAGCCCATGGCGTCGTGATCATGGATGTCAATATTTCTGGGATGAAACTTGAAAAAAAAGGAGGAAGAAAATACTGGCAAAGCTGATCTGGAGAGAAAATTAAAAATAGAGGGATAACAAAGTCGAAATATCTTCCAACAAACGGGGAAATGGGACACAACCATGAACAGAATTTTCTATTGGGAAAAAAGAATCTTCTAAAGAAAATATGAGCCTTTAAGATATGCTCTTTCAAAAGTATTTCTACACAGTTTGTTCCGTCAATCATTTGTATACAACTTGTTCTTCAGTAGGATTTCTACACAGTATGTTCTTTCAGTCATTTCTATACAACTTGTTCTTTCAATAGCATTTTTACACAATTTGTTCTTTCAATAGCATTTTTACACAGTATATTCCTTCATTCATTTCTATACAACTTGTTCTTTCAATAGCATTTCTACACAGTATGTTCTTTCAATCATTTCTATACAATTTGTTCTTTCAATAGCATTTCTACACAACTTGTTCTTTCAATAGCATTTTTACAGTTTGTTGGTTTCAGTACCAGTTTTACACACAATTTGTTCTTTCAATAGCAATATTTCACAATTTATTCTTTCCATAACAATGTTTCACAGTGTGTTCTTTCAATAGCAGTGTTTCACAGTTTGTTCTTCCAACAGCATTTCTTTCTCAGTTTGTTCTGTCAATAGCAATTTTACATACAGTGTGTTCTTTCAGTAGCAACTTTACATATAATTTGTTCTTTCAATAGCATTTTTATATACAATTTGTTCTTTCAATAATACGAGTTATCGTTCTTTGAACTCTCGTCCTTGCTAATTCCCATAGAGCTGTGACTCCCAGTACCCTATGTATGGTTTTCACCAAACGCCACAATGGCAAGTAATTTTTCTAGTTATTACTTTTTTTCTTTCTGGGCGAGAATGGGGTATACTTTTCTGTGCTGAGAGTTTAAAGGTTATTGTTGAGTTTCTGATAGGAGTAGATACAGATCTACAGAAAGAGCCCTAGGAATTATGATAAGAGAAATTAAGGGGGAAAATAGGAAATTGGGAAAGACGTCTCCGGGAAACTGAAGAGGAAACGGGGGTAGAGAAAGTAGAAAACTAATAAATTGAAAAATATAAAAGAAGAATGGGTTTGAGAGAGAAGGAATGTAAGTGTGTGAGAGACGAAAAGAGAGAGTAAGAGGGAGAGGAGGAAGAGAGTGAAAGAGAGAATGAGTGAAACAGATAGGGAGAGCAGGAGAGAGAAAGGAGAGAGAAAGGAGAGAGGGAGAGCGTGAGAGAGACATAGAGAGAGGTGAAAGAAAGAGAGAGAGAGAGGTGAGAGAGAAAGAGAGGAGATTTGCCTGTTCATTATTAAACAGAGAGTGAGCGAGAGATTACGAGAGAGAAAGAGAGTGAGCGAAAAAATTACAGAGTGCGGGAGATAAAATAAAGTAAGAGAGAAGAAAGAGAGAGTAAGAGAAAAGAAAAGTGAGGGAATCTGAAAAAAAGAATGAGAGACAGAAATAAACAGACAGACAGACAGACAGATAGATAGATAGATAGATAGATAGATAGATAGATAGATAGATAGATAGATAGATAGATAGATAGATAGATAGATAGATAGATAGATAGATAGATAGAATGAATGAATAATCTTTATTTTTAAAGGGTAAAGAATTGGGCACGCAGGCCCGTCTTACATTCTGCCCTTCATCACTCCATCTTTCATTCTTCCCACACACTTGATTTAGTACAAATATACTAATTAAATTAGGAAAAGCATATCAAAAGAGTGTAAGATTTAACTAATACATTCAAAGTAAAAGAGAAGAAGTAATTAACCTAATAAAATAGCACTCACGCACACATACACACGCAGACATATACATAAACAAAAATACATTGTAAATACAGATCTTCTAACATATGTTTTTTTTAACAAACATTAAAATAATTTCTAACAATATCTAACAAGTTGCTTTTCTAACTATGTCATTGAAGTACTTGATGGTTTACGAGCCATGTGTTGAGAGAGTGCTGGTTATTTTATGGGGGCATATAATTACAAGCAAGTAAATAATGAAACAGGTTTGAGTTAAAGGATGAAGTATTACCAATGGATTTTAAATGGTAGGGGAGGGTGTTCCAGAGCTGTACTGCAGAGTATGCAAGGCTTTTCTTGTACAGATCAATCCTGGGTTTAGGAAGAAGACAGTTTTTTAAACGCTGGCTATGTTTAGTGTATATATGTAAACAGTAACCACAAGTAAGGCGGAGCATTGTGCGACAGAATTCTGTGAACAAACTTAACTTTGTTACAAATAATTCTGTTTTTGAGGGGTAGAATTTTGAGTTGTTTGTGTTGATCTACAGTCTGTACTGGGTGTTTGTCACAAATAAGATTTAATGCTCGCTTGTGAAGTGAGTGGAGCCTTTTTGTGTTTGTGACTGAGCATCCATCCCAGATTGTGGAACAGTAATCTAAGTGTGTTTGTATGTGTGATATGTAGTATATTTTTCTTGTGTCTTTGTCGATAAAGTGTTTAATTTTGGCTAATTGGTACACTTTCTGTGCAATCAAGTTTGTTAGGTTATGTACGTGAGAATTCCAAGTTAAATGCTGATCAATGATGAGTCCTAGGGTTTTATGTTCATGAACATTTTCTATTGCCTTAGTCCCAGCACAAAGCTGTAGTGAAGTTTTTGTTGCATTCTGCAGTTTCTGTCTTGTAGTGATGAGCATGGATTTTGTTTTGTTGGTGTTTATCAACATACCATTTTTATTACCCCATTTAATCAAACTGTTTATATCATTTTGGAGCGTTGTCTGTAGTTTATTGATGTCATAGTCACTATTGTAAACAGTACAGTCGTCAGCGAAAAGATCACATGAAGAGTGCTTTAAATGTAGTGGTAGGTCGTTAATATAGATAGTAAAGAGAAGAGGACCAAGAATGGAGCCTTGAGGAATACCGGTATCAACCACAGACGAGCCAGATATTTTGTTTCTAAAGCAAACTACTTGTTTTCTACCTCAGAGAAAAGATGTAATACATTTTGTTAGGTCAGCTTTTTTGCAATAATTTCATGATCAATCATATCGAAGGCTTTCTTAAAATCAACAAAGACAGCACCACACACTTTGTCATCATTTATATTAGACAGCCAGCTTTCTGTCATTTTAGTTAATGCTGTGTGGCAGGAGTAATTTGGTCTAAAACCTGACTGACTGTCTATTAGTAGATTGTTTTCTTGCATGTGGAGCAGTGTTAACTTTTGTATATGTTTTTCAAGAGGTTTAGATAGTGATGACAGAATGGATATGGGTCTATAGTTTGAGAGGTCACTAGTCTGTCCAGATTTAAAAAGAGGAAAAACTTTGGCGAGTTTAAAAGCGTCAGGGAAATATTTTTTGTCAATACACAAGTTGTATAAGTATGTTAGTGTGTCTGTGATAACTGGTGCAGCGTAGCGTAGTATCTTGTTACTAATGTTATCACATCCTGTTGAGTTAGTGTTCTTTAAGGACCGGATGTAGTTATAAACCTCACCGACTGTGAGGAAAGGAATATTAATTTGTTTTAGCTTTACACATTTACTGTCGCTGAAAGTTTTCAACACGCTCAGGTCGCAATTAGGGGTCGGTAATGAAGATTTTAGAATACTAATTTCTTCCCTAAAATGTTCACTGAAGTTAGTGCAAGTATGTTCACCATTAAGTGTTTGTGGGTCAGTTTGCTTCCTTTTATTTACAAGAGTATTAATCGCTTTCCAGATTAATTTACTATCACTTTTGTCTTTCACTAAATTTCTGAAGTAATTTCTCTTTTCCTGCCTAATTAAATACTGCACCTTATTCCTAAGTGAACGATAGCTACTGAAATTTCTGCTTTTGTGAACTTCATCCCGTTTCCTCATGAGTTGCAATATATCGGGAGTTATCCACGGGGATTTTGTTATGTGTTTTACTCTCATTTCTTTGATAGGGACATGCTTGTCAAAAATATTTCGAAATATCTTGATCCAGTATTCGATAGCCTCATCTGGATTTGTTAACTGGAAAATGTACATAAGAGGCGAAGCTTTTAGATCAGTTAAAAATAATTCCAAGTTAAAGTTTTTAAAGTTTCTATATTTGATGCTAGTATGTTTGTGTTTCGGTATTTTATACCCCTTATGTGACCATGTACAGCAGACCGGGTAGTGATCACTCAGCGACACATGAGGGACATTACATTCAGTAATGTTTCCTGGATCAGCTACATAAATATGATCTATTAGTGTTGATGATGATTCAGTTACTCTAGTAGGTTTGTTAACAATTTGGGAGAAGCAGTAAGATGTTAAAATGTTCTTCCATGTAGGATTTGGCTGATTAAGATCTATATTAAAGTCGCCTAGAATGATTATGTCCTTGAATTTATGAGTTACAGCATCATCCATCATGGTCGCAAAGTGATCATACCACTCGGCTGAAGCATTTGGATTTCGGTATATAAAACTAAATAGAATTGGACTAAGATTTGATATTTTGATTTCTAGCATAATACATTCAACCTCCGATGTTTCCAGGTCTTCTCTTCTACAAAATTTAATTGTGTTAGAAATGTAAACGACTAAACCTGTCTCTAGGTTCCTAGTTGGGTCGCGTCTGATCAAATTAAAACCATCTATTCGTATATCATTGTCTGTGATGTTTTTATGTAATCTGCTTTCAGAGAAACCAAAAATATGAAAATGTTGTTGAAGTATATGTGTAACCTCAGGGAGTTTTCCTAACAAATGATAAACATTTAAGTGGCCAACACGTAGGCCATCGTGTCGCAGCCACTCCTCCATTTTCTGAGTCACTATAACAATGTTAGAAATATTATATTTCAGTAAAAATAAAATAACTGGTCAGACTTCAATCATACAATTATAGGTATACGTTTAAGCTAGTAGAGATAGTGAATCTAAGTTTATAATATACTGACAAATAATGGAAAAAGTACAAAAATCAACAATGCAATGAACGTTATGTAAGTGTAAATTGTAAAACACTTGATGACAATATTAGCTGTAAGCTAACACTAAGAAATGTATGTTCTGCTGTAAGAACTTCTGTGGTTTTTTGTTTTTGTTCAGTTAAATTTATCTACAGAAGTTAAAGAGTGCTGGAAGTTTCAAGCTATCTAGTATCTGTATGTGGGTGTTGAGTGTTGACTGTGTAGTAGGGACATCATATACGCGTGGCTCAGAGCTGCAGGACTAAACCGCATTAGACGTTGCAGCTGAAAGTTCCACGGATAATGATTCGAGGTTCTTGTGTTTGTGTCCTGTACAGTTGTTGTGGTATTCCTAAGTGGTGATTGTACAGGAGTCTCCATGTTGTTCGCTGTACTAAGTGTTGGTATAATTTGTTGAGCTTGCCGTGTAGGCAGGGGCGGGAACATGGAATCGTATAGTGGGTCAGTGGATGGAGCGGGCAATGGTAGAGAGGCAGATGGTGGTGTTTCTGAGGGTCCTTGGAGTCTTGTAGTTGGTGCAGAATGTGTGTTTCTGGATCTACGAGATGTGGGTGGCTATAATACCAGCTCCAGGTACTGGCATGACTGAGACAGTGTCTTCGGAGGTAACTGACATGCGCTCACCATAGATTCCTTTAAGTAAAGAATCTCCGATTATCAAGTGTGTCGTATATTCTTTGATGTTGTTACTGTGTTGTTGTGTATCTTGTTCTTTTTGATGTTTATGAGACCGTGACTGAGGAGTGGATGTCTTGTTTGAGATTTCTGTCTGGGTTCTTGGTGCTTTATGGTTATATACAATGGGGCTATCTTGTAAAGCTTGAAACCTATTACTTATCTGCACATCAATAGGGTAAGCTAAATTTTCAGGTGCTACCTTTATAGGTGTTGTGGTGCTGGTGTGTTTCTCTTGTGCAGCTCCTTGCTGTGGCGTGTGTTCTGTGTTGATATCCGATGCACTTGTGCATGAGTTTACAGCCATATTGTCTGTGTCAGCAGTCACTTCTTGAATACTTGTCAACACTTCCTTGCTGTGGCTGCGTGGCTCACTCTGCCATTCTGATATCATGAGTATCATTTTAGCATTTTCGTCTCTCAGTGACGTAAGTTCAGCCCTGAGACTGTCATTCTCCAGCTTGAATGAGTTCTTAATCTCCGCTGCCATGTCGGTAATAAGGTTTATGACGAGGTCTTTGACTACCTGAAGTATGTTCTGGGTACATAATGTAGCTAATTTTTCCTGGACAACTCTAGGCTGCTGAGATACATGTGGTGAATCAGCCACACTAGATGCAGAGAACTCAGGCGCTGGAGTTTCACTGTCGTCTCGGTTTTCCACATCAGCTAAACTGTTGCTGGTGGAGTGTTCAGGCATTGTTTGAACGTCAGTGGGTTCAGCTGAGGTGCCTGCCTGATCTGACAGGGCTTTGTCAGTAAGATCAGCACTGGGACAGTTGATCTGCTTGCCTGATCTGACAGGTCTTTGTCAGTAAAATCAGCACTGGGACAGTTGATCTGCTTGCCTGATCTGACAGGTCTTTGTCAGTAAGATCAGCACTGGGACAGTTGATCTGCTTGCCTGATCTGACAGGTCTTTGTCAGTAAGATCAGCACTGGGACAGTTGATCTGCTTGCCTGATCTGACAGGGCTTTGTCAGTAAGATCAGCACTGGGACAGTTGATCAGAATGACAGTGGTGGCGGTAGTATCGTCGTGTCTGTCGGAGGTTGTAGTAACTGTCTCGACGTTGGTTGTAATGTTGTCTTGTTCTCCATGGCTGGTGGTGACTTGTTCTTGCATGTCGTTGGTGGTGGTAGCGCCTTGACTGATATCAGTGACGACAGTATCGTGTCCGTCACTGGTGGTGATGGCCGGTCTGTCACTCATGGCAACAGATGACAGAGATGGCTTCACTGTACCTGACAGTCGCAGGAAAGGTTTTAAAGCCCCATCTTGAATACGACTGAAGTCACCTGTCAACCAAGAGTCGACATCATGAACACAGCCTTGAACCAATATTTTATTTGTGGTATGGTACAGGTGGATAGTTACAAGTGGTGTTTTTATAAAGTCCTCCATATTTGCACCATTTTTATCTCCCCTCTTTTCTATGTGGCCGTGGTAGTACTCACTGAACGCTTGTGTCACGCACTCATAATCCAGCGTGTTGTTGACAAGAACGACCAAGCATTGTCCCTCGTTGGTCCGTGTTATTGTCAGGCCGGGGACTTTGTCGCACCCACGGAGCTTGGTATTTACCGCCTTTCTTTTGTTCAGGGAGTAATTCTTTACAGCCGCCGGCCGCAGTCCATCCTGTCTTCTTAGATAGATAGATAGATAGATAGATAGATAGATAGATAGATAGATAAAAGAATAAAGAAGAAAAGGAAAAAATATTAGGAAGATAACCATTTAAGATGAGTATATTACGCATATGTTAGAAGTGAAGAGGCAACAACAACAGATCACTTGTAGCTCACTCGTTTAAGTCACAAACGTGAAGAAAAATTTTTTAACAAATTATATAACAGGTGTACAGAGAGGCACAACGTTAAAAAGAAAATGAACCTCTGTACTTGGCTACAAATAACAGACAAGAATAACTAAACGTCAAAAAAAAATTGAGAGGGGGGGGGGGAGAGAGAGAGAGAGAGAGAGAGAGAGAGAGAGAGAGAGCCGAAGGAAAGTTCTAAGACAAAATCTATAAACTCTGTTAGACAGAATCTCGATTTATGCTGCAAAAAACCAGGGACGAGTGACGTTGTCTGTCAGATCCGGTTTGCAGCAAATCACATAAAGGACAATTTCGTTTAATATGAATGCCCATTTTAAAAACTTTAACTGTAACTGTAATCATAGACTGGCATCCTCGCACTCCGGGCATTCCCATACGTGCTCCGCCTTCCGTTCCAACACCCAATGAAGAGTGCGCCTGCTGATGGAGCCAGTCACGTGTTGAATGTGGGTAATACATGCTAAACAACTTGTTTCGGAAAAACATCAACTTCCCCTCTACTCCCACAATTTAATCATCCTCCTGATGTGATAGTCGTCATTAAACCCGATGTCATTCCCCCATACGCAGGTTATCCAAGGTGGCTCTTGCAATCTCTTCATTCTTAGGGTGCCTTGAATTGAAGTCATGCCTACCAGTTTGTCCGCTTTCTCATTGCCTTTGACTCCCGCATGATCTTGGCAGTATATCCACGTCAAACTGAATAGAGCTAGAGCCACTCCCTACGGAAGAAATTTCTCTCGATTCTCCATAACAAGCTTTGGGAGTCTGTTACAATGACCCCCATGCGAGTCACCCTGCTTTACTAATCAGAAAATTGCTTCTGATTCTGCCTGCACCTCCATTCTCATGCTTGAAGTGGTGGTTGCATGGACTCCTGATTTACTCTCAACTGGTCTGCCGTTAGGGTTGACAACATTTTTAAAAGTAGCAGAGGAATAGATATGTTTGACAAATAAAGACACAGAAGATGCTAGTGTAGAAAAGTGGTTAGTGCACTCACGACGAGGACTGTCCTGTTCCCGCCACTCACGACGAGGACTGTCCTGTTTCCGCCACTCACGACGCGTACGTGGGGTTGGGCTTTGCGTGGCCACCTTGACACGTATCGGGGACTACATAGAAAATCTGAGTTAAGTGGTTCGGCCATTTGATACGCACGAATGAAACAAACAGCTGCACGTGCATACGACTCGAAAACATCTGGATATAGGTCGCAAGGACGACCAAGGAAACAGGTGGATAGATGGAGCGGAAAGAAGAAGCACAGCATGACAGCTGCCCAAGGCCTTTCATCTTGCTCTTGACCGATGTTTGAAACGCTATACGACGCTAATGGCATAAGCAGAGAGGGAAGAAGACGAAGAAGAAGAAGAAGGTTGGCAGACGTGATGTAGACTACATCACTCTTTGGTGTAATGTCTTGTTCTCTCTCTCTCTCTCTCTTTCTCTCTCTTTTTCACTCTCTCTCTCTTTCACACTCTCTCTGTCATTCTCTCTCTTTCACTCTCTCTTTCTCTCTCTCTTTCACTCTCTCTCTCTTTTTCTCTCTCTCTTTCACTCTCTCTTTTTCTCTCCCTCTTTCACTCTCTCTCTTTCTCTCTCTCTTTCTCTCTCTTTCATTCTCTCTCTTTCACTCCTTTCATTCTCTTTCACTCTCTCTTTCTCTCTCTCTTTCACTCACCCTCTCTCTATCTCACTGTCTCTCTTTCACTCTCTCTCTCTTTCACTCTCTCTCTCTTTCACTCCTTTCACTCTCTTTCTCTTTCACTGTCTTTCACTCTCTCTCTTTCTTTCACTCTCTCTCTCTTTCACCTCTTTCACTCTCTCTTTCTCTTTCACTCCTTTCACTCTCTCTTTCTCTTTCACCCTCTTTCACTCTCTCGTTCTCTCTTTCTTTCACTCTCTCTCTTTCAATCTTTCACTCTCTCTCTCACTTTCTCTCTCTCTTTCACTCTCACTCTCTCTCTCCTTTTTCTCTCTCTTTCACTCTCTCTCTCATTCACTCTCTTTCCTTTCACTCTCTCTCTCTTTCACTTTCTCTCCTTTCACTCTTTCCCTCTTTCACTCTCTCTCTCACTTTCTCTCTCTCTCTTTCACTCTCACTCTCTCTTTCACTCTCTCTCTCCTTTTTCTCTCTCTTTCACTCTCTCTCTCTCATTCACTCTCTTTCCTTTCACTCTCTCTCTCTTTCACTTTCTCTCCTTTCACTCTTTCACCCCTTTCACTCTCTCTCACTTTCTCTCTCTCTCTCTTTCACTCTCACTCTCTCTTTCACGCTCTCTCTCTCTTTCTTTCACTCTCTCTCTTTCACCCCTTTCACTCTCTCTCACTTTCTCTCTTTCTTTCACTCTCACTCTCTCTTTCACTCGTTTCACTCTCTTTCTCTTTCACTGTCTTTCACTCTCTCTCTCTTTCTTTCACTCTCCTCTCTTTCACCTCTTTCACTCTCTCTTTCTCTTTCACTCCTTTCACTCTCTCTTTCTTTTCACCCTCTTCACTCTCTCTCTCTTTCTTTCACTCTCTCTTTCAATCTTTCACTCTCTCTCTCACTTTCTCTCTCTTTCACTCTCACTCTCTCTTTCACTCTCTCTCTCTCCTTTTTCTCTCTCTTTCACTCTCTCTCTCATTCACTCTCTTTCCTTTCACTCTCTCTCTCTTTCACTTTCTCTCCTTTCACTCTTTCCCTCTTTCACTCTCTCTCTCACTTTCTCTCTCTCTCTTTCACTCTCACTCTCTCTTTCACTCTCTCTCTCCTTTTTCTCTCTCTTTCACTCTCTCTCTCTCATTCACTCTCTTCCTTTCACTCTCTCTCTCTTTCACTTTCTCTCCTTTCACTCTTTCACCCCTTTCACTCTCTCTCACTTTCTCTCTCTCTCTCTTTCACTCTCACTCTCTCTTTCACGCTCTCTCTCTCTTTCTTTCACTCTCTCTCTTTCACCCCTTTCACTCTCTCTCACTTTCTCTCTTTCTTTCACTCTCACTCTCTCTTTCACTCGTTTCACTCTCTTTCTCTTTCACTGTCTTTCACTCTCTCTCTCTTTCTTTCACTCTCTCTCTCTTTCACCTCTTTCACTCTCTCTTTCTCTTTCACTCCTTTCACTCTCTCTTTCTTTTCACCCTCTTCACTCTCTCTCTCTTTCTTTCACTCTCTCTCTTTCAATCTTTCACTCTCTCTCTCACTTTCTCTCTCTTTCACTCTCACTCTCTCTTTCACTCTCTCTCTCTCCTTTTTCTCTCTCTTTCACTCTCTCTCTCATTCACTCTCTTTCCTTTCACTCTCTCTCTCTCTTTCACTTTCTCTCCTTTCACTCTTTCACCCCTTTCACTCTCTCTCACTTTCTCTCTCTCTTTCACTCTCACTCTCTCTTTCACTCTCTCTCCTTTCACTCTCCCTCTTTCACTCTCTCTCTCCTTCACTCTCTTTCCTTTCAGTCTCTCTCTCTTTCACTTTCTCTCCTTTCACTCTCTCCCTCTTTCACTCTCTCTCCATCCTCTCTCTCTCTCTTTCTCTAGAACCGTGAACAGGATGGTATTTGCCTGCCAATGTGCTGATCTTTGTTGAATCACAAGCGACGTGTCTAATCGGGAAGTGGTTGATGGCGTTTGTAGCAGACCTGCAGTGCTTCTTTACAGAATCCAGCCCCACGGGGAGGACATCGATGCCCGCTTCGTTGGCCAGACTGAGCCAGGAGTTACTGGGTGCATCAATGAAGAGGCAGGACAGCGTTATAACCAGCTATGATTAGCTCCCCCTCATAAATTAGTGTTAGAATTAGGGCGTTGATATGAGTGTCTGTGACAGTGGTTCTCAAGAATGTTCTCACCCGGATCCCGCCTGCCTTCTTTTTTTCCAGTCGGAGGTAGCTGTGGAACTCCTCATTACAAACAGAACAATGAATGGAACCCAGATGATGCTAAGATTGTTCAATTGAGCCAATACATTTCCTGGTTCGTGGACTCCTAAAATTCCTTCCATGGATCCCCTGAGGGCCCAAGGACCCCAGGTTAATAACAATTCATCTATGGCATGATAGGGTATCATCGTCATCATCAGGTGCCGTGCCGACTGGCGTTGGCTATTATGCTTCTCCAGAGTACACGATCTTTCATACAGGCCTTTAGCTCAGTTGGTGATCTCCTCTCACACCATCTTGTCAGACTGTCCAGCATCATTTCTCTTGGTCTTCTCCTGGCTTTTGTTCCCTCTATTTTTCCTGTTGTTATAATATTTTCAATGCCCCCCCCCCTCTTTTCATTGCATGTCCTATTGAAGTACATAGTCTCTCTCTTATTTTTTAGACAAGATTTTTTCTAATTCCAACTCTTCTCAAGCTTTCTCCGTTAGTTATTTTTGCTGTCCAGGGAATTCGCAACATTCTTCCAATAAACCACTTTCCGCTGCTTCCAATGATTTTTGTGCAGACCTGCCTATAGTCCATGATTCACTTCCATATAACAAGTTAGGATATGCCTTCAATATTTTCCCCTTCAACAGACACACACACATACACACAGTTTCTTGTTATTTTAGCCAAATGGATGCACCCAAATCATCCAGCTGTAGAAATGGGTGCCTGGCTCGCCTTGGATCTATGACGTGGAAGTCTGGTATAAATATACATTTAGAGTTATCAGTTTATAAACTGTATATGTCAAGAATTCTCCAAATATCTCTCTCTCTCTCTCTCTCTCTTTCTCTCTCTCTCTCTCTCTCTCGCTGTCTATCTTTTTTTCTGTTTTTCTCTGTCACTCTCTTTTTCTCTTTGACTCCCCTTGTCTCTCTTTCTCTCTCTCTCTCTCTTTCTGTCTTTCTCTGTTTATTTCCTCTTCTCTCGTTCTTTATCTCTTTCTCGCTCTCTCTCTCTCTCTCTCTCTCTCTCTCTCTCTCTCTCTCTCTGTAGTTACTTTCTGTATTGAGTGTATGGATAAGAGTGAAATGTGAATGTTATATTTGAATTTTATTTTGTCTCTCAGCTTTCCATTGTTAATTATGTTGATTTTATGAGCAGCACATATGTAGAATGTCTGGAGCAGAGTGAAAGTTGTATTATAAAGGGCAGAATGCCAGACGGGCATGCATGCCCAATTCTTAACCCTTTGGAAATAAAGATCAATCAATCAGTCTCTCATTTTCTCAATTTCTTTCTCTTCCTGTCTCTCTCTTTCTCTTCCTGTCTCTCCCTTTCTCTCACTTTCCCTCTCACTCACTCTCTCTCACGCTCTCTCTCTCTCTCTCTATCTAGCCAAAAAGCTAATATGGCCCTCTATCCTCCTTTCATCATCAATTCCTCCCGATTTACTCGTGCTCTGAGAATGTTCTAAAACAATTTAACATCCCTTTGATTAATTAATCGTTAAAAAACCGCAGCTCTAATATAACCATCAAGCAATTTAACAACCTTCACGCAGCAAACGACGTAAAATGTCTCGATATTTTGCTCCACATCTAACACTCGTTTCACTTCATTATGTACTAACTCGCTCTTTCGTTCCTCACAAAGAGAGTGAAGGAAGTAAACAGCGTGAAGGGAGATATATAACTTTTTAACAGAGTCGGGGGGCCTAAGATAACTATAACAGAGGAGAGGATGAAAAAAAGAGGTGGGGGGGGGTGGTTTCAGCTGATGATATAGCCCCCCCCCCCACCCCTTCCGAGTTGTTCCGCCTTCGGTTTGAAAACAGAAGAGGGATTATGGGTGTGGGAAAAAGATCATCGATTGAAGAGTCATCTTCTTGCAGTCTGCAGCAGACTTTTGCAACCTCTTATAAGACTAAATGCCCCGGTGACAGGTGGTTGTCTATGTTAGGTTTCTTTGCAATTATCCGAGCATACGCGCCCCCCCCTCCCCGAAGTCTGGAAATACCCCCACTGACCTCACACAGCCCCCCACCCCACTCCCCTCCCCTCGGGGGGTGATGTATCCCTTGACAACTGGATAAACTGTGAACAGGGACTGATGTAATTTGAAGAGGAAAGAGAATTGAGGTGGGGGGGGGGGGGAAGGATGGGCGAAGTTTAGGCTCACTTTCACAATCAACAGGATGAAAATATGCGATGTATATATGTGTGTAATATGAAGGCAGGAATACCGTAAATCTAATGCATTTCATTTACATTTAGGAATAAAAATGAGGGTATATATGTATATATGTAGTCGGTCACTTGCATGTCCCTTGCGGAACTTTGCCTCTTTAATAGCTCTCCTGTAGGCCTCTCGCTGATGCATCCGTTAGCAGATAATCAACAATGTCTTGCAGCTCCGTCTTCGCCTTGGTCAAATATATGTATTAGTTTTCCCATATCCGCGGCTACTTTGTTATAAACCTTTACGCGGATACTTGAAACCGCGGGAAATGACGAACTCCATTTGATATAAGTTTCAGGCATATATAAGTATCAGTGAAACAGTTTATTTTTAAAAAAATATTGACAAAAAATATTATACACATTAAGACAACAATAACAAAAATAAATTTAACAAAGAAATAGAAGCATGTAGTTAGGAAAATCATCATCATCATCATCATCATCATGTGCCGTGTTAGTACGCGCTGGTGATCATGTTCCTCCACAGATCTCTGTCCTCGATATTTTCCATCAGCTCAGTTTGTGACTTCTTTTTTGTTTTGTTTTTAGTTTTGCCATCACGTTAGATTGTTCCATTAGTTTTCTTCTCTCATGGTCTTCCCTTGCCTCTCTTCCCATTTAAAACTTTCCAGTAGCTATGACGTTTTCAAGCCCTTATTATATAATAAATGACTGGCTGTTGTTTTCTTGTGGATTCAGTTCCATTCATTTCTACATTTGCTTTTCTTAGACATTCCCTATTTTTCATCCGAGCTGTCCACGATACTCTTAACACTTTTTTAAGAAATCACATCTCCGTTGCCTCTTAACATTCTTCAAAAAAATCACATCTCTGTTGCCTCTAGTGATCTCTGCATCGATCTGTTGATTGTCCATGACTCACTTTCATAGAGTAGGATAGTCACAGTGTTGCTAGTTCAAAACTTTCCTTCTGATGTTTCAGAAACAGAGACTTATTGCGCAAGATGTTTGAAGGCTGTTTTAGTTCATCATTCAGAGGTGCATTTCCCAGCTGATGTTGCTCGGGTGCCAAGATAGTTAAATGTGTGAGTTTGTCTTAAGACTGTTCCTTGTACTTTAGCACTGCATTCAGGTCTCATGTTTTTTCTTCCTTGACATAACCTTGTTTCTGTTTTCTTGATATGTAAGGCGAATCCTTTCTTCGCATTTTTTCTTTACTAATATATCTAATAATTTCTATAGGCTCTATTCGTTTTCAGTCACCCAGGCTGTAGAAATGGGTACCTGACTTCTTTCTGGAGTTGGGGAATGAAAGGCGGCCAGGCGTGATACTGACCATATAAACCCTCTAGTGTGCTGACAGGTCAAGGAAAATATGGGCACTAACATCATATCCCTATGTGCCTCTAAGGCATGACAGGATTACTTTTACCTTTTTTTTCACTATTCGGTTTTAGCTATTAGTACTGTCATATAAATGAAAAACATACTGTGCAATAAAGCCGTGTCGATAAACACCAGAAAGAGAGTTATTCGGTGTTACATGGAACCCGTATTATTGTACGGATGTGAAGCAAGGGCGATAACAAAAAGCACTCAAAATCTACTGGAAGCAGTGGCGATGTGGTTCATAAGAAAAATGATGAGAATACCGCGGACAACAAAGAAAACAAATGAAGAGGTTCTAACGGAGGCTGGGCAAAAGAAAGAAATTACGACAAAATTCAGAACACGACAGTCCAGATTTGTAGGAATTGTTTTTGAGAAGAGGCAAAGTGGAACACCTAGCGACAACAGGAAAACTGGAGGGAAAAAGGAACAGAGTAAGACAAAGAAACAAGATACCTGACGGACTAAAAGACTGGCATAGAGCACAGTCCAAACCACATCTTATAGAAAGAGCAAAGGATAGATGGTTGTGGAAATCAATGACGACTAACGTCTGACTGGCATGGGCCAGAGAGAGAGAGAGAGAGAGAGAGAGAGAGAGAGAGAGAGAGAGAGAGTCATATTGCAGGTTGTTCGCGTTGTAGCCTCTAACTCGAATTCCTGGTTTATTTTTTTTTATTTCTCTCATGATATTTTTCCTGTACAGTGAGAATAAACCAGATAAGAGAATACACATTTTTCCTAACTCCTTTGCTGTATTGACCGGCTATCCTCGGGGAGGATAATTTTTCTTTTTTAAATGGGATAATGAGATAAAAGAAGAAAGATGTCTTGTCTTGTCTTGGCTTGTCTTCTTTCTCAAGTACCAGTCAATGTTGAGGGGACAAAGAGACGACTTGACAGTGCTCCGGGATTTGCTTCATATACTGGGATATTTCAAGTTTCTATATTTCCACCTTCCACTTCTGGCGTGGGCTACCTCTTCCTCTGTTTCCTATGGTCCTTAATGTGAATGTTTTCTATGGTATACTGGTACTTCAGAGTTGCATAAGACCATCCGGCTTGCTGTTTGCGGACGTAGTGCAGCAGTAGTGTTACTCCACCCCCTTGTCCGGATTATGTCATTTCTGATTTTGTTTCTTCTTATTACATTTAGTATTCTCCTTAAATATGTCACTTCCTTTGTGATGACTGTTGCTTTATTTTTAGCTGTAATGTCCATGTTTGACAATGACAGCACAGAACTGGATGGAAAACTATCTTCTCTCTCTCTGAACCTTAAGTGCCCAAGGCACATGGTGCTTCCGCAAGACAAACGCCTGTCCTTTGCCTTCCTTTCGGCTCTTGCCAAGGTCATCAGCTGCTCAACATCCTTTCTGTTGTTCTTCTCCATGTCTCTTTTGGTCTGCCCCCTTACTTCTGTTCAGCTGTGGTGTCCATCTTAGTGCTATTTTTGGTAGTGAGTAGTCAGTCATCCGGAGCACATGTCCCAACCATCGCCAGCGTCTTTACTCAATAATTGTTGTCAGTGGCTTCATCTGCATTTCTGTCAACAAAATGTTATTTCTTACGGTGGTTGGCCAAAATATTCTTTCAATTCTTCGTAAATATTTATCCTGGAAAGAATTCATCTTGTTCTCTATAGTTTTGATAATTTTCCAGCATTCACTTCCACAGAGTAGTACACTTAAAACATTACTCTTAAAATACGCTTAAATTACTCTTAAATTACTCTTAAAGCTATGTTAAACAGAACTCTGTTTGTTTCAGTTATGATGTATTTATTTTTCAGTAAAACTGTTACTTGGCCAGTGACCTGATTTGCTTTACTGCATTTTGCTCTTAATTTTGGCATCGATTTTCCCTCAGAATGATACTGTACTCTCCGGGTATTTGATATGCTTCACTTGTCTCACAGGCTGACTGTCTAGGATGAGCTTTGATTGTCCAGAAAGCCGTGCTGCACGAATGCTTCAAACATGTGGCCGTGCTTGGAAACAGCTTTTCTCAGTTGCCTGAGTTAGCTATTCATACTTCATCGAAAGTTAGCTATTCATACTTCATCCCAAGGTAGCTATTCATTCTTCATCGAAAGTTAGCTATTCATACTTCATCGAAAGTTAGCTATTCATACTTCATCGAAAGTTAGCTATTCATACTTCATCGAAAGTTAGCTATTCATACTTCATCGAAAGTTAGCTATTCATACTTCATCGAAAGTTAGCTATTCATACTTCATCGAAAGTTAGCTATTCATACTTCATCGAAAGTTAGCTATTCATACTTCATCGAAAGTTAGCTATTCATACTTCATCGAAAGTTAGCTATTCATACTTCATCCCAAGGTAGCTATTCATTCTTCATCCGAACAGTTTACCTATCTCGACCTCTACCTCCCTGCCAATCGTACAGGGGCTAGCTAAAAAACCCTGCACAGACCTATCTTATTATGCTCGCCCCGAGACACCCAGAAATCCCTGGCAACTCATCACGGCTGGCACTGTTAACAGGGAACATCATGTATACAAACAGTGGGACAAAGAGAAGATAAAATAATTAGGTAAAATTATAAAGAGAAAAAGAGATATACATTCTTGCTTTCCTGTTCTCTTTCTCTAGACCTGGGCGGCGTGTTTGGTTTTTTTTTTTTTTGACTTCGTGACTCAGCTGCACATGGTACCACATCTCGTCCTGTCTTGTCCTGTCCTGTCCTGTCTTGTCCTGTCCTATCTTGTCTTATCTTGTCCTGTCTTGTCTTGTCCCGTCTTGCCCCTTCTTGTCTTGTCTTGTCTTGTCTTGTCTTCTATCTCCCTGGAACCATAAGCTAGTATTATTTGCAGAAGATGTTGTGAAGATGTTGAGGACCAGCATCGTATCGGCGTGGGAGTAGGTTATGGCAACTATTTTTCGGTACTATCTCGGAGTGCACCTAAAAAAATGGGAGGGGTGGGGGAGCTATGCAACACTTCTTTAGCAGACTCCGTCATCATGGAGACTAAGGCGGTCCCAGCCAAACTAGCCAGGGTAGGCTTGTTACTGGCGGTATCAACGGAAAGGTGGGACAGGATCTTGATCAGGTATGGTTCCCCAACTCCGTCACCAGCATGTCAGATATGGGTCGCTGATAGCCAAAAAACAGACAGGTTCTCCCCACCCCCACCCCCACATGGTACCATAAACTCCTTTCAATGAATGACAGCCACAAGTATGTTTACAATGTATTCCGAATGCAGCATAGTCCTTTGTGAATTAGGATAGTATCATAAATATTATTACTAATGTTCTTCTTCTTATTATTATTACTATTGGCATATTTAGTATAGCTTATTAATACTGACACGTGCAAAGTAGCTCAGAAAGGATGGAAATTTCAAGAGGAACACTCCCACGGCATTAGTAGTAATATTACGATAGGACGCCGACAATAAAGGCGGATAAAGAGGATTTACTCAGATAATAATAGAACAGACGGAGACGGACGGAGACTGTGTAAACAGATCTGGACTAATCCCCCCATAGGTATCGGAAAAGCCTAATACGTGATTAGAAAATTGTACAGACGGACGTGACGCCACAGACTGGCACAGTACGCACATTAGCTAATCTTAGGAAACAATTCTCTTTGTTAGAGAAGATGTAGACAAAGAATATTACGATGCCATAACAGTTGGAGGTTATGAAATACCAGAGATTAGATATACTGATGACACAGTATTACTGTCCACAACACGAAAAGGAATGGAAAAACTAATTATGTCAGTCCGCAAGAACAGCGAAGAGCAGAACCTCTATCTTAATGCAAAGAAAACTAAAGTGATGACAACTGACAAAACAAACAAGGCAACTGAAATATGTATCAATGAGGAAAAACTGGAAGAAGTGGAGAGTTTTGAATATCTTGGATCACTACTAACTAATAATGGAGATACAATGAGGGAAATTAAAAGGCTATTGAACACTTGACTTAAGACATATAACTCAGGCAAGCAGCTTTAGGAGAGACACCGGGGAGACACACAAGGAGACACAGAGAGGACACACAGAGAGGACACACAGAGAGGACAAAATAGATACTCAGTGGTCTAACCGTTTCACAAACTTCAGGACCAGCCACGTGTCAGTCCAGAAACACGCGAAGTGTTACATCTATCTAGCAGGCACCCTTGTGGTGTAATAAAAAAAAACATACTCAGGAAAAGCAGTTTAGAAGCAGAAGTAGTTTTAGGACAGACTGAAGATGTGTTTCTAGTGATTATGAAGATTTGATGCTTTGAAACTTTGCGTAAAGTGATTCAGGCGAGGAGTTGGCCACGTGTTGCAGATCTAACATAGCAGAGAGTTTGGAACCGTTCTCGTATCACACGTAGAGTATTTTGAAGTTGAGAACATTGCTGAAGTATTGCATCTAGACTATGGTAGAGTTTAATATTGTGAACATTATTGATAATGTGCTTCAACGACGAAACTAAAGAATTTTATATCCTTCGGCATCTTATTCGGAATGAAGTTGTCAGCTGTGACCTTATTTGTCAAAATTAAATGAATTCAGTGAATTTTCCAGCGGACCTAGTCAAATGAATGTTGTAATATTTGTGTAACCTATTCCCGACCACAGGAATCAGGATTGTGTGAAGATAATGTCCGACCACAGGAATCAGGATTGTGTGAAGATAATGTCCGACCACAGGAATCAGGATTGTGTGAAGATAATGTCCGACCACAGGAATCAGGATTGTGTGTGAAGATAATGTCCGACCACAGGAATCAGGTTGTGTGTGGAGATAATGTCTGCATTAATTAAAGAGCATCTGCAAGATTCAATACTATAAAACTGTTGAACAATATATAAACCTAAACATTGCTACACGAAGTCTTTCGTTCTCACAGTAGACTCCCCGTCTTTGAAGTAAGTTCTTTCCTGTCACCAGTGATGTACACGCATGTACACCTGGACCGAATGTACGGTCACTGGTTAGCAGGACCCCCGCCCCCCCCCCCCACAAAAAAATCAAACTTACGACTGTCTATGTGAGAAGTCAGGCCACTATTAACTAGTCTGCTCCCCTACAGCTTCCGATATTGTCCTGTTGCCAAAAGATTATTTATTTCCTTTACAAACACAAACTCATGGTTTTACCCCATAGAGTACAAGCAGTCCTTTCAAGAGCTATATACATATTCTTCCTCATCTTCAATCTCCCAGGAACCTTCGAGCTGGTATTATTTGCAGCCGATGCAGTGAAGATGGTGAGACTTGGGAACGGATCGTGGCAGCTATTTTCTTCTTGTTGTTGCTTAGTCCCGGAGTGGAATTATAAGAAAAAGAGTGTGCGATGTTGCTTTAGCAGACTCCGCCACCACGCCACGTTAGCTAAGATAGATCTGTTACAGGACCTACTAGCGTAGAGGTGGGACAGGGTCTTGATCAGCATGTCAGTTATAGGTCGTTTATAGAGTCTAGGAAAATATATATATATATATATATATATATATATATATATATATATATATATATATATATACTCGCAATTTTGCTTCCTGGTTTGAACATCTTAATTTTAAAATATCTTAGACAGTATCGCACTATTTCCCTTTCAAGCAAATGCAGCCATGACTGCTGACAAAAAAATGTTCATGTTTCCTGGATATTTTTCCGGAAGGAGTTTTTAAAAAAAGCACACAAGAGTACAAAAAAAGTAAACAAAGCGACAAAGTAAGCGAATAACAAAATGGCAACAAAACTCCCAAGAAACTGAATTCTATCAAATTATGTAAAAACAAAACAAACAAAAAACAAACAATTCTGCAGTGTACTAACAAGACAGCCAAGAGAAATACAACACAGAAGTTTGGAACACGAGACGGGGAACCCAGTACTGATCTCAGACGCGTCGGTTCCGATTTCAATTCCTCAGAGACATCCCTCATTTCGGGAGTGACACTCGACACAGGCCCGGCACCCAGGAGCGTAAATGTCACAGACAATTTGAAAGGTGACAAGGACTGTCATGCTGCAGATGCAGTGGCTTCCGAAGTAATTTGGGAGTTTCATCATAAACTCGCTCAGGAAACATCACTGGTGTAGTTTTCTGCGTTTTTTGTTTTTCTTCTAAGGCCAAGAAGAATGTAGAATAATTCATACAAACTCTGTGTGTGTGTGTGTGTGAGAGAGAGAGAGAGAGAGAAAGTGTGTGAGAGAGAAAGAAAGAGAGAGAGAGGGGGAGGGAGTGTGAGAGACGAAGAGAGAAACAGAGAGAGTGGGAGAGATTGAGAGAGATACTGGGGGAGGGAGTTTGAGAGACGGAAAGTGAGAGAGATGGAGAGGGAAATAGAGAGGGGGAGAGAAACAGAGAGAGTCGAAGAGAGAGAAAGAGAGGCGGGGGAAGGGAGTGAGAGAGACGGAAAGTGAGAGGGATGGAGAGAGAGACAGACAGTGGGAGTGACAGAGAGAGTGGAAGTGACAGAGAAAGAGTAACAGCGGGAGAAGGAGGGAGAGAGATGGAAGTGAACGAACGGACTTATTTTATTTTCAAAGGGTTAAGAATTGGGCACGCAGGCCCGTATAACATTTTGCCCTTCATCATACAGCTTTCCCTCAGTCACAGTCATTCAGCATTTGATAATGAGCATAATAATCACGAAGACACAATTAAATGATTACATAAATAAATAATAAACTTATCTCTTGTCCATACACTCTACACTCTGATTTATGCACTTGCATTCTTACATTCATTCAAAACCAACAAATTTATAGAAAAGCTGTTAAAAAACAGAACAATCAAGCCATACTTTAAACTAGTTTAAACTATGCTTATATAGTCCATATCAAACAGATGTTGACAAAGTTTAAAGTTATAAGAACGAAAGTTACTTATAAGTTTTACAAGAGTTAGTAGGGCATTCCACAGGTGGGCAGCTGAGTAACAGAAGCTTTTTTTTTAAAAACAAATTCGTTTTGGTAGAATACAATTGCTTAAGCGTTGACTATATTTTGGGTTAGATTTGAACAAGGACCACAGATAGGGTGGAGCATTGTGTGATAGAATTTTATGAATTAATTTGGCCTTGTTGAAAAGAAATGTGATAGAATTTTATGAATTAATTTGGCCTCGTTGAAAAGAAATCTATTATTGAGGGGTAGAATATCAAGATGTTTGTCCTTATTTGTAATATATGCTGTTTGTCATCTATAAGCTTTAAAGCTCATTTTTGAAATAAGTAAAGTCTTTTCATGTTTGACATGGAACAACCATCCCAGACTGTGGAACAGTAGTCCAAGTGTATTTATATCTGTGACGCGTAGTATATTTTTCTGGTGTCTATGTCAAGAAAATATTTAATTTTAGTAAACTGATAAACTTTTTGTGCAATGAGTTTGGTTAGACTGTCTACATGAAGATTCCAGCTGAGGTGATGATCAGTTATGAGATATAGAGTTTTATGTTCACTAACATTCTATCTGTGAAGTTCCAGCATGGAGCTGTAGTGTTATTGTTCGTGAATTTGTTAATCTCTGTCTTGCTGTAATGAGCATGGAATTTCTGTTATTGTTTGCTCCAGTTAATTACTGTTTATTTCAATTTGAAGAGCTGACTCAAGATTAATATAGTCATTGTCACTAGTGTAAACTGTGCAGTCATCAACAAAGAGGTTACAAGATGATTTTTCTAGATGAAGTGGAAGATCATTGATGTAGGTGGTGAAGAGGAGAGGACTAAGAATAGATCCTTGTAGAGCGCCATTATCAATCTCAGATGAACTTGGCTTAGACCTTTTGAGGCAAACTACCCTCTGTCTGTTGGAAAGAAAAGATGTTATAAATTTTGTTAAGTCAGGGTGTAATCTATAAGGCTCAAGGTTTCTAACAAGGATTTCACGATCAATCATGTCAAATGCTTTTATAAAGCCAACAAAGACAGCACCACATAATTTATCATCGTTTGTATCAGATAACCAACATCCTGTCATTTTTGTGAGAGCTGTGTGGCAGGAATGTTTCGGCCTAAAACCTGACTGACAGTCAACAATCAAATCATTTTCTTGCATGTGTTGAAAGGTATTTTTAAATGTGTTTTTCTAGGGGTTTAGACAAAGTTGATAGAATGGAAATTTATCTATAGCTTGAGGGATTTTTCTCTGAACCAGATTTAAAAGGGGATATATTTTTGCAATTTTAAAAGCCTGAGGAAGATGACAATGTGCAATGCGCTGATTGTAAATGTATGTTAGTGTATCTGTAAATAATGGGGCCGAGTAGCGTAATATCTTGTAAATTCAACATGCCCCGTTGTGTTGTTGTTCTTTAAAGACGAAAGATAATTGTAACAGGGTGAGAGAGATAGAGAGAGAAAAAGAGAGATAGAAATAGAGAGAGAGAGGGAGTGGGAGAGATGGAGAAAAAGAGACGGGGGGAGGGAGTGAGAGAGATGGAGAGAGAAAAATAGAGAGAGAGAAACAGAGAGAGTGGGGGAGAGAGAAATAGAGACAGGGGGAGAGGGAGAGAAAGAGAAACAGGGGAGAGGGAGAGAGAAAGGGAAAAGGAGAGAAAATGTTTTTTATTCTTGTTTTGAGTTCTTAAGGCACCAAGGTTATTGTTCTTCTGCTCGATGATGACGACGACGACGATGATGATGATGACGACACTAATGACGATGATAATGATGATGATGATGATGATGACTACGATGATGATGATGATGATGATAGAATCTCATATTTTTGT
The DNA here is from genome assembly GCA_009760885.1 of Achatina immaculata. Taxonomy (NCBI): domain Eukaryota; kingdom Metazoa; phylum Mollusca; class Gastropoda; order Stylommatophora; family Achatinidae; genus Lissachatina; species Lissachatina immaculata. The sequence goes on from CM019694.1 coordinate 4,663,943, forward strand.
TCTAGCTCCTTGGAGCTGGGAGCACAATTGCATTTGTAGCCGTTGCAATGAAGATGATGTTAAACAGAGACACCGTAGTGCCCATGCAGGTAAATTGAGCCTTTTAAATCTTCGAAGCCAATCCTCCCTATAACACTTCCTTCCGTTGCTGTACAACGTTAGAAATCTTATTTAATTTAAGATCAAGTCCTTGGGGTTTATGACAACCGACACAACAAATAAAAGCAGCTGAAATATTTATCAGTGAGGAGAAATTGGAGGAGGTGGAGACTTCTGAATGTTTTGGATCATTACTAACTAATAGTGGAGATACGATGAGGGATATTAAAAAGGAGGAATTTATCGCTCTACATAAAATTATATATATATATATAAAACAACCGAAGAAGCTGTGGAGAGGAACAGACAAAAGTAACATTTTTATGGGCATGCATCGTTCCTATCGCAACATATGCCTCTGAGACCTTAACAAAACAGCTGAGAAACACATAAATGCCTTTGAATCTAAATGCTACAGAAGAGTCCTTCAAATGCCATGGACACAAAAAAGAACAGAGATAGCCATAGTATAAGAACTTAATATTGAAGAAGGTTGGCTATTAAGGAAGATTAAATAGAGAAAACTTAAATATTTTTGACAGATTAGACGTCATGCTAATCTAGAGAAGACCATCTTGGAAGGGTACATAATGGGAAAAAGAAAGAGAGGAAGACCAAGGCGAAGATGACTGCAAGACATCGTTGATAATCTGCAAATGGACGCATCAAAAGCGGGGCATCTTTCTTACAACCAAGAGACCTTACAGGAGAGCTGTTAGGGAGGCAAAGTTCCGCAAGAGACATGCAAATGACTGATTGACTGACTGACTGACTGACTGAGTTTGGGCAGTGGCTTGACTAGGTCCATGACCCGTGACCAGAACCATGAAATTTACTTTCTTTGACAACTGTGTCCTCTCTCTGTCTGTCTGTCTCTCTCTGTCTCTGTGTCTCTCTCTATGTGTGTCTCTCTCTGTGTCTCTCCCTCTCTCTGTCTGTCTCTGTGTCTCTCTGTGTGTCTCTCTCTTTGTCTCTCCCTCTCTCTCTGTCTCTCTGTCTCTCTCTTTGTCTGTCTCTCTCTGTGTCTCTCTCTGTGTCTCTCTGTGTCTCTCTCTTTGTCTCTCCCTCTCTCTCTGTCTCTCTTTTTCTCTGTCTCTCTGTGTCTCTCTCTCCCTCCCTCCCTTACCTCCCCTAAACTGTCTGCCCCGTTCCCGTTTTCTAGTATTTATTAAAGAGAAAGCAATTGCCCCGTTAGAATTTAATTAACTCCAATCCTGATTAAAAACAACATGAAAAGAAAACAATAACAGCACAAGGACATTTTTTGTTATCAATCACCACGTAAGCCATGTTTTACAGGAAAATAAGACGATTTTTATCGTTTACGAGAGTTTAAAATTATAAACTCCCAGCAATGACACAAAATCACATGACTACAGTGTTAAACTAGACAGGGAGAGAGGAAGCAAAGACGCTGTCCGATTTGACAGTCAGCGACTCAAAGCTGATATGTAGGCACTTGGATTAGCGACCCATTGCTGATATGTAAGCATCACGTTTAGTGTCCCATAGCTGACATCTAGGCACCAGGATTAGCGAACCATAGCTGATATGTAGGCATCAGGATTAGCGAACCATAGCTGACATGTAGGCACCAGGACTAGCGAACCATAGCTGACACATAGGCACCAGGTTTAGCGAACCATAGCTGACATGTAGGCATCAGGATTAGCGAACCATAGCTGACATGTAGGCACCAGGTTTAGCGAACCTTAGCTGATATGTAGGCACCAGGTTTAGCGAACCATAGCTGACATGTAGGCATCAGGATTAGCGAACTATAGCTGACGTGTAGGCATCAGGATTGGCGACCCATAGCTGACATGTAGGCACCAGGTTTAGTGTCCCATAGCTGACATGTAGGCACCAGGGTTAGTGTCCCATAGCTGACATCTAGACACCAGGTTTAGTGTCCCATAGCTGACATGTAGGCACCAGGTTTAGTGTCCCATAGCTGACATGTAGGCACCAGGTTTAGTGTCCCATAGCTGACATCTAGACACCAGGTTTAGTGTCCCATAGCTGACATGTAGGCATCAGGATTGGCGACCCGTAGCTGCATGTAAGCAACATGATTAGCGAACCAGAGCTGACCAAGACTGTATCGCACCTCTCCGTTGTGTACTCCCAGTAACAGACCGCATAACCTGGCTAATATGGCTAACCTGGCTAGCCTGGCAAGGGTCGCTATAGTCTCCATGGTGGTGGAGTCTGCTTATGAAATAATGTAACCCCCCCCCCCCTTCCAATCTTTGCTTTCCAGCTGGATCCAGGAAGTGAAAAAATAGCTGCCATGGCCCTCTCCCAAACCGACACGATGTGTGCCTCAACATCATCATCATCGTATCGGCCGCTAAGAAAACCAGCTAACGGTTCTAGAGATATTCAAGACAAGACAAGGATAGATAGATAGATAGATTCATAGATAGATAGATAGATAGATAGATAGATAGATAGATAGATAGATAGATAGATAGATAGATAGATAGATAGATAGATAGATAGATAGATAGGATGGATGGATGGATGGATGGATGGATGGATGGATGGATGGATGGATGGATGGATGGATAGATAGATAGATAGATAGATAGATAGATAGATAGATAGATAGATAGATAGATAGATAGAAGTCGCCAACAGTGTCTTGTACATCTCATAAACGAATGCTTCCATATAGAACTCCTATCACCAGCCTTTTCATACGGTTCACATAAATATTCTCCTCAAATCTCGTTATCAACATCATATTGCAGCTTCGGCCATAACGCGGTCAATATATCATCTTTGTGCACATTGATGGAGCCAGTAAACTGCAGCATTACTAACAAATCCAAATTATTACTGTTGTATCACATGCAAAACTCTTTACAACCGTGTAGTGCTAATCCACTATGTATACAGTCTATAGGAAGATAATTATGAAGCATAGCTGCATTGAGCGCAATACACCATGGGCTGGGCCCTCGCTAGGGATTTCGGGATATGTCAGTCTGCTGATATAGAGGTTACACGAGTGCCTTTGTCTGTTTCAATGGCGACGTCTGAGCAAATAGGCAGACACGCGCGCTCTGTTTTGCTTGTATTCAAAGGCGCAGACTGTCGACAGCGGGGTTCCCTGGGATGGGTTAGGTCACTGTGACATAAAAAGAAATCCAGAGTATGTGTTGATACTTAAAAATAAAAAAAGACGAGTGCACGGTAGTGATGCTGTAGGACATATTAGTCTAGGAACTGAGCTTGTAAGTGCATGATGATGATGATGATAATGATGATGATGATGAAAGGAATGTTGCTAGTACAGGATAAAAAGATAACCCATCAAAACTGATGATAGTAGCACATAATAATAAAAGTAGGAAGCCAAGTCAAAAATTAGTGGCAAATTAAGAGAGGCAATCACTGATTTTAAAAAAAAATCTGTGAAAAGGGTGACTCAAGAAAGGTCATTTCATATATCGTATTTTAAAAAATAGTTATGTCCCTTGATCTACAGTTACTTTTTGAATCCACCTCGTATTTTGTCATGAGAGAGCATGCAAAGGGGGATAATGTCTGACCTTTATGCAGCGAGAGAGAGCAGCAAACATCCTTCTTTATGTACAGGTTATTTATATTTCTCGGGCTTGCGATTGTCGCTTTCGTTTCTTCATGAGGGATGGGGGAGGGTGGCTGAAGTGGAGGAGGGAGAGAGATGGAGGAGGTTGGGCTCAGCTGAAACAGTCTTTCCTTCCAGTAATATCGAGCACTTTTCAACTTTACTGTTTCAGTTCATCTCAAATTGTATTTTCCAGGAGTTATTGCCCCTTTGAACACGTGGTCAGTTATTCATCCGGATGTCTCATTTAAAATCGACGAGACTGTTTTGTTGAACAATCTTCATTATGACTGAGATTGTTTTATTGACCAATTTTCATTATGATTGAGACTGTTTTGTTGATCAATCTTCATTATGACTGAGACTATTTTGGTGGCCAATCTTCATTATGATTGAGATTGTTTTGTTGAACAATCTTCATTATGACTGAGATTATTTTGTTGACCAATCTTCATTATGATTGAGACTGTTTTATTGATCAATCTTCATTATGATTGAGACTGTTTTGTTGACTAATCTTCATTATGATTGAGACTATTTTGTTGATCAATCTTCATTATGATTGAGACTATTTTGGTGGCCAATCTTCATTATGATTGAGATTGTTTTGTTGAACAATCTTCATTATGACTGAGATTGTTTTGTTGACCAATCTTCATTATAATTGATTCTTCGGGTATGTGAAAGGGAAAATCTGTTCTAAATTACATGTGTGTGTGTGTTTGTGTGTGTGTATGTGTGTGTGTGTGTGTGTGTTTTAGAAGATAACAGCCCCATTTCTCTAGAAGATCTCGCACTTCGCCTCGACGCTCACTTCCTTCTTCAGAAGCAGCACTGGATTAACCAGTACCCAGGCCCTTCAATTTAACTTTAATAAGGGCACCCCCAACTCCAGCCCCCCGTCCATCCGACCTGTACTGCTCATCTCCATTCATAAAATAATAATCTGCAATTTCAGAAATTCCTTTTTTTTCTTTGACGCCTGGCCCCTTTCTCAACCCGACCCCCATCACCCCCTTTCCCGCCTTTCTGGGCCCCTACTTTTAAGCCCTTTCGGCATAACGGATAATCCATCACTGCTCAGGTGTGTTCTCAGGTGTGTTCTCAGGTGTGTTCTCAGGTGTGTTCTCAGGTGTGTGCTCAGGTGTGTTCCTTGGCGTGGAACTGTGTGACATAGGACACAGCCTTTCAATGACAGTTCTTCCTTACATTTAACGGCTAATATAAAACAATCTTTCGAGATTTATAACCAATCAGTCTCTACCAACGACTATTTTTAAACGCTCTACAACTAAACTAACAATCCATCTGCAAGATTTTAGAACAGCGTAAACCATAATCATTTAAAAACAAAAACAAAAACAATTTTGTATCTATGCTTTTAATTCCATTCTCGAAGAAAGAAGAAGAAGAAGAAGAAGAAGAAGAAGCACTCGCTTTCATTGTTGGCATCTCGTTCTTTGTATTCTTCCGCCAGCTGTTGGGAGAGGAAAAACTATTTAAAACAAACTGCGGTACTCGGAGATATATCGCACATCTGCTATGGCGCTTTAAAGAGGAAAAAAAAAAGGACACAAAATAATGGAATAAGAAATAAAAAAAAAAACAACCCACATGAACTTGAATGCACAGGGATGGTTAAACTGGATATGACGGGAAGACGGGCTGCTAGTCTCGGAGTCAAAAGAGTTAATGATATGTAAGCATAAGACGTCTTTTGCAACAACGACAAAAACAAAACAAAAAACCCCGCAAATGCAGATGCATAGAAACAACCGGCAGTGTGCTGAATTCGGCAAATGAAAATAAAATAAACATATGAAAAAAAGCATCAAGCATATGAAAATAGATGTCAACTATAAGAAAATGAGCATGAAATAAATGAAAACATTATTAAATACCTGAAAATGTATGTGACACGTAACGAAGGACGTGCTGCTGTTGTGATATATTCAGTTGTAGGGAAGAGAGAGAGAGAGAAGAGAGAGAGGAGAGAGATAGGAGAGAGAGAGAGAGGAGAGAGAGAGAGAGGAGAGAGAGAGCGAGCGGGAAAATCAAATTCACTTGTTAATACGTATACTTCACAGTAAAAACACAACGACAAATCATACGCAATGTTAAAACATGAAAGCAGAATTAATTAATCTCTCTCTCTCTCTCTCTCTCTCTCTCTCTTTGAAGCAAATGTCACGCTGTTATCTGGCAGCTTGCCATGCGTACATCCATCATCCTTTGACATTAATCTGGATCAGGGATCTAAATTAATTTTTAACTGTTTTGTTTTTTTTTTGTAATTACAGACTCCCAATCGATCTGGTTGGCCAGACTGTTAAAATCGTGGTCATCACCTGTGCCTTTATACACCATTGAAAAGTAAAGGTAAAATCCCAGTTTCCATGCTATTCCAAGCATATTGTGGTTACGGTGTTATATCCGTATTTCCACGACCTTCGACACATATGAAAGTGTTATGTAGTCAGTATCACGCCAGGCCGCTCTTAGTTCCTATATTTCTCTAGTAACTATTTTTAGAAGCTGGGCGGGCCCCGGGGCCGTTTCGGTGCCTATTTGTGCTGGGACTAGAACCCGGTACCACCAGATTTTGTAAAGCAAGCGCCTAACCACTCAGCTAACCATGCCGTCATTTAGACACCACTATGACTTGAAAAGCTGTCAACTATCTTGTTTTTAGTTTACATATGGAGAGCTATATAATGGGAAAAAGAAAAAGAGGAAGACCAAGGCGAAGATGGCTGCAAGACATCGTTGATGATCTGCAAATGGATGCATCAGCGGCAGGGCATCTTGCTCATAACCGAGTGGCCTACAGGAGTGCTGTTAGGGAGGCAAAGTTCCGCAAGGGACATGCTAATGAATGAATGAATGGACAGCCAGGAACAGAGCAGCCGAAATAATCTAATTTTCGGACACTGAAATAGTTTAGAGATCTATTCGCACTCACCCCCAACATCTGGTTCCCACACGGAGTTAGGGCACTTCGGGTTAAGATCTCTTGATCCAGAAAATGTTCTTGTCTTGTCTTGTCTCCTTCCTCATATACCTTTCGGTGTTGAGGGGACAAACAGACGTGTTGATATGGCTCGAAGATTTGCTTCATATAATGAGATATTTAATGCTGCAGTAGTTTTCTCTCTCCATCTCCCGCGTGGGCGGCCTCTTCCTCTGTTACTTACAAATCTTAGTGTGAATGTTGTCTGTGGTATACTGTCTGGTGGTAACTGTGTAACATGGCCAAACCATCTGACTTGCTGTTTCTGGATATAATGTAATACTGGTGTTACTCCAAGCTGTGCCCTGATTGTGTCATTTCTTATTTGGTCTCTTCTTGTCACATTTAGTATTCTCCTTAAACATCTGATTTCTGTGTTTGATTATTTTTCTTTTGTTAGCGTCCATGTTTGACACCGATAGCATAGAGTTCTGAGGAAAATTGTGCTGTACAGTGCCCTTTTTGTTTCAGGTGTGATGCATTTGTTTTTCAGTAAAGGAGTCATTTGTCTAGTCACCTGATTCGCTTTATTGCATCTGTTCTCAGCGTCAGTCGTCCCTTGTCTTACCAAAAACATATGTTGAGACCAGGGATCTTTATTCTAACGTTTCTCTGAAGATTTCTTGTTTCTCTCCGGCGTCTTCGGGATGCTCATAGAGTTCCACGCGAGTGACTGGAAGTGTGGAAACGCACCAGAAAACGAGGAAGAATGGGAGAACGTAAACATGGTAGAATGGTAATAACAGATGGAAACCTTCTTCCAGTCGACTCTTTACTGTGTAACCATTGGGAGGCTGATTCACTGATCCTACAGTTAAACGTGCACAAGGAACTCCAGTGAGATGGCAAGAAGAAAGTTTTATAACCGGGAAAAAAACAAATAACAATAAAGGGAAATTTAATTAAAAAACACAACAATACAAGCGTATATAAATGAAAGAAACACAACAATACAAGTGTATATAGATGAAAGAAACACAACAATACAAGTGTATATAGATGAAAGAAATACAACAATACAAGTGTATATAGATGAAAGAAACACAACAATACAAGTGTATATAGATGAAAGAAACACAACAATAAAGTGTATATACGAGGGATGATTGATAAATTCTCGGCATAAGGCACAACGGATTATTTGTGGACAACTTTTTGGGGTTATTTCCCAGCATAGTCCCCTTGCAAGTTTATGCTCTTAGTCCAACGATCCTAGAGATTACGTATCCCTTCTTTGTAAAAGTTAGCATCTTGTGCCAGTAGAAAGTGGTCTGCAGCATGAATGACGTCATCATCTGAAGCAAATTTGCGACCACTGAGCTCCTTTTTGAGTTTGGTAAACAGGTAATAGTCCGAAGGGGCCAAATCTGGGGAATAAGGAGGATGTTCAAGAATCTGGAAGCCGCATTCATGAATGACAGCCATTGCCACCACCGACTTGTGAACTGGAACATTGTCTTGATGAAAGATGACTCCTCTCGTCAATTTCCCTTCACAAGATTAGCGTAATAGGCCCCGGTGACGGTTCTGCCCTTTTGAAGATAGTCTACCAATAGCACACTTTCTGAATCCCAAAAGATGGAAGCCATCACTTTGCCTGCAGACAGAACCACCCTTGCTTTCTTTGGAGGTGGGGATCCATGATGTTTCCACTGCTTTGACTGTTCTTTGGTTTCTGGTTGAAAATGATGAACCCAAGTCTCATCCATAGTCACAAATTGCTGAAGAAACTTTTCAGGATCTGCAGAAAAATGGCCAATATCGTCTCTTGACATGTTGAGACGCTGTCGTTTGTGATCAGCTCCAAGAAATTTCTGGACCCACAGAGCAGAAAGAGAGAGACATTTGTCATTTGAAGATCATTCTGAATAATGGCATGAACATGTTCCTGGGAGATGCCCAACTCAGTAGCAATGTACTGCTCAGTTAGTCGTCGATCCTCCATTATCATGTCATGGATTCTGCCGGTGGTTTCATCGGTGGTTACCGTCCTTGGTCTTCCTGGACGAGGATCATTTTCCAGACTCTCCCTTTCATGTTTGAACTGAGCTGCCCATTTCTTCACTGTGCTGTAAGAAGGGACACTCTTCTCTAGAGTCTCTACCATATCCTCATGGATCTCCTTCGATGATAAGCCCTTGATACAGAGGTAGTGAATGACTGCTCGATGAGAAATTTTATCCATTTTCTCAATTTCTGCACACCCCTTACCACTTCAGTAGCCTGTAAAAAATTGGTTGCGGTTAATTTCTTGAAACTTGGTGTTTAATCGTACATTAATCTAATCTACAAATGCACCTAATATCAACTGTGCGTTTCAAGTATTTTTATCTTATGCCGAGAACTTATCAATCACCCCTCGTAGATGAAAGAAACACAGAGATACAAGTGTATATACATGAAAGAAACACAGCAGTACAAGTGCATATAGGTGAAAGAAACACTGCAGTACAAGTGCATATAGGTGAAAGAAACACTGCAGTACAAGTGCATATAGGTGAAAGAAACACTGCAGTACAAGTGCATATAGGTGAAAGAAACACTGCAGTACAAAGACGCGAGCATATAATGAAGACGAACGACGAGGCTGCGTGAACTGAAGGTTGAGAAACTCGGTTACAAGTCATGGAAAGTTGCGAAGATTCTTAGTACCTAGCTGTCGTGAAGCTGAACACTCAGTCAGTCAGCCTGCAGACTCTTTGACAACTGCTATGGGAAAGTGGACTTGAAAAGAGCGCTCGGTCTAATAATCCGATGGTACTGGGTTCAAGTCCAATTAGTGGGGATTTTCTTTTTCTGTTATTACCGCGACAAGATAAGCCCCTGGGATCCACCCAGCTTCTGGGTACCAGAGAAACTGTTGGAAGATAAGTGGGGCCAGGGGTGATACTGACTACATCACACTTTCATGTGCCGATAGTCTTGGAAATAAAGGCCTAATCCCGTATCCTCAATGTACCTTTCCTTTATGTCAAGAAAACTGGGATTTTACCTTTATATATATATATATATATATATATATATATATATATATATATATATATATAAAGAGCCCAAAGTATCCACAGCAATGTACACTCCAAGGAATTATTCCACATGTGCAGAAATATTTTTACATATTTTTACAGTTACGTAATCAGACTATTTATTAGCATTCAGTTATGTGAATAACCTAAAAGTACAGAGTTTTGTGTATAACACGCTTCCCTGTATAACACGCACACATTTTGTTCCGCTCCAAATTTTCGGAGGAAAAAAGGAGAATTGTTTTCATTACAAAACACAAAAAGATGTCATTTTTTTATCATCATAGAGGCCATAACTGTTAATATCAAACATTAAAAGAGCCAGAAATTGTTGCGTCAGTTCTACTTCACTGCAAATATTGGAGTCATGCCCTTCATATATCATTTCAAAAATGAGAAATATCAATAAATATAGCTCTTGAACACTTATAAAATTTGTATTTTAAATTTTAAAAAAGTTTAAAAGGAAACAAGAACCGACAATAGAAGAAGTTTTATGGACAATAAAGAATCTGAAAAATAGTAAATCGCCAGGATGTGATGAGATAACAGCTGAACTTATTAAATAAGGAGGAAAGGAATGTGCAACAATTTATCATGGTAAAAGGATATGGCATTCAGATATTTGGCCAAAAGAATGGAAAATAACTATACTCATACCACTGCCAAAAAAAGGGTAACCTGAAATTATGCACAAACTACAGAACTGTTGCCCTGATTAGTCATGCCAGTTAAATTATGTTAAAAATCGTAATTGGTAGACTTCGAAAGAAAATAGAAGAAGATGAAGTCAATATGGTCCAAGCTGGTTTCAGACAAGGAAGAGGATCAAGAGATCATATATTCAATATAAGATTAATAATAGAGAAATGCAGAGAGTTTAATGTGAATCTACATTTATCATTTATAGACTACTCAAAGGCATTTAATTGTGTACAACACCAGAAACTTTGGGAAATAATGGAAAAAATGGGAATTCCAACACATTTGATACAATTAACATCACTGCTGTATCTAGACCAACAGACAGCAGTAAGAATAAATGGTGAAAGAACAACCTGGTTTGACATAAAACAAGGGTCCGTCAGGGGTGCATATTGTTGCCTTACTTATTTACTTGTATACTGAAAATATAAAGAGGAATATTAAAGAAGATGTAAACAAAGAATATTACGATGCCATAACAATTGGAGATTATGAAATACCAGAGATTAGATATACTGATGACACAGTATTACTGTCCAAAACAAAAAAAAAATGAATTGAAAAAACTAATTATGCCAGTCTGTAAGAATAGCGAAGAGCAAAACCTCTATCTTAATGCGAAGAAAACTAAATTAATGAAAATTGACAAAATAAACAAAGCAGCTGAAATATGTATCAATGAGGAAAAACTGAAAGAAGTGGAGAGTTTTGAATATCTTGGATCACTACTAATTAACAATGGAGATACAATGAGGGAAATTAAAAGGAGGACATCTATCGCTCTTCAGAAAGTAAAACAACTAAAGAATCTCAGACAGAACTACAAAATAAGATTTTTAAGGGCATGCATCTTTCCCATCACAACATATGCCTGTGAGACCTGGACACTTAACAAAACAGCTGAGAAACACATAAATGCCTTTGAATGTAAATGCTACAGAAGAGTTCTTCAAATATCATGGACACGAAAAAGAACAAGTACATCCATATTACAAGAACTTAATATTGAAGAAGGCTGGCTATTAAAAAGAATTAAAGAGAGAAAACTTAAATATTCTGGACACATTAAGCGTCATGATAATCTAGAGAAGATCGTCTTGGAAGGGTACATAATGGGAAAAAGAAAAGAGGAAGACCAAGGCGAATATGGCCGTAAGACATCGTTGATGATCTGCAAATGGATGCATCAGCAGCAGGCCATCTTGCTCACAACCGAAAGACCTACAGGAGTGCTGTTAGGGAGGCAAAGTTCCGTAAGGAACATGCAAATGAATAAATGAATGTGTGTGTATGTAATATATGTATGTATATATATATGTATATATATATGTGTGTGTGTGTGGTGTGTGCATGTGTATGTGTGTAATATAAGCGCATATTTCAACTTTATGATCATATAAAACGTTTCAAAAGAAACAGGTAAAACAAATGAAAAAAACACACACAAAGATCTCAGATAACGAGTATGACAAACAGCGACAGCATGCGCCGGAGCTGCGTTGAAACCAGGCAAACGACCGTAACAGATGGAACTATCAAGAACATGATGTATGGAGCAATACGTTGATCGCCTACGCCACCCTTCGCGACCTCCCCCAGTCTGTTAATGATAAATAAACTATCACCAGACTGCCGCAGTCAACAGCATTTATTCTTTGTCTTCTTTTTTTTTCCTCCCCTTCTTTATAACAAACCAGACATTGCCAGGCAAACCAAAGCCTTTCAGACAAGACAAAGAAGTCCGAATGCCCACCTGATCTGCAGAAGCCCGTCCCACGATGGCTGCTGGAGCAGTAAATAACCGCTTTGCTCGTCACATTGATCCACTTATCACAAAGCAATAATCTCCCGCTATCATTCCAATGATCATTAATTATTTGACGGTGCGTCCCTGATTAATTATGACCGATGGGACAATGCTGTGGACGCAGGATATCCACGAGAACAAGGAGTGGGTCGAGACGTGTACGAGGGAAGAGTATACATGGAGTGGCATGAGTTTGATGAGTTATACAGATGAAGCGGTTAAAAATAAATTAATTAACTTCTTAACTTTTATATTCCCATGAGCCGTTTATAAAGCAATGTAAAAATGGCCACTCCGTATCCAGTAACCGTTCGTGTGGTTTTGGGTCGTTGCAGAATTTAATTCGGGAAATTTGTAAATTTAAAACGACCAAGATCGGTAACTCGCATTCTTTCTAGCTTCAGAAGACGTGCTTCAGAGCTGAATTGTACAGATCGTGAATGTAAAGATGGCGGTGGTATATGTGATGATAGGACCAAAGTCAGACAGAGGTATACGGTGCAGTTTTACAAGAAAGATAGAAGGACGAAGAAAATGAGAGAAACAGCGAAAGAAGACAGCAAGAAGAGCCAAAAAGTAATGAATTAACAAAAAGAATAAATCAATATTTCAGCAAAATGCCGCTAGCAAGGGAAATGGAAAAATATTCAACCTTATGGGAGGCAAAGACCTTGTCCGCTTTGGCAGTCGGCGACACATAACTGACAAGCTGGTGACAGGGTTGGCGAATTATAATCGATCAAGACCCTGTCCCGTCTCTCCGTTGGTACCTCCAGTAACAGCCAGCCTGGCTTGGTTAACGAGTCAAGAATTGCCAGTCTCCATGGTGGTCAAAAAAAAAAAAAATGGGAAAGAAGTAACGCGCACTCCTCCTTTTTTTAGTTCCACCCATGGACGAAAAAATAACCGTCATAACCCGCTCACAAACCGACACGGCGCAATTGCTGTGCCTCAACATCTTTACAGCATCGCCTACAAAGAACACCAGCTACCAGTTCCAGGAAGATGCGAGACAAGGCAAGACATTCAAAATGTGATGATCATACACAATAAAAGTAACTTGTCTTTCGGAGTCAGAACGCTTGAGAGGCGTAGCGGTTTGTGCAGGTGTATCTCGCGTGGAAGTCAATTGTTCAAGTCCAGCCGGAGGAGTCCCAGCCATCCAGTCACCCAGCCACCCAGCCACCCAGTCACCCAGCCACCCAGCCACCCAGCCACCCAGATATCTAACTTCTGGAGCAGGGGAAGTGAAAGCGGCCAGATGCAGTTCTGACCAGCTCGTCCTCCAGTGAACGGTCAGGTCCAAGAAAGATCCGACATAAACACGAAATCCCTGACCGCTCAATGCATCTATAGCAAAATGGGACTACGCTCATTTTTCTGGAGGACGCCATGATAAAAGTAGGCAAAAAGAGGCAGTGATGTTTTTTTTTCCTTTTTCATAAAGCAAATATATTTTGTAAACTTCGGTTGATTTTAGCTGTTTCATATGTATTCTTCCGTGAATTCCAGAAAAAAAACAAAGAAAATTATAACGAAGATCAGAAAACGACAGTCCGGATTTGTGGGTCATGTTTGAAGGGGAGCCGAGCTAGAATACCTAATGGCAACAGAGAGGACTGAAAGGAGAAGAGATAGAGGTAGACAATGGGACAAGATGTTTGATGGTTTGGCACCCTGACACGGGAAATGGCCGGTGACAAGCCAGAAGAGATGCACAGGGGACCGAGGGTTGTGGAGGGACTTGATATCCTACGCCTTCCGGGGCAGGGACCTTGAGAAAGAGACAGAGAGAGACAGACAGAGAGAGAAACAGAGAGAGAGACAGAGAGAAAAGAGAGGTATAAAGAGAGAGAGAGACAGAGATAGAGAACGATTCGGAGATACAAAGAGAGACAGAGTGAGAGACAGACAGAGAGTCAGAAAGAGATAGAGAGAGAAAGACAGAGAGAGACGAGAGAGAGAGAGAATTGAAGACTAGTTGCTGTTTGAAACTCACGAAAGAAAAAAATATTGTTAATGAACAAATAGTTTATCACCATCATCTTGTGCCATTTCCCCCAGAGAACGTTGGCTGCAATGAATCTGCAGCTTCTTGTTTCGGTTCAATTGCGTTTTTAGTTAAGGTTCTTATCGCTTCCACTTTGATCAGCCATTTTTTTTAACCATTCGCTATACCTTTTGTATGCCACTAACTTCACAGTTTCGTCTCACGACCCCTTGACCCCATGCTCAAGCTTTCAGCCCGCACAGTCTCAGTCTTTGTGTACTTGTCGGTAGTATGACTGCTCCTACTTTACTCATGTGGTGTTGGTCGGCCAGCCACATCTGTTGCCCTGGGTGTGGTCACAGTGATATGCAGGCGGTATACGTGAGTTAGGTAGCAAGGTGGGAACCTAATAGGGCTATTCATAAATTTATGGCTGTCACTCACCTTGGAGTAATGCCCTTCTCTAGATACCATGCACCTTAAAGATTAGTTACTGATTCTTCTTCTTCTTCTTCTTCTTCTTCTTCGTCAGCTTTTCGAGCCATTAAGGCGCATTGCTGCAGATAAAGTTCGCCTCCATTCCTCTCTATTCCTAATCTTCTCTCTGCAATTGGTGACAACAATTTCTTTTTTTATCCTCTTCTATGTTATCTTTCTATCTCTGTCTTGGTCTACCACTTGGTCTTGTTTCCCTCATCTCTTGTGCATAGATCATTCTTAGTTATTGATACGCAAATAAATTCTTCATACTTTTCTTTTTTTTTTAATCTTGAGAGGCAGATGAAACAAAAAAAAACATTTTTTTTTGTTGCGTCTACCGCATGTTTGACATAGGATTGGACATGGCTAAACTACCATTTCTGTTGCTGCAAGAGAAAGGGTTAAGAGAGGGTTAAATAATTCTATAATAAATAAATCTATGTCCTGTGCCATTTGCGTGCTGTATGGGTGTGGAGTACTTTAAATTTATAGATCACCACAGCATTGGAGGTAGGGATGATGATGATGATGATGATGCATGGAAACGGGAAATTTACCTATATATACATATAAGATATGCGATATGCCGGAGTGGTTAATGTAGTGTCTCTCATCAGTAGACTGTTGCTGGTCCTACCAGAGTCCGTGGTTAGAGTTCAGCTCCCTCTATGGCTGCTTTTCTTTCTCTCACGTCTTTAACATTTAATATGCTTTCCATGGTTTACCAGACAAAACTACGCTCTGAGAATATAAACAACGCATAGAGGGCATTGATCCACGTGTATGCGCTCCAGGCATTCATTTCCAGGAACACGATCAACAGAAAGCAGTCTTTCACGCCGCCATTACTTCATACATCTTCCCAGACCACAGCTTACCTTGCTCAAGGTCACACCCACATAACAATGAACAACTTCAAGCACGCTCTAGTGTGACTCAGAACCGATTACTGTAATATCGCGGACATCGATTTCTTGGTCCTTGACGCGCGCACACAAAAAAGTAAAGCAGAAGCCGAAACAAAGTACTCGCTGTGTTTATGTAATTGTATCGAATTAAATCGTCAATGATGAGTACTTCCGCCAAACGACAGCTTTCCTTCCACTGAACAAAAGTGATGAAGAGTAAGAAAGAGCCATGAACTTGAATCAAATTTGATGCCATGATTTGCGAAAGAAAGACTAATTAGAATACAGAAAAAAAATTTCTTAATCTATCAAACAAAATCCATGACACACAAACGTTTAAAAATCTCGACACGATATTTTATCTAGAGATATGATTCCATGCATATTTTGGCATTTATATTTGTTTAACATTTCGAAATCTCATCTAGGAAACAAAATATATATTACATTTTTTAAAAAATGTATTTTTCCCTTTCTTAAGCCATTCAGATGACTCGGGTTAAAAGAGTTGAAAGACTTTAACTATAAGAGTGACCACTTTAGCCTGCTACACAGAGACTCAGAGTATAAAACGATCAAAATGATCACTTTTACGTCCGTCCATGTCCTTGGCCAGTGAATCAGTTAAGCAATCACCGCCCAATACGCCCTGTAGCATCTTGTAGTGCAGCAACAAATTCTCTCCACCTCTCACGGTCTGTGACCAGTCTTTGTATTGTGCCCTAGATGTGCTGCATGCTGCTCACTTCTGCTTCTACACTTCTCCGCCAGGTAGTCTTCGGTCGTCTTCTCTTTTTCTTTTTCCCTCGGGTGTCCATCCATCGCACGGCTGTTTTAGAGATGTCCCTGGGGTCTCCTCGGAGCACATGACAAACCTATTTCCAGCTTTTTTTTTTTTTAAATTCTTCTTCTGCTGTTGTGATATGCAAAATTTCCAGTTCATGTTGGGACCCACTTTTATATGAACAGAATCGAAGTATCAGAAGGTCCATTACAAGAGTGGCCGAACAAGTGACCTCCGTTCAGTCTGCTTCCTGCAATGCCTCCTCATCTTATTTGCAGCAATATGAGCCTTGGCTGGAATTATGGGGTCGTAGTAAAACAAGTTAAATTCTTTCCAGGCTAAATGTTTACGAAGAATTAAAAAAATATTTTGGCCAAAAACCGTAAGAAATAACATCTTGTTGGCAGAAATACAGATGAAGCCACTGACAACAATTATTGAGGAAAGACGCTGGCGATGGTTGGGACATGTGCTCCGAATGACTGACAACTCACTACCAAAAATAGCACTAAGATGGACACCACAGGGGAACAGAAGTAAGGGTGACCAAAAGAGACATGGAGAAGAACAACAGAAAGGATGTTGAGCAATAGAGGGCTCACCTGGGCAAGAGCAGAAAAAAAAAGGCGAAGGACAGGCATTTGTGGAAAACCCTTGCGGAAGCCCCATTTGCCCTGGGCACTTAAGATTCAGAGAGAGAGAGAGAGAGATAGAGAGTAAAACGAAGATGTGTACACTTTGGTACCTCTTTTCTTGTGGATCGATCTTGGATTTAGCATAATCTAGAACACGAGAGCTGGTAATATAAGAACTGTAGTGTTAATAGGATCAGTAGTAGTTCTTGTGTTGATTAGTAAGGAAGATTAAACAGAGAAAATTTACATATTTTGGACATATTAAACGTCATGATCATTTAGAGAAGACAAGTCTTGGAAGGGTACATAATGGGAAAAAGAAAAAGACGAAGGCCAAGGCGAAGATGGCTGCAAGACGTTGATGATCTGCGAATGGACGCATCAGCAGCAGGGGATCTTGCTTACAACCGAGAGGCCTACAGGAGAGCTGTTAGGGAGGCGAAGTTCCACAACGGACAAGTAAATGACTGATGACTAAGTAATAGTTGTAATAGTAGTAGTAGTAGTAATAGCAGTAGTACCAGTGGTGTTATGGTAGTGATAATAGCTGTAGTAGTAGTAATAGTAGCAGCAATAGTAATGTTAGTAGCAGACGTAGTAACAATAATTTTAGTACTAGTAATACTAGTTGTAATAGTAGTGAAGCGGTAGATGTAGTGCTAGTAGTATTAAGAGTAGAAAAAGTGAAATACTATCACTGAACTGCTACAGTTACTACTACTACTACTACTACTACTACTACTACTACTACTACTACTACTACTACTACTACTACTACTAACAACCACAATAGTAATAATACGAGTAACAATAAAAAGAAGAAAGGAGGAGGAGAAGAAGAAGAAGGAGGAGGAGGAGGAGAAGAAGAAGAAGAAGAAGAAGAAGCAGGAGGAGGAGGAGAAGAAGAAGAAGAAGAAGGAGGAGGAGGAGAAGAAGAAGAAGAAGAAGAATCATAGTATAAGTCTATGCTTGTAATAATCAGGGGGGTGGGCTAAGTTCCTGAGCAAAGAGAAATAGGAACCACCCACTTTTTTGCTAAAGTCTGGAAGTCATTCTTCCAGTATTTTTAAACTTCTTAAGTAATACTCTTTTCCTCCAGGATCAAGTGAGAGAGAGAGAGAGAGAGAGAGAGAGAGAGAGAATATGATTGTAGGGGGGAGGGGGATAGAAAAAAGGTGAGAGAGAAAGAGAAAGGAGAGGAGTGTGGAGAGGAGGAGAGAAAGAGAGGGGAGAGAAAAAGAGAGCGGGGGAGAGATGGAGAAGAGGAGAGAGAGTGGGGAGAGAGACAGTGGGAGGAGAGAGATGGAGAGAGGAGAGATTAGGGAGAGAAAAAGAGATATTTCTTCTTAAAACATACAAACTAAAATTATTCAAAGAACAAAGAATTAAACAAAGAAACTGCAGGCGATATTCATTCATGACTCAGAAGACGAGATAGTTCCATGGAAGAGTAGATACTTCAAAGATAGTTCCATGGAAGAGTAGATACTTCAAAGATAGGTCCATTGAAGAGTAGATACTTCAAAGATAGTTTCATAAAATAACAGATAACTCAAAGATATTTTCATGAAAGGCCAGATAACTCAAAAAACAGTTTCATGAAAGAGCAGAGAGAGAGGGAGAGAGGCAGAGAGATACAGAGAGAGAAAGACAGAGAGAGATAGAGAGAGACAAACAGAGAGAGATAGAGAGAGACAAACAGAGACAGAGAGAAACAGAGAGAGACAGACAGAGAAAGAGAGAGAGAGCACATGAACAAAGAAAACTGACAAATAGAAAAACCAGACAGTCAGACAAACAGATCACTAGATGATAATCATTTAGTCTGAAAGACAGACTATTTGTATGTGTCGGACACACAAACAAACAAGTCACAAAAAACTCCAAACAAACAGACTTTCGGAAGGAAAGAGAGACAGAAAAAATGAATTCATAAATACACGTAATGATCAATGAATAATAAAAAACAACTAATAGACGAATAGACTAATAGACTGAAAAAAAGACTCACAGTAAACAGAAAAAAAAATGCTCAAAGAAAAAAAAACATAAAAGAAGTCAATTCCAAACAAATGTTGACTCTGTCTTCGGAACGAAAGAAGCACCATGGCAGAATCGATAGCAAACTATGCGTAATTACAGAGCTTGTAATTTTACCAGAAAAACTCTTACCCAGAACTGTACTCTGATTATATACAACATATCGATCCAACCCCGGCTATGACTACATACAAAAGTCACCTGATAAATAATTTGTCAGAGAACGTTTGTTCCGCTGCCAATGTTCCGGTTGTATGTTTTTTTTTTCTTTCCAAGGTTATTTGAGGGAAGGGGGTCTTTGGGGAGGGTGTGGTTGGGTTAGGGAAAGAAGGAGGAATGTATCAACATTTTGTACAAGTTTTCAAATTCCAGTTATAACTATGTTAGTACTTTTCTAATAGTTTATAAGACTTGAAGCAGAGAAGCATTGAAAGGCCCTAATTACAAGTCTCACCCCAAGTTTCTCGAGTCCTTTCAAGTTTTAAGCTACGTTCTGCTCTTTCTTGGGTCATGACCAAGACAGTACAGCAGAGGATACAAACATTCATGAACTACTGCTTGAGGAGAATTTTAAACATTAAATGGCAGGACAAGATCAGGAACTAGGAGGTCTGGGAAAGGACAGGACAAGAACTTATGAACCTAAAAATCATGTCTACGAAATGGAGGTGGATTGACCTCACTCTGAGAAAGCCAGAACCAGCATAGCAAGACGGGGACTGACATGGAATGCTCAAGGAAATAGGAAACGAGGAAGACCTAGACTTACTTGGAGAAGAGAAATTATGACAGTGCTCAGAGATAAGGGATACAAATGGAAGGAGGCAGAGAATAATTCCAAGAACAGGGATGACCGGACTGCCTTTATCCGTGGCCTATGCTCTCAAGAGAGTAAAAGCCGATTATTATTATTATTAAGTCTCGAGTCCCTGCCAAGAGCTTTAAGTCAAGTCTCAATTTGAGTCTCAAATCAAGTCTCAAGTTCCATGCAAGCAGCTTCAAATCTACTCTCAGATCAAGTTTCAGATCGAGGATCACAAACTTAAAATTTCAAGTCAAGTCTCAAGTCCTAAAAAAAAAAGAAGCATGAAGTCCAGTCTTAGCCCAGATAAAGTCTCAAGTCCTAACAAAGAAGCATGAAGTCCAATCTTAGCCAGTCACTACCTTCAAATTTCAAGTCAAATCTCGATTCCCTGCAAGCAGCACCAAACCCAGTCTCATCTCAAGTCAAGTCTCAAGCCATGTCTTAAGTCACAGAGTCAGAACGCAGAACGACTGTTTGGGTCAAGATTACCAGGCCAGCAATTTACTCATTACAACATTACCAATGGATTGTAAGTTGTGAAAAGTCAAAAGTAAAGTAAACAAAAGTTCCACTATATTTACTTTACTCTTCGCTTTATTCAGTATATACTAATCAATAATAACATCTGTAAAGAATGCAACATTAATTTTCAGCATACCATAATCGTCTATTATATTCATTTTTAAGTTTATTTTAAAACTTTTTTGCTACTTTTCCTATTTGTAAAGACAACAACAGCACGAAGGAGTCCAATCTATATTCCGAAAATCATTATGCGATTCTAAAATTAATCTATCGCCCTATACCGTCTTTCTGTTCACTGTATATGGCCTGCGACAATAAAAGAATATTAGTGAGATATGAAAGATTAGTGACATATAAATTCAGAGATTTACTGGCTCCGAGCATCTTTCTTGCCTTTGTCGTTATTATTCTGTCTAAACAAATCATTACTCGTCTAGACTCAACCAGGCAAAACTAAACAGACCGTAGATTTAATTAGATATGTCCGACAGTACCACAGGGGAATGATATCATTCTAGTGCCGAACTGTGATAAAGCCGTCGAGCTGATCGACTAAGAAATGCCATGTCATAAGTCGGGTGCGCGTGGTTGCTCTTCATCATCAAGTCGAGCCCAGTAGAGTCTGTAAAACGATTCGAGTGTGACTACGTCTCTGCTACCTCTGCTCGGTAGATTCACGTTAAATTAACTTCTACATAATATCGTATTACGTTAAAATTCTCAGCCACCACCTTTTAATCTCCTGAACTATTTTATCACCGTCTAGAAATACCACATTTTCAGGTTTTCGCCTCATTATGTTTAATATTCAAATTATTCTTTGGTTTGCACAGTTGAAAGAACATGACTCGACGTATGATCAATAAGTAGAAACACTACTTTTACTTTACATAATTAACGGTAACGTATACTCAAGTTATATAATTAACTGTAACGTATACTCAAGCAGGTGTAACGTATACGCAAAGAGTGCACATAGAAGAACGGTTGCTTTGAACTCATGCACTCTCAAGAGTGCAGATGACAAATACAAGAAAATATGAGACTAATTAACATCAGAATAAAGAGAAACATGTAGTTGAGAAAAGACATAACCTGACGATCGATATGTGAATCACCAGCGACAGAAAAAAATGGAGAACAGGTATGCAGTAAGTCAACAGCTAGGTAAAGTCGTTCATTCAAAGGAAAATTACAGACAAATGTACCGAAGACAAAACTGGAGACAAATATGTGGTTTTTTGTCAATAAGAGACTAAGAAAAATATATGAGAGACAGACAATAAACCGAGGCCGAGGAGTTGCATAAATATAGATGATCACAGACAAGAGACTGAAAATAAATATATGATAAGGGAAACGGCAGAATGGGGCTGTTGGGTAGCGAAGTGGTTAGTGAACTCACTTACTGTCCGTTTTGGCACTCACCAACCCATAGCTGACACGCTAGGCGTCAGGGCTAGGGAATCATAGCTGATCAAGACCCTGTCCAACCTCTCTGTTTGTGCTTCCTTTAACAGGCTGCGTTTGTAGCTAGGGAAAAGGCAGTTGCTTGGTCACGTGATGTACTCCAGACAGGCCGGTAAAATAGCCAGGGATCCTAGTGTGTCATTTCTAGTGCCTGCGCGTATGAAGAAGGGTAGAGCTGCAGCTCTTTAGGAAGGCGCGATCAAGTCTTCTTGTACGAGGTTCGGGTACGAAGGCAAAGATATGATGATGATCATCATCATCATCATCATCATCATCACCAACCAGCATAGGATTTTTTTGCCCAAAAGCAATGCGTACGAGTGTCGTAGTGGTTAGCATGTTTGTCTCTTACTGCGAGGTCAGTTTTTCCCCCGAGTCCCAAATCTTCTAGCATAATGCTGGCCACATCACTCTTGTCTTTAGGACAGGCTAAGGAAAGTGTAGGCTACATACCCAGGATGAAAAGCGTTTGGGATGGCTGGGCCATGTACTCCGGATAACTGGTAACTCATTACCAAAAAAAAAAACAGCACTGAAATGGACACCTCAGAGGTGCAGGAGTAACGGTAGACCAAATGATACACGGAGAAGAACAACAGAGAGGTATTTGCGGAAGCCCCATGTGCTTTGCCCATCTAAAGGTTCAGAGAGAAAGACGCCACTGATGCTTCTATGGTGTGCTAAAATGAGTCTGTTTTTATCAATACCAGCCAGAACGAAACCTATGAAATAATCATGGCCAACCAATGAAACGGGCAATATAATCCTTCGTTTTTATTATTTCTCCTATAAAAAAGGATCTTTTAATTACTTTAAAAGAGAAATCAGTCTTCATAAAAGAATTCCAGATTACCATCCATCCATCCATCCATCCATCCATCCATCCATCCATCCATGCATCTATCTATCTATCTATCTATCTATCTATCTATCTATCTATCTATCTATCTATCTATCTATCTATCTATCTATCTATCTATCTATCTATCTATTTATCTATCTATCTATCTATCTATCTATCTATCTATGCCTGTCTCTTTTTCTGTCTGCCTGTCTATCTTCTCATTCTCTGGGTTATTCCCCAACCCTCCCTCCCTAACTGACATAGCTCTGGGGGAATATGAAACACCCAGGACCTAAAATACTGCCTGGAACTTCAGACTTCTCTGCATCGCAAACAAAAATTCATGAAACAAGATCATCTATTCTTGGCTGTTCTAATTCTATATTTAGGAGAGCTATGAAATGTCTTCGGCGAAAGAACCATGCCAAAGCAACAGCCATAAAAATGTTTCGGCAGTGATGAAATGTTGAAAAAAAAAATGCATGAAAACTATCTGGAGTTTGTTACGAAATTCTTAACCATCGTGTTATGAAAACAGAGGAACATAGCACGCAAGGGGAAGAAAATATGATTCTTGTTTGTACAAAGAGAAGTCTCTGTTTTTTTTTTCTTCCTTCGAATTCATTTTCTAAGGAGACGATGAAAAGATGAAGGTTTTTTGTGAACTTTATTTTCATTTTTTGTTGTCCATGATCTGATTTAAACTGCGGTTTGTGGTTTTGGTGTATGATTTCCAAAATGACGACTTTGATAGTGTATGCCGTTTGGTGAAGGTCTTGGTTATTTATGTCATTAATGAAGATCTTCGTGGGTTATTCCCTTGTGGAGATCTTGGTTGTTGTATGTCATTTGTGCCGATCTTGGCAGTTCGTGTCCTCGGTGAAGGTTTTGTGAGTATTTGCCATTAGTGAAGATCTTGACATTTTGTGTCATTGATGAAGATCTTGGCATTTATGTCGTCGGTGAAGATCTTGAGAATGTGTGCATGTGGTGAAAATTTTTGAAGTCTGTATCTATGATGATATTGATACTCTGTGTCATCGGTGAAGATCTTTTCATTAGTGTAGATCTTTAGCAACTGATTCCGTTAGAGAAGATCTTAGGCAGTTGATGCTCATGGCAGAGATCTTGGCAGCGTATTTGCGTGGCGAAGATGTTAGTAGCTTATCTGTGGTCGTCATCCTAGCTTTAGTATGAAGATTTTGCCCACTGATGTCCATGTTGAAGATCTATTTATGTCATGTTGGCATCGAATAGCTGATGATCGTAATGAAGATCTTCAAACAAAGCATGAACTCTGATAGTGTGTGTGTGTGGGGGGGGGGTACATTAACTTCATTTAATCCTCTTAGCAACTCTAAGCAGCCGTAACAACATAAGAGAAGCCTCAAAAAGCTACCATGACGGAAGTAACAAAATCAAACTGCTTCCGGAATACGCTCTGGGAAGTATTCTCAGATCTTCATCAGCAAAGACTTGCCAGCTCTGATGAATTTTTCCTTGGTCAGTTAGAATTTGTCGACTCTGATGAAATTATCCTTAGTCATCGAGTGACTGCAATCTTTGCTGACTTTATCTTCGATCAGATAGAGTAAAACAGGCTTGATAAATTTATCCCCGATCAGCTAGAACACGGCAGGTGCGAATGAATTTATCTTTCAGCGGCAGCTAGCCTTCTCCAACACTAATGATTTTATCTTTCGGCAGCTACGACATATCAAGTGTGATGAATTTATCTTCTCTCTAATACAGCCGGCCATGCGTCTCCAAGCAGGAGCTCATAAGCCCAGAGACAGAAAAGTGTCAATCGATTTGAGAGATTTTCCACGCCAGTTTAGCCGATGTGCTCGCCTGAAGAACCGTTTAGAAATGTCGCAGAAAACAAAAACATATGGGGCAAAAAAAAAAACAAGGGAATGTTTATTAAGGTATTCTGGGCATTGTTACTTCGTGACACTGGTATTTATGCTGAATTTCTGAATAATAGCACGCGTGAGACATCCCAGCGGGTTGGTTTACAGACAGCCGTAGAGGGCTGGCTTAGGGACAGCCGCTGCAATTTGGTTTATAGACAACCGCAGCGAGTTTGGCCTGTAACCTTTTTCCTATCATATTCAAGAAAGAGAGAGAGAGGGGGGGGGGAGAGAGAGAGGGAGAATCTGGAATAGATTTTCATCATTCCTTTGCCTTAAAAACAGTGAAACCATATATCATTTTCCAAAACTATGGTGAAAATTATCACAGTTTTTTTTTTCCTTATTAACAGCATCACGTAATGACAGCGTTTTCATTCTTACTGAATTTAAAAACAAACCAACTATTGTTATTCCAGTTACGCAAAAGGGTCATTCAGATAGCTTGAGAAACACTGTGTTCACAATGTACAGGACTCTGTTATGAAACAGAAGATTCACACACGCACAATGAAGTCAGATGTCTTGATTTCTGCTGGCTGAAAGCTAACAGTATATTCCTAGTTTCTAAAACATGATTAAATTCAGCTTCGGACGGGTACGGAAATAAAACCAGTTCCGTGGCTGAGCCGAATCACCATCAGAACTAATAGCTGCAACAGTGGTTCTCAACTCTTTTTTGTTTTAACCCAAGGGTCACTTTTTTTTAAAACTACACATAAGGTGGGGTATATGCAATATTGTACTGTCGTGAACTGTTAATTATTTGTTTTTTATTCCATTGATAGCATTTAATACCCTCATCGATTACACACCCACGAACCATCTATCAATATTTCGTAATTTTGCTACTTGGAGGGGGAGGAGGCAAAAGAGGGGGGGGGGGGGGCTAGTGTCTGTTGTATGGAGACTTCTGTTTAGTCCTAAATGATTTTACTCAGTGGTTCTCAAACTTTTTTTTATTGGGGGGGGGGGCTGCCATCCTCTTACATTTTAAGCCACGTCCTTAACCCACACCCCCAATATTTTAATTCACTTCTGATACCTTCTGTTGCTCCCTTTTCCGTCACCATTCTCTTCCCTCACCCCCACAACATATCTTCCAACTCCCGGGGAGGGGGGTGAAGGGGGAGGGGTATTCGCCCATTCTGGTAACCTCCGGCTTAGTGCGTAAGAGAACTTTTTCGTTTCTTTAAAATACAGCGAATATGTTTAAGCGTCTTGTTACACGGCAAATGTCTGTTACTACAAACGCAACAGAGAAAGACTCTCTCTCTCTCTCTCTCTCTCTCTCTCTCTGAACCTTAAGTGCCCAGGGCACATGGGGCTTCCTCAAGGGTTTTCCACAAATGCCTGTCCTTCGCCTTTTTTTCTGCTCTTGCCCATGTGACCCCTCTATTGCTCAACATCCTTTCTGTTGTTCTTCTCCATGTCTCTTTTGGTCTACCCTTACTTCTGTTCCCCTGTGGTGTCCATCGTAGTGCTATTTTTGGTAGTGAGTTGTCAGAGAAAGACTATATGGTTAGAAATTAGATGTTGTAGTCCAGGCATTCACATTTTCAGAACTGAATAGTAGAGGGTTAACATGAAAGAAGAAGCGGGATTTTTTAAAGACGTTACATTTCACGAATTCACCAAAACTTTAGAACTGGACAGTAAAGGGTGAACATAAAAGATGAAGCGGAATTTCTTACAGTTTAGGCATTCACTGATTTAGAACTGGGTAGCAAAGAGTTAACTCTAAAGATGAAGTGGAAGCTAGAAGATCTTGCAGCTCATGTTTAAGACGAGGTCGTGATTTAGTCATATTAGAAAATGAACAAGTAAGACAGTGACAAGAGTCGACAAACTCGCTGATTTCTGTTAGTTTTTCCTGGAATTTTCACTTTCTTCCATATATATATATTCGACCCTTGGAAGTCGAGCGCTTTAAAACGTGAGCAAAAAAAAAAAAAAAATTCGAAGAAAGTCCAGTTTGAAAGTCTAAAAAAAATTGGAAGAAAGACCAGGTGTGAAACTCGAACAAAAATTCGGAAGCCGAAATAAAACAAATGTAGCTACCAAAGGAAAGTAAAGAATCACGTGGTCATATCTCCCGTGACTTCCGTTCGTCGAAGCATCTACCAAATTTCAGTGCATGTTTTCCAGGTGTATTTTTAACTGCGATTTCTTAGAAATTTTAAAAAAAAATAAATGCTATAGTTAAACTTACACATTCATGATGGCACCGAAGAAAGTTACCAAGTGCTGAAAACCCTAAGAGGTAGGATGTAATTAATGACCAGGATAGAACTGAAAACAGGAAAAGTGATATGCCTGTGCTGGAGCTGGCTGTTGAATAAGAGATGGCTACGTCGACCACATTGACCATACTAAAGAACAAGGAAGTCATTAAATTGGCTGATGCAGCGAAAGAAACAAAAATTCTTTATCAGTAAAAGATCCCCAGCGATGGAGGAGGGAGAAAGACTTTTCATGGTGTGAATAAATGTAAGCTGCTGTTACTATTAATAATTTTACAATGTGTAACTCATGATGCAGTGCGTATTAACGTTATTATACAAGTTTAAATAATCAATACTTGAAATTAAAATGATTTCCTCGTTTAATGCGTAAGTTTTGAGGGTATGAAAAGGAAAGGATTAAATTAATTTACGTTAACTCTTATGGGGAAATTAAACTAGAAAGTCGAACAGCCATCTGGAACGAATTGCGTTCGACTTCTAAGGGTACACTGTATGCATATATATATATATATATATATATATATATATATATATGTGTGTGTATATGTGTGTATATATATGTATATATATATATATGTATGTTGTTAAAAAAAAGAAAGGCAACACTACTGTAATCGTAATGGACACCAAATTTCAAACTTGTATGAAAACTTTATTTTACGGAATTAATGTTTCAATCTTGGCATGAAGAAACTTTAAGACTTTAACAATGAAATGATGTTCATTAAATTTGGTTTGGACTTTTATTCTTTGTAACTGAGGCTTCCTTTTCAGTAAAGTGTATGGCCTCTTCTGGCCTGTATCAGAGAACTACATCTCCTTGACATGGATCCAATTATCCGTTTCATCTGTTGTTGTAGGATGGCTGCCTACTTCCCCCGCAGTCCAAGAGACAACTGTCGGAGATTGGTCGGCGCCACGTCACACTGGCGGACTTGTCTGTTTAGTTCATCCCATAAGTGTTCTATTGGGTTCATGTCTGATGACATGGATGGCCACAAAATGGTATGGACGTTGTTGTCAGTGAGGAACTGGGTTTTGAGTTGTGCCACATAAGGTCGAGTGTTATCCAGCTGAAAAATCGACCCTGGTGCAGCTGTATGAAGCGGTCTTCCGCAGGAGTTGTGGCTATGGGTCTTCCACTGCGCGGCCGGTCTGCAACTGAGCCAGTTTCTTGAAATCGTCTCCAAAGGCGACTAATAGTGCTTCTAACCACATTAAATTGTCTGGCCACTACACTTTGTGACTGTCCAGTCTGTAAACGTCCAATGATGATGAGTCGTTGTTCTGTAATGAGATGAGCCATTCTTGAGCATTAAATTTTCAAATGAACTGACTCGATGAGCGTCAATCTTTTATAGGCATTCAATAACATGGTCATTGAGTTTTGTGTTCAGTAAGTTTCACGGGATTCTGGGGAGTCTGTCATGAGTTATTGTCAAAAATGCTGTTTTGACTAGTGTCGCTTTTCTGTGCTCATGAATCATCTGCTTAGTACAATTAAGGTCAGCACGTGAAGCTGATGTCCAAGTGAACATTTCAGGCAATTTTCCCTTGTCTGATCAGCAAACTTCATTTTAAATCGCAAAATCCTATTTGTTGCGTTCATTTTTTAAAACAGTATATATATATATATATATATATATATATATATATAATGTAAATTTATTCCATTATTTAGATTCTTTAAAATAACACCTCTATTTTTCCATATAGTCCATTTGATTTGCAATGCATTTGAACCATTCATAAACTAGCACCTAAATGCCAATTAGGGAAAAAAAAAAACCTTTCTCCTGAATTCTCAGGCACAAGTGTACCGCATCTCTTCTGTGCTTGCCCAGGACGGTAAGCGCCATTAAGTTCTTATCCATGCCTTAAATTTCGTAACCCAGCTGTGGACTAGAGCCTTGCACATTCACTTAGTGCCGCACACCGCAGATATGTCATTGTTTCTGTCCGGCGGATTGAGACCTTTGCCTGACAAGAAAATGATGACAGAACGCACTTTTTTTCCTAGTCGCCATCTTGACACGCGCTATTTCCGGTTTTCCTGATTAGCAACGGTGGCGCTACATGCTTACTGACGTCACTGACCATCGTGCTAACAGGAAATACTATTAAGAAATTTCTATCTGTTCGTTGAGAAATTTCATTCCCATTTTCTCAGTTTTATACGATTCATCCTCGTATATGAGGAATATGAGCAAAATTTGTTCAGAAAAACGACCAGTCTGTTTAATAAATCACTGTCGCTGGGAATGAGGAAAAGAGTACTCCAATGCTTCAACGAGCTAATTTTATTTTACAGATATGAGACATGGTCAGTCATTAATAAAGTACAACGCGGTAGGATGTGGTTCTTTAGAAGATTTCTACAAATACCATGAACAGCGAAGAAATCAAAAGAGGAGGTTCTGAGAGAGACTAGAACGACGAAACAAACAATAAAAAAAGTCAGAAAAAAAAAACACTCTAGATGCTAAGGACACTTTCTGCAGTGGGGCAAGCTAGAATATGGTGTGACAACAGGAAAGATAGAAGCTGGAATATGTTGTGACAACAGGAAAGATAGAAGCTGGAATATTGTGTGACAACAGGAAAGATAGAAGCTGGAATATGGTGTGACAACAGGAAAGATAGAAGCTAGAATATGTTGTGACAACAGGAAAGATAGAAGCTAGAATATGTTGTGACAACAGGAAAGATAGAAGCTGGAATATGGTGTGACAACAGGAAAGATAGAAGCTGGAATATGTTGTGACAACAGGAAAGATAGAAGCTAGAATATGGTGTGACAACAGGAAAGATAGAAGCTGGAATATGTTGTGACAACAGGAAAAATAGAAGCTGGAATATGATGTGACAACAGGAAAGATAGAAGCTGGAATATGTTGTGACAGCAGGAAAGATAGAAGCAAAAAAAAAAAAGACGGAAGTAAACAGAGAGAGAGAGAGAGAGAGAGAGAGGGAGAATATGCTGGAGGGACTAACTAGATGACACGGACAAATAACACCATCACAGCTTATAATCAGCACTTGGAGCAGGGAGATGTGGAAAAGCATGACAGCCAACTCCGATCGGTAGGGCAATAGATAGATAGATACATATTCGTATATGAGTTTAGTCTGACAGATAGATACATCATCATATATAGAGTTTAGCCTGACAGATGGATACATCCTCGTATGTAGAGTTTAGTCTGACAGATAGATATATCCTCGTATATAGAGTTTA
Organism: Achatina immaculata; assembly: GCA_009760885.1. NCBI lineage: Eukaryota > Metazoa > Mollusca > Gastropoda > Stylommatophora > Achatinidae > Lissachatina > Lissachatina immaculata. Next base: position 4,694,066 of record CM019694.1, read on the forward strand.
ATCTGACAGATAGATATATCCTCGTATATAGAGTTTAATCTGACAAATAGATACACCCTCATATATGAGTTTAGCCTAACAATTCTCGCTCACTCTTTCTACATGACATTCTCCGTGTGTTACAGTTCATTTACAGTTACTGTTTAAAAATCGGCTGTAAAATTGTTACTGTTTACAATATTTACCATGTAGCCAGTAGCTTGAACATTTAGAGTCCATGCTGAAGTTCTTATACAAGTACGAGATAAGGTGAGTCTGGACAAGAGAGAACGCGCGTATGGGATTTGTTTGTGTCTTTAAGTCTTATCTCATTTTCCTATCCGAAACAGATACAAGATGGTTTGATAATTAGGTGATACAAACGTACACCATATCAGTATGTCACACGGGTTCTTGTGTCGGAACCACTCACAAGGGTCTATGTGTCTAGGCCGTCACAAGGATCTGTGTGTCCAGTCCGACAAGTGGGGTTTGTATGTCCAGGCCGTCCGCAAGGGTCTGTGTGTCTAGGCGTCACAACGGCCTGTGTGTAAAGGCCGTCACAAGTTTTTGTGTGTCCCCACGAGTCACATGTATTTGTGCGTCTAGGCCGTCACAAGGGCCTACGTATCCAGGCTGTCAGAAGGGTCTCTGTGTTCATTCAGTTACACGGATCTGTGTGTGCCCAGACCATCACAAGGATCTGTGATCCCAGACCACCACAGGGATATGTGTGTCCAGACCATCACAAGAATCTGTGGGCCCAGACCATCACAGGGATATGTGTGTCCAGACCATCACAAGGATCTGTGGACCCAGACCATCACAAGGATCTGTGTGCCCAGACCATCACAAGGGTCTGTGGACTCAGACCATCACAGGGATCTGTGTGTCAAGATCATCACGATGATTTGTGTGTCAAGACCATCACAAGGATCTGTGGACCCAGACCATCACAAGGATCTGTGTGCCCAGACCATCACAAGGGTCTGTGGACTCAGACCTTCACAGGGATCTGTGTGTCCAGACCATCACAAGGATCTGTGTGCCCAGACCATCACAAAGATCTGTGGGCCCAGACCATCACAGGGATATGTATGTCCAGATAATCATGATGATCTATGTGTGTGCAGACCATCACAGGGATCTGTGTGCCCAGACCATCACAGGGATCTGTGAGCCCAGACCATCACAGGGATATGTGTGTCCAGATCATCATAATGATCTGTGTGTGTGCAGACCATCACAAAGATTTGTGGACCCAGACCATCACAGGGATATGTGTGTCCAGATCATCACAATGTGTCCAGATCATCACAAGGATCTGTGGGCCCAGACCACCACAGGGATATGTGTGTCCAGATCATCACAATGATCTTTGTGCCCAGACCATCATAAGGGTCTGTGTGTCCAATTCGCCATAAGTGTCTGTGTATTCAGACAGTTAAAGTTTTTTTTTATTTTCCTCTCTTTTTCATTCTGTAGTTTGCTCCATTCAAGCAGTCATGATCACTTTAACTCAAAATGCCACATATTAACATAAAAACATCTCCTTCAGTAGCTTTCCCCCCTCCCCATTTAAAAAAAACCAAATGCTCGGGACAAAAAATTTCTGACAATTTTCGTTTTTAAACCTAAAGCTGAGAATGGCAGAGAAGGACAGAAAAATCTGGCAATTAGAACAGACAGTTTATAATCCGGACAAAAAGATTGAGTGATAAAATGTAGAAATGAGATTTTATTATTTTTTTAAATGCAAGGTGTCGAAAGAAAAGAAACCATTCTGGATGATTAAAACCTAAGAAATTTGGAAGTTTAATACCAAAAATCAAACGCCAAGTTCGAAAAACGAGGTGGAAACATAAAATAGAAATGAGAAAAAGCAGAGAAAAAACAGTGGGAAAGATGAACAAAGAGAAACATGGTGAATTTCTTGGATTTTTAGAAAAAAAAAACTTCAAGATGTTCTAGCAAAGAAAGACAAGAAAAATTCTCCAAAATGAAATAACACACCTTTTGTATACCTGATCCAAGGACAAAGGGCAAATTCACAGATGAGATTGAAAGAGAAGGATTGTCATTTTTTTTTTCCAGAAAAGTCCTACACTTCTCACATGACCCAAAAACCCCTATAGTTATCACTTGATCTTACCGTTATCATTGGACATAAAACCCTACATTTATCACTTGACTGAAAATCTTATAGTTATCACTTGACCAAAAACCCTACAGTTATCTCTCTCTCTCTCTCTCTCTCTCTCTCTCTCTCTCTCTCTCTCTCTCTCTCTCTCTGAACCTTAAGTACCCACGGGGCACGGGGCTTCCGCAAGGGTTTTCCACAAACGCCTGTCCCTTGCCTTTTTTTCCGCTCTTGCTGAGCTGACCCTCCTATTGCTCAACATCCTCTCTGTTGTTCTTCTCCATGTCTCCTTTGGCTTACCCTTACTTCCGTTCCCCTGTGGTGTCCATCTTAGTGCTATTTTTATTAGTGAGCTGTCAGTCATCCGGAGCACATGTCCCAACCATCACCAGCGTCTTTCCTGAATAATTTCTGTCAGTGGCTTCATCTGCATTTCTGCCAACAAGACCACAGTTATCACTTGATCAAAAAAACCCTATAGCTATCACTTAACCAAAAATCCCTAAAGTTATCACTTAACCAAAAATCTCTACAGTTATTACCTAACCAAAAATCCCTACGGTTATCATTTAACCAAAAATCCATACATTTATCAATTAACCCCAAATTCCTACAGTTATCAATTAACTACAAATCTATACAGTTATCAATTAACCAAAAATCCTTACAGTTATCGATTAGCAAAAACCCCTACAGTTATCAATTAACTAACAACAACTACAGTTATGAATTAACCAAAAATCCCTACAGTTATGAATTAGCCAAAAATCTCTGCAGTTATTAATTAACCAAAAATCCCTACAGTTATCATTTAACCAAAAATCCCTACAGTAATTAATTAATCAAAATCCCTACAGTTATGAATTAACAAAAAATCCCTACAGTTATGCCTTAACTAAAAGGACGTGGAGTTATAGCTTGACCCAAATAATAATAATAACAATAATGATAATAATAACAGACGTATAAAGAAGATGAAAATAATGCAAAAATAGCTCATCCGGGTATTTTAAAAAATGACAAAGAACCAGCACTCTAAAACAAGAACACTTTATCTACTTCATAAACTGAGTTATGGCTCTTGATTATTGCAGCTTTGTTTGTCAAATGACAGTCAAAGTATTTTACCTCCGTCTATTTCAACTCTTGGAACAGCCTGTATGGAGATGCCACTCTTTTAATTCTCTGATGTCCGCACCTGTAGAAGACTATAGGGTAAAAAAGATAGAAAGGGAAATAAAAAGATACAATTTGGCTGACACAGATGGCACAAGAAAGAAACGGCAACTAAACTAACTAGAAACACACAGGACAAAAGCACTGGATAGAGAAGACTGGCCATCAACGTCCACCCGCGTAGGGCGGAATCATTCTGTCAGTTCATCTGAAATTCCCTTCCAGCCTCCAGCCATACAGACATGAGTTAATATCCAGAACATCTTCGCTGCGGTTCTTCAATCTCTTGATTGCTTGGTCGTCTTTCTCGCCTTATTATTCCATTATTTTTTTTTTTTTTTGGTAAAAGTTTTCCTTGGTCATTTCAATGTTGCCTTAATTTTTAACACTAATTCAAGTTGGCAGGGATTTACATATTAAGTGATCGGTTATCTATTATCATTTCTGTTCGAAAAAAAAAATTGGAATGACGGGTTTAAATGTATGTCAGGAACCGAAGAAAGAAGGAGATATAAGACGTTAACAATTCTCAAACGTTCTATATAGAAGAGGCAGTAGTAATAGCAGCAGCAGCAGTAGTAGTAGTAGTAGTACTAATACTAGTAGTAGTAGTAGTAATAGTAATAATAGTAGTAGTAATAATATTAATAGTAGTAACAGTAAATAGTAGCAATTGTAGTAGTAGTAACAGTTGTAAAGGTAAGAGTAATAGCAGTAATAATAGTAGTAGTAATAGTAATAATTGTAGATAATGGTAGCAGTAGTACTTTTAGCATTAGTAGTAGTAGTAGTAGCAGTAGTAGTAGTAGTAGTAGTAGTAGTAGTAGTAGTAGTAGTAGTAGCGTAATAGTAGTCATTCTTGATATTATTATTGTTTTATCTACCATAACTTCGGCTCCCAGCAACCAAACAAACCTGATAAATTATATATATATATATATATACAACAGATAAATCTGTTAAGACTGAACAACAACTCTCTTTTAACAGATTACACAAGTATACATTCCAGACCCCATTTTGTACCACATTTCTCAGAGTTGGTATCACTTTCTTCACCAGCTGTGGCGTTCACGTGCGTTGCCATGGAGAAACGAAGGGCAGGCTACTATGAATCATCTACAGCAGTGATTGTCAATTTTTTTTTTTTTTGCCTCATTAACCCTTGAAATCATCCCTTTCATTTCTTCGAAGATTACTCAACTAAAAAAGTACATTCCAAATAATATCCCCTAAACAACAAGAAAGCAAACAGTGATTATATCACGAAAGATCACACCTAAATGCAGTGTTAAAGTACAAGGAACAAGACAAGTGCATACATCTAAATATCTGGGCACGCGAGCACAATATCAGATGGGAAATGCACCTCTTAAATCAAAAATAGAATATGCCAAGCCAAAACTGCTTTCACACAAATGAGAAACGTCTTGTTTAATCCATCTCTGTCACGTGAACATCAGAAAGAGTTCTAAAATGCTACATTGAGCCTGTCAGAAGTGAGTAATGGACAATCAGCAAATCAGTGCAAAGATCTTTAGAAGCAAGAGAGATGTGATTTCTTAGAAGAATGTTAAGAACATCAAGGACAGCTGAGATGACAAACAGAGAATGTCTAAGAAAAGCAAATGTTGAAAGGAACATAATTAAATCCATAATAAAGTGACAATCACCATTCGTCGGTTACACAATAAGAAGGGATGTATTGAAAACATCGTAACAAGAGGAAAGATAAATAGAAAAAGAGGCAGGATAAGACCAAGAGAAAAGCAAATCATGGGCAGCCTTACATGATGGCATAAGAGGAAAATAAAATCACTGAGCCGATGGACACTAACAAGAACTGAGATCTGCCGAGAAGCAAGACTTCCAATGCCTACTGACACGGCACCTGATGATGTTAATGAAGAAATAATACACATAATATATTTCAACAGTTTGAGTCTGTCAGTCTATTTCCCCAATCCCTCTTCATTCCCCCTCCCCCCCCCAACCTAAAATTTCCCCTCCCCTTGTTGAGAACTCATGCTCTTACGTTCCTCCGTATGAAAGCCAAGGGTTATTTCAACTTTCGTTCAATGGAACATAGAACAAACCGGTGCTGCTGATAGACGGTCTTGTAGAACATTCAAATAAAAGTAACTGTCATGTCCGTGTGGGTTTATTTCGTGGCTGTAATTCTGTAATTTTCAACTACCACAAAAACGTTATAAAAAGCAATAGGTCTCGCACCATGTTCCGGCCACACACGTGGCAGCTGGAGTTTATACAATTCTCTGTCCTGATCTTCGCGTGGTTTGTTTTGCTGGATAAAGAGTTAAAACTGAAAGCACGCCACTGAGAGGGTTAAAAAATGTTTTACCACACCGGGAGTCTAAATAGTGAAGTGGTTAGTGCAAATGTCTCTCATGGCGAAGGTCGGCGGTTCGAATCACCAATCTGTAGAAGATGATATTGGGTTTTTTTTTCCCTGCAGTTGGGAAGGAAATGCGGCCATGCGTCGTGCTGACCCACATAACCCTCTGGTGTGCCGACAGGTCAAGGAAACATGGGCACTATGTCTCCTAGGTGTTTCCTTGTCGTAACCTTTAACCCTGACATGAAATAGGGAGAAGAAACAAAGCTTACGCGCAGGCCTGTGAATGCTGAACTCACAGATAAAGAGATGGGTTCAAACCTCTGCTGGCACCAAATCAACCCAACAGGGACTTTTACCGCGGATTTAGGTTCGAAAATGTAGAGTATTCACCCGCAATATGAGGTGGACTAGAATTTATTCCCTATAGTGCTGTAATATATTTATTTTCGTATAACTGGTCTAATCCATGTGGAGCAATGGGCAAAGTGAGCTGCAACATAAAAAGTCTGAAGAAATATTTAATGAAAATAATAAACGGATGAATACACGATATACAAGTATGTTTGAGCTCGACTTTCCTACAAGGACGAGGCCAGCAAACCTAGTCTATATATCTTTCATCTACGTTTTTGTGTTTTTACCCCCTGTGTTGTTGTTGTTGTTTTTGTATGTGATCCTTGATAAAGGTTTTTCCTGAAATATTGGATTGTTGTAAGTTCTTCAATTATATGTACTCATCTTGCTTTCTGTTGGTCTTGTTTTTACACTTTCCTCACTCTTTCTATCTTTTTTTTTTGTAAGACTGTACGGATCTATCTTCCTTGATTTGACCTTAAAATCCTGTCTAGGATAAGAAACACTTACATCAAAGTATTTAACATTAAAGAACATTAAGCAGAAGAACAATTAAACATCGAAATGAAGGAGAAATGTTGCCTTCTCATTCGTTCGTTATGTGCATGATAATAACAGTTAGCTGTTATGCTCCTCTCTTCCGTGTACACACTAGTATTTCTATCCAGATTCTCTCTTGTGTGACATTCTGGTCACTCTGTCCAGAAGACTCTGTCCGAGTTGGCAACTAGCAACTCAAAAGCTGAGATGCTGGCATCAAGGCTAGCGAGCCCACAGCTCACCAAGACCCTGTCCCAGTTCTCCATTTGGTACCCTCAGTAACAGGCCTTATCTGATCAACTGGCCAGGAATCGCCGCTGTCGCCGGTGGGGTCTGCTAAAGAAGTACAGGACTCACCTCCCCCCCCCCCCCCCCCCTCAGCTGCTTTATATACTTTTTAACCTCCACTCATGGATTTTTTTAAAGGTCACCCTGCCCTGCTTCCGATCCAGTATGATGCTGTGCATCAGCATCCCCAGCGCATCAGCTGGAAAGAGCACCAGCTCGCAGACCCAAGGAGTATGAAGAAGGAGAAAAAGTTTAGATATGTTTCTAATTATAAAAATGGTAGGATACAAACTGGTATGCAACTTGGGCTCTCTCTCTCTCTCTCCCTCTCTCTCTCCCTCTCTCTCTCCCTCTCTCTCTCCCTCTTCTCTCCCTCTCTCTCTCCCTCTCTCTCTCCCTCTCTCTCTCTCCCTCTCTCTCTCCCTCTCTCTCTCCCTCCCTCCCTCCCTCTCTCTCTCTCTCTCGATCGATGTTTTCTGACTAACAGCTCATAAAGCTATGTTTGGGTCATTTCATTTCAAATATTGCAAAATTTTCCTGGCATTTTCTACACCAGTGACAAATATTTGATAAACTGAGAGTTCACCGAGGTATGTTCACATTGGGGCCTCCGTTTTTCTGCAATAGCTTACCGGACGACGAATGTTTCATTGCCATTTTCAGAGCCCTTATGATACAAATCTGCTTCCTGGCAGGAACAGTCTGTAATCTAAACAGAAAATGACACTCGTACACATCTGAAAACGTGTAGCATTGCCAGGAACAGGTAAGATAAGCAGACTGATCGACGGAGATTGACTGTCAAAGTAGGAGGGGCGTTCAGAAAGTAATGAACCATATCTTTTTTTTTTTTAAGTTAATAATGAAGATAGAAGCATGAAATTTTGCACACTTTAAATATGGCATGTGCCGACTGTGCGAACTAAATTGCACCGCAACCGGCCAAAGAATATGGCTGCCCTAACCGTTGAAATGGAGTGTTTTAGCAACTTGAGGTATAAGCAGCGAATTGTGGTAGAATTTCTCGTTGCAGAGACGGAAACTGTTGTGAACATTCACAAGCGTGTATGTAATGTGTATGGAAGTTTTGCAGTCGATAGGAGTACAGTCAGTCGCTGGATTTAGAGAATCAAAGAATTAGTATGTGGAGATAAGGAGATGCATGATCGGCGGCGCTGTGGACGTCCTGCCACAGCCACCAAGGCAGAAATGTTGAAATGCGCTGAGGGTATTATTATAACTGATAATCGTTTCACCACTCAACAATTGGCCTTAAAACTGTCAGTCAGCAATGGTAGTGCAAATGCAGTTATAAAAGCTCTTGGGTTTTCTAAGGTTTGCGCAAGATGGGTTCCTCGAAGTCTCACAGATGACCATCGATTGCAAAGGAAAGCATTTATTCTGAACTGTTAGAGGTTTCAATGCTGATAGAGAGAACTTTTTGTCTAAGATCGTAACAGTTGGCGAAACCTGGGCACATCGTTTTGAAGCTGAGACAAAAAGACAGTCAACGGAATGGCATCATCCGCATTCACCACGAAGAAAGAAATTCAAGACAACTCCTTCAGCTGGAAAGGTCATGATCACTGTTTTTTGGGACACTGGAGGTGTGATTCTTGCGGATGTTATGCCAAGAGGAGAGAAAATCAATTCGCAAGCTTACATTAAGCCATTGAAAAAAACTCAATCAACATTTTCAAAGAGTATGGCCGCACAAGAATCCAGCAGAACTGCTTCTTCTTCACGACAATGCGCGCCCTCATACAAGTCTGGCAACACGGGAAGCAATCACTAAACTGGGTTGGACTGTACTACCCCATCCACCCTATAGTCCCGATTTGGCACCCTCTGATTTCCACCTGTTTGGTCCACTTAAAGATTCACTCTGAGGGGTAAGATTTGAAGATGACGAAGTAGAGATTCATGCAGCAAAGAAATGGGTACATAATCAAGAGAAAATCTGGTACGGGCTAGAAATACATGCACTTGTTTCGCGCTGGCGTAAAGCCGTACAAGTTGATGGGGATTATGTTGAATAATACTGATTTGTACATGACATATCCATGTGTACTGTGTATAAATTTCGCGCTTTTTAAATAAACAGCTCCTGAGAAATATGATGTGGTGCATTAGTTTCTGAACTTCCCTCGTATTAGATTAGTATTAAAAGATCCTCTGATAGCTTTTCATCTGCCTAAACTTGCTAACCGAAGCTACCCCATATTGTGAAAGCAGCTATGTATCTAAAAATTGCAAATGATTGGTCAGACGGTCACTTTGATCAGCAACGCTCGAGCAAGATTTAGTGAAGCTGGGATTAGAACTCTAGAACTCTACATTAGCAAGGTTTGGTAGTGTACTTGGGAGAGTTGAATTGAAAGATATCTGCTGGAACATCGAAAGAATTAGATTACTACAGTCAACGCATGATATAGTAAAGATACTGGATAGTTTGATGAGATGGTGTGAGATTAGATCACCAACTGAATTGATGGCCTGCATGAAGGATAGGGTACTACTGAGAAACACAATAGTGCATACCAGCTGGCATGGTACATGATGATGATGATGATGATGATGACAAAACGTAGAACTTCTCAGTCAAAAAATAGTGATAGTTTACACATTCTCTGGGTCAGATCATCTGAATCATCTCTCGGGTTTCAGTCCAGTTTTGCAATATTATGATTTGAATTAGTTTATGGAAGCTAACAGATCAGTATTCTACTACGTATGCTGAACTGCTTACTCAGAGACCTGACCTGCCGAAGAATAAATAAACTCGATTCACAAGATGATCATGTAGGACTTGTCAGATATTATTTGCTACTAATCACTTACTGACGGAGAGAGTGAGGTAAAGGCAATGAATTTAAATATATCTTATCTTATATATTTCTTATATCCTTCCCGTGCCGTTAAACGTCACATAGGGCTCGCAAAGTAGTTCGCCAATTTTTCCTGTCTTCGGCGAGTCTTTCAACCTCATCAAAGGATTTTATGCCTGTTAATTTGGCCTCTCCTAACAATGTCCTCTTCAGAGTTTCACGTGGTCTGTCTCTTTTTCTTTGGCCTGTTGTGTCCCCCTTGATAGCTTGTTTTGGGATTCTCTGATCATTTCTTCTCATCACGTGACCAACATATGTCCATCTCCTTTTCCTGATCACCCATGAGACTGGTTGTTGTTCACTCATCTGTCTTATCTCTGCATTGTTCTTGAATTCGTTCCACTTGATGCCGAGTATTTTCCTTATGCATTTATTTAAATATATAATGACCATGAAATGAAAGGTGCCGCACTGGTTACTACACTTACCTGCCGATGAGAAAAGGTCCTTAGCTCGGTTTCACACTGGGGCGGAACTTTTTTTTTGGGGGGGGGGGGGACCGGCTGCCACCGGGTTCTATTCAGCCTCAAAAAAAAAACACCTTGGGGTTTCCCTAAGAAAACAAAGGCAGCGAGTACAGGTGCTGTCATCCTCACTTCAAACGGTGTAGTTATCTAGGAATGTGAAGGCGTTAACACTTCACACCCGTGCTGCATGCAGATAGCCATGGGGCATAGTTGAAATGAGAACAATGAAGAAATATTTGAACAAACATCATTTAAGAAGCATGAGCAATTAATTTCTAAACAAAATTATACGTGATGGTCTTTCATGCACCCAGGCCATTTTGTGCAGAAAATAATGGGGGGGGGGGGGGGGGGGGGGAAGGGAATTTCATACTCAAGATTCAATGTTAACTTTTCAGTTCATGCTAAACAAAATTACAGGGATTCTAAAATTAACAGCGGCATGAGGCCTAAAACTGTGTCTCCCGATGTATTAAAAACTCGACCGAGGGTTGAGAACCTAGGATCTAACGAATCCAGTGTTTAAAGGCAAGGATTCTCAACCAGGAGGCAAGTGGCTCCCCCTCGGAGGAATGACAAAGTCTAAGCGGAGGATTTTTTTTTTTGGGTCCATGGAAAGGAATTCCAGACACTGTAAAAGAATGGCTAACGATGAAACTCCCTTTTTGGACGATGATTTAATGATAGGGGAGGATTCTGGGGCAACCTGAGTTGAAAAGGACAGAAATTTTATCCTGGGAAATTTAGAACCGTTGGTTTAAAGGAAATCACGTAAGGTCAGATAACTCCCAGACAAGTTCTATGAATACACAAACAGCTATTGTCCTTAGGCATCCGCTTCACTCCCCCTGGCCGCCATCTTTTATTCCCTTCATCCTAACTTTTCTGTCTCATCCTGTTATCTCTCTCTCTCTCTCTCTCTCTCTCTCTCTCTCTCTCTTTTAAACACATGTAATAATGAAAACTCGACTGCAAAGACTGGACTCAATCATAGATTAGATTGCAGGCCAAGGTGACCTGGCCCGTGGAGATGAAAGTTAAAAAATTTGGAATGATGCGTAGAGAGCGGAAATCAACGAGGCACGGAACAATGTTAGATACAAGATTCTTCTAGACAAGTTTGTGTAAGGCTGTTGAGTTTTCTTCGATAGAAAATAGAAAAAAAAAAGAAAAAAACGAGATCATTCGACAACCTTTTCGACCCCACGTCGATAAAATCAGATGAGGAAACCTGGAACATTCATAGAATGATCTAATCGAAAGTGTTACTGGATGATATCGAATCGCTTTCTCTTTTTCTTGTTAAAATGAAAGTACATTTGTAGATTTGATAAAGGTGGTCCTGTTGTTCTGCGAGGAGATCTGGAGCATTTGGTGCTAGTGTCAATATTTTCCTTGACCTGAAAGCACGAACTTGGGCTTTTCAATATAAACATAAAGACTGTCCTACTATATGGTTCAGAGACATGGGTTATGACCAAGACAATACAACAGAGGATACAAACACTCATGAACTACTGCTTGAGGAGGATTTTAAACATTAAATGGCAGGACAATATCAGGAATGAGGAGGTCTGGGAAAGGGCAGGACAAGAACCTATGAGCCTATAAATCATGTCTAGGAAGTGGAGGTGAATTGGCCACACTCTGAGGAAACTCGACACCAGCATAGCAAGACAGGCACTGACATGGAATCCTCAAGGAAATAGAAAACGAGGAAGGCCTAGACTTACTTGGAGAAGAGAGATTATGACAGTGCTCAGAGACAAGGGATGCACATGGAAGGAAGCAGAGAATAATTCCAAGAACAGGGATGACTGGAGAGCCTTTGGCCTATGCTCTCAAGGGAGCGAAAGGCGACGAGGATGATGATGAAAGCACGAATGTGGTCAGCATATAGTCAGCATGTGATCAGCATATGGTCAGCATGTGGTCAGCATATGGTCAGCATGTGATCAGAATGTGGTCAGAATGTGATCAGCATATGGTCAGCATGTGGTCAGCATGTGATCAGAATGTGGTCAGAATGTGGTCAGAATGTGGTCAGCATATGGTCAGCATGTGATCAGAATGTGGTCAGCACATGGTAAGCATATGATAAGAATATGGTCAGCATATGGTCAGCATGTGATCAGAATGTGGTCAGTATATGGTCAGCATATGGTCAGGAATGTGGTCAGCATGTGGTCAGGAATGTGGTCAGCATGTGGTCAGGAATGTGGTCAGCATATGGTCAGCATATAGTCAGCATATGGTCAGCATATGGTCAGCATGTGGTCAGGAATGTGGTCAGCATATGGTCAGCATGTGATCCAGAATGTGGTCAGCATGTGATCAGCATCTTGCTTGATCGACTTTCCTTCTTCCGCTTCAGAAGACCCAAAGATACCTGTTTCTAAAGCTGGTCGACCTGGGGCGTTTCGGGCAGTTCCGACTGGATTCGAACCCCTCGATCTTTGTCACGAGAAACTGTCGCAAGAAGTGAATGTATCACTGACCACAGTGCACAAAATTCTTAAACATCGGTTAAATTTTCACCCATACAAGATTTCTGTTGTCTGAACTAAAAGAGTGTGACAATCAATCCACAGTCAACTACTCCACGTGGTTTCAAGCATTTTTAGCTGAAGAAGACAAGTCAATTCTGGATTTAACATTCTTCTCTGATGAGGCATGGTTTCATCTATCTGGATACGTTAATAGCCAAAATAATCGTATTTGGAGCAGTGCTAATCCCAGTGCATTTCATGAAGCGCCGCTACACGATGCGAAAATTGGGGTATAGTGTTCCGTCAGTAGAAAAGGTTTAATTGGACCAATTTTCTTCAACAACGCTATAAATGCCGATCAAGTTCCGTACTGATATTCTGGAACCTTTTTTAGAACAGCTGAATGAACGTGAAATTGAAGAAGCGTGGTTCCAGCAAGATGGTGCAACTGCACACACAGCTAGAGCAACACATGGTTTTTCAGAAGAAATTTTCGCAAATCGCATATCTCATGGAATTTGGCCTGCTCGTTCTCCAGATCTAAATCCATTAGATTATTATCTATGAGGATTTCTTCAAAGGAAATGTTTACAAAAATAACGTACAAACAATTGAGGACCTGAAAGAACCAATAAAAATTACCATTCAAGAAATAACAACAGACACGTTGCACAAGGTATTTGCCAGTATGAAGAGACGTGTACAGTCATGTCTTGAAGCCCGTGGTGGACATTTCCAACACCAGTTATAATGAATAATTCAGTGGTACATTCCAGCTAACCCAAAACAGCGTTGTATCAATAGTCACTATTGTAACTAATTAAACGACTTTTGGAGCACATTTTGTGATGACGACATTTACTTCATTTTTTTGAATTTTTTTTTTCATAGAAAGTGTAGTGAGACTTTAAAAACAGGCTGTATTTCTTCACTTAGAAACATTCGCACCTCTCAGGTTATTCATATTATAGGCTCCAATGTTTATTCCTTTTATTTTTAATGCCTCTTATGATGTTTTCACTGTATAATGAGCTGTTTTTGAAACATCTTGTAAGACGGATGATGCCATTATGTTTGTATGCAAAACGGCAATCAGTTAAGAGATACAAACATGAATAAGTACGAGAAACAAAATGGACACAGAATGAAACAAAACTTATGAGTTCCGATAGTTCCTTGGTTAATTCTCACTTCAAGGCATCCCGCCGTTGTTCGTGACACATACTTGTTCTTCCCAGCTGTTCTTGTTCTTGTTCTTCTGTACTTGGCTGCATATTGTGGCATCAACGAGCCTAGAGACAGATGACATGAAGGACCCTCATGGAGATGAGGAGACAGACGCCCAACAAAGATAAGATTGCGTAATACGATGTCAACAGCGCTGCTGAACAACCGCTAATCAAACACTTTTTTGTACAGCCACGCAGGGACTCCACGTGACATGTCAATGACTGGCCCGTGATCAGCACAATAGGAACCTCAGGGTCATTCTGCCCATGGCACACGTTCGCTAAAGCTTTGGGAGTAAAGATTTGAGGCAATCATATAAAACGGCAATTTGAGAAGTCAAACAAATGAAGAAATAAGGCCACTCAATGAAGCTTATGATGAATAACTCTATGCTTTAACAGACCACATTTTTACAATACTAAAGAGCTATGAGATCGTGCTCAACCCATTCATAGACTTTAGGATTATTTTTGCAAATGTAATTCTCAAGCCAGTGTTAATTGATTCTTCAATTTTGGTACATGTGTTAAAGATGTAACCCTTTACAAAATGACGAGAGATGAAAAAAATATATTAAAATTTGATTTTTACTGCGTTTACTTACTTTGCCTTATTAAACATTACCATCCCTTTAAAATTACCCCAAGAATCCCGGGTTTTTTTTTATTGGTTTAAAATATGACATATGAGTCTTTATTACAACGGAAAATCCCGTGACACGCTGCCATCCTCTGCTTAGTATATCTAGTACATCCTTGTATGTTTTAAGCCCAAGAAGTGAAAACACAGTCTCTACACAAACACATAAACAGGCACACCCAAACGCACACACTAACCTGTTTCATACTATCGTTCTGCGGCGTAAATGAGTGTACAAAAACTTAGGAAATAATGGTATTAAACTTGTAAAAAAATTCTCACACCAATTTTATGTATATACGAGTAAATGTCAAAGAGATTTTAACAAGTTTGCTCTGACAACTTGACGAAAAACATCTGCAACATGAACCATAATTTCGTGGGTTCGTTGTTAAAAACTTGCACACAAGGTTCGTCGTTCAGTGGATCTATCTATCTATCTATCTATCTATCTATCTATCTATCTATCTATCTATCTATCTATCTATCTATCTATCTATCTATCTATCTATCTATCTATCTATCTATCTATCTATCTATCTATCTATCTATCTATCTATCTATCTATCTATCTATCTATCTATCTATCTATCTATCTATCTATCTATCTATCTATCTATCTATCTACAACACGATGACCTACGTGTTGGCCACTTAAATGTTTATCATTTGTTAGGAAAACTCCCTGAGGTTACACATATACTTCAACAACATTTTCATATTTTTGGTTTCTCTGAAAGCAGATTACATAAAAACATCACAGACAATGATATAAGAATAAATGGTTTTAATTTGATCAGGCGCGACCCAACTAGGAACCTAGAGACAGGTTTAGTCGTTTACATTTCTAACACAATTAAATTTTGTAGAAGAGAAGACCTGGAAACATCAGAGGTTGAATGTATTATGCTAGAAATCAAAATATCAAATCTTAGTCCAATTCTAATTAGTTATATATACCGAAATCCAAATGCTTCAGCCGAGTGGTATGATCACTTTGCGACCATGATGGATGATGCTGTAACTCATAAATTCAAGGACATAATCATTCTAGGCGACTTCAATATAGAATATCAGCCAAATCCTATATGGAAGAACATTTTAACATCTTACAACTTCTCCCAAATTGTTAACAAACCTACTAGAGTAACTGAATCATCATCAACACTAATAGATCATATTTATGTAGCTGATCCAGAAAACATTGCTGAATGTACTGTCCCTCATGTGTCGCTGAGTGATCACTACCCGGTCTGCTGTACATGGTCACATAAGGGGTATAAAATGCCTAAACACAAGCATACCAGCACCAAATATGGAAACTTTAAAAACTTTAACTTGGAATTATTTTTAACTGATCTAAAAGCTTCACCTCTTACGTACGTTTTCCAGTTAACAAATCCAGACGAGGCTATCGAATACTGGATCAAGATATTTCGAAATATTCTTAACAAGCATGTCCCTATCAAAGAAATGAGAGTAAAACACGTAACAAAATTCCCGTGGATAACTCCCAATATATTGCAACTCATGAGGAAACGGGATGAAGCTCACAAAAGCAGAAATTACAGTAGCTATCGTTCACTTAGAAATAAGGTGCAGTATTTAATTAGGCAGGAAAAGAAAAATTACTTCAGAAATTTAGTGATAGTAAATTAATCTGGAAAGCAATTAATACTCTTGTAAATCAAAGGAAGCAAACTGATCCACAAACACTTAATGGTGAACATACTTGCACTAACTTCAGTGAACATTTTAGGGAAGAAATTAGTATTCTAAAATCTTCATTACCGACCCCTAATTGCGACCTGAGCGTGTTGAAAACTTTCAGCGACAGTAAATGTGTAAAGCTAAAACAAATTAATATTCCTTTCCTCACAGTCGGTGAGGTTTATAACTACATCCGGTACTTAAAGAACACTAACTCAGCAAGATGTGATGACATTAGTAACAAGATACTACGCTACGCTGCACCAGTTATCACAGACACACTAACATACATATTCAATTTGTGCATTTACAAACAATATTTCCCTGACACTTTTAAACTCGCCAAAGTTTTTCCTCTTTATAAATCTGGACAGACTAGTGACCTCTCAAACTATAGACCCATATCCATTCTGTCATCACTATCTAAACCTCTTGAAAAGCATATACAAAAGTTAACACTGCTCCACATGCAAGAAAACAATCTACTAATAGACAGTCTGTCAGGTTTTAGACCAAATTACTCCTACCACACAGCAATAATTAAAATGACAGAAAGCTGGCTGTCTAATATAAATGATGACAAATTGTGTGGTGCTGTCTTTGTTGATTTCAAGAAAGTCTTCGATATGATTGATCATGAAATTCTTGCAAAAAAGCTGGAAGGCTATAGATTACACCCTGACCTAACAAAATTTATTACATCTTTTCTCTCTTAGATTACTATTCCACAATCTGGGATGGATGCTCAGTCTCAAACACAAAAAGGCTCCACTCACTTCACAAGCGAGCATTAAATCTTATTTGTGACAAACACCCAGTACAGACTGTAGATCAACATAAAGAACTCAAAATTCTACCCCTCAAAAATAGAATCATTTTTAACAAAGTTAAGTTTGTTCACAGAATTCTGTCGCACAATTCTCCGCCTTTCTTGTGGTCACTGTTTACGTATAACACTAAACATAGCCAGCGTTTAAAAAACTGTCTTATTCCTAAACCCAGAATTGATATGTACAAGAAAAGCCTTGCATACTCTGCAGTACAGCTCTGGAACACCCTCCCCTACAATTTAAAATCCATTGGTAATACTTCATCCTTTAACTCAAGCCTGTTTCATTATTTACTTGCTTGTAATTATATGCCTCCATAAAATAGCCAGCACTCTCTTAACACATGGCTCATAAACCATCAAGTACTTCAGTGACATAGTTAGAAAAGCAACTTGTTAGATATTGTTAGAAATTATTTTAATCTTTATTTTTAAAAATATGTTAGAAGATCTGTATTTACAAAATATTTTTGTTTATGTATATGTCTGCGGGTGTATGTGTGCGTGAGTGCTATTTTATTAGGTTAATTACTTCATCTCTTTTACCTTGAATGTAGTAGTTAAATCTTACACTCTTTTGATATGTTTTTACTAATTTAATTAGTATTTTTGTACTAAATCAAGTGTGTGGGAAGAATGAAAGATGGAGTGATGAAGGGCAGAATGTAAGACGGGCCTGCGTGCCCAATTCTTTACCCTTGAAAAATAAAGATTATTCATTCATTCATTCATTCATTCTCAGGTAGAAAACAAGTAGTTTGCTTTAGAAACAAAACATCTGGCTTGTCTGTGGTTGATACCGGTATTCCTCAAGGCTCCATTCTTTGTCCTCTTCTCTTTACTACCTATATTAACGACCTACCACTACATTTAAAGCACTCTTCGTGCGATCTTTTCGCTGATGACTGTACTGTTTACAATATTGACTATGACATCAATAAACTACAGACAGCGCTCCAAAATCATATAAACAGTTTGATTAAATGGAGTAATAAAAATGGTATGTTGATAAACACCAACAACACAAAATCCATGCTCATCACTACAAGACAGAAACTGCAGAATGCAACAAAAACTTCACTAAAGCTTTGTGCTGAGACTAAGGCAATAGAAAATGTTCATGAACATAAAACCTTAGGACTCATCAATGATCAGCATTTAACTTGGAATTCTCACATGCATAACCTAACAAACTTGATTGCACAGAAAGTTTACCAATTAGCCAAAATTAAACACTTTATCGACAAAGACACAAGAAAGATATACTACATATCACAAACACACTTAGATTACTGTTCCACAATCTGAGATGGATGCTCAGTCTCAAACACAAAAAGGCTCCACTCACTTCACAAGCGAGCATTAAATCTTATTTGTGACAAACACCCAGTACAGACTGTAGACCAACACAAACAACTCAAAATTCTACCCCTCAAAAATAGAATCATTTTTAACAAAGTTAAGTTTGTTCAGAGAATTCTGTCGCACAATGCTCCGCCTTACTTGTGGTCACTGTTTACGTATAATACTAAACATAGCCAGCGTTTACAAAACTGTCTTCTTCCTAAACCCAGGATTGATCTGTACAAGAAAAGCCTTGCATACTCTGCAGTACAGCTCTGGAACACCCTCCCCTACAATTTAAAATCCATTGGTAATACTTCATCCTTTAACTCAAGCCTGTTTCATTATTTACTTGCTTGTAATTATATCTTATCTTATCTTATATCTTATATCCTTCCCATGCCGTTAAACGTCACATAAGGCTCGTAAAGTAGTTCGCCAATTTTTCCTGTCTTCGGCGAGTCTTTCAACCTCATCAAAGGATTTTATGCCTGTTAACTTGGCCTCTCTTAATAATGTCCTCTTCAGAGTTTCACGCGGTCTGCCCCTTTTTCTTCGGCCTGTTGTGTTCCACTGTTGTGTTGTAATTATATGCCTCCATAAAATAACCAGCACTCTCTCAACACGTGACTCGCCAATCATCACGTACTAAAATGACATAGTTAGAAAAGCAACTTGTTAGATATTGTTTGAAATTATTTTAATGTCTGTTAAAAAAACATATGTTAGAAGATCTGTATTTACAATGTATTTTTGTTTATGTATATGTCTGCGTATGTATGTGTGCGTGAGTGCTATTTTATTAGGTTAATTACTTCTTCTCTTTTACTTTGAATGTAGTAGTTAAATCTTACACTCTTTTGATAAGTTTTTTCCTAATTTAATTTGTATATTTGTACTAAATCAAGTGTGTGGGAAGAATGAAAGATGGAGTGATGAAGGGCAGAATGTAAGACGGGCCTGCGTGCCCAGTTCTTTATCCTTGAAAAATAAAGATTATTCATTCTATCTATCTATCTATCTATCTATCTATCTATCTATCTATCTATCTATCTATCTATCTATCTATCTATCTATCTATCTATCTATCTATCATTGCGTCTGCCTGTCTGTCTGTTTCTGTCAGTTTATTTATCTATTCGTCCTTACGTCTATCTGTCCGTTAGTCTGTCTCTCTGTCTGTCGTTGTCTTGGATGCTTGTGTTAAATTAAAAGATGAGAGATGAAGGTAGAACTTCAGACGGGCCTGAGTTTCCACTTCTTCAGACTCTGAAAATGAACTTTATTCGTTCTTTCCTTTATTTGTTCTGTCTTTTTTTAACAAATCTGTCTATCTAAACTCGTATCAATCTATCCCTCTACGAAGATGCATTATCAGATGTCACCATATAATCGTTCCCAGAAACAATTTGTCTTTCTCATTCCAATAACGACCTGACTCTGTTGCTTAGCAGCCTGGAACATCAACAATCAACATCACCATCAACAATCAACATCACCATCAACAATCAATGATGGACAAAAAAAAAGAACGAAATCCCTGCCCCCCCCCCCCCCCAACCCCTCTTCTTTTTCCCCTGACATCCACCCTCACCTCACCCACATACTTCATCAAAATTCACAGAACAAGATTCTGCCCCACATCAGACAGCTGGGCCCTCATGGCTCCACGGTCAGTTGTCCAGGATTACCAGCCAGTCCTCTGTTCTCCCTGTTCATAAATAAATCATTACGGCCGATTTCTGCAAACTGAGGCCAGAGATTTAGTAGCCGAATCTCCCAAAAGTCACGTATAAATTTCATTTGTGCAATCGATTTCTCACTCGACCCCGATACTCACAGCCTTCAGTGCAAGCAGAGGTTGGGGTGGGGAGGGGGGTTGAAAAAAAAAGGAGGGGGGGGGTGGATTGTGGCCAAGAATGAGTGGATTTGAATTATGTAAAATATGGCGATATGTCGACCCTTCAGCCGATGTTTGTGGCCTGCCTGGTACGGGGCTCTGACAAGATGAAAAGAAAGTCAGAGGGTTGACTAAACAGGTGTTCCCTCAGACGTTTACTAGTACTTTCACATTTTGATAATAGGGTAGTCATCATCATCGTCATCATCGTCATCAAAATTGAGGACAAAAGACACAAGAGGAAAGGGAGTGGTCGCTCTTGTAAACACAAACACTCCCTACTAAGGGCTGTGAAAGAAAATGTGTACAGCATTGCGTCTTGGGCTCCACCCCCCACCACCACCTCCCAACCATATCACCCACCCTACCTCCGCTCTGTTGAACGGCCATTCCGTTTTCACTCAGTACGGACTTCCTTATAAAGTGGAGATGCCATCCGAGTCTCTCAGCGATGGGCCGTCAGCATCCCTCTCTGATTAGGCCTGCCCGCTTGATATTACTATGACCTATAGTTCATAGTGTTACGCAACGTAGGGTATGCGTATATTAGGGGTAGGAGAAGGAAGACACATAAAAGGGGGTTGGGGGTTAGGTGGGATAAAAACTAGTAGTACGTATCAGTATAATATTTGTGGGGGGGGGGGTGGAATGTAATGCAATAAATAATCATTATCATCATAACCATCATCATCATTATCATCATCAACAAACGCAACAAATCAAGCAAATAAAACACAGCACGAAATCCACGGCCCACCCACCGTATAATGTGTCCCTTACTGCAGCTGGACGAGCGATTGCCTAGCTGCCTCAGAACAACGCGCTAGCTAATGCTATAAAATTACACTGTAATCAGTGACCAAAAGATAGGAACTGGCGTCGATCTACAGGTAGCTTTTTTTTTCCTGGAGATTGGAGATCTTCCTAACTTGTTTTCGTTCGTTACTCACACACAGTAAAGCGTAAGAGAGACGTGAAACAAGCACACAGTCGAGAGCAAAGACGCTGTCCGATCTGGCTGACATGCCGGCGTTAGAACTGGCTAACCATAACTGACCAAGACCCTCCTGTCCCACCTCTCCTTTGGAAGGCCTCAGTAGCAAGCCTAGGCTGGCTAGCGGGGGGGGGGGGGGGGGGGAAGGGATCGCCATAGTCACCACGGAGGTGGAGCCTGCTAAAGGAGCACTGCATATCTCGTGTTTTCTAGTCCCACTCAGGGACTGATGCCGCTGTAACCCGCTCCCAATCCGACACGATGCTGTGTCCCAACATCTTCATACCGCATTGGCTGCAAGGAGCATCAGGTTCAGCGAGATAGGAGAGGAAGAAAACAGTCAACTGTACGATCGCAAATTTCAATTCTAGATTTTTTTTTTACGTAGTATTTAGCCCCAGCAGCGGTCGACTGGCGATGCCTAGAAGCATTATACGTTATTAATTATTATTTAACCATTATTTCGTTACTCAAAACCAATTAAAACAGCCATCTATAGCAACCCTTTTGCAAACTTAAATGGCGCACTTGCAGACCCTTCCTTTAGCTGCACACTATGTTACTTCAGAGCTGGTCATCGACTGCCACTCTCTTTTCCAATATTCACCTTTTTTTCCAGAAAATAATTAAAACACAGTGTTTCCAAACCTTTTTTTTGTACCCAAGGACCATTTTCCCATCAACATAGAAGTTGCGAACCACCATTTTAAATACAATATCACAATGTAATAAGCCTTTATTTGGTTGTATTCAATAGATGGCACTTCATTCCACACCGATAACGTAAGGGCGAACGGAAAAATAATGGTCCGAGGACCATTTGTGACTTCGCGAATCATAGGGTGGGAGCCACTGAAACACACAAGTAAAATAATACTGTAACTTTCTTCCACATTTTGGGTATTTGTGGTAAAATACATTAATAGCTCAAATAGCTTACATGCCAGAGAGAGAGAGAGAGAGAGAGAGAGAGTGAAAGAGAGAGAGAGAGGGTGAAAGAGAGAGAAAGTGAGAGAGAGAGAGTGAAAGAGAGAGAGAGAGTGAAAGAGAGAGGGTGAAAGAGAGAGAGTGAAAGAGAGAGGGCGAAAGAGAGAGAGAGTGAAAGAGAGAGAGAGAGTGAGAGAGAGAGTGAAAGAGAGAGAGAGAGAAAAAGAGAGAGAGAGAAAAAGAGAGAGAGAGAGTGAAAGAGAGAGTGAGAGAGTGAAAGAGAAGAAGAAAAAATGTGTCTTTTCCCTCTATCCCTTGTCTTGCTTTCACTCCTTCTTTCTTTTTAATCGCTGTCTTGCTTTCTTTCTTTCTATTTTTTTTTATTTGACTATCTTGCTTTCTGTCTTTCCTCCTTTCTATCTTCTGTTTTGCTTTTTCTCTTTCCCTCTCTTTTTCCTTATCTTGTTTCTTTAACTCCCCCCCCCCATCCCCACAGTCCTAACTACTTCTCTTTCTATCACTTACTCAGCTCAATACAAATCTGCCTCTTTATTTATCTGTCTTTATTATCTGGATCTAATTGTGTTTGCTCTATGAATATTTTCCATTTTTATCATTTCAGATTCCTTCTTTCGCTGTCTTATTCCTTTCTCTGGTCTTATCTTGCTTTTTTCTTCTCTGACTTGGTTTCTCTGTCTTGTTTTCTCTGTCCGCATGTATAGCGTTGTCTTTGTCTCTTTCTTTCGCTCCATCCCTGGTTTGCTTTTTTTTTCGTCTGTTTGCTTCTAAGTATCGCTGTTTGTTTTTTAAATTCTCTCTCATTCTTATCCCTCTTGCATTCTCTTTCTCTCTCTCTTTTTATTTCTTGCCTTGCTTTACTCATTGTCTTGCTTTCTCTCTTTTCATCTCTCTCGCTCTCTCTTTCTCTGTCTTTCCTTCTCTTTACCTCTGTCTTTTTTTTTCTTTCTATCTCTTTATCTCTGTATTGCTTTTTCTTTCTCTTCTCTTTTCTCTTTTGCTTTCTGTCTTGCTCTCTCATATCACAACCTCGCCAGCCACTGAGTTCTGTTCTAAAAGACCATAGTTCTAAACATAATTTATTAGATATTAGATCTCGTATCTTTTTAGAAATTATTTTAGTAAATATGTGACAGTGGAATGTCAGAAGAACTCCATTGGAAATGTATTTGTATGTATGTATGTACGTGTGCGTATGTACATGTGTGTGTGTGCGTATGTACATGTGTGTGCGTGTGTGTGCGCGCTATCTTGTTAAAATCAGTTACCTCTCATGCAGTTCATTATCCTACATTTGTGAATGTAATATTTTCAACTTGCATTCTTAGATATATATTTTTTCCATGTAATCTGTATACTTATATATATATATATATATATATATATATATATATATATATATATATATAAACCTTAAGTGCCCAGGGCACATGGGACTTCCGCAAGGGTTTTCCACAAACGCCTGTCCTTTGCCTTTTTCTCTGCTCTTGCCCAGGTGAGCTCTCTGTTGCTCAACATCCTTTCTTTTGTTCTTCTCCATGTCTCTTTTGGTCTACCCTTACTTCTGTTCCCCTGTGGTGTCCCATGTGGTACCCGGGATCTGCAAAGAATAGGACCACTGTACCCTACCACGCATGATCGTAAAAGGCGACTAAGGAGGGTTCAGCATAGGGCCAGCAACCCTATCTGGTAAAAACTATCAGACAGCTACAGAAACAGAAGCAAGGGAAAAAACAAATGCAGGTGGAAGGAATATATATATATATATAATATATATATATGAACATGCGTGTGTATATATGTATGTTAAAGCATCACACTGGAACACCTGGAGCAATTTCAACCAAATGAATTACACAGATGACTTACAGTATGGACAGTGCACCGTGTGGGTTAGATCATCCCTAGGGTCCCTGGAGGGGCCTGGGTTGTGGTGGTCGATCAATTACAAACAATATCCCACTGAAGTTTAGTACATCTGCTATCCAGGAGTGATTGTAGTTCATGTCATTAGAGAGAGAAGGGGAAGGGAAGAGAGGAGGAGAGAGATGGGGAGAGAGACAGAGCGAGAAAGAGTGAAGGAGAGAGATAGGGACAGAGAGAGATAGATCTGAGATCGCCATGTTGCTCCCACGGACAACTTTATGTTGCTTTCTCAAGACAGAGAGGGAGAGAGAAGAGGAGAGAGAGACATAGAGGGACAGAGAGGGACAGAGAGGGAAAGAGATAGATTTGAAATTTGCATGTTACTCCCACGGACAACTTTATGTTGCTTGCTCAAGGGAGAACGAACGAACTTTATTTTCAAAGGGTTAAGTATTGGGCACGCAAATCCGTCTAACATTCTGCCCTTCATCATACAGATTTCACTCAGTCACATTCATTCAGCATTTATTAATGAGCAATAATAATCATGAAGACACAATTAAATAAATATTAAAATTATCTCTTGTCCCTACACTTCACACTCCGATTTATGCAACAGCATGAAATAAACTTGCAGTCTTACATTCATTCAAAACTAAAATTTATAGAAAAGCTGTTAAAAAATAGAACAAGCAAAATATATTTTAAACTACTTTAGACTATGCTTAGGGAGGCATATAATCCATATCAAACAATGTTGACAAAGTTTAAAGTTATAAGAACGAATATTACTTGTAAGTTGTGCATAAGTTGGTAGAGCATTCCAAAGGTGGGCAGCTGAGTAAGAGAAGCTTTTTATTTAAAGATGTCAAGCCTTGGTTTTGGGAGAATACAAATGCTTAAGCGTTGACTGTGTTTTGGGTTGGATTTGAACAACGACCGCAGATAGGGTGGAGCATTGTGCGATAGAATTTTATGAATTAACTTGGCCTTGTTGAAAAGAAATTTCTTCTTGAAAGGTAGAGTATAAAGATGTTTGTCCTTATTTGTAATACTTGCTGGATGTTTGTCATCTTTAAGCTTTACTGCTCTTTTTTGAAGTGAGTAAAGTCTTTTCATGTTTGACATGGAACAACCATCCCAGACTATGGAACAGTAATCCAAGTGTGTTTGTATCTGTGATGTGTAGTATATTCTTTTGGTGTCTATGTCAAGAAAGTGTTTAATTTTAGTAAACTGGTAAACTTTTTGTGCAGTGAGTTTGGTTAGATTGTCTACATGAAGATTCTTTGTCTACATGAAGATTCCAGCTGAGGTGGTGGTCAATCATGAGACCTAGAGTTTTATGTTCAGTAAGATTCTCTATCTGTGAAGTTCCAGCATGGAGCTGTAGTGTGTTGTTGGTGAATGCGTTAATCTCTGTCTTGCTGTAATGAGCATGGATTTTGTTTTGCTGGTGTTTATTAGCATTCTGTTGTTGTTGCTCCAGTTAATTAGACTGTTTTTTTTTTCAATTTGAAGAGTTGACTCAAGGTTAATACTGTCATCGTCACTAGTGTAAACTGTGCAGTCATCAGCATAAAGGTCACAAGATGATTTTTTAAGATGAAGTGGAAGATCATTGACGTAGATGGTGAAAAGTAGAGGACCAAGAATAGATCCTTGTGGAACACCATTATTAAACATAGATGAACGTGACTTAGAGCTTTTGAGGGAAACTACCTGTTGTCTGTTGGAAAGAAAAGATGCAATAAATTTAGTCAAGTCAGGGTGTAATTTATAAGTCTCAAGCTTTCTAACTAAGATTTCATGATCAGTCATTCAAATGCTTTTTTTAAAGTCAACAAAGACAGCACTACATAATTTTTACTCGTTTATATTAGAGAGAGGGGGAGAGAGAGGGAGAGGGAGGGGGAGAGAGAGGGGGAGAGAGACACAGAGAGAAAGAGAGATAGATTTGAGATCACCATGTTTCTCACGCTGACAACTTTATGTTGCGTGCTCAAGGGAGAGAAGGGAGAGAGAGGGTGAGAGAAGGAGAGAGAGAGAGACAGAGGGAGAGAGAGGGAGAGAGAGGGTGAGAGAGGGAAAGAGAGGAGAGAGTGAGGTAGAGAGAGAGGGAGAGAGGGTGAGAGAGGGAAAGAGAGCGGAGAGAGTGAGGTAAAAAGAGAGGGAAAGAGTGAGGTAGAGAGAGAGGGAGAAAGAGAGAGAAGGAGGAAAATAGGGACAGAGAGGGAGAGAGACAGATCTGAGATCGCTATGTTTCTCCCATGCACATCTTTATATTGCTTGCTCAAAGGAGAGGAGGAGAGAGAGGGTGAGAAAGGGAAAGAGAGGGAGAGAGAGTTAGAGAGGGAGAGAGATAGGGCCATATATAGATTTGAGATCGCCATGTTTCTCCCGCGGACAACTTTATGTTGCTTGCTCAAGGGAGAGAGAGGGAGAGAGAGGGAGAGAATGGGAGAGAGATAGAGAGGGAGAGAGAGAGGGAGAGAAATAGATTTGAGATCGCCATGTTTCTCCCAAGGACAACTTTATGTTGCTTGCTCGAGAGAGAGAGAAAGAGAGAGAGGGAGAGAGAGAGAGAAAGAGAAAGAGGGAGAGAGAGAGAAAGAGAAAGAGGGAGAGAGATAGGGACAGAGAGAGAGGGAGAGAGATATGGACAGAGGGAGAGAGGGAGAGAGATAGAAATGGAGAGAGAGGGTGAGAGATATGGACAGAGAGAGGAAGAAAGATAGATTTGAGATCGCCATGTTTCTCCCACGGACAACTTTATGTTGCCTGCTCAAAGGTGTCTTCACTCAAGAATTTATTTCTTCTTGCTCCTGGAGGTGAAACTAAAAATGTTGTTTACAATCAAACCGTCTAGACTCTGCAGAATCGTCTAGAAGGTTGTGGAAATGAATATCGTAGAACCTTCTAGAAGATTGTGGAACTGAATAGACTTCTGCAGAACGTTCTAGAAGGTTGCGGCAATGAATAGAACTTTGTAGAACCGTCTAGAAGGTTGTGGAAATGAAGAGAACTTTGTTGATTGGGAGAAATAAATACCCGGACAACGTCGGGTACTCAGCTAATGTGTATATATATATGTAAATACATATATATTCATGCAATTTTGTATACCTTTTTAAATCGAGTGTGTGGGAAGCATGTAAGAAGGAATAATAAAGAGCAGAATGGAAGATGGGCCTGCGTGCCCAATTCTTTGCCATTTTAAAACAAAGATCATTCATTCATTCATTCTCTCTTTCTTTCTTGCCTTCTTTCTTGCTTTTTCTCTTTTCTCTTTTCTGCTTTCCCTTTCTCTCTATCTTACTTTCTCTCATTCACTCTTTCTTTCTTGCTTGCTTTTTTCCTCTTTTTGCTTTCTTTCTTTCTTTCTTTGTGTCTGAATTGCATTCTTTCTCTCTATCTCTTGTTTTTCTTTCTTTCTCTTTCTCTTAGTTGCATTCTTTCTCCCTATCTCTTTTTTGCTTTCTCCTTCTACCTGTCTTGCTTCCTCTTTTCCTTTGCCTTGCGTTCTCTCTTTCTCTCTCTTTATTTTTCATTTCTTTCACTCTTCCTCTAACCTTGTGTGTCTTCCTTTCTCTCTTTCTCTCTCCTTATCGTTATATTGTGGTCTCTCTTTCCTCCTCTTTCTGTGATGCTTTGTGTCTCTTTAATTCTGTCTAGCATCCTCTCTGTCTTGTTTATTTTATCATTCTCCGTCTTGTTCTCTTTCTCTCTCCTTATCGTTATATTGTGGTCTCTCTTTCCTCCTCTTTCTGTGATGCTTTGTGTCTCTTTAATTCTGTCTAGCATCCTCTCTGTCTTGTTTATTTTATCATTCTCCGTCTTGTTCTCTTTCTCTCTCTCTTCCCCTCCGTCTGTCTTGCTTTCTCTTTCTTTCTGTCTTATTTTTTCGTCCGTCTTTCTCTCATTTTTGCTATCTATCTGTCTATCTATCTATCTATCTATCTATCTATCTATCTATCTATCTATCTATCTATCTATCTATCTATCTATCTATCTATCTATCTATCTCATTTAATTCTCAGTCTTGTTTTTTCCTCTCATTCTTGCTTGTTCTCCTTCTTTCTCTTTATCTTGTTTTCACACACTCTCTCTCTTTCTCTCTTTTTCCTTCTCTTCGTCTTGCTCTCTCTTCCTCTCTATCTTGCCATCTTATTATCACTCTTACTCTCCACTTATCTCTCTCTTCCTCTCTATCTTGCCATCTTATTATCACTCTTACTCTCCACTTATCTCTCTCTTCCTCTCTATCTTGCCATCTTATTATCACTCTTACTCTCCACTTATCTCTGTCTTCCTCTCTATCTTGCCATCTTATTATCACTCTTACTCTCCACTTATCTCTCTCTCTTCCTCTCTATCTTGCCATCTTATTATCACTTACTCTCCACTTATCTCTGTCTTCCTCTCTATCTTGCCATCTTATTATCACTCTTACTCTCCACTTATCTCTGTCTTCCTCTCTATCTTGCCATCTTATTATCACTTTTACCCACCACTTATCTCTGTCTTTCTCCTCTTTTTTCTTTCTGTCTAGCTGCTTCTTTCTCCCTACCCTGTCATATCTTTCTCTTTGTCTGCTCTTTCATGGTATTGGACAGCTGTAGCTAGTCAAACTATTAATCCCAAGCCCGGAACAAATGATTTGTCACGTTGCTCCGAGCTCATACAAAACGTGGAGGCCAAACAAAGAAGTCCCACTCGCTGGCATAGTATCACGATCCATGTATCCATCCGCGCTCACTCTTTTCCTCCATCAAAGAAGGCCCCTTTAAACTGGCATATCTTAACATTTTGTACGACCGGGTCAGTGTGACCACTTAACTTCGAGCAATCCGTGATAATTAATTACAGTAATACAGTGCAAAAGCGGATACGTGAAAGCAGGATAAAACGAAGCCGAAGAGCAGCATGAGGAGGAAGGATGGTGACATATAAGGCAGTGATGCTCTTAGCAAAGACCTAAAACACACAACGGTTTTCGTAGCTACAGAAAAATAACCGCCTTAGCATTGGAAGATCGAAACTAAGGGGCGTGACCTCGAGATGTCGCACCCGCATTGCGCATGTCTGCAGTTAATTATAGAACAACCCAGCGAACAGAGAGCGCGGAAGAGATGGACGGTTCTACAAGGCAATTTGGATTTTAGTTCCGTTAGGAATAAAATGCGAAGTGAATAAAACAAAACGTGAGCACCAGCAATGTAGTGAGAGTAGATAATAAGTGAGCGGAAGAGGTCAAGGAATTTGTTTATCTTGGCAGCAGAGCAGCAGAAGATGGAGCCAACCATGAGGACATCAACAACAGGCTAACTGGACCGAACCAGTCCTGAGCAGTATGTGGAAATCCAGAAAACTCAGGATAAAGAGCAATGTCCTAGCTGCGCTGCTCTGCGGAAAACCACCAAACCTACTGAAAACAAACTGAATTCCTTCCAGACTAAATGTTTACGTAGGATTAGAGGAAACTTTTGGCCAACTACCACAGGAAATAACACCTTTCCGGTAGAGATACAGATGAAGCCATTGATTTCCATTTCGGAGTAAAGACGCTGGTGATGGTTGAGGACCGTGTTCGTGGTGACTGGTGATTCACTGCCAAAAAAAAAAAAAACATCACTGAGATGGAGACCACAGGGGAACAGGAGTTGGGGTAGAACAAAGGAGAACAACAACGGAGGTATTGTTGAGCACGAAAGGGCTCACCTGGGCAAGATCTTTAGAGCAAAAAACAAACAAATAAAAAGGCGAAAGGCAGGTATTAGCGCAAAACCATTGCGGAAATCCCATGTACTTTGGACACCTAGAGAGAGAGAGAGAGAGAGAGAGAGAGAATACATATACGATAAATTCCTATATATCATATGGTCATCACTGTTATCGTTAAAGCGTGGGAAATCCCTTTAAATGTTTCCAGAGTCTCTCAGGAAAAGTGGATCACAGCATAGGCGTTCTTACTTCGTTCGTAGCCCTGATGACAGTTTATTTTTGTCTATTAGAGAGCTACGGCAGCGTGGACAAAACCCGCTGTTATTAGCCCGAATACGTAAAACATTGTATATTTGTTAAAACTAAAACTCATGTGTGAGATCAAATAAAAAAAATGATGATGTGATTTCTCTTTGTTTTGAGCGCACTATGTCTCTTTGTTACTTGGTGGGAGACGAAATGCTCTACTATCACAGTTCAAATATACACCAAATCATAGCTTGCTTAAGAGCTGACGAACCATAGCAGGCCAAGACCCTATTCGACTTCCTAGTGCTGCTTCTTGGAAACAGACAGAATCTTTTCAAGTGAATAGGGATCGGAGTGGAAAGACGAAACTGATAAAAAAAAAATACATCAAGTCGAAGTCAGATGTGCTGGACTGAAAGTAAAATACATCAAGTCGAAGTCAGATGTGCTGGACTGAAAGTCACGCAGCTGCGGCACACCGACGAAGAAGAAGCAGAAGAAGAAGAAGAAGAAGCGAGACCTCATAACATACCTGAAAATCTCATCAACATCCCAAAATATCATGTAAAATAGCGCATTCTAACTTTCTAATTGGTTGGCTGAGTGGTTAGGCGCTCGGTTTCACTAATCTGATGGTACATGGTTCAAGTCCCAGCAAGTGGGATTTTCTTTCTGGAACACACCGAAAAGGTCCAGAGGCCCACCCGACCTCTAAAAATTTGCACAAGAGAAATGTTGTATGCGACCAGGCGTGACACTGACCACATCACACTTTCATTTTCTTGGAAATATCGGCCTTACACCGTATCCCCTTAATGCCTTGGAAATATCGGCCTTACACCGTATCCCCTAAATGCCTTGGAAATATCGGCCTTACATCGTATCCCCTAAATGACTTGGAAATATCGGCCTTACACCGTATCCCCTAAATGCCTTGGAAATATCGGCTTTAAAGAGTATCCCCTGAATGCCAATGGCACTGAAGCGGTGGTTTTACCTTTTTTTAAAATACCTTTTTAATAATCTGAACACAGAGGAAATGAAATGATATGAAAAAAGACAACGAAGGATGAGTACCCACACCATTCTGAAGTCTCTGAATAATACGAGTAACAAACCCATGTAGGTCTAGTAAAAGTCCCCACATAAGACTTCAGCTAGATGACCTGGTTCCGTCCTTTACGCCATCTTCTGCTATTTACACAGGACAGAACGCTCCGTGCAATCAGTCACTCGAGCTTGCACAAGCTTGCAACTTCTTAACATCGTTCCGCTACAGCAAATTGATGATTTTCTGCAAGTTCGTAACATCTGACAACAGTTTGTTGATTATTACAAAATATACCATCTCTCTCTCTCTCTCTCTCTCTCCTCTCTCTCTCTCTCTCTCTCTCTCTCTCAACAGAGCTCATCTTTGAAGCTCTTCTGGCAGTGGAGGTAAGTAAACACGCAGTCTGAGATATGAACTCAATTCTGAGATTTAGAAAGAGAGGAAGTGAGGATCCTTGACTACCCCTGACGGTGATGAGGCAAACCTCTTGGAGAGTTGCGCATTCTGAATTCTCTTTTTTGGAAGAAAAAAAAAGTGAAAGTATTTCTTATTTTATTTCTATTAACTGAGCCTTGCGGGAGGGGGAGAGGGGGAGAGAGAGGGAAAAAGGGGGGGGGGGGGTTAAGGAGGAGGTGTTCCAGGACCGGTGTTGTATTAGGACTATTCTGGAAGAGTGATGGGGAGGGGGAGGGTTTGTTTGAAGGGAATGTCAGGGATCTATTGTTGTCTTTCTGACTACAAGATGTAAAAAAAAAAGAAAAAAATGGACGAAGCGA
The DNA here is from genome assembly GCA_009760885.1 of Achatina immaculata. Taxonomy (NCBI): domain Eukaryota; kingdom Metazoa; phylum Mollusca; class Gastropoda; order Stylommatophora; family Achatinidae; genus Lissachatina; species Lissachatina immaculata. The sequence goes on from CM019694.1 coordinate 4,726,003, forward strand.
AAGACGACGGCGACGACAAAGAAAAAGAAGAAGAAGAAGTCAAATATAAACAACAAAGAGAAGGATCACGATGCCCGGCGAATCGAAGTTTCAGACTTTGTATGCTGAAATGTCTATCAGATTTTGTATGGTGAAATGTATATCAGACTTTGTATGTTGAAATGAATTAACATCACTGCTGTATTTAGACCAACAAGCAGCAGTAAGAATAAATGGTGAAACAACAAGTTGGTTTGACATAAAACAAGGGGTCCGTCAGGGGTGCATATTGTCACCCTACTTATTTAACTTGTATACTGAAAATATAATGAGGAATGTTAGAGAAGATGTAGACAAAGAATATTACGATGCCATAACAGTTGGAGGTTATGAAATACCAGAGATTAGATATGCTGATGACACAGTATTGCTGTCCACAACACAAGAAGGAATGGAAAAACTAATTATGTCAGTCCGCAAGAACAGCGAAGAGCAGAACCTCTATCTTAATGCAAAGAAAACTAAAGTGATGACAACTGACAAAACAAACAAGGCAACTGAAATATGTATCAATGAGGAAAAACTGGAAGAAGTGGAGAGTTTTGAATATCTTGGATCACTACTAACTAATAATGGAGATAAAATGAGGGAAATTAAAAGGAGGACATCTATTGCTCTTCAGAAAGTAAAACAAATAAAGAATCTGTGGAGAGGAGCAGACAGAACCACAAAAATAAGATTTTTAAGGGCATGCATCTTTCCTATCGCAACATATGCCTGTGAGACCTGGACACTTAACAAAACAGCTGAGAAGCACATAAATGCCTTTGAATGTAAATGCTATAGAAGAGTTCTCCAAATATCGTGGACACAAAAAAGAACAAATATATCTATACTACAAGAGCTTAATATTGAAGAAGGCTGGCTAGTAAAGAGGATTAAAGAGAGAAAACTTAAATATTTTGGCCACATTAAACGTCATGATAATTTAGAGAAGACCGTATTGGAAGGATACATAATGGGAAAAAGAAAAAGAGGAAGACCGAAACGAAGATGGCTGCAAGACATCGTTGATGATCTGGAAATGGATGCAGCAGCAGCAGGCCATCTTGCTCACAACCGAGAGGCCTACAGGAGTGCTGTTTGGGAGGCAAAGTTCCGCAAGGGACATGCAAAGGAATGAATGAATGAATGAATGTTGAAATGCCTATCAGACTTTGTATGCTGAAATGTCTATCAGACTTTGTATGCTGAAATGTCTATCAGACTTTGTTTGCTGAAATGTCTTTCAGACTTTGTATGCTGAAATGCCTATCAGACTTTGTATGCTGAAATGTCTATCAGACTTTGTATGCTGAAATGTCTATCAGACTTTGTATGCTGAAATATCTATCAGACTTTGTATGCTGAAATGTCTATCAGACTTTGTATGCTGAAATGTCTATCAGACTTTGTATACTGAAATGTCTATCAGACTTTGTGTGCTGAAATGTCTATCAGACTTTGTATGTTGAAATGCCTATCAGACTTTGTATGGTGAAATGTCTATCAGACTTTGTATGCTGAAATGCCTATCAGACTTTGTATGGTGAAATGTCTATCAGACTTTGTATGTTGAAATGTCTATCAGACTTTGTATGCTGAAATGTCTAGACCGGGTGTGTCGAACCTTTTCGGGCGGAGTGCCTTCCAGCATGTTATAATTTTCTCTTTTGTGTTTTTAATCGTTCCGGGTATGTCATTAAGATTTTTGCTTTTGCATCTTTAAAAGTCTGACTCAGATCTTGAGTTATCGCATCTCCTGACTCAGATCTTGAGTTATCGCATCTCCTGACTCAGATCTTGAGTTATCGCATCTCCAAAACATTTGCATTGGTGCCTTTAAAAAAAAAACATTTGTGCCATGGATTCGCTCCTGCTGGCCTGGACCTTTCTCCCGAGTCGTCTGTTGAAGCTGACATGCTAGAAGATACACAAAGGAACTTGGTATTTATCATCGGGTGCTTATTCTGTTGTACATCGCGAGTACATAATTTTTTAAAAAAACGAGAGAGAGGAAGACCAAGGAGAAGATGGCTGCAAGACATTGCTGATAATCAGCGAATGGATGCATTTGCAGCTGGGAATCATGCTTACAACAGAAAGGCTTACAAGAGAGCTGTTATTCAGGCAAAGTTACATAAGGGACATGCAAATGACTGATTGACTGACGTCACGGGCTGTTTGAAAAACTGAGGAGAAGGCATTTAGAAACAGTCACGATTGTTAGAAGCTCCAAATTACTGCAGATTCCCAGTGCAAGTACAGAATGTAAGATTGTCTAGTTCCTCTGTTCGGAAATGGGTCTATCGCAATCAGGATCTTCTCATATCCGCTTGGCCGAAATGTTTCCTTTGCCGCATCAGAACGGCTGTTATAGTCGGCGTAGACACTCCAAGCACCAGCGACAATTCCCTGGCAGATTCTTCTTCTCTTAGAACCTTGCCAGAATTGGCAGCGGTTATCTTTTTTTTTTTTTTTGGATACTCAACTGCTGAAGCAAGAATTCAGCTAAACTGGAACTATATATTAACAGGCGAAAAACAAAGATAATGAAAAGTAATAAGTGCAAGCAATAGCCTCATAGTAATGTAACTCAGGGAATGTCAATTAAGGAAGTATAGTATTTCACAAATTTAGGCAGCATAATGGATAAATACGGAGAAAAGGAAAAGGATGTTAAAGTTAGAATAACCAAGGCCAGGACAGCATTTATCCAACTTAACAAAATATGATCATCTAAGAACATCAAAACAAGAACCAAACTTAGGCTTTTCAATACAAACTTAAAGACTGTCCTGCTATATGGTTCGGAGATATGGATTATGACTAAAACAACACAACAGAGAATACATATATTCATGAACTATTGGTTGAGGATGATTTTAAACATTAAATGGCAGGACAAGATCAGGAATGAGGAGATCTGTGAAAAGGCAGGACAAGAACCTATGAACCTACAAATCATGTCCAGGAAATGGAGGTGGATTGGCGACACTCTGAGAAAACCCGACACCAGCATAGCAAGACAGGCACTGACATGGAATCCTCAAGGAAACAGAAAACGAGGAAGATCTAGACTTACTTGGAGAAGAGAAATTATGACAGTACTCAGAGACAAGGGATACAAATGGAAGGAAGCAGAGAATAATTCAAAGAACAGGGATGACTGGAGAGCCTATATCCCTGGCCTATGCTCTCAAAGGAGTGAAAGGCGATGATGATGATGATGATGATGAAGGATCTTTAACGAGCACAGCAATGTACACGGACGTACGGTCCCACAGACTACAGACCAGGGGGGATTTACTGCTGCAAGATTCGCCAGAAAATATACCTGTTATTACTTACGGGATTCGAACCGGTGATTTCCAACACTCTAGGCGAACATCTGACTACAAGACCACACAGACCCTCCCTCCCTCCCTCCCTCCCCCCGACCCCTCCGTAATGAAGGTAAATGACCACAGATTGAATTCTACTACTGCACAGTAGATATTCCAGAATGTGCGAGGCTGCGAGTGCAACTTTGTTATATACATGTTGTTACTTCCTGTTATTTCAATACGTGGATAAGAATGAAAAAAATAAATGTTTTATTATCTCAGTTTTATTTCATATCTAATTATGCTTGTTACATGCATAACATATTTTTAACAAGTCATGCAGAAATGCCTGAAACAGAGTGAAAGTTGGAATGACAAAGGCCAGAATGCCAGACAAGGCCGCAAGTCCTCCAGTCCTTCTCTCTGAAAATAAATGGGGGGGGGGGGGGGGGGCCTTTCATTCTTTCGTTCACTGGGTGCAGTTTTGAGAGAAAACATGCCCACGCCTGGAAACTATAACATCACGGGATGACTAACTGAATCTCAACTTCATGGATACTCGAACTAGAATGTTTATGCTCCACAGAAACTGACTATGCCAACATCTACAGTTGTGGGCTCCCCGGAATTGACCAAACACCTGTTCTTTGAGACCGCTCTTACATGGTTGCGTGGTCTTGGAGTTAGACGTTCCCTTCGAGTGTTGAAGAATAAGGGTTCGAATCCCTCAAGAAGTGGTAGGGATTTTTTTTATTCGTGAATCCGGCAAACAATAAATTTTCCTGGTCTATGTGACTCAACGTCTCTGCGCATGTCAAAAATACTTTAAAAGGTAAAAGGTAAAAGGTAAAATCCCTGGTTTCCATGCCATTAAGTCATACCGAGGATACGGCGTTAGGTCTTAGGCACATGAAAGTTTTATATGGTCAATAAGTTAGGCTTTAGGCACGTGAAAGTGTGATGTGATCAATAAATTAGGTTTTAGGCACGTGAAAGTGTGATTTGGTCAATATGTTAGGCTTTAGATACATGAAAGTGTGATGTGGTCAATATGTTAGGCTTTAGGTACATGAAAGTGTGATGTGGTCAATATGTTAGGCTTTAGGTACATGAAAGTGTGATGTGGTCAATATGTTAGGTTTTAGGTACATGAAAGTGTGATGTGATCAATAAGTTAGGCTTTAGGTACATGAAAATGTGATGTGGTCAATATGTTAGGCTTTAGGTACATGAAAGTGTGATGTGATCAATAAGTTAGGCTTTAGGTACATGAAAATGTGATGTGGTCAATATGTTAGGCTTTAGGTACATGAAAGTGTGATGTGGTCAATAGCACGCCTTTTCGCATTTACCTTACTAGATTTCTCTGTTACCCATTTTTAGAGGCTATGTGGATCCTGGGGCCCCTTTGGTGTAGTGGTACCATGAACAAATTCCCACTGCTGGAATTTGAACCCTGTACCACTGGATTAGTGGACCAAGCGCCTAGCCTCTCACCCAACCAGACCGCCTGAAAATGAACCTTTTTGGAAATTGGACATCGCAAAGAGTAACCCAGTCGGCTGATCATCATCATCATGTGCCGTACTGACTGGCGTTGGCTATTATGCTTCTCCAGAGTACCCGATCCTTCATGCAGGCCATCAGTTCAGTTGGTGATCTCCTCTCACACCATCCCGTCAGACTGTCCAGTATCATTTCTCTTGGTCTTCCTCTTGATCTTCTTCCTTCTATTTTTCCTGTTGTTATAATATTTTCGGCTGGTGCCCAGGCTATATTCTTGGGAAAATGGGCACAGGCGCCTGGAGTGGCTATAATGAGAGCGACACCAGTTCAGAATGGGGACAACATGATTGGGGCGAAGCCGTTTTCTAACAACGAACGAAAGAATGAATACCTGTCGTAACATTTATAAAGTAAAATTCATTTTTTTTTCTTCCCTACCTGAGCTCCTCTAAATCCAGGCCCGAATCACAGAAGCCAACACGTAACCACCACAGCCAGCGATTCAAAGACCTGATGCGAAATAATGTCCTCGAAGAAGCTCGTTACACATACAGAGAGAAAGTAGCCAGTTCGAGCGAGTTCTCGTTGAACAACGGACGAGAAAAAACGAGATTTGGAAAAACCTTCATGCTAAATAATCTTCCGCAACATTAAGGAAGACACTTTCGAATCCAGTCAGATATTGATCATACACAACAGACTTGTTCCAGCCGTAGAAATAATTCTAAATGTCACAAATGTATCTCAAATTATTATTACTTTGGTAAATCGAGTATACAGAAAACGTCAAACTTCACTAAGGAAGCATTCTCCGATTACTAAAACATTATTAATAAAATGAGAAAAGAGCAGAATTGAAGCACCTACAACCTAAATTTTAAATATAATTCGTAAAAAAAGATATAAAACTTCATATTTGCCTACAGCCACTCAACATCCACAGACAAACAAACAGACAGACATGAGAGCCAGTCAGCGGTAGAAGCCAAGTAAACGATTATGCTGAAGCGAGTGGTTTTCCCTCTCGTCTTGTCCTCCGTATGGCTGCGTCAGCATAGAAAACTCCACTCCCAGTAGCCAAGCTCATTCCACGAGCCGGTGTTACACAGGCATAGTTCATGTCTGTCTTGTATATTCTTGCTATAAACACCACACACACCAAACTCTATCAAGGATTCAAATTTCTCGGGGGGGATTTACGTGAAAGAAGTATAAAAATCAGCTTCCAGATTTACGTTTTGAAGAAATGTAGTTCAATTTAAAGAAAACCTTGGAGCATTAGTAATTTCTGATGGGAAATGCAGAACAGAAATTAGGAACAAAAAAGGCCAGACAAGTTTTTTCAGAGAATGAGAAACATATTATGCAGCACGCTCTTCTTAATGAATATTAAAAAACGAGTCCTAAAATGCTATATTGCGTCTAACGTTATTATATAGAAGTGAATCATAGACAATAGGCAGGTCCCCACAAGGATCATTGGAAGCAGCAGAAATGTGGTTTATCAGAAGAATGTTGCGAGTTCCCTGGACAACAAGGATTGCTAAAGAAGAATGTATGAGAAGAGTAGGAGAGACACAAATTTTAAAAATGTCAACAACAAAAAATACGAGAGAGGCAATGTACTGTGATAGGACATGCAATGAGAAGAGAGGGCATTGAAAATAATGTAACAACAGGAAAAAAAAACAGAGGGAAGAAGAGCCAAGGAAAGACGGAGAGAAATTATACTGGATAGTTTGATGAGATGGCATGAGATGATAACCATCAACTGAACTGACGGCTTGCATGAAGGATCGCGGCACTATGGAGAACACAATAGCCAACTCCAGTCGGCACGGCACATGATGATAATGATGAATCAGAGAGATGGACATATTTACTGCCACATCTTTCCTGGACCAGTCCGGGGCGGGCAGACTTACACTGTGAATAATATAACAATAAATACATTTTCAGCAAACTTCTGTTATTGTAATTTTTTTTTAGCTCATTTATAACCTAAAATCCGCACTCTTTTCAGCGGATTATGCTGGAACTGTATACTGATTCTTTCCATGAACAAGAAGAAAATGGAAGTTATGGTCTTCTCAAGTAAAAAAAAAGACGATCCCTGAATGTAAAACAACAGTAAACGGCACAATCCTGAAACAGTTGGACAAGTTTAGAAGTTTGGGAGACTCTTTATGACCTCAGATGGAAGATACCTAACTGAGATCAATTAATGAAGTACAACGCCAACTGGAAGCCACTGAAATGTAGTTCCTGATAAGAAATCTAAGAATATCATGGACAGCAAATAAGTCAAATGAGGAGGCTCTGAGAGAAGCTGGAGAGATGAGGCCAAGCAATAACAAAAGTCAGGGAAAAAAAAGACAATCCAAATTCATAGGACACGTTCTACGACGAAGTAAGCTGTGACAACAGAAAAGACAGAAGGCAAAAGAGATCGAGGTAGACAGAAAGTGCTGGACGAACTAACAATATGGTGCACGGACAGAGCACGCCGGCACAGCTAATAATCAGCACGCAGAACAGAGAAGTATGGGAAAGCATGATCTCCAACGCCAGTCGGCAGGGCAATAAATAGATGGATACTGAAAGACAAGACCAAGTTTCTAGATGCTGCTAGCATAGTCCACGCTCTAGGAAATGCCATCTACAAAAATAATTAAAATGTATAAAACTATATCCTTAAAAGATCATGACCACGTCCCCTTGAAATCTGCCCATTAGAGCAGCTGCCTATTTGCCCCTGTAGCTTGGAATGAAAATTAAAAAAAGGTTATAATGGCTTTGTGTTACAGAATGACTATTCTATGACAGAATGGGGGCTTGGAACTCAGTTGTTGTGGTCAAAAAGGTGTTGACCACAGCTCAGCTGTTTAAGCAAGCACGGACTAAGATATATCTCCGTGTTCCCATTGGCTAGGTCAGTCACGGGGTCTGAGCTTGTGGTGTGCACGAAAAGAGCTCTGTTGATGTTGAAGTGATAGGACGTATGTTGGTTTGTTCTGGGATGTTTGCTAGGATTGCTTGGTTCGTATTGTCATTTTCTGGTTGGTTGTCCTTTTCAGGACAAATTGTGGCAGAGTTTAGCATGTAGTGGTTGTAGTTGGTTTGTTATTTTTAAGACACATGTCGTAAAGTTTATCATGTACAGTCTGTGTGTTTCTTTTGAAGAAATATGTGATTCTCGACCGAAAGGATATATTGATGTTTTCAGTATACATGAGGTTAGCATGCCTTTCGACGTTTTGTGTGATAGCGTGAGTGTCCCATGGCAATGGTAATCGTCCGGACAGCTTTCTCGTATTCGTTGCTGATTGTTTCCATCAGTTTTCAGTCACCACGTCCATCAGCAACACTCATTCACAAGTTGAGTTTTTCTTCAATAAACTTTTGTTACGTTTTGTATGTATTGAATCCTGTAGTATTTTGGATTAATGTTGAGCGTTGGTAATAACTGTTGGTATTAACGTTGAGTTGCTGCTCAAGTAACTGATCGTGTTCGCATACTGACTTGTAGCGGTATGTCATTGTCACCTGACTTTTCGTTTGTTCAGTCAGTCAATCATTTGCATGTCCCTTGCGTAACTGTGCTTCTCTAACAGCTCTCCTGTAGGCCTCTCGGTTGTAAGCAAGATGTCCTGCTGCTGATGCATTCATCATTATCATCATCATCATCATCACCACCAGCACTATCATCATCATCATCAGGTGCCGTGCCGACTGGCGTTGGCTATTATGCTTCTCCAGAGTACACGATCCTTCATGCAGGTCTTCAGCTCAGTTGGCGATCTCCTCTCACACCATCCCGTCGGACTGTCCAGCATCATTTCTCTTGGCCTTCCTCTTGATTTTCTTCCCTCTATTTTTCCTGTTGTAATATTTTCAATGCCCCTCTTTCTCATTGCTTGTCCTATAAAAGTACATTGTCTCTCTCTCTCTTATTTTTTTGACAATATTCTGTGTCTTTCCAGCTCTTCTCATACATTCTTCATTAGTTATTTTTGCTGTCCAGGGAATTCGCAACATTCTTCTAATAAACCACATTTCTGCTGCTTCCAATGATTTTTGTGCAGATTTGCCTATTGTCCATGATTCACTTCCATATAACAAGATAGGTTCAATATAGCATTTTAGGACTCGTTTTCTAACATTCATTGATAAGGATGTGTTGGATAATATGTTTCTCATTCTCTTGGCCTATTCTGTTCCTAATTTCTGTTCTGCATTTCCCATCTGAAGCTATTACTGCTCCAAGGTATTTGAATTTCTGCACCGGTTTTAGATTAATTCAGTTTACTTTTATACTGCATGTTGGTGGATTCTGTTTCTTAGATATATCCATAGTCTCTGTCTTTTTTATGTTTAAAATAAGGCCTTTCTGTTCACGTCCTTTAGTGACTTTATCCAAGAGATTTTGCAGGTCTTGTTGGTTCTCAGCTATCAGTACTGTGTCGTCAGTATACCAAAGGTTGTTAATATTGTATCCTCCAATTTTTATGCCTGGTTCTGTGATGATTGTTCTTAGAATATTCTCGCTGTACAGAGAAAAAAGGTCTGGAGACAGTACACATCCCTGTCGCACCCCTTGTTTTATAGGTTGATATTTTCTAGTTCTATTTTTAACTCGAACTGCTGCTTCTTACTGCCAGTATAGATGTTTTACAATCCTCAGGTCTTTGCCGTATATATTGATGTCTTTAAGCATTTTAATAATTTCATTATGTTTTACCTTGTCGAATGCCTTGGTGTAATCAATGAAGCATAAGTAGATATCTTTCTGTATTTCTAAAGCTCTTTCTATTAGTGTTCGTAAAGCATAAATGGCATTGTGTTCCCTTTCCTTCAACAAATCCAAACTGTTCAATGTTATTTCCATTTTAATCTTTTTCTTTGTTCTTCTCATAATAATTCTCAGAAGTAGCGTCGTTGTGTGACATGAGAGGCTGATAGTCCGGTGATCATCACATTCTTTTTCTCCTGGTTTTTTTGGTAGTGCTATAAACGTGGATTTAAGCAGGTCACTGGGAATATAACCAAAGTTGTAAATGTCATTCAGTAACTTGGTTATTATATTTGTTGCTGTCTCCTCTAGCGCCTCTATTTCTTCTGTTGTTATATTATCAGGCCCAGTTGCTTTTCCTTTCTTCGTGTGTTTGATGGCATCTATGATTTCATCTTCAAGTATTGATGGTCCATCACAGTTTTCAGTATTCGGTGTTAATTCTAGTCTTTCTCCTCCATATAGCTCACCGATATACTCTGTCCACCTGTCCACAATGTTTTCTTTTCCCATTAACATTTTACCTTCTTTTGATTTCAGGCATCCTGTGGTATATTTTGTTTTCCTGCCTGTGAGTTCACTAATTCGCTTGTGCATGTTTTTGCTGTCTTTATTATGGGAGTCCTCTATTTGTCTGCACTGTTCATTTAACCACGCTTCCTTTGCTTCTCTGCATTAGCGTCTTATTTCTTTATTTATCTTGCTATATTTTTCTTGGTTATTTTTACTCCTCTTCCTCTTGTCCATCAGTCCTAAGATGTCGTCTGTCATCCATTTATTTTTAGGGGCTTCTTTTTCGGTAGTATTATCCCCTTAATAGTTTGGTGGATAGAATCTTTTAACATTGCCCATTGTTCATCTATACTATTTATCTTTGCTATTGCATTGTATCTATTTGTTATAATAACTTTGTATTGTTCTCGCAGTTCTTGGTCATTTTTAAGGAATTCTGTATTCAGTTTGATGTTTCTCACTTTTCTGTGTGCTTTCTTTAGCTTTATTCTAATTTTTCCACAGAGTAGGTCGTGGTCACTATTGCAGTCGGCTCCTGGCATGGTTTCTGTTGTCAGTATTGCATTCTGGAATCGTTTGTTGATTAATGCGTAGTCTATCTGGTTAAAAGTCTTTTTGCCTGGGCTGCACTACATTGCCAGTCTTCGGGGATGTTGTTTAAACCAGGTGTTTCCTACAACCATGCTATGTATGCCCATTCAATTAATTTACTACCTCTGTCAGTCCTCTCCCCCAGTCCATAGTCACCAACGATGTCTGAAGTTCTTCCTTTACCAACTTTGGCATTAAAATCTCCCATGACTATGGTAACTTCATGTGACTTTGTGTGTTTCAGGGCTGTCTCTATGTCATTATAAAATAGCTGCACATCTTTTTCAGAATTTTCAGATGTTGTAGCGTACACTTGTATAATATTTATGTTTATTGGTCGTCTTTTTAGTTGGACTAGCAGGACTCGGCCCGAGATGTTCAAATATCCTACAACTGTCCTTGCTCTTTGTTCGTCAAATATCAATCCTACTCCTCGTTCATGTTTCTCACTTCCTGAATATATTATTGTATATTTATCAGAGTTTATCTCCCCTGCACTTGTCCATCTAACTTCACTCAATCCTAATATGTTGATCTTTATCTTTTCCATTTCCCTCTTTACATTTTCTAATTTTCCAGCCTGTAATAAAGTTCTAACAATCCATGTTACTATTTTGAACTTGTTAGTTTTGCTACCAGTGGCTTTATGACGATTTGGCCTCACCTGTGGCTCGTGAGCTGCCCTACCGGACGAGGCTGTTCCAGAGAAACATCCATTAACGTCGTTCATGACAAATCTATTACTCTGAATACGCATAAAAGTTCTTGGGAGCTACAACAGTAGTTTCCCGTTGCCTTCTGTCGGTTTGTGTACGGACTCTCCGCCTGCTTATTTGATGCATCCATTTGCAGATTATCAACGATGTCTTGCAGCCATCTTCGCCTTGGTCTTCTTCTCTTCCCCCCCCCCCCATTATGCACCCTTCCAACCCGGTCTTCTCTAAATTCTCATGACGTTTAATGTGTCCAAAATATTTAAGTTTTCTATGTTTGGTTCTCTTTACTAGCCAGCCTTTTATTGTAGTATGGATATATTTCCTTTGATACATGGTGTATATCACTGTAAGGTCTTGGTGTCACTTGTGAAGCAGTTAAGCAAAGTATCTCCTCAGTAAATACTGGCGTAAAGTGTTCAAGAGGCACACACTAGTTCAGCTGGAGGCACACACTAGTTCAGCTGGAGGCACACACTAGTTCAGCTGGAGGCACACACTAGTTCAGCTGGAGGCACACACTAGTTCAGCTGGAGGCACACACTAGTTCAGCTGGAGGCACACACTAGTTCAGCTGGAGGCACACACTAGTTCAGCTGGAGGCACACACTAGTTCAGCTGGTGTATAACACTTCAACACACCATCGCATAGTAGATGCAATACAGATCAATGTTTGCAATACATCTTTATTTGTTCCATTCTCAGAATGAACCTAAGAATAGGCCTTTTCGATAAGGTCCACTACCCTTGGAAGATAAGCTGAGTTATCGTAGCATCTCGACAAATTTCTAGCTTCGTTGGTCTTGTAAGAGCTCCAGCTATAAAATCCGGTCTTGGGGATTACATGCCCTAGACACAGTTGAGAGTGAGACTTTAGCAATCGTGTCATGAGCGCTTGTATGAAAGAATGCTTAGTGTCCTTACAGTGAGAGGAGGTGGACTAAACTGAGGGGAGAGAGAGGTGGGGGGGGGGAGAGATAGAGAGAAGAAGATTGAGAATGAGAGGAAGAGACAAAAAGAAAGAGAGAGAGAGAGAGATACACGAAGAGAGAAAAATGACTACTGAACGTGCCTTCTGAGTTCTGTCCCCTTGTCTGCCGCTTTCCCTATGTAAAACATAAACATAAAGAAAGAAGTAGCCAATGTTGAAGGGAGTGTCCTCCAGACAAATGATAAGATAATAAAGGGTGAGGACTTGAGATTAGAGGATTGTTGAAATAAATAAATAAGGACACAGGGGGAGATTAGGTAAGATGGAAAAAAAGAGAAATGAACTAGAGAATGATAGATGGACGGAAGCTGAGAACGATGCCAGGAGCTAGAGAAGGATAGAGAAAGATGGAGGTGACAACACTGTCCGATCTGACAATAAGCTACCAATAACTCGCATAATGGCGTCAGGGTTGGCTACCCATAGCTGGCATAATGGCGTCAGGGTTGGCTAACCATAGCTGGCGTCAGGGTTGGCTACCCATAGCTGGCATAATGGCGTCAGGGTTGGCTACCCATAGCTGGCATCCAGGTTGGCTACCCATAGCTGACATAATGGCGTCAGGGTTGGCTACCCATAGCTGGCGTCAGGGTTGGCTACCCATATCTTGCATAATGGCGTCAGGGTTGGCTATCCATAGCTGGCATCAGGTCTGGCTACCCATAGCTGGCATCAGGGATGGCTACCCACAGCTGGCATAATGACGTCAGGGTTGGCTATCCATAGCTGGCGTCAGGACTGGCTACCCACAGCTGGCATCAGGGATGGCTACCCACAGCTGGCATAATGGCGTCGGGTTGGCTACCCGTAGCTGGCATAATGGCGTCAGGGTTGGCTACTCATAGCTGGCATTCAGGTTGGCTACCCATAGCTGACATAATGGCGTCAGGACTGGCTACCCATAGCTGGCGTCAGGGATTGCTACCCACAGCTGGCATAATGGCGTCAGGGTTGGCTACCCATAGCTGGCGTCAGGGTTGGCTACCCATAGCTGGCGTCAGGGTTGGTTACCCATAGCTGGCATAATAGCGTCAGGATTGGCGAACCACAGCCAACCAAGGTCCCCTCCCACCTCTCCGTTTGTGCCTCCAGTAAAAGAGCCAAACTGTCTAACGAGGCAGGGTGGTGGAGCCTATTAAAGAAGTGTTGAACACCCACTGCTTCTTTAGCTCCACTCATGGACTGAAAAAAAAATACACGCTAGAACTTCATCCCAATCTGACACGATTGCTGTGCCTCAACATCTTCATGGCATCGACTGCAGAAAACACTAGCTCCCAGTTCCAATGAGACAGAAGAAGAAAGATTCATACGTAAATTTATGAAGCACCATTACCCAACATTCTTACGAACAACACAGGTTAAAGGCCGAGCATACGTTGGAGATTCCTGAGTGCAGGGAAGGCCCATCTTTAGGTCAGCAGCAGAGTATGATCGTTCTTCAGTTTCAAGAAGAAGAAGAAGAAGAGTGGATTTTTAAAACCAAGACTAAAATACAGTAAGAAGAAAAGCTCAGTTACAGCACTTTAAAAAGTTGCTTAATCGGTGAAAATGGTGGAACCGACATATCTTTTAGCATTTTTATAGAGAATAATGAAGCGAAAAGTAAACAAATGTTTTCAAAATTATTGTGCACTGATGGAGAGGGAGAAAGAGAGAGAGAGAGGGAGAGAGAGAGAAAGAGAGAAAGAAAGAGAGAGGGGAGAGAGAAAAAGAGAAAGAGAGAGATGTAACAGAATAGCAATTCTGTACAGAGAGTATTTGTGTATAGCTAGTAGTTGTGTTCTCGTAGACTACAACTCATGTCAGTGTGCAAAGCATGTCGTTAGGAAAGTCCGTGTGCAAAAGCACGTCGTTAGGTGTCCGTGTGCAAAGCACGTCGTTAAGGAGAGTCTTGGTTTGAACGTGGAACTGTGTGGACGTGTTTTTGTCGAGCTGTGTGATTGTCTCTAGAAATGTGGTAGAGAGAGCCTTGTTGTGAGAGTTAGTTTCTTTTTTTTTTATTTTCCCTGTGTGGGCTGAGGTTTTTTAGTAAGATTGTAAGTATGATTCTTTGTGTATAGATCATTGTAATGTTTTCTTGCCCATATGGCGTAGAGTCCTCTCATGCCGGGCACTGCTAAATGTAATTCTTGTTTAGCCTGATGGCTACGTATACATCTTCACGATTGTCACCCTCATTTCTTGTCCATTAATAAATGTGTGTAGTCTGATGATGGGTTTTGTTAGAGTCCTTATTGTTGACCGGTTTGTTGGTTGAAAGACGGTCAAGTTACGTTGAGTTGTTGTATTTGTATTATTCTGTGGAGTTGGAAACCTGGGTGTCTTGTTGTGTTTTCTTTATGTATAATACAGAAAACTAGGTGATTGTTAACACCAGCAACAAGAAGAAGAGATTTCTAAGATAAACTGTACTTCACATGTAATCAATGAATCCAGTAGGAACCCATTTTTGTAAGGAGAAATCCTGCTTAAGAGAGAGAGAAATAAAGAGACAAGTAAACAGAGAATGAGAGAGAGAAAGAGAGTGAGAAAGGGAGAGGGAAAGAGAGAGCGAGAAAGACGTGCACTGAACGAAAGAGAGAAAAAGAGAGACAGAAAGAGATAAAAAAGAAAGAATGAAAGAGGAGAGAAAAAGAGACAGAAAGAGAGAAAAAAAGGAGAATGAAAGAGAAAAAAGAGAGAGAGGCAGAAAGAGAAAAAATGAAAGAGAAAAAGAGAGACAGAAAGAGAGAAAAAAGTGAGAAGAAAGAGAGAAAGAAAGAAAGAAAGATAAATAGAAAGAGAGAAAGAGAAAGGAGAGAGAAAAACGTGCAGAGAGAGAAAGAGAGAGAGACATGCACTGAAAGAGAGAGACACACACAGAAAGTGTGTGTGTGTGAGAGGGAGAGAGAGAGAGAGAGACGTGCGCTGAAGGTGAAGATGCTGTCCGATGTGGAAATCTGTTATCCTATCTGACATGCTAGAGTCAGGTTTTTTTTAACCGTAGCTGACCAAGACCCTGTCCCACCTTTTCGTTTGAACCCCCCCCCCCCCCCCCGTGTAACCGAGAGAGAGAGAGAGAGAGAGAGAGAGACGGAGAGACAGACAAAGAGAGAGAGAAAGGATTATAATAGACTAAAAAGTGAATTAAGCCAAGAAAAAGGTCCAAATAGAATGAGACAGTCTTTGTCTGTGATGGAAGAAAGTGTCTTTAACAGTGAATTAGACATGAAACAAATCTGAGACAGAAAAAGGAGGCGGAGAGAAGAATGAAAAAGAGAGGGGAAAAAAAAGCGGGAAAGGTGAAAGGGGACTGCACTCGAAATGCAAATAATTGCAGTGCATGTCCGGAAGCGAGCGCACGTGCATGAAAGCGCGCTCATGAAAGTGTAAAGAAAGGAGAATCTCGCACATGCTCTGAATATGCATGAGGTTGGAGGGAGAGGGGGGAGGTTAAGAATAAGTATTCAAACTAGGCATATCAGCTGGTGGAGATGGGAGGGGAGGAGGGGAAAGAGTAATAGATTAGTTGGTGTTAATATGCTCCTATAAAACAGCGTATGTGACAAGATATGAAATATGCATGTCGTGTTAAATGTGCTCACTCAGTGCCCGAGGCTAAAATGCATGTCTGTGCATGTGTGAGCTTTTCATCAGTAGAGAGAGGAAGTACGTACACAGTAAAAAAGGGGAGGGAGGTTGGCTATATAGACCGTCCTGCTATATGGTTCAGAGACATGGGTTATGACCAAGACAGTACAACAGAGGATACAAACATTCGTGAACTACTGCTTGAGGAGGATTTTAAACATTAAATGGCAGGACAAGGTCAGGAACGAGGAGGTCTGGGAAAGGACAGGACAAGAACCTATGAACCTACAAATCATGTCCTAGAATGGAGGTGGATTGGTCACACTCTGAGGAAACCTAACACCAGAATAGAAAGACAGGTTCATTCATTTGCATGTCACTTGTGGAGCTTTGCCTCCCTGACAGCACTCCTGTAGGCCTCTCGGTTGTGAGCAAGATGGCCTGCTGCTGATGCATCCATTTGCAGATCATCAACGATGTCTTGCAACCATCTTCGCCTTGGTCTTCTTCTCTTTCTTTTTCCCATTATGTACCCTTCCAAGACGGTTTTCTCTAGATTATCATGACGTTTAATGACAAGGTACTGGCATGGAATCCTCAAGGAAATAGAAAACGAGGAAGACCTAGTCTTTTTTTTTAATGCCCGCATGGGCTCGCTAGATAACTTTACCACGTGTGTGGTGAGGGTTTCTAGACCAAAATCTACTTAACCTGGGTAGAAAGACCACCTTTTTATGTATTTATTTCATGGTGCCTTCCGGAAGACCTAGTCTTACTTGGAAGTGATGCTCCCACACTCGTCAGCAGAGAGAGAAGACAGACATAGGGAGAAAGAGAAAGAGACCCTTAGCATCTTCCAATGAAGAGATGGCTTTTTAATATACTTAATATGTTTTGAAAAAAAAGTGCCGTTCTTTCTTCACTCACTCAAATCAGTTTAGCGCCCGCCACTCCCTGGCTCACTACATCTAGAAAATTCATCAGCCCAAAAACCTGCATGTTCTCACATCAACCCGCACTGACTGACGTGCCCAAAGCTGAATAGAAGAAAATAATAATGAATTCACTCCCTTTTACGTGAAGGTACATAACTCTGCAGGTTATTTAGTTGTTTTCCCCCCTTCTTTTTGTTTCTGTCCGTGAGTCATTCTTGTGTTTACTTCCAGGTCGACATGGAGAAATTTAAACACGTGACGTGCGCGGCAGCTGCTTGCAAGTTAGACCTCCATTTTCGAGGTGTGAGGAGGTGCGCTGGTGTGTATATGTGTGTGGCAGGGAACGAAGGATGTGGAATTTTAGCTCACTTGAATAACCCAAATAATTAAAAGGCGGAGATATTTTTGTATACACAACTAATCATTATCATCAAAAGCAGTACAACGGTTTGTGCGTTAAAATCATCATCATCATCATCATCATGCCGTCTCCCCACAGAAGGTTGGCTTCACTGAATCTCATCCACTCTGTTCTGTTTCTCGTCTTCGTAGAGCACTAGGCCAAGCTGGTCCCTGACCACCTCTTGATGTTGTCCACCCATCTTATGTCGCTGTGGTCCTCCTGTTCTCTTCTCTTCGATCTTGTTCTCAAGAGGAGTCTTCAATATAGTATTCTGTCTCTTGACATGCCAGAGGTATCTTAGTTTTTTTTTTTTTAAGACAACGAAAACAACAGGCCGTGACCCGGTGGTACTGCAAACCGGGTCCACCCGTAACGAGATGTGGACCATACCCCCGGCATTCAATGTGCAGGGCAGGCCTCGGGCATCTCGTTTAGTTAAAAAATAGTATCTTAGCTGTCTTGTATTTTTTATGATTTTCAATATGTCTCTTTTCATGTCTAGCGGGTTTAGCTCCTCATTGTTTTCCTTTCTGTCTGTGGGGATACGCCCTATTCTTCTATATATCCACATATCAAAGGCCACGATGTGTATTGAATATATATATATATATATATACCTCTCCACCCAAACCGGTCCTGAATGTTATTTTCATTTCCCCATACCTCTTCTTCCCCGGTTTGTGGAGTTCTGTCTGAGGAGTTATCCCAGCAGGTCAAAAATATTGTCTCTTGTTACTTCCCTTTTCGTAGAGTACAGTCCCCTTTTCTACTCCTTCCTTGTATGTACTTATCGGGACATACGATACAGCCCCATCTCTTTTATTCTGTATAAGTGTTGATGAGAGATACTAAAGGTGACTGTATACATGGAATACGGGAAATCTACCATTTCTAAGTTAGACTGATCGGATAAAAAAAGGAGTTGGTCAAGACCGTATGATGTTCCAAGCAACTTGTTAGACTGACTAAAAGTGACGAGTGTTTCACAGTCCCCAAGGTGGTGGAGTCTGATTAGAAACTCTCTTGTTTTAGGCCCGTACTTAGTCTTTAACTAAAACACTGTAATCCACTCCCTATCCGACGTGATACGTGCGTTCCAACATCATCAGAGATTTAGCTGTAAAGAGGGCAGAAGTTTAATTTTTTTTAAGTTGAAAGTTTATTAGGTTCTTCTTCTTCGTCTTCTTCTTCTTCTTCATCTTCTTCGTCTTCTTCTTCTTCTTCATCTTCTTCTTCTTCTTCTTCTTCTCTTCTTCTTCTTCTTCTTCCTCTTCATCTTCTTCTTCTTCATCTTCTTCTTCTTCGTCTTCTTCTTCTTCTTCTTCATCTTCTTCTTCCTCTTTTTCTTCTTCGTCTTCTTCTTCTTTTCTTCTTCTTTGTCTTCTTCTTCGTTGTCTTCTTCTTCTTCATCTTCTTCTTCTTCTTCGTCTTCTTCTTCTTCTTTCTTCGTCTTCTTCGTCTTCTTCTTCTTCTTCGTCTTCTTCTCCTTCTTCTTCTTCTTCTTCTTCGTCTTCTTCTTCGTCTTCGTCTTCTTCGTCTTCTTCTTCTTCTTCGTCGTCTTCTTCTTCTTCGTGGAACTGCGAGCTTTTCAGATAATGTGGTGAATGTGCTCAGGCACAGCATGTCTCGGGTTGGAGCTGGTTACGGGGGGGGGGGGGGTTTCTCAGGCCCTGGGTGGAGATAAAAAGCGGGGGTATTTCAATACTTCTTTAATAGACTCCACCACCACGGGAGCTATGGCTGCCTCTGTCCCGTTAGCCAGGCTAGACCTGTTACTGGGGGTACGAAACGGAGAAGCTTTTTTCTGCCAACCCTGACGCTAGCATGTCAGCTATAGTTCGCCAACCCTGACGCTAGCATGTCAGCTATAGTTCGCCAACCCTGACGCTAGCATGTCAGCTATAGTTCGCCAACCCTGACGCTAGCATGTCAGCTATAGTTCGCCAACCCTGACGCTAGCATGTCAGCTATAATTCGCCAACCCTGACTCTAGCATGTCAGCTATAGTTCGCCAACCCTGACGCTAGCATGTCAGCTATAGTTCGCCAACCCTGACGCTAGCATGTCAGCTATAGTTCGCCAACCCTGACGCTAGCATGTCAGCTATAGTTCGCCAACCCTGACGCTAGCATGTCAGCTATAGTTCGCCAACCCTGACTCTAGCATGTCAGCTATGAATCGCTGATTTCCAAATCGGAGAGCGTCTTCACCTCTTTTCATTCTTTTAAAAAACTCCTTCACCCCTGAATGAATGAATTTCCATCTTCTGGGAGAATCAGTTTTGATGAGAAATTTTCGTACAAAGAAACTGGAAGCAAGCTACACTATAATTTTATAATATGGGTTGGTCTGGAAATTTGTTGCTTTTCCAGTTATAACCGTTGACTAAATATCGCAATGAGCGTTGATTCACACAGAAGTGTGCAAGATCTACCAACCCTGCCAGTGCTGCTTTGGTCTGAAAGAGTTTAAACTATTACAGCACAGCATTACCAACCTCTAAAGCTGTTAAAATTCCGCCTGCGGCCTGGCTGGATTCTGATGGTGCAGCCCTCTACAACTAAAATGTTCGCTGTCCACTGGCCTAGTATAGAACAAATTCTTTCCGGTCTAAAAATTCTCTAAACTAATTACTTTCGTTAATTCCAAGCTTCAATTTGTTTTTTTTTCAACTATTTTAGATAAATGGCTATCTTGTGGGAAGAGATTAAAAAAAAAAGCATTATTCTAATGCAGGATGTTCTTAAGTTTATTGTGAAATATTAAACTACTCACATTTCCCAACCGTTTCTGCCGCTAAAACAGTAAAAAAAATTAATCCAATAACAAAATGATATAACCAAATTCAGAGCTCAGCATCTGCGGTCCGTGGCTTGCCTTACACCAATTATGGAGTCAATATTGCATAATACTTCGTTAGTTAAATAACTGGTATTTCGTTGGCTTTTAATTTTTTTTAAAAAATTATTATTACATTCATATATTAACCATGAACATGGATGTGGATCGCGGTCCACTGGAAAAAGTGACATTCCGTCTCTTCTTAAAAAGATTTTGCCAATCCAGCCACTCCTTTAAAAAAAATTTTTTTTTAAAAAGGTTATGTCCCTTGGATGTTCATGCTTTGGATAGAAAAGTTGTCGACTCTTGAAGCAAATCAGTACAGAACTGGGAAATCTTAAGAACGGAATAAATGGAGGAAACAGCCATGAAGTAAACAAAACAGATGGAGAAAGTTTGGGAAAAAAAATAGAAAACAGGAATGAAAAAATGAAAAAAAAAAACTTGGGGTAAGAAGAAGTGAATCGACAAAATTAGGTATTTTTTTCCTGTGTCCCTGAATTTGCGACCTGGTGTTCTTTAGAGCCGAAAGGTTTAAAATGTCGAGGCACAGAATCGTGTCGGATTGTGAGCGGGTTATAACAGCTATTTTTAACAGCTCCTAGGTGGAAATAAAACCTAGGTTTTTTTTTGCAGTACTTCTTTAGTAGACTCCACACCACGAGGATTATGGTAATCCCTGCCCCCTTAGCCAAACTAGACCTCCCACTGGGGGTACCAACGGAGAAGTTGGACAGGGTCTTGGTCAGCTATGGTTCGATAGCACTGACGTTGGTGTGCAAGTAGTGGATCGTTGATTGCCATGTTGTCTCTTTCTTCACGTCTGATACCCGCCCACTGACCGACATGAGGCAAGGGAGACAACGCTGCTCAGAAAGAATCCTTTTCTACTTCGTAGATAAATAAACTTAAATTACCAAGACTAGACAAAGCAATGTTTTAAAAAATGGTAAGCAAAGACACATAAAGTTAAAGAAACTAAGAAAAACACACTTTGAGAAATTTTTAAAAAGCAGGTACAAAAATGAGAAACAAAATTTCCAAATAACTCGAGGTCTGTGAGCTATGAAATGAGGAAACAACTCCACATACTGGAAGTCTTGTAGATAATGAGTAACCTAGCTAGCGGAGGTAAACACATTTTTTTTAAAAATTGAAGAGAATTTTAAATTTTAACAAAGCTGTTTATTTTTAGAAATTGCCCAAAACAAAATCATTTCCAAAAGAAGAAAATTAATTATCAGTACAATAAAACAGAGATATTATTCTGAAAAGAAGGCAAAGAAAGAAAGAAAATAATATATCAGAAGGAGTTAAAATAATTTAACTGAGATCGGTATATCGATATAAAGAATATTATTGGACGAATATTTTGCAAATTAAAGAAGTAGTGGTTGTGTAGATTCTTTTATGTGCTAAACACAAGAGCACGATGACCGTAGATTTTCGATCTATAGCTTACACAACAAGATAACAAAACAAATCAACAAAAGAGACGAAGCAACCACTGGCGTACACGCAACGAGGAATATCTCATATTCCCAAGCAACTTTAATGCCTGGCATTTACAGGTCCTAACCTCGATTAGTAGTATCCCGCGTTGAGCTAATATCGTACACAAACTCGGGGGGAAGACAAAGAGAGAAGGTCAAAGCGACCACAAACCCGAGGGAAAAAGGAGGGTGGGTGGGGGGGGGAGAGGGAAGAACATGGGTTTGTGGTGAGTCAAAGGAGCGGCCCTTAATGCAGAAAGTGGAGCTCTGAGCCGATAATAACCGGCTCTGAGAGACGTGGCCTACCAGAGGTGCATCACAGAAGACGTAGAGATAACGTGAGGGAGAAAAATAAAGCGAGAGATACATTATCTAGAGTATAAAGACACGAACCAAACACTGTACGCAGTTAAGTATTTTATATTCGTAAACGCCCGTATATAACACTGACAAAGATATTCGGCACAACCTGTCGTTCTTACAGTCTACTTTGAAACTTATTGCTACTAAAAAGGAGGTGGGGATATATATATATATATATATATATATATATATATATATATATATATATATATTCGCCAGAGGGCTTTAGAAAGCCTAAAATAAATTATGTTAATGTGACGACAGTGGACCCTGTAGTTTCTGACAGTGACATATTTTTCATTTCCACATTAAAAAAAAAAAAAATTTAAGATATTCATCTCTAACATATCATTTCCTGGAGCACTCTAGTACACTTTCTCGTATTTTTCTCGTATTCACACGTGGTCTACCCCGCCATGTGGATGCACACTGTCTCCTTTTTCGTACATCACAGAAAGATTAAAGGTAGTTTGTGGAAATATAACAGAAAGATTAAAAGTAGTTTGTGGAAATATAACAGAAATATTAAAGATAGTTTGGGGAAATATAACAGAAATATTAAAGGTAGTTTGTGGAAATATAACAGAAAGATTAAAGGTAGTTTGTGGAAATATAACAGAAATATTAAAGATAGTTTGGGGAAATATAACAGAAATATTAAAGGTAGTTTGGGGAAATATAACAGAAAGATTAAAGGTAGTTTGGGGAAATATAACAGAAAGATTAAAGATAGTTTGGGGAAATATAACAGAAAGATTAAAGGTAGTTTGAGGGAATATAAGAGAACGATTCAAGATAGTTTAGGGAAATATAACAAAAATATTCAAGATAGTTTGGGGAAATATAACAGAAAGATTCAAGATAGTTTGGGGAAATATAACAGAAAGATTGAAGATAGTTTGAGGGGAATATAACAGAAAGATTAAAGACAGTTTTGGGGAATGTAAACTGGGAGATACATTATCTCTGAATATAAGCAACGTAATTAAATCTACAAGAAACCGGCAGTCGTTATTCAAGTGGACAAATAACGAAAACGAGATGACTGGAATACATCCTAACAACAGGGAAGATACATGAGAAGAGAGACAGGGGAAGAACATGAGAATTCAAGAAATAGAATGTGCCAGATCAAACACTGTGGCTGCGGGAGATTTCCCTTATTTTATAGGACTGGGCTGTGCATGATATCATATTTAGCACTACTTCCTGTGGCGTTTGTTAGTGCAGTGTAATCCAGTGTCTCTCACCGTGTATGCAGCTGTTAATGGTCTTAGGGGATTAATTTGTTCTCTCGATCTTAGGGGATTAATTTGTTCTCTCGACACTGCGAGACGAGTGCTCATTTATACAGCGGACTTGAGCGAAAGGTGACGCAAGGGACTACTTTCGATGTAATCTGCCGGATTCTTATTAAGTGGACATTCCACTATACTATTCGGCATCTCCCTGCTCTCAAAAATTCTTTTTTAATGAATAAATGAATGAAGGAGCGAGTCAGTGTATGAACGAATGAAGGAATTCAAAGAGAAAAAACACTGAATGTGCATGGAAATAAAATATGCAGAGATTGAATTTTTCAACAAGTTTAATAGATTGATAAATATTATTTACAATTACAAGAAGAAAAAATCTATATTGCGACGAAGAATAATAATAATAATTTTAATAATAATAATAATAATAATTTTAATAATAATAATAATTTTATATCTTGGTGGAACTGCGAGCTGGTGTTCTGTGCAGCCAATTAGGCGAAGATGTTGAGGAACAGCGTATGTCGGATTGGGAGAGGGCAAGGGAGGTCGTTCTTCCAGTTTCTGAGTGGAGCTGAAAAGCGGGGGGTTGTGAAGTATTTCTTTAGCAGGCCCCATTACCATGGGGGTCTCTGGCGATCCCTACTCCGTTAGCCAGGCTAGGCTCTGGCGATCCCTGCTCCGTTAGCCAGGCTAGGCTCTGGCGATCCCTGCTCCTTTAGCCAGGCTAGGCTCTGGTGATCCCTGCTCCGTTAGCCAGGCTAGGCTCTGGTGATCCCTGCTCCGTTAGCCAGGCTAGGCTCTGGCGATCCCTGCTCTGTTAGCCAGGCTAGGCTCTGGCGATCCTTGCTCCGTTAGCCAGGCTAGGCTCTGGCGGTCCCTGCTCCGTTAGCTAGGCTAGGCTCTGGCGATCCCTGCTCCGTTAGCCAGGGAAGGCTCTGGTGATCCTTGCTCCGTTAGCCAGGCTAGGCTCTGGCGGTCCCTGCTCCGTTAGCCAGGGAAGGCTCTGGCGATCCCTGCTCCGTTAGCCAGGGAAGGCTCTGGCGATCCCTGATCCGTTAGGCCTGTTACAGGCTGCACCAGCGAAGAGGTGGGATAGGGTCTTGGTCAGCAATGGTTCGCAAACGCTACGCTGGCGTGTTAGCTATGTGTCGCTGATTGCTAAATCGGATAGCAACTTCATCTGCAGTAATAATAATAATAATCACCAAAAAGTAAAAACAAAAGATAAAACGAGTGGAAAAAATAGCACAAGATTTCTTTCTTTTTGTCTTTCTTTCTTGCTCGCTTGTTTTATCGCCTCTCTAAACGTCTTTCTAAAAATAAAAAGGGGGAGGGGGAAGGGGGAATAGCGGGGAATGGGGAAGTATTAAAAAGTTGTTTCCGAAACTGACGATCAAACAAATATTTCCCGGAAGGAAAGAGAGAGAGAGAGAGAGCGAGAGAGAGAGCGAGAGAGAGAGAGAGAGAGAGAGGACGAAGCAAACGGCAGTGAAAGAAAACAAAAAACAAGCAAACACAAAAATGAAGGTATTGCAACAGATCAAAACAAAGATACGGAATAAAAACAACTATCGAGAAAAGCAACAACGAAGGGGGATAATTCGTAAAAGAAATTCTTGTAATTTTTTTTTTTAATATTCAGCTTTGTTGAAATTAAAATTCATCCCGTTGAAAAAAAATATTATAACTGTTTTTCTATCCCATGATTTCATTTTATTTTTCAATTTGAAATCACGGCCTGACTTCAAAGTTAAAAACGTTCGTTATTGTCTCCCTTCCATATTTACGAGTATTAGAGGTGCAGATTAACGGGCCTTGTTTGCTGCTGTCAGTTCTTTGAAGATCAAAAGAAAGGCGGGGTCAAAGCTAATTGACGTTCGTCCTAAGCGAAACGTAACCTGTGTGTTATAATGAATATCTCCAGGGATAAGAACTCGTAATGAGAAGGTATTGAGGAAATTATAAAGAAAGAAACTTGGGTGTGGACTTACTATGAAAGAAAACGGCAGCACTTGCTCAAGGTAAACAAAAAAAGAAGTGAAACAGCGACAGGTAAATTGGAACCAGGAACCCTGTTTGTCGTGTTTTTTTTAAATTCCCTCTTTTCAAGAAACAATTTTTTGTCTTTCTTTTAAGGCGCACCAGCTGTACACAGCACAAGTTTTCCTACAAGTTATGCACCTTGTCTTACAGACAGCAAGACTCCTAAGTAACGATATCTGCCAACTGACAGTCTGTCTGTTTGAAGACAGTGTGCATCAATTTAGTGAAACTGCTCACGTGATGTCTGTAGAAAAATACCGGAGAAGTGTGCTAGTGTACCCCAGTGCTTCATAAAACAAATTTTTCGGGGGGGGGGGGGGGACAAAACGAGGGAGATGACGAGGGAGACGAGAAGACTGTAAAGTCTATAGAAGGAAATGTGTGTGAGTTTATGAGAACTGAGGAGTGGTATCACTGCCGTCAGTCAAAACATTCCCATATCTACTCCGCTGTCGGTTCCAGTAAGCAATTTAAGGTGTGTGTGTGTGTGTGTGTGTGGTGGTTTTATATTGTTATGAGAAGTATCAGGGGCAAAATAAAACCAAAAAATCGCTGAAGAACAGTGCGGCTTCGTCGAAGGAAAAGATACAAGTAATATACATACATACATATATATATATATAAATCATTTGTAGCATAGCCTTGTAAGTAATGATTACTGTGATTATTATTATTAAGGAATATGATTATGAAAATATACTGTAAACAAAATAGACGGAGTTGACGCTTGACACTTGTTAAGTGACGCGATTGCACACGGTTTTTAAATAAAGGAGTGACCAACTCGGCCAGCTGACCAATTAAATACTTAGAGGCGTGGCCTATTGGACAAGTGACTTACGACATTTAGGCCACGGGTCAGTTTGAATGACGGAAAATCTGAACGCTCATGGGAACCAATGGACATTTGAAGGGTGGAGCCAAAATACTTATTGGTTAATCCATCAAGCTGCACTGGAAGATAAAAAAGAAGAGATAGCAAAACGAAGAAGAACCAAGTAGGGGGAACGAGGAAGAAGAAGAGATAGAGGAGGGAGCCCGAAGATGGAAGAACAGACAATAAGAAGAAAGAAGAAGAAGAAGTACGAAGAAGAAGTAGAGGAGAGGAGACAGAGAACGGGGCCCCGAAGACGGAGGAACAAGGACGGTCAGTGAACTGAGTCCGGTCCAGACAAGAGAAGAAGAGAAGGACAGACAATCAGAGGAGAACAGCAGAAGGAGAACAGATACCAGAGAAGACACAAGAGAGAAAGAAGACGTAGGTAACGACAGTTGGAACAGATGGACAATTAGAGCAACAGATACTCAGGAAAAGCAGTCTTGCAGGAGTAGTTCTAGGACAGATTGAAGATGTGTTTCAAGTGATTCAAGTGATTATGAAAAATTGATACGTTTTGAACTTCGAGTACAGTAACTGATTGACCACGTGTTGCAGATCGAATATAGTACAGAGTTTAGAACTGTTCTCTTATGAAATGCGTAGAATATTGTGAAATAGGGGAACACTGAGAATTGCTGCCTGTAGAATATGATAGTTTGATATGGATGTGATTCAACGACAAAACTAACGAAGAGTATGTTATATTGCATCTTAGTACAAGTGATGTTGTGAATTCTAAGTCGAATATCTTATTTGTCAGAAGTCAATTAAATCTGTAGAGAACATTTCATCGGACTTCCTCTGATTTAGTGAAGTGTAATATTTGTGAAACAGCGATGTGTTATGATCAGATAACCAAAGAACATCTTCTTTGGTCAGAAATATATCATTAACAATTGAAATGTTATACATTCATTCATTCATGCATTCATTTGGCATGTCCCTTGCAGAACTTTGCCTCCCTAACAGCACTCCTGTAGGCCTCTCGGTTGTGAGCAAGATGGCCTGCTGCTGATGCATCCACTTGCAGATCACCAACGATGTCTTGCACCCATATATATATATATATATATATATAAGGAAGAAGATCAAGAGGAAGACCAAGAGAAATGATACTGGACAGTCTGACGGAATGGTGTGAGAGGAGATCACCAACTGAACTGATGGCCTGCATGAAGGATCGGGTACTCTGGAGAAACATAATAGCCAACGCCAGTCGGCACGGTACCTGATGATGATGATGATTGATATATATATATATATATATATATATATATATATATATATATATATATATATATATAATGAGAATATTGATGGAGAGATCAATAGAAGTAAATACAGATCTATAATTATGCTTCATAGACTACTGTAAAGCATTTGATATAGTGAGACACACAGAAATTATAAGAATGCTGGAAGACATCAAGATTGATGAAAAAGATCTGAAACTCATCAAAAATATATATTGGCAGCAATCAGCAGCAATGAGGGTTGAGAACCAAAATAGGAGCATTCCAAGACATAAAATTAGGAAGGAGACAAGATGTGTTCTATCTGCTGATCTCTTCTCCTTGTACAGCGAAAACATGATGAGAAATATATAGAACATGCCAGGAATATCAACTTTCGGGTACAACCTTGATAACTTATGATATGCAGACGACACAGTTCTGATTGCTAAAGTGAAGGGGAGCTACAGGCTCTTCATGATGTCGTGGTTCGTGAAAGCAAAAGTAAAGGTCTCAGCCTGAACAAAAAGAAGACTGAAGTGATGGTCATCTCAAAGAAAAGATATCACCAAAATGTAGAATTACCATCGATGGCACAGAACTGAACCAAATTGATAGATTCAAGTACTTAGGAACGATTTTAACAGCTGATGGGAAATGTCACAACGATATAAAAAGCAGACGTGCTCAGGCCAAGTCAGTATTCCAGAAAATGAGAAACATCTTGTGCAACAGATCCATATCAATGGAAACAAGATTCCAAGTACTTAAATGTTACATCGAGCCAATTTTGTTTTATGGGAGTGAAGCATGGTCTATGAATAAGAGAGTACAGCAAGAATTGGAGGCCATGGAGATGTGGTTTATAAGAAGGATGTTGAAGGTACCATGGACAGCTAAGAAAACCAATGAAGAAGTCTTAAGAGAGACTGGAGTTAAAAAGCAAATTATTGCAAAGATCCAAGGCAGACAAGCGAGATTTATAGGACATTTCACGAGAAGAGGAAAATTGGAACACATTGTGGCAAGTGGAAAAATTGAGGGAAGAAGAGACAGAGGAAGAAAGAGAGAGAGAGAGAGAAGTTACTGGATGGCTAGGAAGAAAGTCACCGGCGGATCTCATAATCATGTCTAAAGACAGGGAATTGTAGAGAGAAATGATCGCCTACGCCACGCAGCACGGCACTTAGATTAGTGCTGGTTAATTATCCATGTAACGTGTTAAATGTGAGTTTGTCGCTTCCGTCTACAGAAGGAACTTGACCTTTTCCTCGCCCTGCTCGATTCCCCACCCCCCCCCCCCTCCAGTTCTGTCTTTCTGCAGATGTACGTGGGGTGGGGTTGGGGTTATTCTCCGATTCCAACTCTACCTCCAAGCCCAGTGTGTCCATAACAGCATTCGTGAGGCCTAATTTGTCCAGTTTCAGCACACCTTACATGGAGGTGGGGTTGGGGGAGGGGGCTTTCTGAGAATACCTGTCCGTAGGTGCTAAAAGTGAGATAATGGGATTGTCTCAGGCAAGAAAATGTCACTGGAACACATTTATGGCTTTCACGCCAAGAATCTTGCAGGTGCTTCACCTAGACTGATACTCGTATATCTCTTTTCTTCGAGTGTTTTTTTTAATGACTGATGTTTCCTTTTCGTGTGAAGAAAACATCCTAACAACAGGGAAGATAAATGGGAAGAGAGACAGGGGAAGAAAGATGTGAAAAAAAAACAAATTCAGCCTATTTTTAATCGTGTATCACATACTCTCTCTCTCTCTGTCTCTCTCTCTCTCTCTCTCACCCACAACAGTGCTACTTTTCCATTTGGGGCCATACTTTTAATAGATGTCTTTAGGTTTAGCCTGCGTCGAAAGATAGTGTACACAGAGCCGTGACGGGTTGGTCTCCGGCCTAGTCAAAGCTAAAATGTACAAGACTATAGCCATTAACGGTCATTTCCACGCTCCTCTGGGTGAGGTTTGGCTCCTGGAGGTTGCCTAGCTAATTTACCTGTAGCAGCGGCCCTGTTTATATATTTTAAATTTTATCACGGCAAATTTCTCAACCACGTTTTCTCTTGCCAACAAATCCAAATCTTCCGCTTCTCTTTTACAAAAACAACTCTTCTCTTTGTATCTTCCACGGATAAACAATGATACAGCTATACCCGCTTCTCTCTTACAAAAACAACCTTTTCTGTGTATCTGCTATGGATAAACAATGATACAGTTATGCCTATAGGCTTCCATCAGGATCACATCTTACCTTATCTTCAGTATATCTTCCACGTGCTTTTCTCTCTGAAGCATGTGTTACAGATATCTTAAATCAAGACTGATGATACATGTCAGTAATATCCTTGATTCCGCGGGGGAAATGAGCCAGTGAATTATCAATCTAAAGCAAAGATGTCAAAGCCTTTTCTCATAAAATAAAACAAAACGCGCTCTTCCCTCATGCCTTCTTTATCTGCTTGTAAGCTTTGAAACGATAGCTTAGATTTTCTCGTCTCGCCTAACGGTATTGTTGAGACCCGTTGTACTGTAGAAAATAAGAACATTTAAAACCTACAGAACTTCACAGTCTAAACGAGACCTACTCCAAGCAAGAACTAGCCACACTCTTTTCACAGCTTAACTCTTTCATTACACACCCACCACACATATACACACACACAAAACAAAGAACCAGAAGACTACATTTAAAAAAAAATTGTAATAAGCACAGCCGCCATGTTTTCTTTAATCAGGAAGTGACTATATTTAGCTGACATATCTTTTTTTTAAAGTTTTAAATCTCCGAAGCATAGAATGAAGAATGATAGAGGAAGTGATTTGTTTGTTTGTGTGTGTGTGTTTTTGTAATTCTTTTGCAAACAAAAACCGTTTAAATATTTCATGCTGTGAATCAGGATAAACTATCAGAACAGTTGGGTACTTTGAATTTTTTTTTTAGTTTCATTAGACTAGACCGAGGTGGGGGGGGGGGGGGGGGACGACACTGCAGACTCAACGCTCATCTCCACAAGATAAAGACTGCGCCAACCGCCCAATGCATGTACCAAGACGACCCCCAGACTCTTCAGCACACACTGCAGACTTGTAACATATACAGAGGCTCTCAGAGCCCAGGCGTGGCCCCGAGAGAGGAGCACGGAGGAGAAACTCTGGGGTTTCTACGAAGACCTGCTGACAGCAGGATTCATGGAGGCAGCCCGAGTCCCTGTTTAAAAAGCTGAGCATACAAAACTGAACAACTGAAGGCAGAAGATGAAGAAGAAGAAGAAAAGAAGGAGGAGGAGGAGGACTAGGTGAAGGGGTTAGGAGGGAGGATATGGACTCGAGACGTTGAGAACTACTGAAGCGTACATTGAACTTCAGACACATTTCAGAGAAAGAAAAAATACATGTAAGTAGTGAAAAAAGAGTGTGACTCGAACCTCTCCAACTCCAGTAGGATTGCCAACCGCCTTAGCCATGAGAGGGCAAAAGCAATATCAACTCGGTCACACGCAAGTTACTTCTTCTACCGGAGTCCATGAATCGAGTGACGGTTATTCTCTTTGTCTTTTCGATATTTCCCCGGGGGTAAGCCAAACAACTATGTGGGTCCCTGCGCCAAGCCTCGTTACTTTCTATTCTTACAACGTGATTCCTGCGAAGACTCTTCGCTTGCAACAGACTCTTCACAAACTCTTTTGGCAAGACGAATCCATCTATTTTCCAGGGATATGGCTGTGCTGGATGATGGATTACTGCAGATCGATACCCTACCTCAGTATCGGCAACGTTTCCCTGGAAGCATACCGCAATATGAGATTCTGATTAATTCGAAGTCACCAGTAGTGGAGCCAAATGACAACCCAGGTAGTGCAGATGGTTGCCTAGGCCTTACTATGTAGACTCTTGGGCACGCTGAAGTCGTCAGAGCTTCTCTCATTCGTCATGTACCACTCAGGCTAGATCTGAGCAGGCATACAGTACAGCTGTCAGCGACCCATAGCAGACTTCTCGCTTCAGGGTTGGCCAACCATAGCCGACCAAGACCCTATCCCATCTCTTCGTTAGGTATCCCCAGTATCAGGCTCAGTCTGGCTGCCAGAATGAGGATCGCTACTGATCCAGAAAGGTAGTGGGGTCTGCTAAATAAGCACTGCTCCTTTGCATGCCTTTTTTTTTTTTTGGCTTCACTGTGGATTTGGTTAAAAAAATCGTCGCTCTATCCCACTCCCCATCCGACTCGATGATTGTGCTTCAATACTTTCACGACATCGACCGCGAAGAACATCCTTCATGTACTTATAGGGAGATATGCAAATAGGAGTTGGTGATATGCAGATAGCAGTTGATGATATGCGAACAGGAGTTGATGATATGCAGATATGAGCCGGTGATATGCAGATATGAGTCGGTGATATGCAGATAGCAGTTGATGATATGCAGATAAGAGTTGGTGATCATGTTCCTCTATTCTACTCTTCCCTTGATGGTTTCCAGTCACATTCACCAAACTTTCTTTTCTTGTGCCACTTGGTTCAGATATTAAAAAGAAAAGGAAAAAAAAAGAAGCATTCAAACATTTCCTTCCGGTCTCCGCCTCCTTTTTTTCCCCCCTGTAAATTTTCCCAGTGACTATCAGATTTTCCACCTTCTGAAGCTTAGCTAACAAAGCAGGCAGCAACAAAGCAATCAGAACACAACTGGTCACCACGATAAAGGACAACAGTTAAAGAAAGCAGAGACCCGGAATCAGAATTCCATTTTCCTGTGTTAAAACATCACCGAAGTAAACGATCAATAAATAAACCGCCAATGAAGAGAAGGAAAAAAAAAACTGAGAGCTGGATTAGGTCCAAGCAAACGTTTTGTTGCAAACACCAGATAAGACTGAGCCATGCGACATTGTTACACATCTTGCGATTGGATTGTTCCACAAAGGATGTATCATAAGAGTTTATGAAGGCTGACGGTGGATTACGGGATATGGAACCGATTGTCCCGTAAACGTGTGCTGCGGTTAGGGAAAGAAGATGAATTATTGATCTGGTGGATGTCTGAAATGCACAAAATGTCGACAGTTGCGTACTGCGTGAACCTTTTTGCATTTTTTCTGTTGAGTTGTTAAGTTGTCTTTTATTGCCTTGTCCTGGTTTTGTTGGTCCACAGAAGACGAGAAAAAAAAAAGAGCATTGATTTCGTGAAAAGTGAAAGTAGGAAGGAAGTAGTGTAGTCAATTGTAGAAGTGATGTTATTGTTACATGTAAATTGTTCACTTTTATTCTGTGATGCTAATCATGACCTTGCTGTTGGTGTTTTGTTAAAATTATTGTTGTTATTGTTGTTGTTGCTGTTGTTATTGATGATGATGATGGTGGTGGTGGTGGTGATGATGATGATGATGATGATGATGATGATGATGATCTTACTGATTTTACAGGGCGTGCCTAAGAGAATGGACCAGTACTAAGAGCTGTAAAGTCTAGTTTCGCATTAAGCTTGTCTAGAGTAGATCAGAAACTCGACAGCTCAGACGCGGGACATGTTTCGAGAAGAGTCAAACATGGACACCTAGGAACAGCAGGAAAACTGGAGGGACAAAGAAACAAGATATCTAACAGATGAGAAAGATTGGCACGGTGCACGGTCTAGCAAACATCTTATATAGAAAGAGCAAAGAATAAAAGTTCGTGGAAATCAATGACAACCAACGCCTGATTGGCATAGATCAAAGAGAGAGAGAGAGAGAGAGAGAGAGAGAGAGAGAGAGAGAGAGAAAGAGAAAATTACATGTTTCACATCTACCTTTACAAGATATGCTTTACGTCCTTTTTTCATGTTATTCTTTTTCACTTTCACTTCTGAATTAATTTCCATGCTCTGGTTAGAGAAGATGTAGACAAAGAATATTACTATGGCATAACAATTGGAGGTTATGAAATACCAGAGATTAGATATGCTGATGACACAGTGTTACTGTCCACAACACAGAAAGGAATGGAAAAATTAATTATGTTAGTCCGTAAGAATATTGAATACCAAAACCTGTATCTTAATGCGAAGAAAACTAAATTGATGACAACTAACAAAACAAATAAGACAGCTGAAATTTATATCAATGAATAAAAACTGGAAGAGGTGGAGAGTTTTGAATATCTTGTATCATTACTAACTAATAATGGAGATAGAGTGAGGGAAATTAAAAGGAGGATATCTATTGCTCTTCAAAAAGTAAAACACTCAAAGATGCCGTGGAGAGGAAAGAACAGAACTACAGAGATAAGATTTTTAAGGGCATGCATCTTTGCAATCGCAAGATATGCCTGCGAGACCTGGACACTTAACAAAACAGCTGAGAAACACATAAATGCCTTTGAATGTAAATATTACAGAAGAGTTTTTCAAATATCATGGACACAAAAAAGAACAAATATATCCATATTACAAGAACTTAATATTGAAGAAGGATGTCTAGTAAAGAGGATTAAAGAGAGAAAACTTAAATATTTTGTATACATTAAACGTCATGAGAATTTAGGGAAGCCCGTCTTGGAAGGGTACATAATGGGAAAAAGAAAGGGAGGAAGACCAAGGCGAAGATGGCTGCAAGACATCGTTAATGAACTGTAAATGGATGCATCAGCAGCAGGCCATCTCGAGAGGCCTACAGGAGAGCAGTTAAGGTTGCAAAAGTTCTGCAAGTGACACGCAAATGACTGATTAACAGATTGACTGACTAACTGATTGACAGACGGACTGAGTGACTGATTGGCTTCTCTAGCAGAATAAATTTTAATAAGAAATTTTGGCAGAGAAAAAGATGGGAAGTTACTCTATAATTTAAAAATATGGGTTGGGTTAGTAGTTCGCTATTTTTTGCTTTATCAAGATTCTGCCAAAGTATCCCTCTGGGTATACGCGTACCAGAGCTACCAACGCCGCCAAAGTGAAAGAATTTTCTTTTAAAATCATAATTGTTTCATTATGAGTTGTTCGGATATTCATGTTGGAGATTATGCTTCCCGAGTTTGCACTTTTTTTTTCCTTATTGAATTTCTAATCAGTTCAGTTGCCTCTCCTCACTTGTACCACTTGGGCGAATTATTTAGATATGTACTTATCTTTCAAGGCACCTCTTTTTTTTTGGTTATGTGCCCAATGAATGTTGTTTGTCGTAGTTTTAATTAAAGTCATTCTTGTCACAGATCGTAGTTTTATTAAAGTCATTCCTGTCAGAGATCGTAGTTTTAATTAAAGTCATTCTTGTCACAGATCGTAGTTTTAATTAAAGTCATTCCTGTCAGAGATCTTTCTTAAACATTCTTGCTCTGACATCTTAGTTGCCTATTACTACTTCTAAAACTACTACTACGGCTGCTGCTGCTACTGCTGCTGCTACTACCACTACTACTGCTGCTACTATTACTACTACTACTACTACTACTACTATTACTACTACTACTATTACTACTACTACTACTACTATTACTACTACTACTACTACTACTACTATTACTACTACTACTACTACTACAATTACTACTACCACCACTACTACTGTCACTACTACAATTACTACTACCACAGTTAATACTACTACTGCTACTACTACCACTACTACTAATACTACTATCAATACTGTCACTACTACTGCTGCTGCTGCTGCTATTACAACTACTACTACCACAATCACAACCGCTATTACTACTACTGCTACTATACAACTACAACAACAACAGCTACTACTACTATTACTACCACAACTACTGCTGCTGCTACTACTACTATTATTACTAAGTATCCGTGGCGATAATGCTCGTACAGCTTGTGCGATCAGTGGTGTTTCAGATCAATTCATATTCCTTTTCCTTGTCCCTGCCACTCGGTCAGTCCACTGAGATATTTCTCTCTTGTCCTTCCTCTCTTCCTTTTCCCTGCCACTCGGTCAGTCCACTGAGATATTTCTCTCTTGTCCTTCCTCTCTTCCTTGTCCCTGCCACTCGGTCAGTCCACTGAGATATTTCTCTCTTGTCCTTCCTCTCTTCCTTGTCCCTGCCACTCGGTCAGTCTACTGAGATATTTCTCTTGTCCTTCCTCTCTTCCTTGTCCCTGCCACTCGGTCAGTCTACTGAGATATTTCTCTCTTGTCCTTCCTCTCTTCCTTTTCCCTGCCACTCGGTCAGTCCACTGAGATATTTCTCTCTTGTCCTTCCTCTCTTCCTTGTCCCTGCCACTCGGTCAGTCTACTGAGATATTTCTCTCTTGTCCTTCCTCTCTTCCTTGTCCCTGCCACTCGGTCAGTCTACTGAGATATTTCTCTCTTGTCCTTCCTCTCTTCCTTGTCCCTGCCACTCGGTCAGTCTACTGAGATATTTCTCTCTTGTCCTTCCTCTCTTCCTTGTCCCTGCCACTCGGTCAGTCTACTGAGATATTTCTCTCTTGTCCTTCCTCTCTTCCTTGTCCCTGCCACTCGGTCAGTCCACTGAGATATTTCTCTCTTGTCCTTCCTCTCTTCCTTTTCCCTGCCACTCGGTCAGTCCACTGAGATATTTCTCTCTTGTCCTTCCTCTCTTCCTTGTCCCTGCCACTCGGTCAGTCTACTGAGATATTTCTCTCTTGTCCTTCCTATCTTCCTTTTCCCTCGAATGTTCCTGCCATAACAAAGGTCTCTGTCTTCTCGTGATATGTGCAAACAATTTTGACGGTCTTTTGTATAATTTCAGCTACCTTTTCCTTGTTCTGAAACTCCTCGAGGACCCCCTCCCCACTCCCCCTCCCCCATTTGTTTTTCTGTCTGTCCAGGGCATGTGTTTCATCTTTCTCCAGAAAACCACGTCTATATTGCTTCCAGTTTCTTTGCCATCTTTTTTTTTTTGTTGACCGTCAAAGTTTCATAACCATATAGCAGCAATACTGATTCTACATGGCACTGTAACAACATTGACTCTACGTAGCATTATAGCAGTATTGACTCTACACAACACTGTAATACTATTTTCCGCACTTTTAGGGACATCTTAGTATCTGGCCTCAAATAACTACCCTTGATATTCTCAATATTCTCCCATGGAACCACATTTCTGTTGCTACTAGCGGATCTTCGCAAAAAGTAACAGCTGCAAAAGAAATCGAGTCATATCACGCGTTGACGGTATCACGCCATACATCAAAACCTCTCTTACAATCGAGCATTCGTAATTTTATGTGCTGAGCTGGAAATTGAGCGCCCTCTACCACAGCACACCGTAAAAAACCGTAAAGCAAGCTAAAAACCGAGTCCCACTCTCCAGTGACAGAGTTGTGGAATCTCACCGAAACTGAGGCGAGTGCAATGAGAGAGAAAAAAGGAGGGGGGTAAATTATTTGCCAAGTCCAGCCATGCACGTGCATGTTTACAGAGAAAACAGACACAATTTTTTGCTTTCTGTTATCGTGGTGAAAGACCTGCTCAGGCACCAAAGGTTAGTCACGTCCAAGCCGCACTGCCGGTCTTCCCCCCTCCACCCTCAGCCCAGGGATTTCGAATCGAAAAATAATAATACGAATAATAATAATAGTAATAATCAGAGTTGGTTGATATAACCCCAAGCACGGTTCGCAACAATTATGACACGCTCAGAGATTGGGGAACTGGCGATGAAAGAGACATTACTACACACGCTGATTTAACCAATCGCCACCCACACACCACCCCATCCCACCCCACCCCCCGCCCCTCTTGGGTATGCTTCGCTGTATGAAATATACAGAATCTCTCATACAAACAAGCACGCCAGCCTAACTGTACTTTTACAGGAGAGCAACGTCCTTGCAGCAACGTCAGCAGGGAGTGGAGACAGCCGTAAGTGTGCGGTGTCATTTTACAAAAGGGGAAAATATAAACTGGAGTAAAGGTGAGAGAGAACGGTAAAAGAGGCAACGGGATGAACAGGTAGAAATGTTAAACAAACAGCAGCAAACAACAACCAATGTTTCGGCGAAATGCCCGTGTCAAGGGCGACGAAAATAAGGAATCAACAAATAAACACAAAAGTGCCACTCAGCTGGCGGAGTACCTCCTGATCAGAACGTTAAGCAAGTAATCAAGATATAGGGGGCAGAATAGGACGTCAAGCAAGTAATCAAGGCTGCAGATACAGGGGGAGAATAGGACGTCAGGCAAGTAATCAAGGCTGCAGATATAGGGTCAGAATAGGACGTCAAGCAAATAATCAAAGCTATAGATATAGGGTCAGAATAGGACGTCAAGCAAATAATCAAGGCTGCAGATATAGGGTCAGAATAGGACGTCAAGCAAGTATTCAAGGCTGCAGATATAGGGTCAGAATAGGACGTCAAGCAAGTAATCAAGGCTGCAGATATAGGGTCAGAATAGGACGTCAAGCAAGTAATCAAGGCTGCAGATATAGGGGTCAGAATAGGACGCCTTCCTCTCTTCCTTTTCCCTCGAATGTTCCTGCCATAACAAAGGTCTCTGTCTTCTCGTGATATGTGCAAACAATTTTGACGGTCTTTTGTATAATTTCAGCTACCTTTTCCTTGTTCTGAAACTCCTCGAGGACCCCCTCCCCACTCCCCCTCCCCCATTTGTTTTTCTGTCTGTCCAGGGCATGTGTTTCATCTTTCTCCAGAAAACCACGTCTATATTGCTTCCAGTTTCTTTGCCATCTTTTTTTTTTTGTTGACCGTCAAAGTTTCATAACCATATAGCAGCAATACTGATTCTACATGGCACTGTAACAACATTGACTCTACGTAGCATTATAGCAGTATTGACTCTACACAACACTGTAATACTATTTTCCGCACTTTTAGGGACATCTTAGTATCTGGCCTCAAATAACTACCCTTGATATTCTCAATATTCTCCCATGGAACCACATTTCTGTTGCTACTAGCGGATCTTCGCAAAAAGTAACAGCTGCAAAAGAAATCGAGTCATATCACGCGTTGACGGTATCACGCCATACATCAAAACCTCTCTTACAATCGAGCATTCGTAATTTTATGTGCTGAGCTGGAAATTGAGCGCCCTCTACCACAGCACACCGTAAAAAACCGTAAAGCAAGCTAAAAACCGAGTCCCACTCTCCAGTGACAGAGTTGTGGAATCTCACCGAAACTGAGGCGAGTGCAATGAGAGAGAAAAAAGGAGGGGGTAAATTATTTGCCAAGTCCAGCCATGCACGTGCATGTTTACAGAGAAAACAGACACAATTTTTTGCTTTCTGTTATCGTGGTGAAAGACCTGCTCAGGCACCAAAGGTTAGTCACGTCCAAGCCGCACTGCCGGTCTTCCCCCCTCCACCCAGGATTTCGAATCGAAAAATAATAATACGAATAATAATAATAGTAATAATCAGAGTTGGTTGATATAACCCCAAGCACGGTTCGCAACAATTATGACACGCTCAGAGATTGGGGAACTGGCGATGAAAGAGACATTACTACACACGCTGATTTAACCAATCGCCACCCACACACCACCCCATCCCACCCCACCCCCCGCCCCTCTTGGGTATGCTTCGCTGTATGAAATATACAGAATCTCTCATACAAACAAGCACGCCAGCCTAACTGTACTTTTACAGGAGAGCAACGTCCTTGCAGCAACGTCAGCAGGGAGTGGAGACAGCCGTAAGTGTGCGGTGTCATTTTACAAAAGGGGAAAATATAAACTGGAGTAAAGGTGAGAGAGAACGGTAAAAGAGGCAACGGGATGAACAGGTAGAAATGTTAAACAAACAGCAGCAAACAACCAATGTTTCGGCGAAATGCCCGTGTCAAGGGCGACGAAAATAAGGAATCAACAAATAAACACAAAAGTGCCACTCAGCTGGCGGAGTACCTCCTGATCAGAACGTTAAGCAAGTAATCAAGGCTGCAGATACAGGGGGAGAATAGGACGTCAGGCAAGTAATCAAGGCTGCAGATACAGGGGGAGAATAGGACGTCAGGCAAGTAATCAAGGCTGCAGATATAGGGTCAGAATAGGACGTCAAGCAAATAATCAAAGCTATAGATATAGGGTCAGAATAGGACGTCAAGCAAATAATCAAGGCTGCAGATATAGGGGTCAGAATAGGACGTCAAGCAAGTATTCAAGGCTGCAGATATAGGGTCAGAATAGGACGTGAAGCAAGTAATCAAGGCTGCAGATATAGGGGTCAGAATAGGACGTCAAGCAAGTAATCAAGGCTGCAGATATAGGGTCAGAATAGGACGTCAAGCAGGTAATCAAGGCTGTAGCTGTGGGGGGTCAGAATAGGACGTCAAGCAAGTAATCAAGGCTGCAGATATAGGGTCAGAATAGGACGTCAAGCAAGTAATCAAGGCTGCAGATATAGGGGTCAGAATAAGACGTCAAGCAAGTATTCAAGGCTGCAGTTATACGGGTTAATTACAGAGACAAAACAAAGACTCCAAGCAAGTACTCAAGGCCACAGTTATTGAGATAAGAATAGGACGTCAACCAAGTAGTCAAGGCCGTGAGTTATAGGGATCAGAAGAGGACTCCACGTAGAGAGTGAGATAGAAAGAAAGAATCGAGTAAGCAAAGTAAAGAAAAGGAGGTCTAGAAGACCAGAAAAAGGTACGGAAGAAAAGGATAGAAACCAAGGGATGGAGAAACAATCTCACGGGCTGTCCTGTCGACAGGATGAAGTCCGCAGTCTTCTCCAGGTCCTCATAGCATCCCCACAGCTTCCGCCTTAGGTCCGAGCCCTGTGGCCATGTCTGAACCATGTGGCCATGTCTGAGCCATGTGGCCATGTCTGAACCCTGTGGCCATGTCTGAGCCATGTGGCCATGTCTGAACCCTGTGGCCATGTCTGAACCATGTGGCCATGTCTGAGCCATGTGGCCATGTCTGAACCCTGTGGCCATGTCTGAACCATGTGGCCATGTCTGAACCATGTGGCCATGTCTGAACCCTGTGGCCATGTCTGAGCCATGTGGCCATGTCTGAGCCATGTGGCCATGTCTGAACCATGTGGCCATGTCTGAACCCTGTGGCCATGTCTGAACCATGTGGCCATGCCTGAGCCCAGTCTGAGCCCTGTTGCCATGTCTGAGCCCTGTTGCCATGTCTGAGCCATGTGGCCATGTCTGAGCCATGTGGCCATGTCTGAACCCTGTGGCCATGTCTGAGCCATGTGGCCATGTCTGAGCCCAGTCTGAGCCCTGTTGCCATGTCTGAGCCCTGTTGCCATGTCTGAGCCCTGTTGCCATGTCTGAGCCATGTGGCCATGTCTGAGCCATGTGGCCATGTCTGAGCCATGTGGCCATGTCTGAGCCCTGTTGCCATGTCTGAGCCATGTGGCCATGTCTGAGCCATGTGGCCATGTCTGAGCCATGTGGCCATGTCTGAGCCATGTGGCCATGTCTGAGCCCAGTCTGAGCCATGTGGCCATGTCTGAGCCATGTGGCCATGTCTGAGCCCTGTGGCCATGTCTGAGCCATGTGGCCATTGTCTGTTTGCGTAGATCTGAAAACGTCAGGTACCCTTGGGGAAATACAGCCAATTTGATAACATCATACACAAAGACCGAGCAAAATATGAAATCGTGATCGTCGGCAACAACTGGCACGGCATTTAATAAGCGAAACAATTCATTTTTCTGAAGAATAAAAACAAAATTCAGTAGAAAAGAAAAATCCAGGTCCTGTTATATTAAAAAAGACGTTGGAAAAGATTAATAATAATAATAATAGTAATAAGCCGTTAACTGAATACATCAGATCCGGCAGTATTATCTTACATCTTACATCCTTCCCGTGCCGTTAAACGTCACATACGGTTGGCATAGTTGTTTGCCAAGTTTTCCTGTTCTCGGCGAGTCTTTCAACTTCATCAAGGGATGTTATGCCCACTAAACTGGCCTCTCTTAACGTGGTCGTATTTATTGCGGTATTATGGTCATACGTAAAAAGTACACTATTTTCTCCCTAAACGACATCTGTACACTTTTGCTGTAATGCATGTACGGCCGGACGTAGTGACGGATTGGTGAATCTGTGACCGCCCATTGTTGCAAGCACTGACACTGTAACATACAACAACATTCAAACAAACGA
Source organism: Achatina immaculata (assembly GCA_009760885.1). Lineage (NCBI taxonomy): Eukaryota > Metazoa > Mollusca > Gastropoda > Stylommatophora > Achatinidae > Lissachatina > Lissachatina immaculata. The sequence continues at coordinate 4,767,539 of CM019694.1, forward strand.
AACACTTCACGCTGACTTTCACCGCCACTCAGAAACGATCTGTGTACAGAAGAACGGGTCCAAGCACAAGTCCAGCTCCAAGATCTCACATATACAGTATATACTGCATGAGTTAATCAACGTTCCCAGCACTTATGAAGATAGACAGATGAAGATCTCCCATACTTCTGTATGCCTGTTCACTAGCTTCCACGCAGCTCTTCTCTCTCCAAAAGTCCCGCCAAAAAACCCCTCTCGTGACCCAAATTCAATAACAGCCAACGTCCACATCGTCTCTAGCTTAAAGTCATGAACGACTACAACACAGCTAGTAACTCATATACTGCTTTATCTCCTAATTCCTGCCCGTTGAAAGCCGCTTGTAGCACTGTTTCACATTATTAATATGAAGAAACAAACACACACAGACACACTTCAAGATCAAATGAACGGAACATCACAAAGACACAAAGTAAAGAGATTTTCTTACAGAGTAAATATGTAGTAAAAAGGGAACCCCCCCCCCCCCCCCTTAATTGAGAAACTCCCAGAAGAAAAGTCAAAGCCGAAAGTTACACAAAACTGCAAGAACATCACAAGATGGCACGCTGAGTAAACTCATTTTGTGTGCAGACATGGAGAGCTGTGTTGATACATTTATACTGAGATGAAGCTAAAGAGAGCACATAGGAACGCGGCCGGTGGGGGGGGGGCATTTATAAGAGTTGGGGGAGGGGGCATTTATAAGAATTGGGGGAGGGGGCATTTATAAGAGTAGGGGGAGGGAGCATTTATAAGACTTGGGGGGGGGGGGGAGGGGGCATTTATAAGAGTGATCCCGGGAAACAGATTACTGCGCCACATCAGGCTGGCGATATGTGTGCCAAGTTGAATAGCTTCGGCAAATAAGCTTCTCCATTTTGTATGTTCCCTGGTGTTAGCGGCCAGATCAGATAATTTTTATCCCCCCATACCATTTGCTCAACCTCTAGGAACATATATATGTATATATGAGCCCACCTTCCTCTTCTTTCTTCGTTATATATGACAAACATGCAGCATGTATTACAAATAAGGACAAACATCTTGATATTCTACCCCTCAAGAAGAGATTTCTTTTCAACAAGTTAATTCATAAAATTCTATCACACAGTGATCCACCATATCTGTGGTCGTTGTTCAAATCCAACACAAAACACAGTCAACGCTTATGCAAGTGTATTCTCCCCAAACCAAGGCTCGACATGTTTAAAAAAAACTTATCTTACTCAGCTGCCCACCTTTGGAATCCCCTACCAATTCACATAAAACTTATAGGTAATATTCGTTCTTATAACTTCAAACTTTGTCAACATCTGTTTGGTATGGACTATATGCTTCCTTAAGCATAGTTTAAAGTAGTTTAAAGTATGGCTTGAGTGCTGTAATTTTTAAAAATTATTTTTAATACTGTTTTTCTATAAATTTGTTAGTTGTGAATGAATGTAAGAATGCAAGTTTATTTCATGTTGTTTCATAAATCAGAGTGTAGAGTGTACAGACATGAGATAAGTTTATTATTTGTTTATGTAATCATTTAATTGTGTATTCATGATTATTATGCTCATTTACAAATGGTGAATGACTGTGACTGAGTGAAATCTGTATGATGAAGGACAAAATGTCAGACGGGCCTGCGTGCCCAATTCTGAACCCTTTGAAAATAAAATATGTTCGTTCGTTCGTTCAATTTTCCAGTAATTATTATGATCTTATTTTTTTCTCAACCCTCCTCTTTTATGTTTTTTCTTTGAGTTTTCCAGTGATTAACAGAGTGTCTACATTCTGTCTTCTCATGGGCTGTACAAAGAATTTCGAATGTCTTTTTTTTCCTTTTGATTGTGACTGGATTTCGTTGCTCTGGAGAAAAGAAGAGTTAAAGTTTTGAGAAAAGAAGAGTTAAAGTTTTGAGAAAAGAAGAGTTAAAGCTTTGAGAAAAGAAGAGTTAAAGTTTTGAGAAAAGAAAAAAAAAACGGTGCTGGACTTATGCTTGGACCTGTTCTTCGACATAGAGGTTGTTCCTGAGTGGTGGTCCAAGTCAAGGTGAAGTGTTTTGTTTCTTCGAATGTTGTTGTATCTTACTGCTCGTAGCAATGGTCAGTCACATATATACCAACCCACCATTGCATCCGGGCGTAATCCGGGCGTACATGCATTTTCTGTGAGAGGGAGCCGCGTTAGCGCAGTGGATTAGTCATTCGCTCGTCGACCAGGCGATCCGGTGTTGATTTCAACCACGGCTCTCAAAAACTCCCGGGGTGTCACCCAGCCTCAAGAAGAAATGAGCATCAGGGTTAACGCTCTGTGAAGGAAGAGGAATGACCCCGCTAGAGACGGAGTTCGTGCTGATGGGGATAATGGTCGGCAGTTTCTAGCCAACTGTTGACTAAAAGGAAGAGCTCTTATGGTCTGTCTGCATGCACTGACGCTGTTTCACAACTCTTACCTTTACCTTTACATTTCCTTTCAGAACTTCTTCATTCGTGCCTCTGGTCGTCCAGGTTATCTGTAGCATCTTTTTTTTCAACACATCTCTGTTGTTTTCAATTTCTTTGTCACCTGTTTGTTAATTTCTAAGTTTCACAACATTATAGCAATATTGGTTGTGTATAGCATTGTAGACTGTTGCCCTGATTAGCCATGCTAGTAAAATTCTATTAAAAATCATAATGGGTGATTTAAAGAAGTTGTGGAGAAGTTGTGGAGAGGAACAGACAGAACTACAAAAATAAGATTTTTAAGAACATGCATCTTTCCCATCGCAACATAATGGAAATAAAATGAGGGAAATTAAAAGTAGGATATCTGTTGCTCTTCAGAAAGTAAAACAACTAAAGAAGCCGTGGAGAGGAACAGACAGAACTACAAAAAAAAAAAAAAAGATTTTTAAGGGCATGCATCTTTACCATAGCAACGTATGCCTGTGAGACCTGGACACTTAACAAAACAGCTGAGAAACACATAAATGCCTTTGAATGTAAATGCTACAGAAGAGTTCTTCACATATCACGGACACAAAAAGAACAAATATATCCATACTACAAGAACTTAACATTGAAGAAGGCTGGCTAGTAAAGAGGATTAAAGAGAGAAAACTTCAATATTTTGGACACATTACACGTCATGAAAATTTAGAGAAAACCGTGATGGAAGGATATATAATGGGAAAAAGAAAGAGAGGAAGACCAAAGCGAAGATGGCTGCAAGACATCGTTGATAATCTGCACGTGACCAAGAGACATACAAATGTCTGACTGATTGATAGCATTGTAATACTCTTTCCTTCACTTTTAAGTACACCTTATTTGTTAGTATCTTCTTATGTCATAAAAAGCTGCCGTGTACTGCCGTCAGCTGTTATTGCTGTTCTGAGGTAACTGAACTTACATACTCGTGTCAGTGCCTTCCTATGGGCAAGGCTACCGAGTTTCATACATTTACCCTATTTGATATTATCATTGTTTCTGCTATTTTGCACTTTAGCTCTAAACCTCTTTGACTGCTCTCTTTTATAATATTGTTCACTAGTTTCTGAAAACCTCTTTCACTTTCTGCTGTCAGAAAGATATCGCTCGCAGTTCTCAAGATGTTGATACTGTGGTCTCCCAGGTTTACTTCTTTAAAATACTTAAATCCTTTTACTGTGTTTTCAACTGATAGTGAGAAAAAAGTGGCCGTGTGACAGATAGGAAACACGCCTTCGTCTTACTTCAACTTTTGTCTCTTGTAGCGAGGCTGTTCTGCGCCCAACTTCCCTGTGTGTTGACTGCTGCCAGGGGGAGAAGACCCTGCCTGTTTAGTAAATCAGCAACCCAGTCCTAACATGCTAGAGTCAGGGTTGACGAACTACATCTGACATGCTAGAGTTAGGGTTGACGAATCATATCTGACATGCTAGAGTCAGGGTTGACGAACCATATCTGACACGCTAGAGTCATGGTTGGCGAACCATATCTGACACGCTAGAGTCAGGGTTGACGAACCACATCTGACATGCTAGAGTTAGGGTTGACGAATCATATCTGACATGCTAGAGTTAGGGTTGACGAATCATATCTGACATGCTAGAGTCAGGGTTGACGAACCATATCTGACACGCTAGAGTCATGGTTGGCGAACCATATCTGACACGCTAGAGTCAGGGTTGACGAACCACATCTGACATGCTAGAGTTGGGGTTGACGAATCATATCTGACACGCTAGAGTCATGATTGGCGAACCATATCTGACATGCTAGAGTCAGGGTTGACGAACCATATCTGACACGCTAGAGTCATGATTGGCGAACCATATCTGACATACTAAAGTCAAGGTTGGCGAACCATATCTGACATGCTAGAGTCAGAGTTGGTGAACAATATCTAACCAAGACCCTGTTCCATCTCTCTTTTGGTACCAACGATTGCAGCCATAGCACTGGCTAACGAGGCACGGATGGCCATAATTCATTCACGACGGTGGGATCTGTTAAAGAAGTACACCCCGTCTTTTTAGCTCCATTAAGGACAGAGAAATAACCGTCATAACCCACCCACAAGGAAACACGCTGCTGTGGCTCAATATCTTCACAGCATCTGCTGCACTGAGCATCATCTTGTAATTCCAAGAAGAAGAAGAAGTAGAAGACACAGAAGAAGAAGAAGAAGAAGAAGAAGGAGCAAAATAGGAACGACCAGGAGAAGGATGAAAAGGAGAAGCAGAGAAAAAGAAGATTTAGAATAAGGAGGAGAGGAAGAAGATGGCGCAGGAACAATAAATACGGGAAGAAAAACTAAATTTTGAGCCCATTTATCGAAAACAAAGTAGAAAAATGGAACCAAATTAGATGTCTAGGAATAACAGGAAACAACCGTAGTACTCTACACCAACAAGATAACAACTCTGATAATAATAGCAATAATACAACTGAAAAGGCAAGAGATGAAGACGGGACGTGACGAATTGTCCGGGCCATATTTATAAGGGGTCTCCGGACAAAGGCTCAAATGTCAAAGCGTTTATCAGCGCCATTTCCAGACTGCGCAAATATTTGACGAGTAAACTGAACCGTCTGAGAACGTCCCCCCCCCCCCCCTCCCCTCCCCTCACAGAGGCAAATTATGGACCAAAATGTCTGAAACGTTTGTGGGGAGGGGGATGTACACAAGAGATGTGTTGTAGGGCACAAGAGGACATTGTGGGGCAGAATGAGGGCATTAGCATTCGTAGAGAGATAATTTGGTGACTAGATTCCCTCGTGATAAAGTATGAATGTTAGAGAGAATATAAACCCGGTTCTTGATTGAAGGTTCAATAAATCTGTACATATTTAATCGGTGTACAAATACAAACGTTTGCGTACAGAATAATATTGCCACTTCTCGCCTTAAAAGATGGTTTTCAAGTAGGATGTTTGTTCTTGTAAACCAATGTTTCCCAGCCTTGTTCGGGCTGCCGGCCCCTTTCTCCCAGGCCACATTCTCAACTCCCCTCCTCCCATGTACATCTCGTACAATGGCCTATTAAACTAGGGTATACATGACACTACTAACTAATAATGGAGATAAAATGAGGGAAATTAAAAGTAGGATATCTGTTGCTCTTCAGAAAGTAAAACAACTAAAGAAAGCCGTGGAGAGGAACAGACAGAACTACAAAAAAAAAAAAAGATTTTTAAGGGCATGCATCTTTACCATAGCAACGTATGCCTGTGAGACCTGGACACTTAACAAAACAGCTGAGAAACACATAAATGCCTTTGAATGTAAATGCTACAGAAGAGTTCTTCAAATATCATGGACACAAAAAAGAACAAATATATCTATACTATAAGAACTTAATATTGAAGAAGGCTGGTTAGTAAAGAGGATTAAAGAGAGAAAACTTAAATATTTTGGACACATTAAACGTCATGATAATCTAGAGAAGACCGTCTTGGAAGGGTACATAAAGGGGGAAAAAAGAGAGAAAGACCAAGGCGAAGATGGCTGCAAGACATCGTTGATAATCTGCAAATGCATGCATCAGCAGCAGGGCATCTTGCTCACAACCGAGAAGCCTACAGGAGAGCTGTTGGGGAGGCAAAGTTCCGCAAGGGACATACAAATGAATGAAAGAATGAATGAATGAATGAATGAATGAATACATGACACAAATTAAACACTTCAGCAAGCAAACCAGTTTAACAATATGAAGGAGTACATTTATAACTCATCTACTTCATTATTTTCTCAACGTTTAGCGTGATGGATGAGTTTCATGTAGGGGCACACGTCTCTCAATATCAGGTAGAAAAGTGCTGAGAAGGAAGGCATTACTGCCCCCTGTCTGCTGCTTCGTTTTCCATCATCGCCACGCACGCCTGCTGCCACCTTTCCTTCCATTACCCGGCTGCTAATCTTTTTTGTCTTTCACCGCCCCCTGGTCCTTCCCAACGCCCACAGGGGGTGTTATCGCCCATTTTGACCTTGGTGGTCATAATTTTGCTAAACACTTGTTGTCATGGCTGGGTCTACAGCATTTAACTTACGTAACTGATCAAAGTAACTGCTAAAAATGTCTGGGAAAGTTTAAATAAGTTCACAAATACACACCCGCAAGGAGACATTAATGTTTAACATCAGCTTTCTTGCTAAATATTTGTCATTGGTTCATCATCATAATCATTATTATCATTATCATCATCATCATCATGTGCCGTGCCCACTAGAGTTGACTATTTTGTTTCTCCATAGTACCCGATCCTTCCATGCAGGCTGTCAGTTCAGCTGGCGATCTCATCTCACACCATATCGTCAATCTCTCCAGTATCATTTTTCTCTGCCTTCCCCTGGATCTTCTTCCCTCTGTTTTTTTTTTTTCCTGTTGTTATAATATTTTCAATGCCCCTTCTTCTCATTACATGTCCTATAAAAGTATATAGTCCTGTATATTTTTTTAGAAGATTTGCTTTGTCTCTCGCACTCTTCTCACATATTCTTCTTTAGTTATCTTTGTTGTCCATCGAATTTGAAACATTCTTCTGATAAACTATTTTTCCATTGCTTTCAATGGTCTTTGTGCCGACCTGCTTAATGTCGATGATTCACTTCCATGTAATAAATAGGCTCGATAAGATCCGGTCTCTGTCATTTGTTGGTCTCTCCGAACGAAGAGGTCCTCGCAGAAGTTTTAGAACAACGGAAACTAGCTAAAATGATAAGACAAAGGAGGGTCAAGATTTATGGGACATATCACGAGAACCCAGAAGTTATTGAACTTGGTAATCACTGGAAAATTCAAGGGGAAAAAGAAGGACAGGATGGCCAGGGTAAAAGAAAAAAAAAATCTCAGCGGAATAACCAAGTGACAGGGAAAAATAAAAGCATTTGAAAAGATAAGAAGCATCAAGGACAGCATAAAATGGAGAAGCTTGACTCCATTGTTGTCCGCCCTTGCACGAGATGTAATGTAATGTAACTGCCTCACTGAGTAACCGAATGCTTTTTAATCTATCCTGTTCGTGAATTTGAAGAAAACGGTTATCTTTATCTTTGTCTGGTTTCTCCTCAGCCGGTACTGCTTTTTGCATTCTTTTTTTGTTTATGACATATGAGATCTGATTTGACATTTAACATGCATAATGAGATCTGATTGGAAACGTAGAAGGTTTCTGATATATGAGATCTGATTGGACACTTAGGATGCTTGTGATGTATGAGTTTTGAATGGACACTTAGAACGCTTATGATATTTGTGCAGCATTCTTTAACTCCGTTTTCTGAAGATCTCAGAACTCATTCTAGTGGTCTGCCTGCTGCTACAGAGAATTCAGTCTTTGCTCTGACTTGCTCTTTCTCAGTTCTTCCTCTCTTAGAAAACAGAGACAGCAAGAACTGAGAATTCATGTGATGCTTCGGTCATAAATTTGTAAAATTATTTTATTATTATTTGTTACTTGGTGCATATTTTATCTAACTTTTAAACTTCTCTCTTTACTATTACTTCTTTATTTCTTATCTTTTCCTTCGTAAGGGGATTCTTGGTGCTCATCATTAGCTTTAATGAATTGAGTGGCCAATGAAGGACAGCTGTGCCTGGGACGCTCTCATGTACGGCACCGCCCCTAACGATTCACAACCCAGGGTCTTGCTCTCTCATTTAGTGTCTATATATATCTGAACCTTAAGTGCCCAGGGCACATGAGACTTCTGCAAGGGTTTTCCACAAACGTCTGTCCTTTGCCTTTGTTCCGTTCTTGCCCAGGTGAGCCCTCTATTGCTCAACATCCTCTCTGTTGTTCTTATCCATGTCTCTTTTGGTCTACCCTTACTTCTGTTCCCCTGTGGTGTCCATCTTAGTGCTGTTTTTGGTAGTGAGTTGTCAGTCATTCGGAGCACATGTCCAAACCATAGCCAGCGTTTTTCCTTTGATGTCTATATAAGCTACCCTAAATGAACTTGTGCTGGAACAATAACCAACATCTCATTCGTCTCCAGCTCCACCAACGATAAGTAACTACTAAAAAGGCATAAATTGATCAAGCCAAATAAAGGTTAGGGTTAATCACACCACCAGATAACATATAGGCACATAAATAAGTACGACTACTTCAAGAACAATTAACAACAGCATGGAAACTATGAGCATGCTGTGAACTTCAGCATGAACAAACAAAAGATGTCACTCCAAGTGACGCTACTATTTAGGGTTGACGAATCAACTATTTAGTTCAACATCTCTACACATCTCTTGTAACAACATATAAATGCATATTCACCACTACTCAAGAGTCAGCCACACTCCATTATACACATAAGAGTTCCTTGCCAACTCAAACCTATACAAATATACGCAGTACTCTGCCTGCGGCAATACCAACATATAAATTGCAAATATGAAATGATCAATGACACACTAATACCCAACATGACTAATATGATCATGAAACATAGCATAGCATTATAAATCATGGGTGAATTTGACACTGGTCGGCATAACAAGTGCGCCTATACAAACACATAGGAAAATATTTCAGTGTCTATGATCAAAAGCTGAAACATGTGAATATATTAAGCCATAGTAATGAAGAATATAACAATGATGAAAGTTATGCATTTTAACTATTAATCTTGAATAATCTTGAAACCACTGAATACTGAACAATTATCACAGTTCACACATATAGAGCTCTACACCCAACTTACAACCACGTACATACAGAACATAAACAAATATGAGACGGCCTGGGTAGCACCTGGGACCACAGCTTAACAATCCATTTATCTTACATCATCATATATATGAAAACTGCAACAGACAAATCCAGATATCCCACAATCACGGCTTCCCAAGATAACGTGTGCTACTCTGCCAAAGGCCCCAGAACAGGTGAACTAACTAATACATTACCTTACCAACACATTACGTGACCAGGTCTCACGGGCATATGTTGCCATGAGAAAAATGCATGTCCTTAAAAATCTAATTGTCTGCTCTTCAATATGTCTATTAACATTATCTGTGTATCTGCGTATAGACCTGTGTTGTTCTTGACATTGCAAGTATACACGTGTTGAGTGTCCTGCAGTAAATTATATCTCGTAAGTATGTTGTAAGCAGGAAGATCCAGACTTACCTGGAGAAGAGAAATTTTGACAGTGCTCAGAGACAAGGGGTACACATGGAAGGAAGCAGAGAATAATTCCAAGAACAGTGATGACTGGAGAGCCTTTGTCCGTGGCCTATGCTCTCAAGGGAGTGAAAGGCGATGATGATGATGATGATGATGATGATGGTGTTGTTGTTGTAAGCGATGACTCCATCGTGCACCCCAGAATCACTGGTTTTGTTTATATATATATATATATATATATATATATATATATATATATATAATTGATATTGGACTGACATGCAAACGATTATTGATGTTCTATATAGACAACACAGATGGTTAATACTGAAGTCAGAACATTAGTTCAAGTTATGCTTTTTTTTCTATGTTATTGATGTCTAGATGTTCAGTAGCGGGGTTGCACAGTTTTGCTGTTTCTTGTCTTATGAAGGCCCTCACATTTTAAATAGAACATAGAAATAGGATAAAAATAGAATAAAGTTTACTCGTGAGATGATTAATTCAGTGCATTGCTAGTGACCACTGTCTGCTCTTCTCACAGTTTCTTTCGTTGTTTTAGCTTCCGAAGAGCAATAGATATTCTTTTAATCTCCCTCCTTGCATCTCCATTTCTAGTTAGTTATATCTACAAAGAATGAACCAATAAAATTCTTTGTACATGCCACGAGAAGACCGAAGCTGGAGAACCTGATAGTCACAGGGAACTTGAAAGAAAAAGAAGCAGATGTAAACCAAAACCTAGCACTACTTTCTTTTCACGAGAGTAAAGCATAAGTCCAAAGAAAGAGGTGATAAAAAATAGAATAAAGTTCTACGCAAAGTTGTTATTATTTTGTACACCCGACTCGGAGAAGGCATTGTTTCCATGTTTCGTCTAACAAAGCCTGTCCGCTGCCATCTCATGGAAGTCAACTCATGAGCGTTGAAAACGGAACTTCCGGCCAACAACCGCACGACAGCAAACAATTTACGCCGGACGGGCGTGACAAACGAGGCTGACTCGAGTGGACTATTTTTTGTGTGATTTGTCCTGGAAACAAATCGCACGTGCTGGTTCACGTCTGGTTTGTATGTCATGCAAGGCCATAAACGTTTTTTTTTCCCATGTTTTTCAATTTGCTCTATTCTTGATGAGTTTTCTTTAATGCCAATCACCTCCATTGTTCTTGCAAAAAATATTCTTCAGGAAATTTAAAGTCCATACAAGACATTTAACCTCCTCCTCCTCCTCCTCCAATCCCTGGAAATGCGAGCTAGTGTTCTTTCTAGCCGATAAGGTAAAAAAAAAAAAAACTATGGAGAAACAACATAATATCGGATTGGGGAGTTGGTGAAGGTGGCAATTTCTTAACTCCTTAAAAGAAGCCAAAAAGAAGAAGATGTGCAAAGCTTCTTTATAAGACTCCACCACCATGGGAACTATGGCGATTCTTCCTTCATTAGCCAGTCTAAGCCTGTTATTGATGGTACCAACGGAGAGATGGGATGGTGTCTTGATCAGTATATATGCTAAATATATCGTTTCTGTTTTTTTCCCTGGTTAAAGTCTTTTATTTCTTCAATATAATTAGGGAATAGCTGCTTTGCTTATATTTTAAAAAATTTTCTTTAACTTCTTTAACTTCCTGGTTCATTGTCTACTATTTGGCAACAGTGAGAAATGTGGAGCATCATCATCATGATGCCGTGTCGTTTGCCTAAGAAATCAAAACCGCAGTGACCCTTCAACGTCCAGATTCTAATATACGTTTGCGCCACAAGAATCTAAAAACGTAGCACCCTCCCCCCCCCCCAAAAAAAAAGAAGAAGAAGAAGAAGATATATCTTTAGAGCAGGCCTATCAAAATCTGAGTTGTTTTCTCAAGGGATCGATGGAATCAGTGTTTACTATACAAGTCTTCCATAGAAGTTATGCCGCAGCGCATTTGTGCAGCTGCAGCACACTGGTGTGCCACGGGACAGCTAAAGGTAGGCCGGTGCATTATGGTCTCAAAAAATGTTTTCCTCCTTCTTAAGGAGCCCATTTAACCTACTCGTCTAGGCATACCTGTGGAAGTCACTAAGTAACTCGCAAATGCCTGTTTAACAAGAATAACTGCGAGGGTAGGTCACTAAGTAACTCGCAAATGCCTGTTTAACAAGAATAACTACGAGGGGAAGTCACTAAGTAACTCGCAAATGCCTGTTAACAAAACATAACTACGAGTATTTAGCCTAATATTTATGTCCAGTCTAATATTTATGTAACACAAATGAAGAGTTCTTTTTCGAACTATTAATTCAAGTATAAAGAATATCAGAGCCACATAGCTAGCTCACAGTCTACACTGAAAACAAGACATATGTATAAAGTGTTTTAAAATCTATCTCCATTTTTCATCCCCACATTTCATCATGTGTTGCTATAAAAATATATGTATTGTAATAGAATTTCAGCATAGTATATGCAATGTTTATGCAGACTATGAAATAATCCAAATGTACAGTTAATTACACGAAAGTCCAGCATTAACTCTTCTAAAACAGCACTGGCAGTGTCGGTAGATCTTGCACCCTCATGCGAATCAACACTCGGAGCGATATTTAGGTCAAGTCTACATAAAAGTAGCACATTTCTAACTCAACCCACACTTTTAAATTACAAAGTAACTTCCTTCTAGTTTCTACCAAAATTTCTCATCAAGATTTATTCTAGCAAATATGGAAAATGATTCAGGATGAAAGAGTTAAGAATAAAATGACGCCGCAGTCTCAAAAGCGTGAGAATCTCTGACTCAGACAGCCAAATATGGGACATCCCTCGATCATACCGTCTTTTTATTTTTTCAAGCACACAATGAATACATAATGACAAGACCGCAATAGGATCCCTAAAAAATTTTTCAAACTATTTGTTAAATCTTAAACTGCTAAACATCACCCATGGCACAAGCACGCTAATCAGATATAAGGACGCCATATTTTATCCGGATATGATCTCATGCCTATTTTTATACAGGAATATAAAATTACCAACTCTCAACTACGGAACAAAGCTATATGACTGCAATTATTTATTACAATTTAAAAAAAAAATTTTTTTAAAAAAGCCATAAAAGCGACTGACGTCTGGCTAAGAGTTAAAAGAAAAGAATGAAAACGGCCGAGATAAATCATGGGGGGGGGGGGGGAACAGAGGGAAAAGCTTGAATTAGTTATAGTGATTAGTCGAGACAAGGCGGACGCCGATTGTGGCACCAGTTACGGCTAACTACCACAACTAGACAAATCTAACAAGTGAGGACACAGTTCTGCCGGGTCTATTTTTTTGGTCCTGTTTCTGTTTTGTTTTGTTTTGTTCGGTTAAAAAAAACCAGTAAAATAAAATAAGGAATGGTTTAGAGGACGGAATGGTTGAGGAAGACTAATTCATTTCACTCATGCGAGAAAGTCTTGTTAAACTTCACATGAGTGCTTCAAAGAGCACAGCAATAACACTTTTTTAAGGCAAACAACACAAATAACAACGAAATAATAATCTTAAGATTAGCTACACAAAGAACAACGGATTAATGATCTCAGTATGAACAACGCAAAGAGCAGCGGATTAATAATCTTAAGATTAACAACAAAATGAACAAACGGATTAATAATCTTAAGATGAACAACACAAATAACAATGGAGAAAGGATAACATTACGGTGATTGATACGCAGAACAAAGAGGCAGCGGCCATTTTTCTTTCAACAAAGTAATAACAATCTGAAGAGAAGCAAAGCAATAATAACATTAACGTGGGGGGAACAAAACGAATAAAGCGATAACAATATTACGATATAATATACAAACAGCACTGCAGTAAGAATCTTAACATGGGCGACATAAAAAAAATGAAGCAATAACGAATGCATTAGCGGGCACGCTAGGCAGGGCATGACAGCTGCAGTGCTGGGGCATTTTTTTTTGATTGAATAAAAGACACGCTTGAATAGTCAAAGAAGCGTGCTCCGCATCCTAAACCGATTCGGGTCAGTAAGTTCTAAATGAATTTTCTACAACTGAACCAGAAAGAATAGTCTGATTTCTGCGTTTAAAAAACAAAAACAAATTATTCCTGGCACGTCTTGTAAACTCTTTTGGTCTAGATATCTTAGAGCATAGTTTTTTTTTTCTTTCTTCTAATGCTGTACCGCTGCAGAAATTTGCATTTTTCAAGTGTGCCGCAATCTGAAAATTGTTTGGGAATCACTGTCCCAAAGACTGGTCCAGTTTAAGATCTGAACTAATTTTATACATCAGGGGTTGTTAGATTCTGTTTTAATATGTTTTTTTCGTTAGAAATGTTTTAAAGTTGTTGCCGAAGCATCTAAAGATGAATGGCGAAGGTACCATGAACAGCGAGAAAATCGAACGAGGAAGTTCTGAAGGAGACACAAGAAACAAGGAAAATTATAACGAAGATCAGAAAACAACAATTCAGATTTCTGGGGGCATGTTTGGAGGAGAGGTGGGCTAGAGCACCTAATGGCAACAGGGAAGATCGAAGGTAGAAGAGACAGAGGAAGACAGAGAGAAAAAAATGTTTGATGGTTTGGCACTCTGGCATGGGAAATGCCCATTGACAAGCATGTTGAGATCCACTAGGGATTGAGGGTTGTGGGCGGACGTGATATCCTACGCCTGTCGGCAGGGACCTTGAGAGAGAGAGAGAGAGAGAGAGAGAGGGAGAGAGAGAGAGAGAGAGAGATTCATGAAACTACGGCTTCAGTATCTTCCAAAGAACGGCACACGCAATGCAGCGTTTGAGAGTTACCCGTCACTAACAGAGGTTCTCAAGTTCTTGTTATCAAAACTTCTGAACAGCCTTAAACTTTCAATCTGTAGGTAACAGAGGAAGGGGCTGCCCACGCAAGAGACGGAGGGAGAAAACTACAGAACCCTTAAATATCCAGTTATATGAAGCACATCGCCGAGCCCTAGCAAGACGTCTATCTGTCCCCCTCAAAAGTGAGAGGTATATGAGGAGGGAGACAAGACTGTCCCAGATCCCGAGACGGGACAGCCAAGGCTGAATGTTAGGACGAAGGCCGGAAATCAAAGTCTACTGATCTCAGGTCAAACGTTGATGCCTACAACAAGAGAATGTTCAAACTTCCTGTAATTACATAAAGTAGGTTGGACACAGTTTCAACAAGTCATTATGACTGACTGACTGACCAGTTCCTGACCAGACTCGCTGGAGTAGGGGAAAGGTAACCAGTCATAAGCGGTTTGGGTCAGTTTTTTGCCTGAAGATGAAGAACATTATAAACCAGGTGAATTTTGAGCAAGCAAAACTTTTGCTTGCCAGATCATCAGCTTAGTATTATTGCTCAGAGTTGTAATGATTGTGTCACTGCAGTGGTTTACAATCATTCTGTTGTCAAAATAACTTTGTGCTCTGTTAGGCTGATTGTTAAATATATGTCGATTTACAAGTCGCTCTTCTTCTTCTTCTTCTCCCTGGAACTACAAGCTGCTGTTCTTTGCGACCGATGCTGTGAAGATGTTGGGACTCTGCATCGTGTCGGCGTGGGAGCGGGTTATGGCGGCTATTTCTTTTTTCAGTTCCTGATTGCAGATTTGGGGCGGGGGGGGGGGGGCTAATGCAATACTTCTTAGCAGGTTCCACCACCATAGGAGTTATGGCGATCTCTACCCTGTTACTCAAGCTTGGCCTGTTACTGGGGGTGGGGCACCAACAGAGAAGTGGGACAAGATCTTGGTCAGCTATGGTTCCCCAACCCAGACGATGTCATACAAGCTAAGACTCGTTGATTGTCACATCGTGCAGTGTCTTCACACACTGATAATCATGACTTTGTCAGTTGTTTTGTCGCTATACGGACAAGAAAATACCAAAGACTCTACAGTTTAACAAAGTCTACATTCTAATTATAAGTGCCATACCGCGTGGTGTAGGCGATCATTTATCTCCTCAATGTTGATTATGAGATCCGCCGGTGACTTTCTTCCTAGCCACATTGACAGTAACTTCTCTCCTCTCTCTCTCTCTCTCTCTTTCTCTGTCTCTTCTTCCCTCAGTTTTTCCTCTTGCTACAGTGTGTTCTAATTTTCCTCTTCTCAGGAAATGTCCTATAAATCTCGCTTGTCTGCCTCTGATCTTTGCTACAATTTGCTTTTTAACTCCAGCCTCTCTTAAGATTTCTTCATTGGTTTTCTTAGCTGT
Organism: Achatina immaculata; assembly: GCA_009760885.1. Taxonomy (NCBI): domain Eukaryota; kingdom Metazoa; phylum Mollusca; class Gastropoda; order Stylommatophora; family Achatinidae; genus Lissachatina; species Lissachatina immaculata. The sequence continues at coordinate 4,783,361 of CM019694.1, forward strand.
CCATAGTACCTTCAAAATCCTTCTTATAAACCACATTTCCTTGGCCTCCATTTCTCGCTGTACTCTCTTATTCATAGACCATGTTTCACACCCATAAAACAAAATTGGTTCGATGTAACATTTAAGTACTCGGAATCTTGTTTCCATTGATATGGATTTGTTTCACAAGATGTTTCTCATTTTCCGGAATGCTGACTTGGCCTGAGCACGTCTACTTTTTTTTATTTCGTTGTGACATTTTCCATCAGATATTATAATTGTTCCTAAGTACTTGAATCTATCAACTTGTTTCAGATTTGTGTCATCGATAGTAATGCTACATTTTGGTGATATTCTTTTCTTTGAGATGACCATCACTTTAGTCTTCTTTTTATTCAGGCTGAGACCTTTACTTTTACTTTCACAAACCACGATGTCCAGAAGAGCATGTAGCTCCCCTTCACTTTTAACAATCAGAACTGTGTGTTAAGGTTGTACCCGAAAGTTGATATTCCTGGCATGTTCTCTATATTTCTCATTATGTTTTTCGCTGAACAGGGAGAAGAGGTCAGGAGATGGAATACATCCTTGTCTACAAACTCTACATTAGCCTACAATATAATCATTCAAGAACCGTGTACGTTAATATTAAGTGAACCCTATGTCCCACCCCCACCCCCACCCCCCTTCCAATCTTGTTAGTATCGCATACACACGAGGGCAGCCCTGATCTGAACATGGGAAAGGATTGGAACTTGGGCAAGGCGACACCGCCCGCTAATCCGTCGAAATGGCCTGTGGTTGTTTCGCTTCCTGTTATAAAAGAGTTGTTTCCCTTGTCTAAGTATACGGCGCGTGTGTGTGCGTGTTCGTGCTATGTCCGAAACCACGTGACATATGATGCGCAATACGTGTGCGCAGACTGCATCCCCACATCTTCCCCCCCCCCCCCCACCGACACTCGCGCACATACACATAAATTATGACACTTCTGGAACATTCATAAAACTTTTCTAGTTCCCGGAAGATGGCAGGAACACGAGAGTGAACGATTCCTACACGCGCTCGCGAGAAATTGATGTGTCTTCAATAACCTGGTCATTTCTTTTTATTTAATCTCACATGGGGGGGGGGGGAGCTGTGGGGGGGATGAGGTGACTGGGTATGTTTGGGGGGAGAAGGTGAACGTTAAATTTTAATCTTAATCAGTAGTCCAGGTCTATAACTTTACTTAGCAAATGCACCAATCAGGCTCGCTTGTACTTCTCTACAGAGTGAACCTGCAACATTTCCGCTACCATCATTTTCAAGATTTTGGGTATTTCGAGCATGCCGCCATCAAAGATGAGAGTATGGGACAATCTGAGACACGTGTTTCATACGTTGTCCAGACCGAAGTAATGTGATACCCCGGACAAAGTCTTAAGATGTGGGACTGTCCCGTATAAAACGGGACGGTTTGTCACTCTACTTCAGAGGAACTAATCAAGGGGCGTTCAACCGAATAGTCTGCCTTCGCGGGGCGAAGACTGTCCATTTTGGCACTCAGCCACCCGTAGCTGACATGCTAGCGTCAGGGTTGGAGAACCATAACAGACATGCTAGCGTCAGGGTTGGCGTACGTACTAAAACTGACATGCTAGCGTCAGGGTTGGCGTACGTACTAAAACTGACATGCTAGCGTCAGGGTTGGCGTACGTACTAAAACTGACATGCTAGCGTCAGGGTTGGCGTACGTACTAAAACTGACATGCTAGCGTCAGGGTTTACAGGAAAAAAAAAAGCTGACGAAGACCCTGTCCTCCAGTAACAGGTCTAGATTGGCTAACGGGGCACGGATCGTCATAGTCGTGATGGTGGTGGAGTCTGTTATAGAAGTACTGCATATCCCCTGCTTTTTAAACTTCTTTCAGGGACTCATAGCTATAACCTGCTTCCAGTCTGATACGAAGAAGAGCCTCAACATCTTTACCACACTGGCTGCAAATAACACCAGCTCGTAGCTCCAGGGAGGTTGAAGAAGAAGAAGAAGAAGGGCACAGTACACGCAACGAATAACCTTGATAAGCGCCGGCTAATTGGCGGCCACAGGTGTTTACAACCTTGTCTCGTCTTGCCTTGTCTCCATCCTCATATACTTTCCAGTGTTGAAGACGCGTAATTCCCAATAGAACTCTACAGGCAGTTTCATACAAGAAGATATTTAAGGCATCTATTATCCCGGCATCCACCGCCTGCGTGACCCACCCCGCCGCATCCTTGTTTCCTGCAATTCTTAACATGAATTCTCTTTGATACACTGTCTTGCCATGGTGGTCGTGTAACGTGGTCAAATCATTTCACTTACAGTTTCTGGATCTAGTATTTACAAAAGATGTTTCAAACAACCGTAGCCTGAGCTATATTGGGAATTACTAACTACTATAACCAGGAATCACGTAACCAGTTGTTAAAACGAAGGCTATTTTCATAAAATGCTATAACCATATTCCTGCAGGCGCAAAGTCGATTTTTCTTTCCACGGCTTGCTTCTGTTAAACCCAATCCCGAAGCCTCCCTCTCCTCCCGTCCCCTCTTTTCCTCCTCCGGGAGTCTTATCTCCCCTCCCCTCTTTTCCTCCTCCGGGAGCACATATTCTGTCTATATTCTCTACAGCTAGGTCAAGTCGAACTCTGAGCTCGACGGAATGCAGACATATTTATCGATTTCCATTATAGCTATCCCTGCAGCCTTTTCTTCTCTTCTCTCTCCCCTCCCCCCTCCCCCGAGTTTCCGTTTCCGACCTTCCCAGAGTGCAATTTCCTCTGCAATTGTCTATACACCCCCCCCCCTTTTTTTTCCTTTTCTCCACTGCCACTCCCTCCCATTTTCAGCCCTGGAGATTTTCTTTGTTGATCGATTACTAAATTACAACGCCTGGATATTATTTTTGTTGTTGCTTTTCTTAAATTTATCTTCAAAACTTGTCTAGGAGGGAGTTTCTATCCACGTCTCTATCGGCCACAGCTACTGAGAAGCAACGCGTGTATCGTAATGTGAGACCCCCATTACCTGCAAGAATTACGGTCCTTGGGTCTTGGGGTGGGGGGAGGGGGTGGGGCCAAGAAGATGGGGGTGGAGTGGGCTGATGGAAGAGGGGATGCAGGAAGAAGTAGAGAATGAAGGTTTTAAATAAAGAATGGCTCCTCGTCTCTTCAAATCTGAATGTTTTATATATATATATATATATATATATATATATATATATATATATACTGGCTTCATTCATAGATGTCTATACGGCCTTGAAATATCTATTTTTTTCAGAGAAATTCTACAATTTCAAAATATTTATTCTTCATGAAATTCTAGAATTTCTCTAAATATTTATTCTTTATGAAATTCTAAAATGTCTAAATATGTATTCTTCATGAAATGCTAGAATTTCTAAATATTTTTTTTTCTTCCCGTACAATCTCTACGGGTTATTTTAAGAAGTATGTCACGACAAAACGAAATGGTGTGTCAACGTTATGTGGCAGACGTTCACTCGTATGTATTTCCAAATGGGATGAAGACTATCTTTCATACTGTTTATGTATTTACAAGTGGGATGAAGACAATCTTTCATGCTATTTATGTATTTACAATGGGATGAAGACAATCTTTCCTGCTATTTATGTATTTACAAGTGGGATGAAGACAATCTTTCATGGTATTTATGTATTTACAATGGGATGAACACAATCTTTCATGCTGTTTATGTATTTACAAGTGGGATGAAGACAATCTTTCATGCTATTTATGTATTTACAATGGGATGAACACAATCTTTCATGCTATTTATGTATTTACAATGAGATGAACACAACCTTTCATGCTGTTTATGTATTTACAAGTGAAATGAAGACAATCGTTCTTGTTGTTTATGTGTTTACAAGTGGAATAAAGAGACTCTTTCATGTTTGATATAGTGCCAGACTGAGTCGCATCTACCAACTCACCCACTCGTGATAATATGAACCAGGCATGTATTTGAAAATTTCTAATGCATATTTGCTTTGACTTGTCTTGTCCCCTTCATATACCTTTCTGTGTTGCGGGAACAGACGAGTGTCTTGACAGGGCTTGTCTTTTGCTTCATGTAATGGGATATTAAAGGTTCTATAATTTCCTTGTTCCACCTCTTGCCTGTAAGGTAGGTAGGAGGCCTAGCACTGCATCCGGCATCGCTGAAGCCGAACAGTGAAGTAAAAAGCAAATATTATGGGCCTGGTATTGTCCCCGGTACACCTAGGACACACTCACGTCTTTGTTTGTAAAGACTGGGAACAGCGGCAATGAGGCCACTGGCTAACAGAACTCTGACCCATTCAGAGACGGGCTTCCCTGGGTTAAATTCTGCCCTTAAGCGGCGACTGACCAAGCAAGCCGGCGGTGGATCTTTTTACCTTCCACAGAAAATACGGAAAGAATAGACACTGGTAATGTATATGCAGATGCAGGAAACTCTCTACCGTAGAGAGCGGAACAACAACACAACTCCTTCAGATCATCAGAGGAAGTACCCCCCCCCCTCAGACAAGTGTTTCGGCCCTTTAAACTCCTGACACTCTAAGGGGGGGGGGGGGCCTCTGGGTCATGAATCCCAGAGGTCTTGTGAGTTGTTGCTTTTTTTTTGGTCCTGGGATCGAACCCATGATCTTCCAGTTGCCACGCGTCTTTAGCGATTTAGCTATGGAGGACTGGTATTGGTTGTGGCAAATGAAATTACTTATGTTCCCAATGCTTGTTTCGCATACTCCACAGCCAGCATGAGGCCTTTTCTGCTGTTTCTGAAAGGCTTCTCAATGCCCTTGCTCTTGCTTGTCCCTTTATGCCCAGTTGCTTACATAGGTCATATGCTGATGTTGCTACGAATCCCCTTGCTCCCACTTCTACAGCTATCACTTTTGCCCTGATTCCTGCCCCCTGCCTCAGTTGCTTGACCAGATCATTGTACTTCTCCATGTATATTTGATATCTCATAATCCTATTGTTTTTAAATGTGATAGGTGCTTCGTGTCTTAGTTTGGGGTAGGTAAAAGGTAAGCATAAAAGTATCCCTATTATGCTATGGAGATACCTAGGGATATGGTGTTAGTGTCCATATTTTCCTTTGACCCATCGGCACGCTAGACTAGCGTGACATGGTCAGCATTACGGCCGGACACCTTTTCTCCTCCGCCTTCAGAAAAAGCCAAACACCGGCTACTAAATCTGGATGAATGGGACGTCTCCAACCGGATTCGAGCCCCCTGACCTTCGCCAGAAGGGGCTAGTGCACTAAGCACTTCGCCACTCCTGGCTCCCATGGGCGCTAGACATAATTCAAACAAAACACCAGCGTCAGCGGTGAATGGAAGGAGGAGGTGGCAATGGAATGGCCAGTCACACTTTAAGAGTTACAGACAAGCCCTTACCATGAGCAGCTTTGATGTGGACTCCCACAAGGCAAAAGAGGCTTCAGACAAAACAAAGACGTAAAGCTGAAAAAAAAATATGGTGGTAAGCAAAGGATTGACAGCCAAGAAGATAGCAAAGGACCGACAAAAGTGGAAATCTCCTGCTACAAGCAGCCCTGTGTGTCTTGGGATCTGAAGGAAATGAGGAGAAAAAGAGACGAGATTAGACATAATTCACCGTCACTCTTATTATTTCACATGTTTGTCACAAAAGAAACGTTGTTCACAATGTGAAATAGATGGACGCCCAAATCACAGATGCTGATTATTCATCTCGACATTTGTCTTCTGTATGCGCATTTTCTTACAAATGCGAACTTCTTTCATTGTGACTGGCCTTCATATTTACCTTGACATTGTCCTGTAACACTGAAACAGATTTTGGGTGGGGGGAGGGGGGAAAGAGGGAGGAATGAGAAGAAGAGCAACAATAACAACAAGACTTAGGAGGAGGAAGAGAAAGGGAGGAGGAAAGAAAACCATTTTAATCAAATATTGTGAAAAATATCCAATCAGATTAAAACCATATTTTCATTTCTTTCCCCGTTATTTTCTTGCATATATTATAAGCCACATTTCTACCGGCGAGACACGTCTTGTTCTCTGTGGTTCTCTTCTGGCAAGAACTTGCCACGGTAATTACGCTTCATTATTGGCGGCTTGGTTAGGTTCAGTGGTTAGCCACTCGGTCTACTAATCCGGTGGTACCAGGTTCAAGTTCCAGCAGTGGGAGTTTTTTTTTCTGGCACCACCCCACCAAAATGGCACCGGGGTCCACCTGTTCTTTAAAAATGGGTACCAGAGAAATCCGGGAAGGTAAAAGCGGCCAGGCGTGAGATTGACCACATCGCACTTTCATGTGCCGAAGGTCTAGGAAATACTGGTCTAACAGAGTATTCTCAATATGCCTTAATGGCGTGGAAACGGGGATTTTACATTTTACCATAATTGTATTTCATCACTCCCCCCCCCCCCACCCACCCAAAGGAATGAGGACAGTCAAGGACGAAATGTCTCCACGTGACACTGACTGATGTCTCAGCCAGGAAGTCGCGTTACCACGAGAAGAGAACACCTGTGAACTGAATCACTTCCAGCCTACAGAAAGAGATCTATACCAACGGTTACAAAACTTTTGACTGCCGTTACCTTATCTGCTTGGTATTAAGTGCCGTTTTTTTTTGGGGAAAAAAGCAATTAATGGTTTATGGCATTGTTGTATTACATATAAAGTGGCTGTAAACAACTTATATGTACAAGGGTTCTCGGCCAGTGGGGAGTTCATGGACCACATTATTGAGGGACCACGGACTGACAGATTCAAGCTGATAGAATATTCATCTACGAAGGTCAGTATTCTAACAATCTGAGTCTGTCAAGTCCTCCTCTCATCCACCATCCCCGCGGGGGAATTACTCATGAGTTTAGGAACCTTGATGTAGTTTTAAAAAAATGCTCCTGGGATGTAAAGATGTTGAGGACCACTGATCTATGCCATGACCGGAACTCTCTTGTATACCGAGAACCCCCCTCCCATTCACAGCGAAAGCATATCTAGATTGGCAAGGTGGAGGAGCGATCATAAACGATTATGAGGTGGCTCGGTGGCGGTGGTTCAATGAACCGCTAAGGAGTGATGAGTATGAGAGGGGGAGGGGGGGGGGTTCTGGAAAGAAAAGAGGAACATTGATTAGGTCGAGTTCGACCAGTCTGGCTGCAGTGATTCACTTCACAGCTGGTTTATGTTACTGTCGCGACGCCAGCATTTTATGTCTTCCGCCTGGGTTTTGTAAGAAGGGCAGCCATTTGTAAGGAGAAACTGGCATTGATGTGTCAGCGAGCGAAGAAGAAGAAGAATAAGAAGAAAAAGAAGTGAAATGATTCATTGTCAAGTGTTTTCATTTGTGACTACGGGCAATGCCGGAACTACAGACTTCAGTCTAGGTCAAATGTAGGAAGTGAAGATGACGTCCGACTTAGCAGTCAGATACCCATGGCTGACATGCTGGAGTCAGAGGCGTCACGGTTGGTGGAGCATAGCTGACCAAGACCCTGTCCCACCTTTCCATTTGAAGCCCCATCAGTAACAAGCCTAGCCTGGCTAAGGAGGCAGCGGTAGCCATAGTCCCCATGGTGGTGGAGTCTGCGAAGGAAGTATTGCACACCCCCTTGCCCTTTTTAGCTCCATTAAAACACTCCCAAACCGACACGATGGCGTGACTCAACATCTTCACCGCATCGACTGCAAAGAACGCCAGCTTGCAGTTCCAGGGAGAAGAAGAAGAAAAAGAAGAAGAAGAAGAAGAAGTAGTAGTAGTAGTAGCAGTAGTAGTAGTAGTAGTAGTAGTAGAAGACGAAGAAGTAGTAGTAGTAGTAGCAGTAGTAGTAGAAGAAGAAGAAGAAGACGAAGTAGTAGTAGTAGGAGAAGTAGTAGTAGTAGTAGTAGTAGTAGTAGAAGAAGAAGAATAAGAAGAAGAAGAAGTCAAGTATCACTACAGATCCATATCACTCTAAAGCAAATCATCTACATCATACATGGGTAGAAAGTAGACATTCTAATTAACATACGGGCATAAATTAGATAGAAAGTAATCTGCTGCTGCTACCGCTCTCTCTCTCTCTCTCTCTGATACTACCACTAGTAATACAATTACCGCTGTTACTATTATTAATCTGCTGCTCCTATAACTACTACTACTGTTATTACTACAACAACTACTGCTAGTAATATTACCACTATTACTACTACTACTACTACTACTACTACTACTACTACTACTACTACTACTGCTACTGCTACTACTATTACTGATGCTACCACTGTTATTATTTAAGGGTGATGGCGACTGCAGTAAAACTGGTTCAAATAATAAAGGTAGATAGAGGTGTGTGGTGCAGTTTTGCAAGGCAGCAGAGGGAGTGAGTAAGTGAGAAAAAAAGAATAAAAAGTATAAGCGTAAGATGACAATGTATAAATGAAAAATATATAACATCCAATATTTCGGCATGAGCATTTTTCAAGGATTACATACACAAACAAAACATGACATATAATTAACAGAAAATGAAAAAAACGTATCTTAGTGGCATCCTCCTAAGATTAGATCATATTAGAAACAATATCAACAAAACAGAAATAATACCAACAAAACAGAATCATCATCACAACAGAAACAACATCATCACAACAGAAACAACATCAACACAACAGAAACAACATCACGACAACAGAAACAATATCTCCACTATAGAAACAACATCATCACTACAGAAACAACATCAACACTACAGAAACGACATCAACACAACAGGAAAACATCAACACAGCAGAAACAACATCAACACCACAGAAACAGCATAAAAAGAAACAACATGAACACTACAGAAACAACATCAATACAACAAAAACAATGTCAACGCTACAGAAACAACATCAACAAAACATGAACAACATCAACACTACAGAAACAAAATTACCAGAACAGAAACAACATCACCACTACAGAAGGAATGTTATCAGAACAGAAACAATATCGCCACTGTAGAAACAGCATCAACACTACGGAAACTACATCAACACAACCGAAACAACATCAAGACTACAGAAACGACATCGACACTACAAAAACAACATCAACACTACAGAAACGCCATCAACACAACTGAAACAATATCAACACTACATAAACAAAATCAACACAACAAAAGTAACATCAACACTACAGAAACGATATCCACACAACAGAAACGACATCAACACAACAGAAACAACATCAACACTACAGAAACAACATCAACACTATAGAAACAACATCGACACTACAGAAACAGCATCATCACAACAGAAAGAATATCAACACTACAGAAACAATATCGACACTATAGAAACAGCATCAACACTACGGAAACAACATCAACACTACAGAAACAACATCAACACTATAGAAACAACATCAACACTACAGAAACAACATCAACACTACAGAAACAACATCAACACTACAGAAACAACATCAACACTACGGAAACAATATCAACACTACAGAAACAACATCAACACTACAGAAACAATATCGACACTACGGAAACAACATCAACACTACAGAAACAATATCAACACTATAGAAACAACATCAACACTACAGAAACAACATCAACACTACGGAAACAATATCAACACTACAGAAACAACATCAACACTACAGAAACAATATCGACACTATAGAAACAACATCAACACTACAGAAACAATATCAACACTACAGAAACAATATCGACACTATAGAAACAACATCAACACTACAGAAACAACATCAACACTACGGAAACAATATCAACACTACAGAAACAACATCAACACTACAGAAACAACATCAACACTACAGAAACAACATCCACACAGCAGGAACAACATCAACATAACAGAAACGACGTCAACACAACAGATACAACATCAACACGGCAGAAAAGTTTATATCAACACAACAGAAACAATATCAACACATCGGAAGCAATATCAACACAGTATTGTAGGATATTTCAAATGAGTAGACCAGCTCTCTAGACCAAGCCTTCATCAATTTTTATCTTTTTTTTTCCCTGAGCAGTCCACATCTAAATTGTGATACATCACACTTAAAAAGTAAATAAACAAAATAAAATAAAAACAAAAGAAAAATCCCCCACACAATCCTCTTATGAATCATTATCACATTTTCACTTCAATCACAGACTTGCGGCCTCACCCGGAACTGGATCCTATGTGGTCTAGACAAATTCATTAGCTGTCGACGTTCGACTAATGGAACTGATGGGTCGACTTAGTGATAAACCTCTTGCACGACTCCCTGCCTTCATTTTCCCCTCATCGTGCAAGAGTAATTTGCCCACGCTATCTGATATCGTCCACCATAAAACGATAGCGAATAGCTTGATGGTGGCTTTGTGCTCCCGATTCTTATCGTCTGCATACAAAAAAAAAATTGCGCTTTATTTATTTATCTTTTTATTTTCCAGATCAAGGGAATAGTTGTGGCTGTTTACGAAAGAGGGAGTAGGGGTTGGGGCTCTCCTTCCAGGTTTACTTGTTGACTCTGAATTCTGTTAGTTACTGACTCATTAGAAATTTGGAGCTGGAACAATATGGCGGTAGTCGTCAAAGACAAATCAAACGTCCACCAAGTATCGATACTGCCCAATTTGATGAAGAGCCATACAATTTTTTTATCATGAACTCGATTACAAGTAATTATGTTTTTTTAATGATTCAAAAACAATGAACGCCAAGGTTTATTATGTAGTATTGGTAGTAGTGGTGGTAGTAGTGTTGGTAGTAGTGGTGGTAAAAGTGGTGGCAGTAGTGGTGGTAGTAGTGTTGGTAGTAGTGGTGGTAGTAGTGTTGGTGGTAGTGGTGGCAGTAATGTTGGAAGCAGTGGTGGTAGTAATGCTGCTAGTAGTGGTGGTAGTTATGTTGGTAGTAGTGGTGGTAGTAATGTTGGCAGTAGTTGTGGTAGTAATGTTGGTAGTAGTGGTGTTAGTAGTGTTCGTAGCAGTGGTGGTAGTAATGTTGGTAGTAGTGTTGGTAGTAGTGGTGGTAGTAATGTTGGTAGTAGTGGTGGTAGTAATGTTGGTAGTAGTGGTGGTAGCAATGTAGGTAGTAGTGGTGGTAGTAATGTTGGTAGTAGTGGTGGTAATAGTGTTGGTAGTAGTGGTGGTAGTAGTGTTGTTAGTAGTGGTGGTAGAAATGTTGGTAGTAGTGGTGGTAGAAATGTTGGTAGCAGTGTTGGTAATAGTGGTGGTAGTAATGTTGGTAGTAGTGGTGGTAGTAATGTTGGTAGTAGTGGTGGTAATAGTGTTGGTAGAAGTGGTGGTAGTAGTGTTGGTAGTAGTGGTGGTAGAAATGTTGGTAGTAGTGGTGGTAGTAATGTTGGTAGCAGTGTTGGTAATAGTGGTGGTAGTAATGTTGGTAGCAGTGGTGGTAGTAGTGGTAATAGTAGTGGTGGTAGCAGTTGTTATAGTGGTGATAGTAGTGGTGATAGTGGTGGTGGTAGTAGTGGTGGTAGTAGTGGTGATAGGAGCGGAAATAGTGGTTGTCGCAGTGCTGGTGGCAGTAATAGGAGATGTAGTAGTGTTGGTAACAGTGGCGGTAACACTGATGGTAGCTGTCATAGTGGTTGTAGCAGTGGTGGTAACAGTAATAAAAGCTCTAGGAGTGGTGGTAGTAATGGTGATGGCAGTGGTAGGAGCAGTAGTAAAAGTGGTATCAAATGTGGTAGTAGTGGTGGCAGTAATGATAGTAGGAGCGACAGCGATGGTGGTAAAAGTAGTAGGAACAGTAGTAGTTCTGTTGGTAGCAATTGTGGCAGTAGTGGTGGCAGTAGTGGCAAGAGTAACAATGGTAGACGTTTGATAGCAGCGGTGGTAGCACTGACAGTAGTCGTGGTAATAGTAGCTCTGATGCTAGTCCTGGTAATAGTAGTTCTGATGCTTGTCATTGTAATAGTAGCTCTGATGCTAGTCGTGGTAACAGTGGTTCTGATGCTGGTCATGGTAATAGTAGCTCTGATGCTAGTCGTAGTAATAGTAGCTCTGATGCTAGTCGTAGTAATAGTAGCTCTGATGCTAGTCGTAGTAATAGTAGCTCTGATGCTAGTCGTAGTAATAGTAGCTCTGATGCTAGTCGTAGTAATAGTAGTTCTGAAGCTAGTCGTAGTAATAGTAGGTCTGGTGCTAGTCGTAGTAATAGTAGCTCTGATGCTAGTCGTAGTAATAGTAGCTCTGATGCTAGTCGTAGTAATAGTAGTTCTGAAGCTAGTCGTAGTAACAGTAGGTCTGGTGCTAGTCGTAGTAATAGTAGCTCTGATGCTTGTCATGGTAATAGTAGTTCTGATGCTAGTCATGGTAATAGTAGCTCTGATGCTAGTCATGGTAATAGTAGCTCTGATGCTAGTGATGGTAATAGTAGCTCTGATGCTAGTCATAGTAATAGTAGCTCTGATGCTCATTCATTCCTTTGCATGTCCCTTGCGGAACTTTGCCTCCCAAACAGCACTCCTGTAGGCCTCTCGGTTGTGAGCAAGATGGCCTGCTGCTGCTGCATCCATTTGCAGATCATCAACGATGTCTTGCAGCCATCTTCGTTTCGGTCTTCCTCTTTTTCTTTTTCCCATTATGTATCCTTCCAATACGGTCTTCTCTAAATTATCATGACGTTTAATGTGGCCAAAATATTTAAGTTTTCTCTCTTTAATCCTCTTTACTAGCCAGCCTTCTTCAATATTAAGCTCTTGTAGTATAGATATATTTGTTCTTTTTTGTGTCCACGATATTTGGAGAACTCTTCTATAGCATTTACATTCAAAGGCATTTATGTGCTTCTCAGCTGTTTTGTTAAGTGTCCAGGTCTCACAGGCATATGTTGCGATAGGAAAGATGCATGCCCTTAAAAATCTTATTTTTGTGGTTCTGTCTGCTCCTCTCCACAGATTCTTTATTTGTTTTACTTTCTGAAGAGCAATAGATGTCCTCCGTTTAATTTCCCTCATTGTATCTCCATTATTAGTTAGTAGTGATCCAAGATATTCAAAACTCTCCACTTCTTCCAGTTTTTCCTCATTGATACATATTTCAGTTGCCTTGTTTGTTTTGTCAGTTGTCATCACTTTAGTTTTCTTTGCATTAAGATAGAGGTTCTGCTCTTCGCTGTTCTTGCGGACTGACATAATTAGTTTTTCCATTCCTTCTTGTGTTGTGGACAGCAATACTGTGTCATCAGCATATCTAATCTCTGGTATTTCATAACCTCCAACTGTTATGGCATCGTAATATTCTTTGTCTACATCTTCTCTAACATTCCTCATTATATTTTCAGTATACAAGTTAAATAAGTAGGGTGACAATATGCACCCCTGACGGACCCCTTGTTTTATGTCAAACCAACTTGTTGTTTCACCATTTATTCTTACTGCTGCTTGTTGGTCTAAATACAGCAGTGATGTTAATTGTATCAAATGTGTTGGAAATCCCATTTTTTCCATTATTTCCCAAAGTTTCTGGTGTTGTACACAATCAAATGCCTTTGAGTAGTCTATAAAGGATAAATATAGATTCACATTAAACTCCCTGCATTTCTCTATTATTAATCTTAGATTGAATATATGATCTCTTGATCCTCGTCCTTGCCTGAAGCCAGCTTGGACCATATTGACTTCTTCTTCTATTTTCTTTCGAAGTCTACCCATTATGATTTTTAACAGAATTTTACTGGCATGACTAATCAGGGCAACAGTTCTGTAGTTGGTGCATAATTTCAGGTTACCCTTTTTGGCAGTGGTATGAATACAGTTCTTTTCCAATCTTTTGGCCAAATACCTGAATGCCATATCTTTTTACATAGTGCATGATAGATTGTTGCACACTCCTTTCCTCCTGCTTTAATAAATTCAGCGGTTATCTCATCACATCCTGGTGATTTACCATTTTTCAGACTCTTTATTGCCCATAAAACTTCTTCCATTGTCGGCTCGGGTTCTTTCTCCTCCAATAATAATTCACACTGTTGATATCTGCTTCCACAGTCGGTTGTTTCATACATTCTTTTGCAATATTCCTTCCATCTTTCCAGAATTTCCTCTGTCTCTGTCAGGGTATTCCCTATCTCATCACAAATTACATTTAGCTTAGGTGTGACATTTCTCGTCAATGTCTTCATTTCTTTAAACATTTCACTATCTCTTCCACACCTCTGATGTTCTTCTATTCTTTCACAACAATCTTGTATGTATTGTTTTTTGTCTTTTCTTATGTTTCTTCGTACTTCTTTTGTTAAAGTTTTATATTTATCTTTGTTGTTGTTTGTCACTCTCCATTGCGTCTTCATTTCTCTACATTGTTTTATCAGTTCTAGTGTACCTGCTGTGATCCATCGATTCCTTTGTGTTTTCTTTACTGGAACCATGTCTTTAGCTGTTGTTACTAAGATATCTTTGGCCTGCGTAGCCAATTCATCTGGTGTCATCTCTTCCTGTACAGCCATCAGGATTTCGAAACGGTTCTTCACTTCTATACCGTATTGTTCTGGTATATTTGTAAGGTCAAAGCGGAGTGGTCTTGATCCCATAACTATCTTTTTTATCTTTATCTTCATGTCTGCTATTAATAACTCATGGTCCGTGTCACAATAAGCACCTGGTAAAGTTTTTGCTGATGTTATGCTTGACCTCCACCTTCTCTGCACTAAAATGTAATCTATTTGATTCCTGGTTTTTCCATCAGGTGATGTCCATGTGTAAAGTCTTCTTGGATGTTGTTTAAAAAGTGTGTTAGCAATCATTAGCTCATTTTCCATACAAAACGCCATTAGATTGTCACCTGCCTCATTTCTGTGTCCTATGCTAAATTTCCCTACAACATGTCCTTCATCTTCTGCTCTTTCTGTACCAATTTTTGCATTAAAATCACCCATTATAAATACAATATCATTTTTCCGTACCTGGTCCATTGTCGTCTGCAGTGTGTTATAAAAATGTTCTACTTCATCTTCTTCTGCTGCTGATGTAGGTGCATATACCTGGATGACAGTTACATTTCTAGGAATGCCCTTAAGTCTGATTGTTAGGATTCTATCACTTACTGGATTGTAGCCTAGTAATGCTTTTGATGTTGATTTGTCCAAATAAAAAGCCACTCCATTCTTTCCTCCTACTTCTCCGCCAGAATATATAAATATATTATCATTCTCGCTCGTAAAGTGTCCTGATCCTTTCCATCGATGTTCGCAGATTCCCAAAATGTGTATCCGCGTTCTTTTCATCTCGTCACTTATTACTTGATATTTTCCCTCATACATACTTCTTACATGCTCTGATGCTAGTCATGGTAATAGTAGCTCTGATGCTGGTCGTATTAATAGTGATACGAGCAGTGGTGACAGTTCTAGTCATGGTGGTGGTAGCATTGGTTACAGCAGATGTGGTTACACTAGTGGTGGATGTGGTTGTTCTACCTATGTCTATGAGCTAAAAACTCAATGACAGTGCTGAACGCCATAATGATTGCTTGGGGAAATCTTTCCCAAATGTTTCAATTTTGATTTGCTTTAGCGCGCAATAAGTCAACAATTTGTAAATTTCGGCCTCAGCCTTCATCATGGATAGCTTCTTGTGATTATAACATATCTTGTTACTAGCGCAAAATTAAATCAAATTCCAAATAGAAAGGGAATAAAAACTTCTTTGCGGTATGAGGAAATGACTAATAAATTGCGAAAGTTAACCCTTAGCCTACCAATCAACTTTGCTGACACGCTAACAGTTTTTGCACTGAAAAAAAATATCACTGGGATAATTTTTTTTTTACAGCTTTAACTTAGAAATCTTCTTCTTCTTCTTCGTTCGCATTGTCTGTCTATATCTGCAGTCCTGTCTCTTGGATAAATTTCACTGTTTTTTGTAACTCATGTATGGAACCGTAGAGCTTATCTTCTTTAGTGGTTTCACTGGGCCAGTAATTTTTTCTCAGTGTCTCGTAGTTGATGCAGTTCTGGAGGATATGTTCCACAGTTTGGGGCACTTGGGCACATGTACATAGATTAGTAGTACCAACCTTAAACTTTGTATACATATGACTTCGGAGTCGGCTGTGTCCTGTTCGGAGATGGAAGATAGTGACTTGTTCCTTTCTGTTTAGCATGTGATAGTCATCATGTGGTGGTGTTTGTGGCTTCCTGTAGGTTTTTATCATGCTTTTCTTCTGATTATAGGTGATTGGTATGTCTGGTTGCTCCATTTCAGTGCCCTCTTTGGCCAGATGGTCAGCTTTCTCATTGCCTGGTATCCCACAGTGGGAGGGAATCCATTGCAAAGTGACTCCATGTTGTAAGCCAATTTTTGACAAGGCATCTTTAAGGTCTGGTAGTTTGTTGTCCTGAAGAGCTTCCTGTACTGATCTTGCATCTGTGAGAATTACTACAGGACATGTATCAATTCTGGAGTCTGATAGTTTTTCAACTGCAGCAATAATTTCCCTAACTTCTGCATCAAAGTTGTTGCAGTATTTACCAGTGGGTATGGAAATCTTGTCAATGGTGTTGTTTGGATATTCAATATATGCTCCTGCCCCTCCATTCTTTATGGCATTATAACTTAGAAATGATACAGTGCATTTTTAAAAAGCATTTCGGCAGCTTCTACTTCTTCTTCTTCTTCTTCTTTCAGTTTCGTATGCTCTGCTTTCTAAATGGGTAGTTGGGTTGCCTTCATGAATCCTGCTGTCAGCAGGCGGTCTTCATAGCAACCCCAGAGTTTCTTCTCCATGCTTCTCTCTCAGGCCCATGTCAGTGCTCTGAGGTCTTTGTAGTATGTGTTAATGTGTGTGTGTGTGTGTGGGGGTGTGTTGGTATATGCATTTGGCTGTTGGCGTAGCCTTTATCTTGTGCAGACGTTTTGGTAGTTAACATTGTGAACTCTTGACTAAAGAAGGAAACTGTATGTCTGTAATTAATTTTCATTCATTCATTCTTTTTTTTTAAAAGTCGTGTAAACAGCTCATGGTAGCCAAAGAGTTAATGAGAAAAAAGTGTAACAAAGCCATGCTATGTAGAGCCAGTTTATTTTGCGAAAGTTGGATGAGAAACAGAATAGATAAGTTGTAAGCAACAGAAGCGAAGTATCTGAGAAAGCTGTAGCGTACTATTTGTGCTGTCAGGATAAAAAAAAACGAAAGAAGTTCCAGGACTGGCTATTATATAACATGTTCTAGTGTGTGGATTCTAAAGTCTCTCTCTCTCTCTCTCTCTCTCTCTCTCTCTGAACCATAAGTGCCCAAGACACATGGGGCTTCCGTAAGAGTTTTCCTTGGCCCTTTTTTTCTGCTCTTGCCCAAGTGAGCCCTCTATTGCTCAACATCCTCTCTGTTGTTCTTCTCCATGTCTCTTTTGGTCTAACCTTACTTCTGTTCCCCTGTGATGTCCATCTTAGTGCTGTTTTTGGTAGTGAGTTGTCAGTCATTCGGAGCACATGTCCCAACCATCGCCAGCGTCTTTCCTCAATAGTTGTTGTCGTGGCTTCATCTGCATTTCTGCCAGCAAGATGTTATTTCTTATGGTGTTTGGCTAAAACATTCTTCTAATTCTTCGTAAACATTTAGTCTGGAAAGAATTCAGCTTGTTTTCTATGGTGTTGGTGATTTTCCCTTGTTTCTTTTTCTGTGGCAGTCAGATGGATTTTTTTAAACCGGATAGGGTTGCTGCCCCTATGCCAAACGCTCCTAAATCACCTTTTACGATCATTTTAAAATCTAAATGCTTTTGTTCTCTTTTACTGGCCTAGCATCAAATTAATAAAAGTCTAAATGCTTTATTCTCCCTTACTGGCTTAGCATCAAATTAACGGCATCCAGTAAGTCTTCAGAAAGTGAAACAATTAAAGAATCTATGGAGAGGAACAGTCAGAACTACAAAAATAAGATTTTTAAGAGCATGCATCTTTCCCATCGCAACATATGCTGTGAGACCTGGACACTTAACAAAACAGCTGAGAAACACATACATGCCTTTGAATGTAAATGTTACAGAAGAGTTCTTCTAATATCATGGACACAAAAAAGAACAAATATATCCATACTACAAGAACTTAATATTGAAGAAGGCTGGCTAGTAAAGAGTATCAAACAGAGAAAACTGAAATATTTTGGACACATTAAACGTCATGATAATCTAGAAAAAACCGTCTTGGAAGGGTACATAATGGGAAAAAGAAAGAGAGGAAGACCAAGGCGAAGATGGCTGCAAGACATCGTTGATGATCTGCAAATGGATGTATCAGCAGCAGGGCATCTTGCTCACAACCTACAGGAATGCTGTTAGGGAGGCAAAGTTCCACAAGGGACATACAAATGAATGAATGAATGAAGTAAGTCTTCACCAGTTAATATTTTATTAGCATAAACAGAAGCACTTCTTCTTCTTCTTCTTCTTCACTCTCTCTGCACCTGCGAGCTCGTGTTCTTTACAGTGGATGCTGTGGACATGTTGAATGACAGCATCGTGAAGGTCTGGGAACAGTTAATGTTGAATCACAGCATCGTGAAGGTCTGGGAGCAGTTAATGTTGAATCACAGCATCGTGAAGGTCTGGGAACAGTTAATGTTGAATCACAGCATCGTGAAGGTCTGGGAACAGTTAATGTTGAATCACAGCATCGTGAAGGTCTGGGAGCAGTTAATGTTGAATCACAGCATTGTGAAGGTCTGGGAGCAGTTAATGTTGAATCACAGCATCGTGAAGGTCTGGGAACAGTTAATGTTGAATCACAGCATCGTGAAGGTCTGTGAACAGTTAATGTTGAATCACAGCATCGTGAAGGTCTGGGAACAGTTAATGTTGAATCACAGCATCGTGAAGGTCTGGGAACAGTTAATGTTGAATCACAGCATCGCGAAGGTCTGGGAGTAGTTAATGTTGAATCACAGCATCGTGAAGGTCTGTGAACAGTTAATGTTGAATCACAGCATCGTGAAGGTCTGGGAACAGTTAATGTTGAATCACAGCATCGTGAAGGTCTGTGAACAGTTAATGTTGAATCACAGCATCGCGAAGGTCTGGGAGCAGTTAATGTTGAATCACAGCATCGTGAAGGTCTGGGAGTAGTTAATGTTGAATCACAGCATCGTGAAGGTCTGGGAGCAGTTAATGTTGAACCAGAGCATCGTGAAGGTCTGGGAACAGTTAATGTTGAATCACAGCATCGTGAAGGTCTGGGAACAGTTAATGTTGAACCAGAGCATCGTGAAGGTCTGGGAACAGTTAATGTTGAATCACAGCATCATGAAGGTCTGGGAGCTGTTAATGTCAGCTATTTTCTTCCAAGTCCCCGTGTTCAACTAAACAAAAGTAAAGGATGTGTGATACGTCTTTAGCACAGCCAACTACCATAAAGACTGTACCGATACCTGCCCTGTTAGTCAGCCTGGGCAACATACTATGGGTACCAGCGGAGAGGTGGGACAGAGTCTTGGTCATCTTTTGGTTGGTCATCCCTGAGGGTAGCATGTTAGTGAGTCGCTGACTGCCAGATTGGGCAGGGTCTTCCCCCCTCCCCCCCCCCACACAGTTAAGTTACGTCAAATTTTCTGTTTCAGCTTGTGATGTTTGAGTTTACTGTCTTCCAGACTGCCCCCCGCCCGCCCCCACACCCTCATTCTCTTCTTGAAAGATGTAGCATCTTTTCTCAGATTCTCCCTCCATCCGGTGTGGTATATGCCCATTCTTCTCTGTTCTTGTGACCGATAAAATCACCAGTTATCTGCAATCAAATCGCGTTGTAATGAGGACAGACTGTGGGTCCCATTTTTATCGTTCATTCTCTTCAGACTCTGCTGCATTTTATTCAGTCTTTCTGAAATCTCCTGAATTAAAATGACAGACAAAACAGTTAAAAATCAAGTGAATTCAACTTGCACTGTCTTACAGGCTCGGTCCATAACTTCTACTTAGGTAGAAAAATCCCGTCATGCCTTAGAGACATATAGCGATGTGTTGTCCATATTCTCCTTGACTTGTCAGCGCACTAGAAAGTGACGCGGTCAGCATCACGGCTGGCCTCCTCTCCTTCCCCAAATCAAGAAGAAGTCAGGTACCCATTTCTAAAGCTGATGAATAGGGCGCCACCGGCCGGATTCAAATCCCCGACCTTCGCCATGACAGACTAGTGCACTAACCACTTCAAGACTCAGAAGTCGCCCATACTTTCTACTCGGCGATGCGTACGTTTGAGTGAACGGGTAATGTGATAAATAGAGCTAATGGGTTAGGTGACAACTAGTGACAAATAGAGTGAACAGGTTAGGTGACAAATAGTGACAAACAGATTGAACGGGTAAAGTGACAAATAGTGACAAATAGATTGAACGGTAAAGTGACAAATAGTGACAAATAGATTTAACGGGTAAAGTGACAAATAGTGACAAATAGATTGAACGGGTAAGGTGACAAATAGATTGAACAGGTAAGGTGACAAATAGTGACAAACAGATTGAACGGGTAAGATGACAAATAGTGACAAATAGATTGAACGGGTAAGGTGACAAATAGTGACAAATAGATTGAACGGGTAAGATGACAAATAGTGACAAATAGATTGAACGGGTAAGATGACAAATAGTGACAAATAGATTGAACGGGTAAGATGACAAATAGTGACAAATAGATTGAACGGGTAAGGTGACAAATAGTGACAAATAGAGTGAACGGGTAAGATGACAAATAGTGACAAATAGAGTGAATGGGTAAGGTGACAAATAGTGACAAATAGAGTGAATGAGTAAGGTGACAAATAGTGACAAATAGAGTGAATGGGTAAGGTGACAAATAGTGACAAATAGATTGAACGGGTAAGGTGACAAATAGTGACAAATAGAGTGAATGGGTAAGGTGACAAATAGTGACAAACAGATTGAACGGGTAAGGTGACAAATAGTGCCAGCAGCAAGACACATGAGAGGAAGATATTCCCCTTTACAACGCGGACTCAACAAAACGCGGTCAAATTTTCTTTTCTTTTCTTCTTATTCTTCTCTCTCTCTCTCTCTCTCTCACTCTCTCTCCCCCTCTCTCCATGTATTTGCTTTATAAAAAAGTATAGGTGTATGATGGAAGACAATCAGCATAGATGGGAAAGATCAGAAATTCATCAAAAACATTTACTGGCAGCAATCAGCAGCAATGAAGGCTGAGAACCAAATAGAAGCATCCCAAGACATAAAATTGGGAGTGAGACAAGGATTTTGTTCTATCTCCTTGTACAGCAAAAAAATAATGAGGAATACAGAGAGCTTGCCAGGAATATCAGTTGGCGGGTACAACCTTAACAACTTAAGATATGCAGACGACTCAGTTCTGACTGCTAAAAGTGAAGGGGAGATACAGGCCCTTTTGGACATCGTGGTACGTGAAAGCAAAAGTAAAGGTCTCAGCCTAAATAAAAAGAAGACTTCTTCTTCTTCTTCTTCTTCGTTCGCATTGTCTGTCTATACCTGCAGTCCTGTCTCTTGAATAAATTTCACTGTTTTTTGTAATTCATGTATGGAACCGTAGAGCTTATCTTCTTTAGTGGTTTCACTGGGCCAGTAATTATTTCGCAGTGTTTCATAGTTGGTGCAGTTCTGGAGGATATGTTCCACAGTTTGGGGCACCTGGGCAGATGTACATAGATTAGTAGTACCAACCTTAAACTTTGTTTACATATGACTTCGGAGTCGGGTGTGTCCTGTTCGGAGACGGAAGATGGTGACTTGTTCCTTTCTGTTTAAAAAGAAGACTGAAGTGATGGTCATCTCAAAGAAAAGAATATCACCAAAATGTAGCATTACCATCGATGGCACAAATATGAAACAAGCTGATAGATTGAAGTACTTAGAAACCATTATAACAGCTGATGGGAAATGCCACAATGAAATAAAAAGCAGACGTGCTCAGGCCAAGCCAGCATTCCAGAAAATGAGAAACATCTTGTGCAACAGATCCATATCAATGGAAACAAGATTCCGAGTACTTAAATGTTACAGCGAGCAAATTTTGTTTTATGGGTGTGAAGCATGGTCCATGAATAAGAGAGTACAGCAAGAAATGGAGGCCATGGAAATGTGGTTCATAAGAAAGATACTGAAAGTACCATTGAGAGCTATGAAAACCAATGAAGAAGTCTTAAGAGAGGTTGGAGTTAAAAGGCAAATTTACAGCAAAGGTCAGAGGCAGGCAAGCGAGACTTGTGGGACATTCCATGAGAAGATGAAAATTGGAATACATTGTGGCAACTGGAAAAATTGAGGGAAGAATAGACAGCGGAAGACAGAGAGAGAGAGAGAGAGAGAGAGAGAGAGAGAATAGACAGAGAGAGAGAAGTAACTGGATGGGCTGTCAGTGTGGCTAGGAAGAAAGTTACCGGCAGATCTCATAATCAAGCCTAAAGACAGGGAACTGTGGACAGAAATGACGGCCTATGCCATGGTTCTAAGGACTGTTATTGCCGGAGGCGTGCCTCTCAAATAGCCTCTGACAGTCATGTCCAGCTCCTGGCTTTCTCGTGGCAGAACTGTTTAAACTGACAGGAGAAGGGCCGTAGGCGAATATCTGGCGCCTGAAAACCAAACGCTCGGGTAGATGAGAGTGTTGTTTGGTAGCTCATCTACCGCTGCTGGCGAGATTTTTCAGCTGCGTGCGTCGAATGGAGCTCCTCCCGGCCAGTGAAGAAAAGTGCGAATGGGGTTGCCGCGCGGCACCACTGTGGAAAAAGGTGAAAGAAAGGATAAAGCGAAGTAAACAGCAGTCAAATCACGGCATATTTGGTCTGGAGGTCGGCCACGTCCTAAGTGCACTCATATCGGGCGAAATGCCTGAACCGGCTTAACCCAGAGGTTAAGACACTGCTGACGAGATTCTTCGGATGCCGCGGGTGGAGTGAAGCTTTTCCCGGCCAAGGAAGAAAATGCGGAAAAGCAATTAGGGTTGCTGTATGGCGCCGATGTGATGGAAAGGATAATGTGAAGCTTAATCGATATGTCCAGTAGTATCGCAGCGAGAGCTACTCATACCACGGCGCCTCTGCTCTAGAGGCCGGCCATGTCCGAAATACACCTATACTGGTGAAATATGCCTAAGCCGGCTTACACCAGGGGGTGAAACTTGGTGGCTACGCATGTCACGGTACCTCCGCTCTAGAGGACGGTCACGTCCGATATACACCCATACTGGTGAAATATGCCTAAACCGGCTTACACCAGGGGGTGAAACTTGGTGGCTACCCATATAACTGTACCTCTGCTCTAGTGGTCGGTCACGTCCTAAACACCCCCATACTGAGATAATATGCCTAAACCAGCTCAACCCAGGGGTGGAAGTCACTAGTGGCGAGGATTCGTCCTCCTGGACAAAAGCTCCATCCTGGTCACAACTAGGAAGGGTAGCGACCACAAAATGCTGAAGTCGGAGATACTGGACCAGGGCAGTCTAGACAGGCAACCACGTCGCACCCGGCGGGGATGTATGCATATCCTAATCACGCTGAGGTTTTCCGGTGAGAAAGTCCAACGCTGGACTGGATGGGCAACCACCTCTCAACCGGGGGGGATATGCTGATATACAAAACACGTCGAGTTTTTTTTTTCGGTGAGAAAGTCCAACTCTAGATGAAACTGGTGCAACGAAAACCACGGTGTCACGCAATACCGCTTTTGAGACCCACCAAGAATACAGGCTCAAGCCCTGTTATACTCTGAACCTTTTGTGGTCCTCTCGGGGATCTCGTGTGGGGACCACACGGGGGACTACGGGACATATCGAGGACCACAGGTGTAAATTCAATAAGATCACAGGGCGGTCTTGGTGGTAGAAGCGAAAGAAGAAGAACCATATGCCACTCAGCACGGCACTTGATTGATTGAATGATAGGTGTATGTCCAAATTAGTTTAAAGTATGACTTGATTGTTGTATCTATTATATTGCTGTTAGTTTATAATGAATGTGAGAATGTAATTAAGTTTTTTTCAAGTAGTTACATAAAGCAAGATGTGGAGTGTATGGAAAGTAAGGGTTCATTATTTATTTACGTATTCATTATTTTTTTGGCTTTTTCATGCATATTATGTTCAATAACAAACGCTGAATATCTGGAACTGAATGAAAGTTGTATGATGAAGGGCAGAATGGTAGATGGGCATGCGTATCCAGTTCTTAACCCTTTGTAAATAAAGTCTGTTCGTTGGTTTGTTCGTCCGTTTGTTCTCTGGGCCCCCAACCGTGCTATATCGAGCTGCAAGCGTATACGAGACCGGCAGACAGACAGGTAAATAATCAGTGGCGACAAGTCTTCTCACGACAAGGGAAGATGCGTCACCTTAATGATTTCGTTGCCATGGATACTTCAAATGAAATCACGCAGAGGTTCATGACGCATGCGAAAGATAATAGCCATTTGGAGTGAGGAGGTTATCGCGTTGGTTAATGAAGATCAAAGCAATGAAAATGTACAGCAACCAGGTTACAAAAAATAAAACAACCAAAACTATGAATCTTATGTTCTTTGCTCCTGGCGTGCTAATGGTGCGGGCAATATTCGTTATCAATAAACTTTACTCTTCAAAGAAATGTGTTAAAATACGTTAATTATCAATGAATTTCGTTGAACACAGAAACTTCGTGTAACATGTGTTTATTATCAGTAAACTTCCCTGTACATGCAGAGCAAAACACGTAGACGCTCCTGCCAACAAGGGAAATAATTACTCCCTCCCAAGAGAGGGACTGAAAGAAATTTGTGAGTGGAGTAGGGAGGCAGAAAGAGAGTAAGATCAGGTGTGTCTCACTGGGGAGAAGAGAGTAAGATTAAGTGTGTCTCACTGTGGAGAAGAGAGTAAGATCAAGTGTGTCTCACTGGGGAGAAGAGAGTAAGATTAAGTGTGTCTCACTGTGGAGAAGAGAGTAAGATCAAGTGTGTCTCACTGTGGAGAAGAGAGTAAGATTAAGTGTGTCTCACTGTGGAGAAGAGAGTAAGATCAAGTGTGTCTCACTGTGGAGAAGAGAGTAAGATCAAGTGTGTCTCACTGGGGAGAAGAGAGTAAGATCAGGTGTGTCTTACTGTGGAGAAGAGAGTAAGATCAGGTGTGTCTCACTGGGGACTTTTTGATCTGACAGTAAGATAAAACTTCATACGGCACAGCTCAGTTGTCTGATAAATCTGTAAACAGTAGTAATGTAAAACTTCATGTAAACAGCAGTAATGTAAAACTTCATGTAAACAGTAGTAATGTAAACAGCAACTCATTTGCTGCAAAACTTCATGTAAACAAACGCTCAGTTGTCATATGATTTCATGTAAACAGCTATAATATAAACAGCAGCTCAGTTCCGCAGAAATTCATGTAAACAGCAATAATATAAACAACAGCTCAGTTGCCGCAAAATTTCATGTAAACGGCAGCTCTTTTACTATGTACTTTCAAGTAAGCAGCAGCTCTTTTATTGTATACCTTCATGCAAACAGCAGCTCTTTTACTGTATACCTTCAAGTAAAGAACAGGTCTTTTACTATATAACTTCATGTAAACAGCAGCTCTTTTATTGTATACCTTCATGTAAACAGCAGCTCTTTTACTATATAACTCCATGCAAACAGTAGCTCTTTCACTGTATACCTTCATGTAAAGAGCAGCTCTTTTACTGTATATCTTCATGTAAACACCACCTCTTTTACTATATAACTTCATGTAAATAGCAGATCAGTAACTGTTTAACTTCATGTAAACAGCATATCTGTTTCTGAATCCGTTCAGCTCCTTCACCCATTGCTTTGACATTCTTCACAGAATTTCTGGAGGGAATCACCTGATTGGTTAGAAGACTAGACTACTCCGCCCACTGTTTAAAATATCCTGTATTAGTCATACACAATTGTCCAATAGTGATAAGGCAGTGTTTTAATCTCCTAAATTTTTTTTTATATCTTTTTCTTTTTATTCATTTGTATTAAACTAAAAAAAGTAAAAGTAAAATAAAATAAGCTTCGGCTTATATCGTACTTTAATCAATGATCAGGCTAATCACGTGACTGCATGATAACAATATCACAGGTCTCAGAGGCCCAGCCTTGTCCTGAGCAGTTCTGTTACAAAAAGGAAACATAGTGTGAGCGCCGAGTCCATCGTTTGTATAATCGCACTGGTAGTTAGATCTATACCTGTCATGCCATGATACCTCGTATGTACATGACACAAGGACATAAGGCTGACAGAACGAACGAACAAACTTTGTTATTAAAAATTGGAGAATTCGACACAAAGGACCTTCTCCCTTTTATCACGCAACTCATACAGACAGATAGAGTGGCAGACAGAGGTAGGTAAATAGATTGACAGATAGACGGATTGGCGGACAGATAGACAAACAAAAGACAGAACGACCAGTGGACGGGTAGATGAACAGACAGAGAGACGGACTGACGGACGGATAGATGGACAGATAGATGAATAGATTGACAGACAGACGGACTAGTGGACGGGTAGATAGACAGGCAGACAGAGATAGGTAGATAGATCGACAGACGAACTGGCAGGCAGATAGGCAGATGGGGATAGATTAATAGATAAATAGACCTACAGACGGACAGACAGACGAACGAATATACGGATAGATAGATAGATAGATAGATAGATAGATAGATAGATAGATAGATAGATAGATAGATAGATAGATAGATAGATAGATAGATAGATAGATAGATAGATAGAACACCTATACTGTTATATCATCATTAAGTCCACTCACTCTCCAGATCCGCCTGACACGGTGTGCCATCTGCTTTATCGTTGTCGTTAATGTGGAAGTTATAACGGCGGAGATAATATGACTTGGCGCCAATTATCGGATGCGGCAGCCGTCCTGGTCGCCCTGTCACTCCAATTCGTGTCATGGCCACCAGGTTCGTCATCACCGTTATCGCTAATATCCCGGACGATATTATCGCAGAATCTCGCGAGTATTTTCAGCTTTTCCGAGCTACTGAGTTTGGTAATACTCATCAAGAGCTTTCTTCTTCTTCTTTTTTTTCTATTTTTTTTAAAAATTCATGCTGCTTAATCCGTATCTGGTCGAATCGATGGGCCGCGGTTTTTCAGATAGAAGGCAGTGGTTACCACGACCCGTACAGTTGCCCCTTACTTTACCGTGTTAAAGGGATCTGAGTAATTCAATGACTCAAAGGAGTATCTAGAGCTATCAGGAGGGGTTCCTGAAGTGGAGATATAAAAAATGTAAGGAAAGGATGAAAAGGAATTTTCCGGTATGTAAGGCATGTACACACATCTGACAGCGGGCCAGTCAAGTGTCATCAAGGAACGGACCGCCGGACTACGTGCTTCATACATAAGCTGACAGGTCCCGGCGATAAGGGAAAAGGGGGTGGGTGGGGGAGAGGAGAAACAGAGTTGTATCGCAGGGGGGGCCGGGCTGCTGAGACCTACCTGAGGCCTTGCGCCCCCCCCCCCCTTACCCAACCCTCAACCCACACCGTTTCTTATTAGAGACAAATTCACGACTTATTTTCCGTGTCTGGATAAGGGCACAACAGTAATTGACTCTGGGGAGGGGGGGGGCCGAGCTGGCCCACCAAGACCCTACAGGCTGGCTGCCAAACGTGAGAAATGAGGAGCATGTTTTTTTTTCCCTCTGTAACTCACAAGACACTTTGGCAGTCATTTTTTGTCCATCGGTCTAAGAGATGGATGGATGGATGGATAGATGGATGGATGGATGGATGGATGGATGGATGGATGGATAGATGGATGGATTTTAACAATCTTGGCTATTTCTATGTATAAACATACGCCCTGCAACAGATCCACACAAACCTTGCCCACATCGTATATTATACAACACATTTTGTTTCGGCCACATTTCTCGTTCTTATTTCTTGTTATCTTCTTACTTCCTGAAGAATAATTTGGTCGAAATCTTGTATTCTCGTCCTCAGTTACTAAACAAAGCAGCTTCTACACTTAATCAGTTTACACACATATCGTGGCAACACGAGCATCGATACATTCTTCATCAACATAACTTTTATATTTCTTGTACTTAATCACTTCCAATGCAATATTCGTTTAACTTTTCTTCGCCCCTTTCATTGTTTTTAATAAGTTGTATTTGCTACTGGTTTTTTTTTCGCCCACTTTATTATAATTTCTTTGATTTACTCCACTTTATTCGCCATTCCATATTATTCACAAATTCTAAAAACTGATATTTGCCTCGTTTTCACTTCCTCAATAATCTCTAAAACCACGCTCTGTTGACGAAAAACATTTCCTCGCAATCTTTAATCTTCCATTCTTGTGTCGGTCGATAAATCACACATTTTTTTCTTCTCTTCTCCAAAGGCTGCGGGTTCCAATCTCCCGGGTCATTCTTATGAACAACTGATGGAAAATATCACACATGAAGGAGAGATTTTTTTTTTTTAATCGATGATCTAAAGATTAGACGTACAAAGGAGATTAAAGGAAAATTCTAAATTCTAGACAAAGGCCGCTGGAACGAACCTCAGAAGATAGAAACCAGAATACTGATGCTCCTCGATTTATGGCTTCTTCGACTTATGAAATTTCAATATTACGATGATGCTAAAGAGATATGCAATCAGTATAAATCGTACTTCGAATTTTGATTTCCTAGATACAGAGAAAAATATAATGAAAAGAAGAAACAAATAGTACAGTCTAAACTTGATATCTTCCTGTAGAACTCTGTTTCAGCTGATCTATCAACAAATGTTGATGTCCTTGTGCCTTCTACCTGCTATTCTCGAACTTCATCAGAAGAGAGGAATTGATTACCCTGTCGGTGTAGCATCCCCATCACTTGAGTTCAGTGGTTCCAAACATTCTTCAGGCCCATTATTCTTTCATTTGTGTACGTTCAAGGTGAGTACCCACACGACTAGTTCTTATCACTTTCAGTACGGGATTCAACAAATTACTTAAGATATTCAACATTTTATAATAAAACAGGTTTTATTTGTATGCTGAATGACTTTGTCCAACTTTGGGCTTATATAAGTGTTCCGAGCATGCTTAAGGTAGGCTAGGCCCGTTACTGATATTCAGTATATTATGTGGATTAAATGTATGTTCACCTAACCATGTGTTCATCGGACCGTGGCCTCAACGATAAGTTGTGGAGCAGCTGTCTCAGGAACCAGAACGTAAAGGAAGATCGACAACAATACGGAAGCTAAATTAAGGCGAAATAAAGCCAGAATTCAGAGCTTCAGTCATGCATGGGGGGGGGGGGGGAGAGAGAAATGAAGAAGAATCAAGACTTAATGAAAAACAAGAGTCAGTAGAAGAAACTTTCCATGTCAAGGTCGCGCTGAAAAGAACAACTGTTGATCTCTGGCATTCAGTGACCCATACTTGACATGCCAGGAGCAAGGATTGGCGAACCACAGCTGACCAAAATCCTGTACCAGTGCTCTGTTGGTACCTCCCAGCCCCACCCCACACCCCCAGTAACAGGCCTTAGTGTGGCTAATGGGGGCAGGGATCACCACAGCCCCCAAGGTGGTGGAGTCTGCTAAAGCAGCATTGCACACAACCCCTTCCCCCTGGTTTTTGGTTGCACCCAGGGACTTGAAAAACAAAAAAAACAGCTGCCATTACTCGCTCCCATGGCAACACTATGCTATGGCTGAGCGTCTTAGCCGCATCATGTACAGACAACACCAGCTCGTAGCTCCAGGAAGGTACAGGACAAGACAAGACAAGACAAACAACTGTTGATAGTTTTTAACCACCCAAAATGAAGCTCAAATCGCTTGACATATCCTGGAGGTTTTCAAGTCTCCTAGAGCTGTCATGTTCAAGCTGTTTATGAGAGATTAGCTCCACTTGTCACGTACAGGCGCTTTTCTCGACTTACGATAGTTCGATTTGCGATATTTCGTCTTTACGACGATCGATAGTGATGCACATTCAGTAGTCATCAAACTCTGAATTTTGATCTCTCATGAAATAGCGATATCGATGTTCTTCTTTTTCTTCTTCTGAATGTACGAAACAGTGAAAGTTGTGTGATAAAGGGCAGAATGTCAGAGGGGCCTGCGTGCCCAGTCATTAAACCTTCGGAAGTAAAGCTCAATCAATCAATCAATCAGTCAATCGGTAGGGCTGGGGAACCATATCTGACCAATACCCTGTCCAACCTCTCCGTGGTACCCCCAGTAACAGGTCCAGCTTGGCTAACGGGGCAGGGATCGCCATAGGTACCCATGGTGGTGGAGCCTGCTAGAGAAGTACTGCACACCCCCTGTTTTTTAGCTGCACTCAGGGGCTGAAAAAGGTAGCTGCCATGACCTGCTCGCCAACACGATGATGTGAATCAACATCCTCACGGCATCGGCTGCACACAACACCCAGAGAGATCGATGGGGTTAAAAATATAAAAGGTATAATAGAATTACGACTATAATGTGTAATAATGGGAGGAAGGGATTATTAATATGAAGTGTATATAAAGGAACTGAGAATAAGACGTAAACATAATGACATCAGGAAAGTGGAAAGTATATAAC
The DNA here is from genome assembly GCA_009760885.1 of Achatina immaculata. Classification (NCBI taxonomy): domain Eukaryota; kingdom Metazoa; phylum Mollusca; class Gastropoda; order Stylommatophora; family Achatinidae; genus Lissachatina; species Lissachatina immaculata. Next base: position 4,813,939 of record CM019694.1, read on the forward strand.
GGGAATTAAGAATGAGAAGTGCATATTAAGAAATTAAAAATAAGAAATATATATTATGAAATTAAGAATACGAAGTGTTTGCAGAAAGCTCTCTACCGTAGAAAGCGGACAACAACACAACTCCTTCAGATCATCAGAGGAAGTACCCCCCCCCCCCTCAGACAAGTGTTTCGGCCCTATTAAACTCCTGACACTCTAAGAGGGGTGGGCCCCTCTGGGTCATGACTCCCAGAGGTCTTGTGAGTTGTTGCTTTTTTTTCCCCCTCGTCCCAGAATTGAACCCGTGATCTTCCAGTTGGCACTGCACATCGAAGTGCATCTTAGTGATTTAGCTACGGAGGACCGATATTGGTTGTGACAAACGAAATTATTTATGTTCTCCGTGTTTGTTTCGCATGCTCCACAGCCAGCATGAAGCCCTTTCTGCTGTTTCTGAAAGGCTTTTCAATGTCCTTTTTTCTTGCTTGTCCCTTTATGCCCAGTTGCTTACATAGGTCATATGCTGATGTTGCCATTAACCCTCTCGCTCCCATTTCTACAGCTGTCACTTTGGCCTTGACTCCTGCCCCCTGCCTTAGTTGCTTGACCAGATCATTGTACTTCTCATATTTGAGTAAATGCTGCTCTTCCATTCTTGCTTCGTATGGAACCATAAGCACAATCACTGTTAGTTACTTTTTGCTATGGAGTACACTACAACGTCCGGTTGCATTCCTGTGTTCTTGGTGGCAGTCGGGTATTCTCTTCCTCGTGGTATGTCCACTATCACATCCCAGTCGTTTGCGCATTCTAGCAGTGATGGTATGGGAATGTCCCTGATTTCAATATTCGATGTCGTACCAGCGCCTATGAAGTACTTAGGTGGGACCTCAATTCTTTTGCTGTTATTTGCTTTATCTTTTGCCCTGTCTACAATGGCTACTAGTTCCTGCAGCACTCTGTTGTGCCGCCATGTGTAACATCCTTCGGCTAATGATACTCTGCATGCTGACTGCACGTGCTCCAATGTTTGCCTTTCGTTGTAGAGAGGGCACTTCGCGTCATCTGATGCACACCATTTGCGTAGGTTGGAGCCTTAGGCAGAAGGTCATTAGCTCTGATAATGAAGCTAAGTCTCAAGGGTGCCATTTTCCAGATGTCATTCCATGTCAGTGATCTCTGCAGGACTTCCTCCCATGTTGTCCATTGGCCTTGGTGTACCTGTTGGACTTCCTTCTGGACCCGCTCATCATTCTCTGAATTCCTTACTTCGCTGATGATCATATCCCTTCTTTCTTTACAGGAGGCCTTTGACCACCATTTGATTTCACCATGACCAAATTCCCTTCTGTTGGTCTGGGTGTATCCTGTTACTTCTTTCAGCTCCTGTGTTTCTCTGGCTGCGGTCACTTCATCCCTTACTTTCCATTTTCGTCCAGTTTTAAGTGTTGGCTGCACTTCTCGTACCACCGGATATGTAGATTCTTGTAGCATCATTGCAAGCCTTGTCTATCCTATCTTGTATTCCTCAACCACAGATTTGAATGGTAGCTGCAGATTGCTATTCTGGCAGTACAGTGCTACATCAGTTAATCCTGGTGACACGCCCAGCAACTTTCTTATGGATTTATCGTAAATGAGTAGTGGCCACATTAATTTTGGAATAAGAATGAACTGGAGGCGTTTATTATGAAATTAAGAATAAGAAGTGTATATTACTAAATTAAGAATAAGAAATATATACAGTATTATGAAATCAAGAATAAGAAATGTATATTATGAAATTAAGAATAAGAAATACATATTATGAAATTAAGAATAATAATGATATATTATGAAATTAAGAATAAGAAATAAATATTATGAAATTAAAATATGTTATGAAAGTAAGAATGAGAAATGTATATTATAAAATTAAGAATAAGAAGAGTATATAATGAAACTGAGAACTGTATACGTTGAATTTAAGAATAAGCAGTGTATATAATGGGAATTAAGAATAAGATCATCATCATCATGTGCCATGCCGACTGGCGTTGGCTATTATGCTTCTCCAGAGTACGCGATCCTTCATGTAGGCCATCAGCTCAGTTGGTGATCTCCTCTCACACCATCCCGTCAGACTGTCCAGTATCATTTCTCTTGGTCTTCCTCTTGATCTTCTTCCTTCTATTTTTCCTGTTGTTATAATATGTTCAATGCCCCCTCTTCTCATTGCATGTCCTATGAAAGTACATTGTCTCTCTCTTATCTTTTTGACAAGGTTTTTTGTCTCTCCAGCTCTTCTCCTACATTCTTCATTAGTTATTTTTGCTGTCCAGGGGATTCGCAACATTCTTCTAATAAACCACATTTCTGCTGCTTCCAATGATTTTTGTGCAGACTTGCCTATTGTCCATGATTCACTTCCATATAACAAGATAGGTTCAATATAGCATTTTAGGACTCGTTTTCTAACATTCATTGATAAGGATGTGTTGGTCAATATGTTTCTCATTCTCTGAAATGCAGTCTTTGCTTGGCCTATTCTGTTCCTAATTTCTGTTCTGCATTTCCCATCTGAAGTTATTACTGCTCCAAGGTATTTGAATTTCTGCACCTGCTTTAGAATAGTTCCGTTTAATTTAATACTGCATGCTGGTGGATTCTGTTTCTTAGATATAACCATAGTCTCTGTCTTTTTGATGTTCAGAGTAAGGCCTTTCTGTTCACTTTCTTTGGCGACTTTATCCAAGAGATTTTACAGGTCTTGTTGGTTCTCAGCTAAGAATAAGATATATAATGAAATTAGGAATATGAAGTATATTTAAGACGATTAGGAATATGAAGTATATGTGAGGAGCTGTTAACACGATAAGCATATTTAGGATATTATGAGCACGAAGAGTGTATAGGAAGATTAGAAATATGAAGTGCATGTAGGTAGACCATGAACATGGGGAAAAAAAAACTAATTTAAAGGGTAAAGATTCACTTCACCGGGTCACGGAGAATATAAGATAAAATATTTATCCCAGAAAATAAATGAGAGTATGGGACAGCGCTAATGTGGCAAAACGAACTCCTGCGCGCATGCTCGCTCACACAAGCAAACACCACCTCTCCCCACCCCCTTTTCTTCCCTTCACCAACCCATTCCCCCCCCCCTCCCCTTCCCCACACACCGAATCCCGCTTCAAGCAGATGCCGCAACAAATTACGGGCGCTGTCATCAGGGGAAGACAAATCTGTGCACGTCACGCACGGATAACCGTGACATCGCTTACCTGAGTCATACCAGGTGGAAAGTTCTAGATTGTGCTCCGAGCGGGGGGAGAAAGGGGAAAGGAGGGGAGGGAGAGAAAGAATTCCTTCTGCTTCTTCTTCTTCTTCTCCAATATCCTTGTTTCTGTCTTCTTTTTCTGCTTTTTTTTTAATATAGAAGGGAGAGTTTATTACACAGTTCATTGTCCTCCTCCTCTTTCTTTCTTTCTTTCCTTCCTCTTTTCGTTTAATTCGTACTTTCATTTCTTACTTCTCATTTCCTTTCATTCACACTTTCTTTTTCTCACTCTCGCTATACCTGTCTCTCACTCTCCTCCTCTTATTTCTGTTTCTACTTTCTTTTATGTATCGTAATTTATAGATCATAAATGCTGTCACGTCTCCTACAATTTATCTGTTATTTATGCTGTCACGTCTCCTACAATTTGTCTGTTATTTATGCTGTCACGTCTCCTACAATTTATCTGTTATTTATGCTGTCACGTCTCTTATAATTTATCTGTTATTTATGCTGTCACGTCTCTTATAATTTATCTGTTATTTATGCTGTCACGTCTCTTATAATTTATCTGTTATTTATGCTGTCACGTCTCCTACAATGTATCTGTTATTTATTCTGTCACGTCTCCTACAATTTATCTGTTATTTATGCTGTTACGTCTCCTACAATTTATGTTATTTATGCTGTCACGTCTCTTATAATTTATCTGTTATTTATTTTGTCACGTCTCCTACAATTTATCTGTTATTTATTCTGTCACGTCTCCTACAATTTATCTGTTATTTATGCTGTCACGTCTCCTACAATTTATCTGTTATTTTTGCTGTCACGTCTCCTACAATGTATCTGTTATTTATGCTGTCACGTCTCCTACAATTTATCTGTTATTTATGCTGTCACGTCTCTTATAATTTATCTGTTATTTATGCTGTCACGTCTCTTATAATTTATCTGTTATTTATGCTGTCACGTCTCTTATAATTTATCTGTTATTTATGCTGTCACGTCTCCTACAATGTATCTGTTATTTATTCTGTCACGTCTCCTACAATTTATCTGTTATTTATGCTGTTACGTCTCCTACAATTTATGTTATTTATGCTGTCACGTCTCTTATAATTTATCTGTTATTTATTTTGTCACGTCTCCTACAATTTATCTGTTATTTATGCTGTCACGTCTCCTACAATTTATCTGTTATTTATGCTGTCACGTCTCCTACAATTTATCTGTTATTTATGCTGTCACGTCTCCTACAATTTATCTGTTACTTATGCTGTCACGTCTCCTATAATTTATCTGTTACTTATGCTGTCACGTCTCCTGCAATTTATCTGTTATTTTTGCTGTCACGTCTCCTACAATTTATCGATTATTTATTCCGCCAGGTGACTTTGCTTCACGAACAAAAACAATTTTTATCAATCAATGTTTGTTTAGTTTCTTACATGTGACTTTCTTCATACCATAATTATCACAATGTAGCATGTGATATATGACTCATCATTTCTATATGTGTGCCTAAGTGTATCCAATGCGAACTTGTGCGAGAAAGTGAGAGAAAAAGGGATAGATAGATAGATAGATAGATAGATAGATATAGATAGATAGATAGATAGATAGATAGATAGATAGATAGATAGATAGATAGATAGATATGGCTTCACGATGCTATTTACCTCCTCCTACTGAATCTGTCAATGAAGATAAGGTTTTACGCTGTCAAGTCGAGGTTACTAAATTTAACGTGAGGTCAATTAAAAGCGATAAAAGAAATAAAAAAATGGATCAGTTTTGCAGGCTGATCTCCTGAAAATCTCCATCGTCATAACTGGGAGTTTGATTACTTTTACTTCGTTCGTTAGGCTGTTGTGACATTTGTTTTATAAGCCAGCGCAATGATAGAAAGAGAGAGAGAGAGAGAGAGAGAGAGAGAGAGAGAGAGAATAAGAAATGGTTTTGATTGACTACGATTGGCTTGCCATGATAATGGATTCGTTACACCAGCAGAATCAACCTTACTCTCCAGTACTCTTTCATTACGTAATCTCTATTGCCAATTGATCACACCACCTCCCTACAATGCGGATCAAATCATCTCTCTTCTCTACAGGCCAAATCATGTCTCTCCTCGACAGGTAAAAAGCATCTCTCTTCTCTACAGGCCAAATCATCTCACTCCTCAACAGGTAAAAGCATCTCTCTTCTCTACAGGCCAAATCATGTCTCTCCTCAACAGGTAAAATCATCCCTCTGTCTCTCGCGTGCGTGCGAGATGGCATTAATTTCAAGTGATACTTGATGAAAATGTGGAAAAAAAACTGAAACTGAGAGAGGATCATGTAATAATACTTCTCTCCCTCCCTCTCTCTCTCTCTCTTACTTTCTCTCTCTCCCCCCCCCCCACCCCGCCATCTCACCCCCTCTCAATTTCTCGTACTCTCTTTCTCATTCACTCTCTCTTTCTCTTTGTCATTCTCCCTTTCTGTCTGTCTCTCTCTCTCTTATCTTATTATAGGTCCTTTATTCTTTATCTTTCTCTCTCTCATCCTCCCTCATTCTCGCTATCTCTTTCTCATTCTCTCTATCTTATTCCATCTCTCTTTCCAAAATTTCCTATCACAATTCATCGCTGTTATAAATCCTGTATCGTCAACATCATCATCATCATTCCCTACGATTGCACGTCTCTTGTAAAAGATCGCCAACTTCACGCCAGTACACGAATATATATACAAAATCGGTCTTCCATACATCCAAGCGATGGTCACTTCGTACTCGTGTCACCTCGCACTCGTCTTGCGCATGCGCCTGATCATTAATTAGTAATGTCATAATCAGCGCCTGACAGTTGTGCTTTCATTATCCACAATGCCTTTTTACCCGATGTCTGCTTGGCAACCTTATTTATTTATCTCTCGTATTCTCCCGTGAGCCGTGCATAGCCTTTTGTTTCCACTTTCTCAGCTCTGAATGCACTAAGCCAAAAGCCTTCGGCGTGGCTAAGATAGGGAGGTCTCATTGTTACCATGTTTTGCTGTCCCTCACAACACGCTGTCGTTATGAGTACAGTCTATCTCCCCCCCCCCCCCCCCCCCGTTTTTATAATGTGACCCCAAGGAGACCATTTGGAAATCCATAATTTGAAAGACCAGTCATTTACAAAGTATATGGCTTGTGTGGGGAAGCTGATATGTCGAGTCTGAACTGATGAGACAGAAACACATCACACCCTGCGGACAGCGGGATACTGATGGTTGTGGACGTCCGGGTGTGTGTATGTGTGTGTGTGTGTGTGGGATAACTTCCACCTCCCCTTGCCCTGACCTCCGCGAAAATAGTACACGTTCTGTTTCCTTATGTAGACGATCTGTTTATAACAAGATGGAAGTAAGCAGCGAAGCTAATAAATAAATAATTCTCCGCATAGGCGTCCTCCCTCCCCCTCCCCCAGTTAACGCAGCGCCCAGCCCAGTCGCCCACCCCCTCTTACCCCTGGGTACTGTCTGTTGAGACGATGAAGAACAATATTCTGTGTTGTCTCAAATCAACAATAAAGTTTTTTAAAAAGAAATTTTCTGTCAGAAAACTTGGCTCCATTAATAATTGAAGACAATAAGCTTGTTCTTGTATTATATATAAAACAACAGTTCTTAACAGGGAGCGCATGGACACACAGAGGGTCCACCAAAGGAGTTTGGGTCCACGGGACGGCAAATGGATCAGCTCGATTAAAATTTGTTAAAGATCTCACCGTTATGTGGGTTCTATTTATTGCTTTATTTTTTAATGAGGCTTCCACAGCTCTTCTCAGGTCACAAAAGGGGTTCACATTTGTTCTCAAGCCAGAAAGGGGAATCCCCGGCTGTTCTCAAGCCAGAAAGGGGAATCCCCAGCTGTTCTCAGGTCAGACAGGGAATCCCCACCTGTTCTCAGGTCAGAAAGGGAAATCCATAGCTATTCTCAAGTCAGAAAGGGAAATTCATAGCTGTGCTCAGGTCGGAAATGAGAGTCCACAGCCGTTCTCAGGCCTGAAATGGTGGTCGACAGCCATTCTCAGGTGGTAAGTGGGGGTCCACAGCCGTTCTCATGTGGGAAATGGGGGTCCACAGCCATTCTCAGATGGGAAGTGGGGGCCCACAGCCATTCTCAGGTAGGAAATGGGGGTCCACAGCTGTTCTCAGGTGGGAAGTGGGGGTGCACAGCCGTTCTCAGGTCAAAAAAGGGTCCACAGCTGTTCTAAGGCCGGAAAGAGGGCCCACGACTACATAAAAGTTAAGAATCCTCCTATATAAAGTAAAGTATTACATTATGAATCTGATAACCGTTAAATATAAAAGAAGAAATTTTAAATTGTGATTTTTTAAAAACTACGATAAATAATTATCTTCAGTCAGTCTAAGTCATCAGATGATTTTTTTTTGGTCAACATTCACAAGTTTATCAGAATCATCTTGATAAATTAATTTAGCATTACAAAAAAAAAACCAAAAAAAACCAAGCTACAATTTACATTGCTGGTTCATAAATTGTAGTGTGGAACACAACCAAACATTTTTTTTTCTGTTAAGTTCGCTTGACTAGGGTCTTAGCTCCCACCCACTGTCATCCACACGCCATGTAACTATAAAAACATGAACCGAGGTTGAAGTTTACAGCTAAACATTTTACGAAATTATTCCTCGTTGTTTGTCCCTTATCTTTGTAACGCCAATTACGGTATGGTTTTTTTTCCTTTCTTTCTTTTTTAAAGATAATGAAAGAATGTTAATGAGCTGTAGGAAGACTGCCCAGAAGACTGTAAACAATAGTTAACAAAATGAAACGCGAGCTACGGGTCAATTTCTGACAGGGACAATTAAAGGATGGCTCCGGGGAAACCTGTTCATAGGCCGAGTATGCGCATCAGTCTCGTATCTCGTGCTGAAGGGAGGGGACTAGACAACGGAGCGCCTGGGATGATATCTCTCCTGGCCACAGTGCTAGTCTCCACTGATATACATGCCAGCGGCTGCGCTTTGTCAATTTATCTGTTACGTTGCCTCCAATCAGGAAACGGAATGACTGCGATAACAAGGGAGAGAATTCGTTTAGGGGAGAGAACTGCAGAAATACAAACAGGCTTGTGTTACGGTCATATCTTTCTAAACTCTGGCTGGTAAAACTTCCTATGCAAGGTGTGTTAGAAAAGTATCCGATATTAGGACAAAAGTGCGGAACAGACCGAAACACCCGGAAGCGGGTAAGCACAGGTTGACCTTGGCATATACTGCGAATGTGACTTAAGTCACGTAACCCGAGCTTGTCTGCTTTGTTTACAGAAGTGTATTGTTCTACGTATTTGAATCTGTTCGTCGCAATTGTCATGACGGAAAAATATTGGATCAACGAATTTGCATCAGCTTTTGTGAAAAACCTTTTTTTTTAAACAAAAACGTCAAAAAAAAAAAAAAAGAAAACTTTTAAACAACAATCATAACTGGTGGTGAATAGTGGCCTATCAGGACAGAAAATCAACAAAGAATACCACTGAAGCTTTGCTGCGTTTTCTGGGAGCAGTTCATCGCGAAAGGCCGACATTGCATGCTAGTCTCTACTGGCAACTTCTCAATGGCAACGCGTTTGCCTGTGCATCGAAACTCGTGCAGCATTTTCATACTAAGCACTGCATTCCATAGATCCGACAGCCACCATTCTCACCTGATATTGCTCCCTGTCGTATATGTATCTATAATAGCACATGAAAGGAAAACGATTTCACGATATGGAGGAGATACAAAAGAATGCGACGAGCCTGATATTCTCCATACAGGAAGATGACGCAAAGAGATGCTTGGAACACCGGAAACAGCGCTGGGCTAAGTGTGTTGCTTCGGAAGGGGACTACTTGGAAGGTGATTAAATTACAGAACGGTAAATCTTGTAAATAAAAAAAATAATAAATCCAGTCCGGACACTTTTTGATCACACCTCATGGGTATCCTTTTCCGTGCCTTTAGCAGAATGTATGCAAGAAACTGCGCTATATATAAAGTGAATGAAACTACACATCACTGTACATCAGTGGTTCTTAATCTGAGAACCCTGGCTCCACAAGGGGCCCATGAAAGAATTTTTTATGTTCACGGGCCCCCAAACTGACTCGATTAAAAAAAATTAACATTATCTATGTTCTATTTATTGCTTTTTAAAAATGAGGGGTCAACAGCTCTTCTGAGGCCGGAAGGAGGGTCCACGACAAAAATAACCAACGCCGCAGATCATCAGAAGATCTGTACTCCTGCCTTCCCCCACATTCAACAAAATGAAGCACAAGAATTTTTAAAAATGTAAAAGATAGACAAAATAATGAACGAAAAAACTAGAACATATCACTGTTATAGATTCATCATCATCATCATCATCATCATGTGTCACACCAACAGGCGTTGATGATCACGATTCTCTGTTTTTGCGTTGCCTTTCTTTCCTTGTGCCACTTGGTCGACGAGTTCAGGCGCTTTCCTTGTGGTCGTCATATTTCTTTTCTTATTTCAAGATGTTATTGCTGTTGTTGTTGTTGTTGTTGCTATCTCTCCCTGGAACTGTGAGCCTGATGTGCAGCAAACGTTGTGAAGATGTTGAGGCACAATATCTACTGAACTGGGGGTGGGTTACGGTTGAAGTTTTCACTCACTGAACTAAGCTAAAAGGCAGACGAGGCTCAGTACTTCTTCACCACACTCCACCACCCTGTGGACTATAGCGATCCCCGCCCCGTTAGCTAGATTTTGACCACTTACTTTGAGTACCAGATAGACAGGGTCTTGATCAGCTATACTTTGCCAGCCCTGACTTAAGCGTATCAGCTGTGGGTTCCTAACATTTGGAAATCTTCATTTTCGCCCCCTGCTTTATTTTCTGATGAATCATGCTCAGAAGACAGCCTGTCTGTGATATGCTATTAAGACAGCAGCCAGAACAGGCTGTCAAACCAGCAGTAATCAACTTTCGAAGATGATGATGATGATGATATTGATTGAATGGATGATTTTTGATTGACTGACTGATTGATTGACTAAAAGACTATCACCTTTTGGTCTGTGGTTCAAATTTCTAAACAGCACAAGCCTTGTGGAAAATATTTTAAAAAATAAATAAATCATAAAAGTACAGGTGGACCGTTATACCCAAGTGACTGAGACTCGAGATCAGATAAGCACGTAACAGAAATATAAAGTCTGCAGAACAAATCCTGATTTGTGCATAGAACACTAGTTCCGTGCAATACATAATGACAAACAGACGTGTATCGAGTGTATAAAGAATGCATAGTTCAATAACACAATACACATTCACATATGCATATCTGAACTCTGAATGGTTTCATTACTTTTCGGAGTGATTGTGAATGGTCAAAGGGACACTACCGTATTTTTTATTAAAGTTAAGTATGCAGTAAATATCTGAAAAGCTATACACATTCCACCACTTTATTTCCTAGTTCACTAATACTTCCGTGGCAATCATCATCATCATCTGCACTACATCATGTAACGTAGACATCTGACATCAGGACACTTATTTCAGCTAGCCCGGTAACTGGAAATAACAGCTTTTGTTAAAAACTCTTTTCTGAACTATTTCATGCTTATTTCCCTTCGATTGGTTATTCGAGATTACGGAGCCAGCGATGCGCTGACCGAAGGTAAAGACCTGTACATTGTTGAAAGCCCTGCCACTAGTGAGCACAATTTTTTAAAAAAAAGCAGCCATACAGTGGATACCAGCCAAGAACATTCAAGAAAATAAACAGTCAGGCAGATGCCAAAACAGTAGGAAGAACCTCAACTTACAAAGAACATATTAAAAGATATATGTATCCAAGACATCGAAGGCTAAGACACCGTTTATACCATAAGCTAAAAACTGATCCAGCAGATCCATGCTCCTGCAGCAAAGAGCAACAGACTCCACATCCAGTTACTAGCTATGGCAAAGGACCTGGCCAACTCCGCCCCCCCCCCCCCCCCCCAAAAAAAAAAAAAACAAACTAATGAGAAGTTCTCCGGTGCTGCTGAAAACCTGGGACGAGCTGCCCCTATTTGTTACATAGTCCACGTCCGAGAAAACGATAAAGAACAAGATATGATTGATGCACTAAAGTGTATAAAATCTTCGACGCATCACGCTCTAAACCGAAACTAGTTTAGCTTTAGTTTAAATCTGGCACAGCTTTGCCGCTTCTTCCCTTTAAGTTTGCATCAAATGTATTTGACGAAATTTTAACAAAATGTGCATCTTTATGAGGAAGAAAAACGTTCAGTTCCAGGAGGTTCGAAAGGAATCTTGAAAAACAGAGGAAGTACTGAGATATCGTTAAAAAAATATTATAGCAAAATAATAACGACCAGCCTAGGAAGAGAACATTGAACAATGAAGTTTCAGCGACAGATAAAGAACAGAAAATATATTTTTTCCCCCCTCTCATCTAAAGTACCTGGTTTTTTTTTTTTGACTTTACTGTGAACAGTCATCGATGTTTTCAACTGCTACAAAAGACTTCTATCACAATGAAAAATGGTAACCGAGTGAATCACTTCTGTTACTTCAGGAAGACTAAGTAACCAAGAGAAAGTAGTGCACGCGCACGAATTCACAGACTGTCTCAATACGTTCTTTCTGTTATTGTTTGGTTGGTTTGAACAGAGCTCTCTCTCTCTCTCTCTCTCTTTCAAAACATTTTTTGTATTTGTGCTTCAAAAGATTGTTGACGTACAGGACAAGCATAAAGAATTTCCTTGACTTCAAACATTTACTACACAAAAAAACTTTGCTAGATACAGACGTGCGTGCGTGCGTGCGTACGTGCATGCGTACGTACGCGCCTGCCTCCACTCAAAAACTTTATTTTTAGTCTATTCATGCACTTTAACATGTGTTCCGTTTGCTGCTCAGTGAACATCTACAGGACATTCGATTCCTTGACATGTTTTCTCCAACATCTCTTTTGTCACCTTCGCTAAAACTTCCATTGTTTTTTAAGACGACGAAAACAACAGACCGTGACCCGGTGGTACGGCAAACCGGTTCCACCCGTAATGAGATGTGGACCATACCCCGGCATTCAATGTGCAGGGCAGGCCTCATGGATCTCGTTTAGTTAAAAAATAACGACGCTTAAAGAGCATGTTGATCAGGGTACCTGCTAAGAAGACACTTTGATCTCAGCCACTTTGATTTTAGCCAAAAGGCCGAGAAACGATAAAATTCAATTATCCTTGCCTTTAAAATTTTAGTACCAGGAACATGTGAAATGAACACTTTGTCCTTAGTATACCCCCAGACAGAACTACAAAAATAATATTTTTAAGGGCATGCATCTTTCCCATCGCAACATATGCCTGTGATACCTGGACACTTAACAAAACAGCTGAGAAACACATAAGTGCCTTTGAATATAAATGCTACAGAAGAGTTCTTCAAATATCATGGACACAAAAAAGAACAAGTATATCCATACTTAAATATCCATACTTTAAATATTTTGGACACATTAAACGTCACAATAATCTAGAGAAAACCGTCTTGGAAGGGTGCATAATGGGGAAAAGATAAAGAGGAAGACCAAGGCGAAGATGGCTGCAGGACATCGTTGATGATCTGCAAATGGATACATCATCAACAGAGCATCTTGCTTACAACCGAGAGGCCTACAGGAGTGCTGTTAGGGAGGCAAAGTTCCACAAGGGACATGCAAATGAATGAAAGAATGAATACTCCCATGCTTTTAACGTATGGGACTTATCTCCTTCATGAACACCATTTTGATACTGCCTGCGAGGTGGCACAATGTTTCTATCTAGCACATTTTTAAAGATATAATTTTTCTTAATCAGAAAAGGACTTGAGGGATTTTATGATTACCTTTTACATGCAACTGTTATCTGAACAGTTCAGTCCACGTCTTTGATTGCTGGCGGAGAAAGGGGCTACAGTTACGCGTTCTGAATGGTCTAAGGGGCATAACCCTATTAAAAAATAGTCTCCACTTCCTACAGACAGGAAGTAGATCTTTGGATTTCCTCCTGCAGTCAGTTTCCTTAGAGAACAGATGCAATAAATCAGATCAGGTCACCGGACGTTTGCCGTCATTATTGAAAAACAAATACATCACAACTGAAATAAAACGAGTACTCTACACAACTCAATCTTCCTTCCAACTCTATGCTATCAATATCAAACATGGACACCAACACGCAGAGGAGAGTACTAAATGTGATCAGAAGAGACCAAATCATGGCAAAGGTTGGAATAACATCAGTACTACACTACATCCAGAAACAACACGTCAAATGATCTGGCCACGTTACACGACAGCCACCAGACACTACACCACAGAAAACATTCACGCTAATAATTGTAGGAAACAGAGGAAGAGGCGCTCATGCAAGATATGGGAAGAGAAAATTAGAGAGACCTTAAATATCCCGTTATATGATACAAATCAAGACAACTATTATATATATATATATTATCACTGAAAGAAAAGAAAAGGCAAGCTCAGTCTTAATATCAAAACAGATCATTACAAATAATAATCAGAGAAAAGAAAACAAACTTAAGTAACTGCAACCGTTGCACAAACAGGTTTATGCTGTATTATGAGAATCAGATTATTTCTTTGGATTATGTCCCGTGGCCAGTTTAGCTAAGCTAATGAAGCTTATAATTAGAAGTAAGCAACTCTTGTTTACGGTCTGTATTATCATCATTGCACTCTGGACATGTCCATGGGTGCTTCAGTCCTCCACTCAACATGCCCATCGGTGCCCTGCGGCTGATAGTGCCAGTCCTGTGTTGGTTGGTTGACAAAGAGATAACTCTTGTCGCATTAGATGTAATTTATTAATGTCAGGTTATTTCCCGTGCATTGGAACCGAGATTCACTTCTGTTGAACACAATTCTGAGCGAAGATGGCAGAAAGGGTACCGCAGCAGTTATCACGGCAGACAAACTAGACCTGGCACAAGACCTTATACCGCCTCCCTTTTGGGCGTTCCCGGAAACAAGTCCGGCCTGGCCTAGCGATGTAGGGGTCGTTATTTCTCACTCGTGACGATGGAATGTGCAAAAAAAAAAAAAGCACTTTTTGCTGTTTAGTTTTACACTGGGTCTGCAGTGTAACAGCGCTGGGACATCAGCAAACTGACATACAAGCAACCAGCAGATGCATCATGCCTCACTGTCTATACGAACACCGACTACCTCTGGATTTGATCTCGGTCCCTGTATTCTGAGGCACTAAACGACATAAATTTGTTGCAGGCGAACAAGTTGTCGACGTCTCGGCTTCTGGAGCGTCATAACCCTGTTGTAGGGTAACAAATTTTCGACATGTTAAGGTCTAAAACATCATAAGCACGCTATAGCCTAACAAGTTTTTGACGACTAATCTTCTGAATGCATCTCGCGAGACCCGCTAGCTTCGTGCCTCCCAGGAACAATCTCTTTCTTTCTGGTAAAAATGTCACCAGAAACTTTCGTATCCCAGCATTACAAGAGCAGGTTATGTCTACTTTCTGTACCATTAACACAACTTACATACAAGCATATATATTACATAAATACATACACAGGTCCGGCCCCAGGGTTTGAGCCGCCCTTAACCAAGATCAGTATCGCCATCCCTTTATGAAACACAAAGATTCTAAGCAAGTAAACATAACTGTACTCTTTTACCACGGTGACATTCTGACTAAACTGTTTGGTCCCCCTAATTGTCCATTTATCTTCTCCAACTAACATTTCACCAGAGTAAGTGACCAGATATAAGTTAATTAAGATTTATGGGTCATGACTTTCAGCCCGTAACCTAGTTCTGGTACATGCTATCGGTACAAAACAGATTAATATAACTTGTCTTGGCATTTCATATTTCCCTGCCATAACTGGCATATTTTGTGTCCGACTGCAACGGAATTTTCTGACGAACTGCAATAACAGCAGGGAAGGAGAATTCAACGAAACTTCAAACACAAGCCAGGTGATACCCAAAGTGGTATGGGGATAGAAATGAAAAGTCACATTTCCTAATAAGGAGTGTGCCCTCAACCAGGAACAGTCACACAACGGGGCCCCACTGACTGGATTAAGTTTTTGGACCGCAGCTTGGGGAAGATTATTCCAACCACGTGTATTTTTTTATCAAGTTGTTCAAGAGTTCTACAAGAACTTAATATTTAAGAAGGCTGGCTAGTAAAGAGGATTAAAGAGAGAAGACTTAAATATTCTGGACACATTAAACATCATGATAATCTAGAGAAGACAGCCTTGGAAGGGTACATAATGGGAAAAAGAAAAAGAGGAAGACCAAGGCGAAGATGCCTGCAGGATATCGTTGCAAACGGATGGATCAGCAGCAGGCCATCTTGCTCACAACCGAGAGGCCTATAGGGCTACGGTCAGGTGGCACTGCTGGCCATGAACGCAGACAGAGAAATGCCGCTGTTACTCTTCCTTGATGAAGAGCTGCGGTGTCGTGCGTGAAGGTCAAGTCTTGCCCATGGGTTTGGAAAAATATCACAGCATGAGGTGTCAGGACATCGTTTAGGTACCGCTGTCCGGTGACGTTCCCCGGAATTGGTACCAGCCGTGCTCTTTAAATTATCTGTTATTTCCCCCCTCCCCCCACATAATGATTAAAAGCCTCTCAGATGCAGTTACCAGCATATCGTTCACGTGGGCATCTGTACACCGTGATCCTAGCATCATGCCTTTCCGTCATGAGAATATGTCATTTGCATTCCTCGGTGCTAGAAAATGTAACCACCCAGTATGCCTCTGACACAGTAACTGATCATTTCAATGGCCCAGACCACAGAGGCAAGTATGATGACAGAAACTGCATGGCGCAGGAGAAGCGCTGTATTCAGGAATAATGGGGGCGTGGTTTAAACTCGAAATTCAGCTACACTCAACACTTCCTTTCTCCACAATCATATTCCCTCTCTGCTATGGTATACTCTTTCCTCGCCTATAATTTATATTTCAGAACCTCCTTACTGCACCATATTACAGACCCTCTACCTCAGCCACATTAATCTGTTCCACTCATCCTTTTTCTCGGTTAGATCACCACTCTCTTTCTCCTTTCCACCCGCTTCCCCCCCCCCCTACTTTTTTTTCTACTAACCTACCATACATCCCAGTCTTCATTTAAACATTCACATTACTTTACCACGTACAAGTCACAGACAGGTGTTCCCTTTTTTCTATTTAAAACAATATAATATTTTAAATTCCTATTTGATGTATAGCATTCATGTGAGCTTTTATTATATCTTGTTTCTTTGCCTCTTTGTCCTGTACGTCACTGTATGATTAAAGTGTAAACCAAACAGTTAATTAATAAAGTTCTTCCCACTTTTGTTTTACATAGTTTTAACTTTTTATTACCACAGATATGTTTGTGCAATCTCCCTGTAACTGCGAGCTGGTGTTCTTCGCAGCCGATGCTATGAAGATGTTGAGGCACAACATCGTATCCGCGTGGGAGCGGGTTATGGCAGTTATTTTGTCAGTCCCGGAGTACAGCTAAAAAGCAGGGTGTTTGCAATGCTTCTTTAGAAGACTCCACCACCATGGGGATTCCTGCCCCGTTAGCCAGGCTAGGCCTTTTACTGGGGGGTACCATGAAGAGGAGGGATAGGGTCTTGGTCAGCTACGGTTGGCTAACCCTGACATATCAAATGTATGGATCGCTTATTACCTCAACGGACAGGCGTCTTGCCCTATCACAGATTTACGTTACAGGTGGAGAGTGTCTAGACAAATAATGTTATGCCTTCTGCCCTTATTCCTGTTTTCCTTAGGTGTCCATCTCAGTGATATTTCGGTAATGAATCACCAGCCATCCGGAGCACATGTCCTGGTCATCATCAAAGTCTTTCCTCAACAATTTAAGTCAGTGGCTTCATCTGCATTTCTGCTAGCAAGGTACACCAAAGGAGACATGGAGAAAAACAACAGAGAGGATGTCAAGTAATAGGGGCCTCACGTGGGCAAGAGCAGGGGGAAAAAAGGCGAAGGACAGGCGTTTGTAGAAAACCTTGCGGAAGACTCATATGCCTTGGGCATCTAAAGGTTGAGAGAGAGAGAGAGAGAGAGAGAGAGGATTCCTGTCTGTGCTGATTTTACAAAAATAGAGCACGTATAGAAAGAAAAGAGTATTTCGTTTGAAATTGTACACAAAATTCCAGTCACGCAAACGTCTGCAGTAAAATAGATAAAAAAAAAAAAAACTAGCTTAGAAAATTCTTCACATTCGTTGTGACTTTTACAGGCAAGTAAAATGCTGTACTTCGAAGCACACATTCCTGTAACTCCCCCCCCCCCCAACCCAACTAGTCTTCCTGGACCCTTGCCTGGAGAATCAAATCCTGTTTAAAAAAAAAAAAACACGCATCTAGTATTCCCTCTTAGCGTGTGTTCTCCCACAATTAACCTTTAGTTCCTCACTTATCTCCCCGTTTTCTTTTTTTAAATGGTAGTTTGTTAAGTCGGTGCCAGACCTGTGACGGCGTCCACTGACACTTTAATTACTGTTCTTGGGTTAGATTTCCGTGCCTGGCACGGTTTAGTTACCAGAGTAATCCATCACGCGGAGTGCTTTCATTTGTCTTCCATCTCTCTTGATCAAAACAAAACAATGTTTATATATATATATATATATATCGTTCATAAATGCTACAGAAGAGTTCTCCAAATATCGTGGACAAAAAAGGACAAATATATCTATACTACAAGAGCTTAATATTGAAGAAGGCTGGCTAGTAAAGAGGATTAAAGAGAGAAAACTTAAATATTTTGGACACATTAAGCGTCATGATAATTTAGAGAAGACCGTATTGGAAGGATACATAATGGGAAAAAGAAAAAGAGGAAGACCAAAACGAAGATGGCTGCAAGAAATTGTTGACGATCTGCAAATGGACGCAGCAGCAGCAGGCCATCTTGCTCACAACCGAGAGGCCTACAGGAGTGCTGTTTGGGAGGCAAAGTTCCGCAAGGGACATGCAAATGAATGAATGATATCGTTCATTAAAACACCACGCCTACTACATGCCCATCTTATGGCAATGCCTGACTTGTCTAATGCTCAAGGACGGGCCTGTACACACATAAATACATGTACACATACATACATACTTACATACTTGTACATACATACATACATCATACTTAAATGCATACACATACATAAATACACATAATACATACATCATCACACCTTTCACTCCCTTGAAAACATAGGGCACGGATAAAAGGTCTCCATCCATCTGTTCTTGGATTTATTCTCTGCTTTCTAACACGTGTATCATTTATCTCTGAGCACTGTCACAATTTCTTTTCTCAAAGTGAGTCCGTTTTCTATTACATGTATGTTACATACATACAAATCTACGATGCTTTTGGGGACATGCGGAATAATTATTTTACGGCCCTTCCTCCACATGTCCGCGTTAATAATAATAATAATAAAGTGTTATATGTGTGTGTACTGAAATAGCGTAAAAAATAAAAACACTTTTTTTCGGTTATAGGGGCAAACAACTGGAATATTTCTAAAGACTATAGTTCATCAATAGATGGCCTCCCTTTCAAATCTGGACGAGGTAAATGTAACCCTGCTGTTCCATGGAAATATCTAGAGGATACAGCGTTGGTGCCCATATTTTCCTTGAACTGTCAGCGCACCAGAAAGTCATGTGGTCAGCGCCACACCTTTCCAACTCAAGAAGAAGTCAGGTACCCATTTCTAGAACAGCGCCTTATTTTCCAGACTGGCTGTCTCCACCCTGCTGGAATTAACAATGTCTTCAGCTTTCTGTAACTTCTTTATTTTTCCACTGGTTTTTTATAAACTCTACTTTCTTTCTCTATGCTACCCCTCCCTACCACCACCCTATTTTCTTCTCTGCCAACATATTGGTGTCTTTAGGGTCTTGTCTTATTCACCAGTTTCACATTTTCTCCCTGCAGGTGTTTATCTTCTTCTTCTTCTTCGTTCACTTCTACCACCAAAACCGCACTGTGATCCTACTGAATTTACGCCTGTGGTCTTCCTTAGGTCCCGTGGTCTCCTGTGTGGTCCCCGAAAGGACCACACGAGATCCACGAGAGGACCACAAGGGGTTCAGAGTATCACAGGGCTTTAGCCTGTATTCTTGGTGGGTCTCAGAAGCGGGATTGCGTGACACCGTGGTTGCAGGTGTTTATGTTCTTCATTCATTATCTCTCCGCGTCCCCTTTTCCCTCCCCTCCCCCCGACACATCTAGCTGCTATCATGTTTCTATTGCTTTCCCCCCCACCCCTTTCCCCCACTTGATCTCCTCCTCTCTCTCCACCTCTTCTTTACGATTGGCTCTATCGGGCATCTTTTGTTTGGAGGCAGCGTGGTCTTTCCTTCTCCCTTCTACTACACACATTTCTGTTTTCGACTTGGAGGAAGACACATTCAGATAAGTTCTTCGTGTTTTTGTCTCGTTTTGTATGTATCCTCGAATAAGGCTAACACCAAAATATCGCATGTTGTATGTTTTTCATTTATACATTCTCATACTTTCTATTCGTTTTTTTTCCTCACCTTACACACTCTCTCCCTCACTTTGTAAAACTGCACCATACACCTCTGTTTACCTTATTTATTTAAACCAGTTTTACTGCAGTTGCCTCCCTTTTTATCTGACCCATTTCTACAGATAAGTGACTGGGATGCCTCCCACCAGTTCAAACCTGCTGGCCTTTGCCATGAGAGACTAATACACTAACCATTTTGTCAGTCTATAAAAAAATGCTCCTTTGAAAAAAAGAAAATGGATACAATATTTAAACTACTGTTTGATGAAATTATAAAACTGCATATTAATAATAATCATAATAATGTGATTAATTATATTTTCTTAGTGTGATTATATGTTATCACAACTTTAGTGTTGTGGCTATAAATTATACATTCAATGATTCAGGGGACTTGAGTATATCACAAAGTATCCCCACACGTTTCTAACAAAGACCAAAAATGTCGTAATCTCTCAAACGAGTTCCAAAGTCGCAATTATTTGTATTTGTATTTATGATTTTTTCCCATGAGTTTTTCTACATTGCTTAGCAGGCTAATAGGTCTGCAGCCATCTGGACTAGTTTTGGTTTTTCCTGGTTTGTGTATTGTTGTCATTACAGCATCCTTCCATATCTGTGGGACTGTACCTGTCTTCCAAACATCTGTGGGACTGTACCTGTCTTCCAAATATCTGTGGGACTGTACCTGTCTTCCAAATATCTGTGGGACTGTACCTGTCTTTCATATCTGTGGGACTGTACCTGTCTTCCAAATATCTGTGGGACTGTACCTGTCTTCCAAATATCTGTGGGACTGTACCTGTCTTCCATATCTGTGGGACTGTACCTGTCTTCCAAATATCTGTGGGACTGTACCTGTCTTCCAAATATCTGTGGGACTGTACCTGTCTTTCATATCTGTGGGACTGTACCTGTATCTGTGGGACTGTATCTGTCTTCCAGCTGATGTTGAATATTTTAAGGATTTTGCTTTTGCCTCTGGGCCCCATGTGTTGTAACATCTGATTTGAGATACCATCTTCCCCTAGTGATTTTCTACACTTTGATAGCTTTTAGAGCTGTTTCTAGTTCCTGGAGGGTAACGTTGACTGACTGGTGTTCTTCCACTGCTGTTAGTTTGTTGTTGTATTCTTTAAGTTTTTTTTTTATTTGGAGTGGTACTTTAACTTGGCTGATGTTCTTATAGTTTTCCATGACAGCATTTGCTGATTGTTTTCCTTTTCGGGTTTTAACATTACTTTCTATGATTACTGACTCACACTGTGTGTCTTCATTGTTTAGTGTTTTTATAAGTTTCCACAGTTTTGCACCACTTTTATTTAGGTTTAATTTTCTGCTTTCTCCAAGAGGTTATGGTGTTAGTGTCCACATCTTCCTTGACCTGTCTGCACGATGGAGGGTGATGTGGTCAGCATCTTGCCTGGCCGCCTTTAGTTCCCCACCACACTAGAGGGTGATGTGGTCAGCATCATGCCTGGCCCGCCTTTAGTTTCCCACCACACTAGAGAGTGATGTGATCAGCATCTTGCCTGGCCCATCTTTCCTTCCCCACCACACTAGAAGGTGATATGGTCAGCATCTTGCCTGGCCCGCCTTTCTTTCCCAGCACACTAGAGGGTGATGTGGTCAGCGTCTTGCCTGGCCCGCCTTTCTTTCCCAGCACACTAGAGGGTGATGTGGTCAGCATCTTGCCTGGCCCGCCTTTCTTTCCCAGCACACTAGAGGGTGATGTGGTCAGCATCTTGCCTGGCCCGCCTTTCCTTTCCCACCAGAGGGTGATGTGGTCAGCATCTTGCCTGGCCTGCCTTTAGTTCCCCACCACACTAGAAGGTGATGTGGTCAGCATCTTGCCTGGGTTGCCTTTCCTTCCCCAGCTCCAGAAGAGGCCAGCTACCCATTTTGAAAGCTGGGGGTGAATGGGGGCCTCACAGACTAGATGTGAACCAGCAGCTTTCTCCATGAGGGGCTAGTGCATGGACGACTTTGGCACTCAGGTTCCATTACATGAAAAAGATGAGGCGAGAATGACATGAGGAAAAAAAAAGGGAAATGCCAGGCAAATGTTGGTGATGCAAACTAACCTTACTGCAACCTGACAGATATTACCAGTAGGTCAATTAGTCAACCAGTAAGAAAGCAAACCTGAGAGGGGCACAGTACTGACTTTTAATGAGTAGAGTTCTACAGATTAGTTAGCCCTGGCAAAGGCACAAAAACAGCCTGTCATCCATCCTAGCTGTGATGAACAAAACAACAGCAGTCACCCAAAGAGGTATTAGATGGACAATGTTCTCTGTGCTTGAGGATCTGGATTATGTAGATGATATAGCACTCACAGCATATGCTCATCACCACATAAAGGAGAAAACAAGCACACTAGATACAATCAGCAGACAAGTGGGGCTGAATATCAATATAAGGAAGTTAGAAATAATGACAGTAAACACAGAAAACCAAAAAGCAAACATTAAAATTAATGACCAACACCAACAGTTACCTTCACATACCTTGGTGGCATGCAAACAACTGATGGAGGAACACATGAAGACATAAAAAGAAAATAAATAGAGCAAGAACAACTTCCATTAATCTTAGAAACACCTAGAGGCCTTTCTGGAACTGTACTAAAACCAAAATAAAACTGCACTAAAGTTGTATGTATGCACGAGTGTCATACCAAAAGTCGTGAGCAAAAATTTTTTTAAAATCAGAATTTATAGATAGAGAAAATATAAATGTATCACCTTAACTGCATCCTTTTCTTCACTTTTCAACATAATCTTCATTTCTCTGCAAACATTTTTCCCATTGCTCTGCAAATTTGAAAATACCCTCCTGGTAGAATTCCGTTCCAGCTGACTGACGGCACAGACACACTGCTTTCTGGACGTTTTCTCCTATGGGACCCAGTGGGCACAAACCTTTCTATAGCCTAGGGCTTCAATCATTTCCTGTACTGCACTGTGTCCTATTCCAAGATTTACAGTGATTTCAGATACTGTGACACTGTCTCTCCTCTTTAAGGTTGTTGTCAACCCTTTCCACGTTGCATTCAGTGGAGGCAGTTCGAGGGCTACCGCTGCGAAGCATATCTTGGATGCTCGTGTTTCCATTTTTGAAATGTTTCAACAACCTCCTAACACTGCTAGCACCCATACACACATACCTCCATAAGCAAGTTGTCTTTGGTGAATTTCAGCAGCGGGGATTTCCTCTTTAACGAGGAACTCAATAACAGCATGTTGACGAAACGAAACTTCAGAACCCACCATTTTGTTAGTTCCGCGTGGTCACGTGACACATGATGGTGACGTCATGTGTCCTCTACATGAAGTGCAAAGGATACAGATTAAGGTGATACACTTATATTTTCTCTGTCTATAAATTCTGATTTTAAAAAAATGTTGCTCACGATTTTTGGTATGACCCTCATATGTATGTACAAAATAATGCTGTACTAATGTGTGTTTGTGTGTGTGTCTCTCTCTCTCTCTGCATGTATGTATGTGGGCGTCCCTCTCTGTCTGCATGTGTGTGTGTGAGCATGTATGTATGTAGCATAAAGACAGTAAGCATTTGTGTTGTGTAAGAGCAAGCCTAAGTGCCAAAGTTCCTAAGCCATATTATTTTTCTGTTAAATCTTTCTCATGGATTATGAAACAAGATAAGAGCTTCATGGAAGAAATAGCTCATATGCTTATAAAAGTATGAAACAAGCCTCAGTATAACAGCTCCTAATAAACTGGACTTCAGATATATTGGTTTGAATTTTAAAAATATTTAACCATATAAAAATATATATGGAACTTTATGAACCTAATAAAAAAAATATTCATAAATATTGGGCTAAGTGCCATTTTTGTGTTTACTTTTTTTTTTTCTGCTGACCTTCTATAATAAAGCTGATATTTTCTCCAGGATGCATTAAAATATTAGTAACACTTTAATAATTAATTAGCGTATATATAAAACTAACACTTCCAAGGAAGGGCTGAACACTTCCAAGAAATACTTAATCGACAACACCCAAAAGAATTGACAGACCTTTAAACTGACTTACCAATCCCACAACTAAATGTCAACCTAGATGAAATTACACTGCATGAAACTGAAACAGCAGTGAATCTAATGGCTAACAACACAGCTGCAGGTGAAGATGAAATAACAGCCAAAATGTTAAAAGCTATTAACAGTGACAACATGAGACAACTACAGAGAATGTTTAACAAAGTTTGGAAAGAAGAAAAGGTCTCTTATAAATGGAAATAAGGAATCATTGTTAAAATACTGAAAAAAAAAGGCAACCTCAGCGATTGCAATAACTGGAGAGGAGTAACCTTACTAACAGTTGTGTCAAAAGTATTTTGCAAAGTTATTCTGAATAGAATTAAAGATATAGAGTATGCTGCAATTAGAGAAGAACAAGCAGGATTTCAAAAAGGTAGAAGCTGTCTCAACCAGATCTTTATTCTAAGAATAGTACTTGAAGAACATAGTGAAAAGCAAAAACCATTAATTCTGAACTTCATAGACTTTAAAAAGATATTTGATAGCATACACAGAGACTCATTATGGGAAATTTTAAGAATATATGGAATGCCATCTAAGATTGTCAACATCATTAGAGATCTCTACAATGGATATGTCCGAGAAGTCAATACAGAAGAAGGAATGAGTGAATGGTTCCAGATTGAAACAAGCATGAAACAAGGATGTATATTATCTCTCTTGCTTTTTGGAATTGCCATAGACTTCATAATGAAAAAATGCTGCACAGGGGCATTGATTGGGTACATGAGACCCAACTGGAAGATCCTGATCTTGCAGATGACGCAACTCTTATCAGTGACAATGTGAAATCAATGCAAGATGTCTCATGGGTGATCAGAAAAAGAAGATGGACATATGTTGGTCATATGAGAAGAAACAATCAGAGAATCCCCAAGCAAGCTATCAAGTGGAACACAACAGGCAGAAGAAAAAGAAGTCAACCATGTGAAACTCTAAAGAGGACATTGTTAAGACAGGCCAGTTCAGTGGGCATAACATCCCTTGATGAGATTGAAAAACTCACCGAAGACAGGAAATCTTGGCGAACTACCATGCGGGCCTGATGTGACGTTAAGCGGCATGGGAAGGATGTAAGAAGAAGATATAAAACTAAGTATATAACTATAACATGGCCACTGCAGTAAAGCTGTAATAATAAAATGTTAAAACTATTTAAAAAAAAGAAACAGCTTTATTAATTAAATTCTGTGTGCTCATTAATTAATGAAGCCGTTCTTACTTTTTTTCTTAAACAGTTCCAACATTTTGTACTAAAATATTACTGTTTGAACTTGGGTGCTTATCTTCTGTACTTTGCTGCTTTGTAGCAACACATCAGCACCTTCAAGCAACAAACATTCACCATTAACAGACCATATATGCCTTAGTGTGGTTTGTTATATATCATCATCATTATCATCATTTCGTGCCGTCTCCCCACAGAAGGATGGCAATGAATCTCCACTCTGCGGTTTCTTGTCTTCATAGAGCGCTTGGCCAAGCACGTCCCTGATAATCTCTTGATGTTGTCCACTCATCTACATCGCTGTTATCCTCTTGTTCTTTTCCCTTCAGTCCTACCCTTTTCCTTTCTATATATAGCATGTGCTAATAAACTAAACCACTATTTAGTGAGATACATCAGAAGGAAGAATAATGTACAAGTTGTATTCAATGAAAAAGGCCCAACCTCTAAAAAAATCAGAGAAATCTGTGAAAGTAAATACAGCCAGGCATGTTACTGACCACATCACACTTTCATGTGGTGAGGGTCTTGGAAATATGGGTCTAATATAGTATCCACAATATGTCTTAATGGCAGGGAAATGGGGACTTTACCTTTTTTTTTTTATATTCAATGAAAGAATGAAGGAGCTAAGGAAACTGTGTGATAAGACATGAACAACTAATAAAAAGCTCCAGAAGGATGGTCATTCAACACAGGAAGCATGTATTCAGTTACTGCACTTGTAAGAAGGTATTAGAGAAGAGATCAGAGCACCTAGGATGTGCCTAGTGGAGTGGATAGATGGTCCTTTCTAGCAAGTCATTCAGTGTTGTGAGTTATAGCTGTTGGTGTTGTAATGAATTAGTTTTGATCAATCAGCATCAAAATTTTGTATAATGAATATAAAACATACACTGTCACAGTGTACCTGTTGTAGGTGATTACAGCACTGCTTATCCCTCTTGTTATCACTCTAATCAAATATAGGTAAGTTGAGGACTGCAGTAAACCTGGTTCTCATAAACTAAAGGCACTTGGAGGTGTATGGTGCAGATAGAAAGAAGTAAAGGTGAAAAGGAATGAAAGAGGCAATGATGGAAATGTAAAAGTTTTAAAAGAAAAACCCAATATTTCGTTTATATGTCCTTATAAAAAATAATGAAACCAAAAAAAAAAATGAACACAAAAAATGGCATTTAGCTGACAGAGATGCTCTGGCAGATGATGTCTGCCTGCTTAGCCCATGAGATAATGTTTCTGTTCTCTCATTTTTCAGCCAATAGCCTCATTTTTCTAATTCATATCTCATTTATCTGGTCGCAATGCTTGCTTGAAGTCCCACCCAAAAGGCTCTTTGGCAGCTAAGTGCCATTTTTGTGTTTATTTGTTGTTTTGTTACCTTTGATAAGTGCATAACGTGGAAATATTGGTTTGTTACTCCTTGCTTCACTTTGATCAAGAATGGTTTTCATTAAAATATAATGCCCTTTACTCATTCATTTGCATGTCCCTTGTAGAACTTTGCTTCCCTAACAGCACTCCTGTAGTCCTCTTGGTTGTAAGCATGATGCCCTGCTGCTGATGCATCCATTTGCAGATCATCAACGATGTCTTGCATCCATCTTCGCCTTGGTCTTCCTCTCTTTCTTTTTCCCATTATGTACTCTTCCAAAATGGTTTTCTCTAGATTATCATGATGTTTAATGTGTTCAAAATATCCAAGTTTTCTTTGTTTATTCCTCTTTACTAGCCAGCCTTCTTCAATATTAAGTTCTTGCAGTATTTGTTCTTTTTTTTTGTGTCCATATTTAAAGAGCTCTTCTGTAGAAGAGGCATTTATGTGTTTCTCGGCTGTTCTGTTAAGTGCCCAGGTCTCACAGGCATATGTTGTGATGGGAAAGATGCATGCCCTTAAAAATCTTATTTTTGTGGTTTGTTCCTCTCCACAGATTCTTTATTTGTTTTACTTTCTGAAGAGACAGATGTCCTCCTTTTAATTTCCCTCATTATATCTCCATTACTAGTTAGTTGTTATCCAAGATATTAATTAAAAACTCCACTTTTTCCAGTTTTCCCTCATTGATATATATTTCAGCTGCCTTGTTTGTTTTGTCAGTTGTCATCAATTTAGTTTTCTTTGCATTAAGATAGATGTTTTGCCATTTACTATGACCAGAAATATTTCAGTTGTCTAGTTCTTATGCCTTTCATTATTTTTATTTTCAATTTAAACTCATCTTCTAATTCCTTCATGTTCTTTTCTAAATCTAGAATACGCCCGATTCTTCTATACATCCACATTTCAATGGCTTCCATTTTCATGTTTATTATTCATACTTTTACATCATAAGGATATATTCCCCGAAAGTAAAATGCATCGCATTTAATGTAGCCGAAGCAAAATATGGATTAAAATGGAAGGAACAGTGGTTAAACGTTGTAGTTTGTTTTTGATTACCTCAGTACCTGTTTACTTCTAAAATTTTAAGGCTGTAGTTTTTCGAATAATTGACCCGGAAATAAAACGAGACGAAAATATTAGGTCACGTGGTCTCGACAGCCAATCAAAGGCTGTTTTTATGGAAGCAGAAGCGGTCTGTTCTCATGCTTGTGGCTGGAGCAATTTTGTTACAATCCAGTTCTGGGGGAAATTCTCGCTTCCTGGACTAAACTTTTCACAGTGCCTTGACAACTAGAAGCAGAGCGTTCAAATCCTTGTAACTGGTATTTATTAAATACAGGTTTGTTCTTGTTTGTCTTGATTGAAAAATGCAGTCTTCTGAGGTGTATGTGTGTGTGTAACCCACGGCGTTCGGTGGCGCCGATTGAAGCTTTGGGCTAGAAATGTGCCCCCGTAAAGCTGTCTCTTACAGCACCTAAAATCCATTCAACAAGTAACCTTTGTTGTTTTGACATTCAAATTAACATTAGCTGTTCAAAGAAGTATCATATAAATTAAGAATCTGTGTTGGAAGAGATGGATGAATCAATACTTTTTGAGTCCCGTGTAACACATATTTCAGAGCACGGTTGAAGTGTGTTGTCGTGCTGAACACCCCTATTTGTGAAGGTGGACTTAACCGCAACACATCCCCTCATTCATCACTACCATCTTGTCTAGGTACTACCAGCATAATGTCTAGACGTTAGAACCGTTTCTAACGAAATTCTCTCGATGAAGATCAGAATTTTATATATTGTTCACACTTTGAACTGGTCGTAGCTTACTAACAGTAAGAGTTCAAATTAGGTTTCTTTAGCCGTGGAAGGATTCAAACAATGAAGTGTCAATTCCCAGGCATCGGTTTGAAAATGTTGGAAATGACGTTGTCCGTATCCTTCAGACTTGTTCTAACTTAATTCGTAACCTCATGTTTACTGGAGCCTGTTTCGCTAGAACTTTGACAGCTTTGTCGTGTGTCTTGTTTTATTATTATAAAGAAGGGATAGTGTACTGAAGTCTTAGTGTGTATTGGTTTCGATTTTTGGGAATAGATTGATGACCGACGAGACACATGTATGTTGCCCAGACTCGAATGTGTTGAACAGTAAACATAATTGAAAACAAATCGTTTTGTACATTAGCTGTAATTCTGTACAGTTTGCAGTGAGTTTCAGCTTGTAAGTCTTCTGCTCTCTCAAACTGTATAGTATATCAAGAACTGATGTAAATTCAAGCTATATGAATATCATCAAAATGTATCAGTTTTCTTTACAACATTTCAGGTATCTGGGTTCTTTGTTAAATGACTTGTTATTAATTTAGATCAGATATTGTTTTTATTCTTCTTGACATCTCTCAGATTCTTTTAGATTTTTTTTACTTGTATCTTCCTTTCACAGTTTGTTTGTGTGCATGAAAGAGTTGAAGATTGAAATATTTATTGTTTGTCTTGTGTGCAGGCAGGTTTTATTCCTGCCATTTTTTCCCCACAGTTTTATAGCATGTTGTGTATATTACATTTATGTTTTGAACAAACAGTTGATTGCCACATTACATTTATGTTTTGAACAAACAGTTGATTGCCTCATTACATTTATGTTTTGAACAGATACTTGATTGCCACATTACATTTATGTTTTGAACAAACAGTTGATTGCCTCATTACATATATGTTTTGAACAGATAGTTGATTGCCACATTACATTTATGTTTTGAACAGACAGTTGATTGCCTCATTACATTTATGTTTTGAACAGACAGTTGATTGCCTCATTACATTTATGTTTTGAACAGACAGTTGATTGCCTCATTACATTTATGTTTTGAACAGACAGTTGATTGCCTCATTACATATATGTTTTGAACAGACAGTTGATTGCCTCATTACATTTATGTTTTGAATGTTGCATTTCAGAAATCTGCAGGAGCTAGAAATTATGTTGAATGTATTGTTTCCTGGTGTTGAAATACGTTCATTTTATGTTCAAATGAAAATACCGTTGTGTGTATTTGCGAGGCATTTTTTTTCACTGATAAGAGTTGTTTTTGTCTTTCTTTTTTTAATCAAGTTGAAATCCATTCATTCTTCCTGCTTGCCTAGTGAGTTCCATGTTTGTTACATTTTAATTTATTTTAGAAACATTATATCCCCCATGTAAAAACTTGCAGTTTCTTGCATTGAGTCAATCAGAAGTAATGGCATGACATTTGAATCAGGAATCATTAAGTGGTGATTACAGGTAAATTACAGATTTAAAAAAAAAAAAAAGAAAAAAAAACTTTTGGAAGTCATCGGTTACTGTAAACAGGTTTATATTATCGAGAAACTAGTGAAAAAGCAACTAGCAAAATTGGTTGGAGAATAATTGAGCAGGTGTGCTGATGATGTTCAGTTTGCATGGAGGAAAATCAGCAGGTCTTGACTTTGATTCAATACATGATCATTTTTGTAAAGATTAAATCTCACCAGAAATAACATAAAAAAACATTTCACATGAGCATATAATTCCCACAGATTGTAAAGTATGTTTAACTTTACATGTTTTAAAAAAAAAATATAGAATGTTGTATATGACAAAACTAGTATTTTGGAAAGTACTTGATGCAGGGTGAAAGACAGGTACAGTTGTGCAGGTTTTGAATAATCCTTGGGTGATTTGAATTGATGTATTTTATGATTAACAAATGAAGATTTGGTATGATGACTCTGTCAATGACATTTCGTTCAGGTTTTCTAATGAGCAAAAACAAATCAAGGGGAGGTGATGATAGAAAAGGTGAGAGCATAGGTGGTGAGAGTGTCACACCACGCATGACAACCTCCCAGACGGCAGCATCTGGTCTCCATACTTTGCG
Source organism: Achatina immaculata (assembly GCA_009760885.1). Classification (NCBI taxonomy): domain Eukaryota; kingdom Metazoa; phylum Mollusca; class Gastropoda; order Stylommatophora; family Achatinidae; genus Lissachatina; species Lissachatina immaculata. Next base: position 4,844,385 of record CM019694.1, read on the forward strand.
TCCGAACCCTGCTTTGACCACAGGGCATACATATATAGTGCAGTCACATCATGAAATGAAGAACTTTAGTGTAAGTTAACATTTATGTGCCATGTTTGTTAACATGTAAGTGTAAACATACTGTTGTTCTTTAAATGTGAAGACTTGTGAGAATCCAATGTATTTGGTTTCATTGACCAAATATGTTGCTTTTTATCAGAATTTCTGCACTTGGATTCAGAGAGAGATCTTGATTTAAACAAAAAATGCAAACATGTTTATACGAATCCACAGAAAATCATTTTTTTTTTTAACTCGAAAGATCACTGTCAGTTATAATGGTATTGTGATATCTGAAATTTTTTGATTGCTCTAAGAATATGTGAGGTGTAGGTATAATGATTTTGATTACAAGATTTGAACATTTATTGAGAGGTTCTGTCAGGTTGTCTGCTTTTGACGTTATTGTTGCACTTTTCTTGTTTTCTATTTGCTTGTGTGATATTGAGGAACAATTTCACCCAGGTTACTAATTTCTTTATCAGTTATTATACATAAATTGATAAGGAGCCTTGGTGGATTATCTTTTGATACTTTAACTGTTATTATATATATATATATATATATATGTTTTTTTAATACTAATTCCCACTGTCTAAAACTGTTTTATTATCCTAAGAAAGTGAAACTTAGACACATTTGATTGTTTTTTTCTTCTTTTCCTCATAATATAGAGCAACACAGCAAATAATAAGCTTTCTGTGCAGTGACTAGTATTTTTAAAAAAATGTTTCTCATGGTTGGCCGCTGAAAGAGAGGTTTTTTTTTGGGTTTTATTATGATTTTTTTATGATTAGTTTTGAACCTAATTAATAGTAAAAACTTTGAAATGAATAATAATGGCTCTTAATGTGATGCTAAATGTAAGATTTAATTTTTTGAGTAAATGTTTATTGGTGTCTGAGTAGTGAAATGGTTAGTGCACTGATCTCTCATGGTGAAGGTCGGGGGTTCAATCCGGCCAGAGGTGCCCCAGTCAACCAGCTGTAGAAATGGGTACCCAGCTTCTTCTGGACTTGGGGAAGGAAAAGAGGCCAGGTGTGATACAGACCATATCGCCCTCAAGTGTGCTGACAGGTCAAGGAAAATATGGGCACTAACACCATATCCCTATGTCTCTAGGGCGTGACAGGATCACCTTTAATGCTTAATAATTTAAATGGCAGTGCAGAGTAGTTTGAAACAAAATGTTTTTATCAGTTTTTTTTTTTTTTTGCTCTTAGTTACAAGTTAACTTTGTAATCTATATATAGGACTGTGATCAGTTCCTGGAAAAAAAAATGACAAATGAGTTTATTACAAATTTTTTGTGTGTGTAATCTTTGAGTATTTGTTTCCTCGGGAGAGTTGATTAGTTTTTGTTATTTATTTTAACCTTAAAGTTTTTGAAATGTTCCGTAAATTTATTAATAATTTTTGTTGCAGGTTGTAATGTAATATTCAGCTATAATTTATAGGAAAAAAATATATGTAATATGTATAAAAGGTTTAGAATGAATTATATGACTTCGAATGAATTATATGACACACAAGTGTAGTGTGTTCACTGGTTGTTTTTGTGGCAAAATTTAGTGCTAGTTATAGTGACTGACTTGTGTAATCTTTGAGTACAGATTGAAAAAAAGGAAGCTGATGTGTAGAACAGAATAGTTCAATGTAAACTTTTTTTTTTTTTTTTTGGTTTGTTTTCATTAGTAGAAAATAACATAATTGCAGTTTATAATCTGAAAGAAACATTACAGGCTGATTATTGTCATCAACTAGCTCAAGTCATGTCTGCAGGGCACCATGTCTTTGTTATCAAAACCATGTTTATGAAATGAGGGTACCATTGTTATCACGCAGAAATTGTTTTGCATGGATTTCCATATTCCTCAGCAAATCTCAGTTTTCGGTCAGATTACTATAAAAGTTTTGTATCGAGAACTTCTAGTATGCTGCACCTGCACAAGACTAAAGATCAAAAAGTTCGCACAGTACTTTGAAAACAGTGTGAACGCCAAAGAATGTTGAAAATATAAAGATAACTGCTCTTTACCTATTCAAAAGGGAAGCAAACTTCAGCATTGGAGATGCGCAGGCAAAAATGATGGCTGCACAAGAGTTACACAACTAGGACTTGGGGAAAATTTGATGGAGCTTGGGAATATCACAAATTTGCAATGCTCTTGGCATTCTCAAGATCAGGGATGGTGAACTTATGGCAGATGTGCCATGTGTGAACATTTTTTGTTAAAAACCAGAAATTTCTGCTTCAGAGTGTGCAGTAAAATTCTTTGTAAAGTTTTTTTTCTTCTAAAAATAAGTTGTTTTTTTTTTTTTTTGGGCATACAAGCTTAAAAAAAAAAAAAAAGGTCTCGACCAAGGACGTGGATGGATTGCTTTCTTTGGTACCTTATAAGTTAATTTAAGTAATTAAAACTGTGAACATTAGTTTTCTGACAGAACCCACAAGCACTAAATTTTATGTTACAAGAACCCTAAACTTTTCTTTTTAAAAACATAAACTTTAAAGTTTTGTAATTGGAAACATTAAAGTTTATGTATGTCTAAACTTGATTCACAGTTTTCATCATGTAGCTGTGCTGTGGAGCTAAAAGTTTGACATTATTCCTCCACTCCCTGGTCACGTTGAGATTTTCATTTTTACAGGGATATTGAGATTCCAGTTACTGACACAAAGAGAAAAATAACTGATCTTTGGAGAAGTTTTATTAATAATTTTGATCATCCTTGTAGTCTTAACTTTTTTTTTTAAGGTTTATGGATATTGATTGCAAAAAACAACAGCATTTGTCAGTATTGCTGACTTTGGTTGCGGTGATGGATGATGATCCATGGCCTTTGTTTATTCTCTGCAGAAGTCTGCACGACCAATTGCCCCAGCTCCTCCTGCACAGCCAGCACAGAACCTGACTGCTCGCAGCGTGCAGTCATCACAAGCCAATATTCCCAGCATCATTTCACCAAGTAAGTGGAGCAGAGGTTCTGTCTTGTTAAAGTCTAATTAGTCGTATAATGTAGTAGAAAGAGTCCAAGTTCTAGACTGGTTTGTATGGTGCTCAGGGGCAGCCATGTTGGAAATAGGGCATGTGACACTTTTGTAAAGGTATAGGTAAAATCCCTGTTTCTATGTCATTAAGGCATATTGGGGATGTGATGTTAGGTCTGTGTTTCCAAGACCTTCAGCACATGAAGGTGTGATGTGGTCAGTGTCATGTCTGGCTGCATTTACCTTCCTAGATTTCTGTGATACCCATTTTTAGAGGTTGGATGGACCCTGGGGTCTTTTTGGTGTGGTGGTCAGTCAGTCAGTCATTTGCACGTCCCTTGCGGAACTTTGCTTCCCTAACAGCTCTCCTGTAGGCCTCTCAGTTGTAAGCAAGATGCCCTGCTGCTGATGCATTAATGATGTCTTGCAGCCATCTTCACCTTGGTCTTCCTCTCTTTCTTTTTCCCATTATGTATCCTTCAAAGACGGTCTTCTCTAAATTCTCATGATGTTTAATATGTCTGAAATATTTAAGTTTTCTCTGTTTAATCCATTTTACTCGCATACAACCTTCAGTATTAAGTTCTTGTAGGAAAGTATGGGCACTGACACCATATTCCTATGTGACTCTTTTTTTCAGTATGGGTAAATTTGTTCTTTTTTGAGACTATGATATGACGGGTGATTGATAAGTTCTTGGCATAAGGTACAACATATTTGTGGACAACTTTTTTGGGTTACTTCTCAACATAGTCCCCTTGCGAGTTTATGCTCTTAGTCCAGCAATCCTGGAGCATGCGGATCCCTTCATTGTAAAAGTCAGCATTTTGTGCCAGTAGAAAGTGGTTTACAGCATGTTGGCATCATCATCTGAAGCAAATTTGCGACCACTGAGCTCCTTTTTGAGTTTGGTAAACAGGTTATAGTTTGAAGGGGCCAAATCTGGGGAATAAGGAGGATGTTCAAGAAGTTGGTAGCCGCATTCGTGAATGACAGCCATTGCCACTGGTGACTTGTGAACTGGAGCATTGTCTTGATGAAAGATGACTCCACTTGTCAATTTCCCTCCACGCTTTTTCTTCATTGTGACCTGCAGTTGCTTCACAAGATACACTGCTGGCGAGACTCTTCGAATGCAGCGCGTGGAGTGAAGCAAGGGAGAAACTGCGGAAAAGAAGTAAGGGGTGCTGTCCGACGCTGATGTGAAAAGGTGAAGGAAAGGATAAAGTGGAGTTTAATCGGTATGTCCAGTAGTATCGCTACAAGAGCTACACATACCACGGAGCCTCTGCTCTAGAGGCTGGCCATGTCCAAAATACACCTACACTGGTGATATGCCTAAACCAGCATACACCAAGGATGAAACTTGATGGCTAGGCATGTCATGCCACCTCCGCTCTAGAGGTCGGTCACGCTTGATATACACCCATACTGGTGGAATATGCCTAAACCGGCTCGCACTGGGGTGAAACTTGAAGGCTACGCATGTCACGGTACCTCTGCTCTAGAGGTCGGTCATGTCCCAAACACGCCCATACTGGGATAATATGCCTAAACTGGCTCAACCCAGGGGTGGAAGTCACTAGTGGCGAGGATTCGTCCTCCTGGACAAAAGCTCCATCCTGGTCACAACTAGGAAGGGTAGGGCCACGACCACAAAATGCTGAGTCGAGACACTAGACCAGTGCAGTCTAGATAGGCAACCACTTCTCACCCGGTGGGGATGTTTGCGTATCCTAATTACGCTGAGGTTTCCCAGTGAGAAAGTCCAACTCTGGCCCAGGTGGGCTACCGCCTCTCACCCAGCGGGGATATATACAAAACATGTCAAGGTCTTCCGGTGAGAAAGTCCAACTCTAGACTAAACTGGTGCAACGAAAACCACAATGTCACGCAGTCCCGCTTCTTAGACCCACCAAGAATACAGGCTCAAGCCCTGCGATACTCTGAACCTCTTGTGGTCCTCTTGGGGATCTCATGTGGTCCTTTTGGGGACCACAGGACTTAATGAGGACCACAGGCGTAAATTCAGTAGGATCACAGGGCGGTCTTGGTGGTAGAAGCAAACGAAGAAGAGGAAGAAGAGCTTCACAAGATTAGTGTAATAGGCCTCTTTGACCGTTCTGCCCTTTTGAAGATGTCTACCAATAGCACACCTTCTGAATCCCAAAAGATGGAACCATCACCTTGCGGGACCCATTGAGCAGAGACCTTTGTCATTTGAAGGTCATTGTGAATAATGGCATGAACACGTTACTGGGAGATGCTCAACTCAGTAGCAATGTACTGCTTAGTTAGTCGTCGATCCTCCATTATCATGCCTTGGATTTTGCTGGTGGTTTCATCGGTGGTTACCGTTCTTGGTCTTCCTGGAGGGGGATCATCTTCCAGACTCTCCCTTCCATGTTTGAACTGAGCTGCCCATTTCTTCACTGTGCTGTAAGTAGGGACACTCTCCCCTGGAGTCTCTACCATATCCTCATTGATCTCATTCGAGGATAAGCCCTTGATGCAGAGGTAGCAAATGACTGCTCAGTGAGAAATTTTATCTATTTTCTCAATTTCTGCCACCTCTTACCACTTCAGTAGCCTGTAAAAAAATTGGTTGCAGTTAATTTCTTGAAACTTGGGGTGTTTAATCTTACATTAACCTGATCTACAAATGCACCTAATATCTGCTGTGTGTTTCAAGTGTTTGTGCCTTATGCCAAGAAAGAACTCTTCTGTAGCATTTACATTCAAAGGTATTTATGTGTTTCTCAGCTGTTTTGTTAAGGTCTCATGTTGCAATGGGAAAGATGCATGCCCTTAAAAATCTTATTTTTGTAGTTTTGTCTGTTCCTCTCCACAGCTTCTTTAGTTTTTTAATTTTTGAAGAGCAATAGTTGCTCTTCTTTTAAGATATTCAAAACTCTTCACCTATTTAAATTTTTCCTCATTGATATATATTTCAGCTGCCTTATTTCTTTTGTCAGTTGTCATCAATTTAGTTTTCTTTGCGTTGGTACCAGAAAAAAAATCCCAGCTGCCAGTACTTGCTGGTCCCACTGGATTAATATAGCGAGCACCTGAGCACTCAGCCAACTAGGCTGCCACTTGTAGTAACGGATAAAAACAGCAAGTCTGAGATTGAACAGGTTACTGTAGAAGATGAATTTTAAAAAAGTTAAGACTGTAATACTTTGTTACTAAATGGGTACCGTGAGACTCACTGTAGTGATAAGTGTAGGCCGTATTTATTATAAAGAATGAAGAAAACAATTAAAATAAGCATGTCTGATTCTTATTTCAGTTAAGAACAGATGATAATTTACTCACCTCTTCATTTTCTGATAAGTTGTACAAATTCACTTATAGAATGAGACTTAAATTTCCTCAGTTTACTTACAGAAGAAAGCATAAATTCCTCATTTCACCTAGAAGAATAAGGCATATATTTCCTCTGCTCATTTATAGAACAAGACGTAAACATCCTCCATTTTGGTTATATTTTAAATGTGTTCACATTCATGTGAGAAGTTACATATCAAGCAGCTTGATACAGGTATGAATAGTATTTCTCTGTCATGGCTGTTTACTGATTTCATCAGTGGTTTTGTTCTTCTCTGTGAGCTTACCTCAAAATCTGTAGCAGAAGCTAGTTCAGACATGTCCTTTTAATATAACTATATGCCAGTTATTTTTATAATACTATGTGTCACTTTTGAATTCTGTGTTTATGATACCAGGTGCCACTCTTTCATATTACAGCATCACCTTTGGTATGTCATTTTTCCCATTCTGCTGCATATGATGTTTCATTATTATTGTTTTTGCTTTTCATGCTGCTAATAATTAACCTGCTTTTTTTTTTTTTTTAAAGCCATAGGGCCAGGAAACAATGATAGTCTTGTTAGTCTGAACCTTGTCACCACCACAGCCTCTACTGGTCTTGGGGCAATCAGTCACAACCCCATTACTGTCCCAGTCACCCTGTCACAGGCAAGCGTGCTCCAACTGGGCTCCAGTGCCACGGCTGGCAGCCTGTCTGTGGTTCAGCAGAGCATCCCGAGTTCTGCCATTCCTATAACCATGTTGAGAGGCTCAAATGCTGCAGGCCAGCAGCCACAGTCTCATATTCAAGCATTTGCGCCAAATTTTTCCCATTTACCCAGAGGTAAGAACCATTTATCGTGTGTTGGAAGAGAAAAGGTAAAGATAAAATCGCAGTTTCTGTGTCATTAAAGCATATTGGAGACATGGTGTTAGGCCCATATTTCCAAGACCATTGGCACATGAAAGTGTGATGTGGTCAGTATCATGCCAGCCCGCATTTATCTTCCCAGATTTCTCTGGTACCAATTTTTAGAGGCTGGATGGACCTAAGGGCCTTTCTTTTTGGTGTGTACCAGAAAAAAATCCCTGGTACAACCAGATTAGTAAACTGAATGCCTGCTCACTTGGCTACCAGACCACCTCTGTTAAAAAAGTGGTAATTGAAGTTGAAAAGAGAAGTTAAGAAAATGTAAGAACTAGATAGTATAATATTTTGTGGATCAAGATCAAAAGATGGACAAGATTGAGCTTTCATTCTGATGCAGACATTCAACATTAGAGGAGTTGATCAGCATGGGCAACTTCCGTTATGTCATCTGCCCACTTACATCAGAACTGTTTGCACAAAGTGGAAATTCCATATGATCCTAATGATTTCATGGTTAACATATTAAGTTTTTTTTCTTGATAGCAGGTGCTGCTTTTCTGGTCTCTGTGAGGATAGTGGTTGTGATTATTGGATATTATTATAAATGCAGAGGAGTTGGAGTTTGAACTTAAAGCTGTTGTGAGTGGAGCCAAATCAGCTGAAAAATGCCATTTTGAGAGTTCTTTTAGTTGGACTATGAAGATAAAGGACTTAGAATCTGAAACAGTTTGGAGTCGGTAGAAATGTCCAGTTTTTTTTGTTTGGAGTTGAGAGATGAAGATGGATAATAAGAATCGAAAGTTTGGTATACTCCACATCTTGGGCTTTTGTTATCTTACTGGTTTTGTTGGTAAATTTCTCCTTCCATTTGTTCATAAAGGTTCATCACCAGCAGTCTCAAAAACAACAGGGTTACTGCGACAAGGAACCCCACCGACTCTGCATATCCCACCCGGGCTGAATACTTTACCCCTGCCCATAGTTAGGCCACTCCTTCAGTCAGCCAAGACAACCACAGCGCAGGCTACAAGGCCGCAGTCGCCTGCAGTGGGAGGCCAGCAAGTCCCTCAAGCGCAGCCTCAAGACTTGTCACGGTGAGTGTTTCATTAACTTTTATATTTATAGTTTCAGTATCTGTAGATTAGTATTTCATTAACTTCTATAATTATAATTTCAGTATCTGTAGATTAGTATTTCATTAACATCTATAATAATAGTTTCAGTATCTGTAGATTAGTATTTCATTAACATCTGTAATTATAGGATCAAAATTTATTGATAAGTGTTTCATGAGCATCTATAATTATTGGTTTCAGCATCTATAGATTACTGTAGTATTTCACTGACATCTGTAGCTTAATATTTCAGTGCTGTATTGACATATATTGTGTAGTATTTTAGTATTTCACTGATGCATTTTGGCATTTGATGAACACCTGTAGTTTAGTATTTTAGTGTCACTAACGCCTGTAGTTTAGTATTACATTAACATCTACAGTTTCATTTAACACATCTGATATTGAGATTTTCACTTATGACAACTTTGTGTAGCTGAGACATTGGTACAATAGTGAGAACTAAAAGTTTGTTTTGGATTTGGGGTACTAGGTAAATTATTAGGACACAAGAGGGAAAAAAATTAGTATCAATATAAGAAATTTTATAGTTAAGTAAAGCATGCATAGTTTTAAACAAAACTTATAGTTTCATTTCTTTTCCCATTAGTTTTGAAGGATTCGAGCCTGTATGTATGTAACTTAACCTACGCTGTATTTTTCAGTGAAAAAGAATTTATTTTCTGCATATTTTTTTTTCCTCAGAACAAATTTCCCCATGCACGGCTCCATTACTCCTGCGTCATCTGGAAGCATAGGTCCTCATCCCATGCATGTCACCCTCAACCGTGTAGACAGCACACAAGTAAACCCAGAGAGCGCCATTATTCAGAGCAGGTCCATATCAACTCCGGGGCAGAAAGATGCGACGGCAACCATCCAGCAGAGAATAAGTGTTTCTCTTTCTTCAGATGCAAACCATACTCGATTAACACCAGATCTACCTAGGTCAACCCTGCCTTTTAGTGGGCCACCAAAGTCAACCATCTTAGTTTAGTTCCGCAGGCTAAGGTTGTTTCAGCTCAGCCAGGATCATCGCTGAAATCAGGTTACTTTTGTTTTTCTTTCTTTTCTTTTCACAGATTTTTATGACCAATTGTAGGTTTCTTCTGCACCATGTAGCAAACAGGATCATGTAGAGTCAGCAGAAATGTAACATTTATCAAGGAGTTGAAATCTGAGAGTAAAAAATAAGGGTCTTGGAGTTAGAAATAAACTTTATAGAGCTACTGGAGGTGTATAATGCAGGAATGCCCAATACACGAGATGCAGAGAAAACATATCTGGCTATTGCCTGTATCAGTTTAAGAGAAACTAAAAAGGTATGTGCACCAGCTCTAACTGACCACTGATTGTTCTAAGTACCCACCATTGGTGTTATATCTTGTGGCATAACAGACAGCAAGTCTGCTCAGACTTTTGTTCTAGGGCTTAAAACTGCATACATTCTTGTAAATGCTCTCTTGATTTATTTATAGCCTTTACCTTAGTTGTGTTTTTGTTTTTATATAGCTTTCTGAGGTCTGTTTGATATTGTCTTTATGATGGTTCATTTTGATCTTTCTTTATTTTTTTCTCCTGTTCACCCTCAGAGACTCTTATTAATTGATGTTAATCTTTAATCAGTACTTTTTTTTTTTTTTAACTGTCATGCATAATTTCTGATTTTAAGAGTATTCTTCAAAATAACTAGAAAATTCAATGGTTTTTGTTTTTCATATTTTATTGTTTGTCATGGTCCACAGCTACAGTACAATTGACCAATGAAAGTGCAGGAAATATTGGTCATGAAGCTTGAAAGTTTTCCACAAATCATGCAGTTTTGAATAGATTTTTTTTTTTTTTTTGAGTATGATCATAGAAGAGTACCATTTCATGTTTATGTTGTAGGTTTAAAAAAAGAAATTGGAAATTTGTGAAGTTACAGATATAAAAAGTGTACCTTTGTTATTCAGATTTTGAAATAATTCTTATTTATACAATCTCCATTTTTTTGCTGTAATATATCATGTAATATTTGCAATGTCCACTTTGTAATAATCTAGTGGTGTGATTTATCTCATGTTAGTGAATCTTGCGGTGACCACGCCAGTCATGATCAACTCTATAAACCCTTCTCAAACAACTGCCACAACAACAGTAGCGTCATCTGCTCCAATTCCAGTAGGTGAGTAGATTTTTCCCACTCCATTCTACTGTAACTTATTATGGGCTCAAAGGGGTTAGAAGCTGTGGGGGATGAACAGTCACCTCGTCTGCCCCAGCTCTGTGTTCAGAGTTTACATAGGGACCATTGAGTGCAGGTGCTCAGAGAGGCTGGTGAAGCAGTGCTGTGTTGGTTGTTTCAGATCTTGGACCTGTTAGGACCTGAGGCACTTGTCCAGCTTTGCTGCAGATGCCAAGCTTTTCAACAAGCTGGAAGAAGCTAGTTAACACTGAATTAGTGTTACCATCAGAGATATGAGGATTTGACTTTTATTTTGGTTGAAGTAGTCGCTCTTGTTCATTTTATGGATTTGATGGTAATGAAGTGATAGAAACAAAATAGAAAGGGCATTGAAAAGCCTTTCAGAAACAGCAGAAAAGGCCTCATGCTGGCTGTGGAGTATGCGAAACAAGCATTGAGAACTTAAATAAATTTCGTTTGTCACAACCAGTACTGGTCCTCCGGAGCTAAATCGCTAAAGATGCACTTCAAAGTGCAGTGCCAACTGGAAGATCACGGGTTAAATCCCTGGAGAAAAAAAAAAAAAAAAGCAACAACTCACAAGACCTCTGGGAGTCATGACCCAGAGGGGCCCACCCCCCTTAGAGTATCAGGAGTTTAATAGGGCTGAAACACTTGTCTGGGGGGAGGGGGTACTTCTCCAGTGATCTGAAGGAGTTGTGTTGTTCTACTCTCTGCAGTAGAGTTTTCTGCATGCATAGTATGGGGAAAAAATTGTTGGCAGGAGCACCATGAAAATCATGACAAAGCACAGAAGTGTAAGAGGAAGAAAAGTCCCATGGGAATTGACTAATAGTGAGTTTTTTTGTACTCCTGGAGTATGGGCGGCTTTAAAGCATCCCATGATCCTTCAGTGTGGTTATCCATCTTTCTTTGGATGGTTTCCTTAATCCAATGATCATTTAATTTCACCTGAATATTTCTGTACTGATTCAGGGATCATTTAGTTTCACATGGACATTTCTGTATTGATGTCAGTGATCATTTAGTAACATGCAGACTTCCATCAGGACTGTGTATGTGACTGTGTATGTTTCATCATCATGTGACATTTGTAGATGCCTAGTAGAGCTCTTGATATCCATACTACCTTATAGGGGCTGTGGAAAGCAGTGCAGTTTATCAGAGAGATAACTTTAGATGAAGATTTCTATTGATTATACACAGCTTGTGTTCCTGGACTTAACTCTTATTGTTAGAATTTTTTTTCTTTTCAGCCAAAGTAACTCCACAAAGACAGCTTCCAGTTGGCAGCATTCCTTCCTCACCAGCCCCTTTACCTGCACACGTGTCTGCGTCATCATCTTCATCATTATCGGCATCTTCAGCACCATTGTCAATATCTGTCCCCCACACATCCATCACTGCCTCCACCTTACCATCATCATCATCCATGCCTGTAGCACTGACCACGAATGTGGGTGAAGTAGGTAGTGTGAGGCATGAACAGTCAGGCATTTCGTCCGCCCAATCTTCAAGTGCTGGCATTTTAATAGCCTCAGATTTTCAGGTATGTTGGCATGTTTCTTTTTTTTTTTTTGGGGGGGGGGGGGGGAGGGGAGGGTTAAACGATAAGGTTTTTTGTTAGGAAAGTGGCTTCATCACAATCACGGCATTTCTACATCTGCTTGCTGGAACACCCTTCCCCCAATCTCAGGTACCACTTCAGAATGGGTGTCACAGGCAGCAGAGACACTCCAAGTGTTTGTGCTAGTTTCAGCAGTAGGCTCCCTAGAATTTTTCCTGGGCAGCCACCAAATTTCTTTGGGGTTTCCAACTACCAAGGGATTTTAACATGTGCAACAGTGCACATGAACATTTGGTTCTGCTGCCTCAGAGATCGGGGGAGTTTATGGCTGGAGGATTCACAAGATTCAACCCCACAGTCTCCAGCGCTTGACATGAGTGTCAAACCCAGGGACCATGCAGGCCCCAAGACAGTAGTGTCTCAAAATAATTTTGTAATATTCATTCACTTTCTTAACTTTTTTTGCTGCCAAACAAAAGTTTGTTAACCAGACAAGTAGGAAAAAAATAGAATGTAATAACAAGAGGAAATGAAGGGAAGCTGTCTTGTGGTAACCAAATGAAGCGGTTAAATGACATGTCAGTGGTAGTAAGTGATATTCATTTTTATATAAAAAGTACATACATGACAAGGATCGTACTTGGGCTTTATTAAATTTTTTGTTATTTTCATATTTAATTTTAGACCCGTCCGCCTGGTTCGATCATTACCATGACAACACTGGCATCAACTATTCAAGGAAGCACGTCACCGTTGGTTGTTTCACAAGCAGACAACAGGTGAGTTCTCTGCAACAGTCCCAGAGTTTGTTTGCTTTTTTCTTGTAAATTTTGTTGACTATGTTTGAGCTTTTTCTGCTACGTCTGTTCTGGCCTGGCCCTAATGATTTTTTTTGGGGGGGGGGGTGGGTGGGTGGGTCTGTCTGTCTGTTCTGGCATCTGCTTCAACTTTTGTGACTGTTAAGATATTTTAGTGGAATCATATAATCACAGCATCTACTGCAAACTGTGTGTAATTCTGTTTAAATTTCAACAGTTCCACCATAAAATCATCATCAGCGCCTTTCACTCTATTTAAGCCATGGATGAAGGCTCTCCAGTCATCCCTGTTCTTGGATTTATTCTCTGCTTCCTTCCATGTGCATCAGTTGTCCCTGAGCGCTGTCATAGTTCCCTTTCTCCAAATATTTTAGGTCTTCCTTGATTTCTGGTTCCTGAGGATTCTATGTTGGTGCATATCTTGTTGTGCTGTTGTCGAGTTTCTCACTGTGTGGCCAATCCATTTCCTAGGCTCATAGATTCTTGTCCTGCCCTTTCCCAGACCTTGTTCCTGATCTTGTTCTACTATTTAATGTTTAAAATCCTCCTCAAGCAGTAGTTCATGAATGTTTGTATTCCCTGTTGTGTAATGAAATGCTATTCCTAATTTTGTCCAGTCTTGACCTGGTATATTTCATCTGATGTTTCTTCAGTTTCACATTTTTGTCATTTCTTATGTTTAAACATGTGTTTTGGGTTAAGCAGACACCAGTGGATATGAAAAAGTATTCAACTCTGCTGCTTTTAATTTTACCATATTTTCTTAAGTGTGTAATGTTTTGTATGTCCTTTTTTTTTAAATGTGATTTTTTTTTTTTTACACAAATCTTGATTAATCTGTTAACAGATCCAACTCTCAGAGTCAGCAGCAGTTTGATGTGAAGCCTGGAGACTCGATGTGGTTACAACATTACGTCTACCAGAACCAGCTAGTTCAACAACCGGCCCAGATTGTCAGACCTGGAACAGGCGCTTTTGCATTTTTACCCTCCTCGCAAGGAAAAAGTAAGGGGGTGGGGGGTGTAGAAACAGATTAATTGTGGCTGTTACTGTTTATTGAGGTATCAGGTTCACGTTTGATGTTTAGTACTGGTTATCAAATGGAACACAGCCACATCCCCCTCTGTTTTAACCACTGTTTGAATATCTATATGAGACTAAGCCTCTGCCTGTTTCAATGTCTAGCCCTTGATGGTATGAAGCCCGCTCTTCTCATTCCATTGATACACAATAATTAGTGTATAAGAATACAACTATACACGAAGCACTTAAACACTTTGTTTAAACTAGGAAAAAAATAGGAACAACTTTATTACTTAACAACTACAAAGTTGTGACGTTTCGGTGTGAGCCTTAACTCTTTGCTTACCACAGGAAGAAACACGGACGTTCAGTTACATGCCAGAGTAAAAGCGCGGGTCTTGATAGGGTTAGGGTGTATAGTTGTAAAATGGAATGGAAAACAGTATTTCCATGTACTTCCATATACTTATTATGTTTCAAAGTATAACTGATTGAAAATTTCATAAATGCAGAATTTTTTAGGAAAAAAGAAGTAATGTGATGTTTTTAGACACTGATTGTGGCCAGCTCACCATCGGCTAGGTCTAGATATGCACTGCTTACCATCTGAGATGTCTAGATCTACTTGTCGATCTCATATTGTGATTCTGTGTTGCATTCTCACTAAATTAATGTCTGAAATAACCTCCTAACTACTTCTCCAGTTATCTAAATATGTCTAGATCTACGTGGGATACATTCAAGAGCAGCGGGGTGGTCACAGGCCATGTCCATACCCCTATCTACGTCGTCAAAAACTGAAAAATTTCCATGTTTCTCATCCTTTTCTCGCTCGGCATTGCTCGTATCTGAGGACTGTTTCGCCATTTTGAAAAGTGTCACCGGAAATGCGGACGAAATATGTACAATCTAAATGTTACACCGGTTGTTTTGTTGAAACAAACCAAGTGTAAAAAAATTGACGCCTGGCACAGAAAGAATTAATAATATAAACACACACAGGATGAAGAATTAGAGAGAGAAGATAAAGTATGGATTCACATGAATCCTATGTTAAAAAAATAAATAAATAAAATGAATAGAGCACTTAGCTATGACTTGAAAGAATATGTAGTATTTCCAACACTCGTTCAGAAATTTGCCTGCTGAAAATGTGCTATTCTCTATGCTCCACCATGCACATTTCTGTACATTTCTGAAAGAGCACATTTTGAATGGGTGCATTTCTGAATGAGCGTCGGAAAACCTACATATTCTTTCAGGTTATAGCTCTCATATGCTGTCTGCAACATCTCTAGCTACCTTTTGTTCATTTTCCTTCTACTATTCCATCTAATATGATCTTCAGAGTGTGTGTGAGTGAAAAAAAGCATGTCGCACATGCAGTATATTATGAAAAACAGATTGAAAAAGTTACTCTTAAGATGCCACTTGGTTGTTATTGGATCAGAGAGAAAGGATCAAAACCAATTTGTATATATTAGCAGAATTACTTGATGTCATCTGGATTGTTATTGATTTATCTGTTTGTTCATCCATCACCTGTGAGTACTACTCAGTGCTTGGCAGTCTAATTAAAGTATTCTTAGAGTACTGTTCAAGATTTGGTAGTTTTTTTGGTTTTTTTTTTTTTTGGGAACACTCTTCAGAGAAGATAGTCTTCTGTGAGTGCTGTTCTAACCTTGGTAGTTTTTCCATACTGTTCAGAGCTTGGTGGTCCTCTTAAGAGTGCTGGTCAATGTAGGTACCACCACTGTATTGGGCCCTTAAAATGATATAGTTGTTGGTTTACCATTTTAATTTCAATATTCAGAAATTCATGAACAAAACAAAGCAGAAGATATCATACTAGTAACATGCAAGGAAAATATCATCTATTGGCTAATGATATCAGAAAGTTAAATGCTTTTGTTTGAGGCCAACAGTTAGTTTTACTATTTGTTGTGAGTGCTTAGAGAGTCAGTTTTACTATTTGTTGTGAATGCTTAGAGAGCAACGGGAACGTGTTATTTGTATCTCTAACTTAACATGGGCTGGTGTCGTTTCTCAGCTGGTAAAAAAAAAAAAAGGGCTTGTGGAATACAGTTTTGAGAAAAATTGGCAAACACTGGTTTACACTGCGCATGTAACTGTCACTGTATGAAGGATAATGAGAATGCCATGTGTAGCTAAGTTTCACTAGTGTGGAAATTCACTCACACCACAGCGAGTAGTGATAGAGCAGTGTGAGACATAAGGAACAATCACACTTCAGCTAATGAAATTATGGTTTTTGTTTTTCTTTTTTCAGATCTTTAACAGAATCACACCTCTGTACTGTTATGCTGATATTTTATATGTGTGTGGGTGTTTGTATGTATATATGTATGTTTATATATATATGTCTGTCTGTACATATATATATATCTATATATATTTAAAAAAAAAATTTTTTTTTTTAATCTGTTTTTTCATAAATTTGTGTCCTTCAGTCCTGGCCCAAACCTCTAACTTGGCTGCCACACAGTTAGCTGCCATTTCTGTTGCATCCACATCAAACATGAGGTTTAACACTGCTCCTGTCATGATGGTGGAGCAGCTCAGGCATCACCAGCAGCATCCCCTGCACTCACCGTTCAGTGCAGGGACCACAACAGTGAGCGCTGCAAGTGACAAAGCAGGTAGGCTTCAGGTTGCTTAGTTCTTTTGGCTTTTGTTGTAGGTGAGAATAATCACTGTTGGTTGCTACATCTCCTGACTACTTGAATGAGGGATGTATTGATTGTGCATATTTTTTTTCCTTTTCCAAATGTAGCAAGATTAGATGAAAATGTAAAAAAAGAAAGGAGTTGAAATATTAAAAATCAAAGACAACATGCATAATCAATATTTCAGCAAAAAGGCCTGATTGAGGAACAACAGATGAGACAAAATATTTGATTCTTTGAAGAAATATGCTGTCTTCTCTTCTTCTTCGTACACACACTGGTGATGATGCGTGCTACCCTGATTTTTGCGATGCGTCTTTTGGCTGGATACCTCCGACTTCAGCACTTTTTCTTGCTAGGGCAGACTGTGGTCTTGCTCGGACTGCCATGAAGACAGTGGTGTAGGCTGGTTTGGCCAAAACTTTGTTTTCCAGCCTCTGGTGGCTGTACTTAAGCCCTTTCTCCATGTCAGACGGCTTTGAGACAGTTCCACAGAGACACTCCGACTTTGGGATGAGGAATCGGATGAGTGTTTCAATGGTATCCATTCCCCGCCACCTATAGTCTGCTGGCTGTGTTTTGTTTACATCATTCTGATAGTCTTTGTTGTAAAGACCCATGGGCTTGTCATGTCCTGGATTCATTGGTTTCACACCAGACTTTCCTCATCCCCGCTGGTGATCTCCATGTCCCCATCCATCCACCAACCTGACATTACATTTTTCAAAAATAACAATTACAATTAGTGTTGATTGCTACAGGTTTCTGGGCTACAGAAGTAGATCAGAGTTTTTAAGCAAACAGATCTATGTTCCCTGTCACACAAAGACTGTTAAGATAAGTGTGTTCTTAACACAGTTGTTCCCAGGGGAACATGCTGTCTAATTACGTATATTCCTAGCCACTGAAGTACTATTTATAGAAGCTGAAGCTGCAGCTTATAACCTGTTCAGTACCTCATGGAAATTCAAAATGGAGGTAGGGCAGCCAATCTGAACTACTTTATCAATGGCAGAGACCACAGCAGACCACTATTTTTCTCCCACATTTATGAAATAAAGTCATTCCAGTTCAGTCAGTCAGTCATTTGCATGTCCCTTGCAGAGCTCTCTAACAGCACTCTTGTAGGCCTCTCAGTTATAATCAAGATGCCCTGCTGCTGATGCATCCATTTGCAGATTATCAATCATGTCTTGCAGCCATCTTCACCTTGGTCTTCCTCTCTGTCTTTTTCCCCATTATACACCCTTCCAAGATGGTCTTTTCTAGATTATCATGACGTTTAACGTGTCCAAAATATTTAAGTTTTCTCTGCTTTTTTTTGTCATTCCAGTTATCTGTTCAAAATATCATTCACCAATGATTGTCATCCTGCAAATAGAACTGGCTTTATTCCGGTCCATTGAGACCATGGTGTTCTGTAGCACCCAGATGTAGCTGGATTGTGTGGAAATAGAGGGAAAATGGGGGAGCCACAGTTTGAATTTAAAGAATCTGTGGATGTGATGGATGTTGATATGAGTGTGATGATGAAACCTGAATACAGCAGAAGAAAATATGTACATGGCCCAATTCAGGAGGTCTTAAAGATGGATGATTAAATTGCTGCAGTTTAAGCAATGTGTTGCACATTTTAATCTCATCATGTTCCAGGAATTTTTTTTTTGTTTGTAGTCCCACATTAGTGGGTTTTACATCTTTACTTTTTCTTGTGTATAATGAGATCAGATGAAGACAGATTACACCAAAGTGCACATGCATTATGGAAAGGCTGATATTCATACAAAATTGTGTTCTATAATAGTCTGATAGGCTGGTAAATGGGGAATAAAAAGTCTGTTCAGTGATATGCAGTCATTTATTTTATGTGTGATTGTTATTATTAGCATTCAAAAGTTATAAGCACAGATACCAGGTTAAGATTATTCAATTCAAACATAATATCCACTCTCATTTAACTCTTTCCGTGCCGGAGGAAGAAACATGGACATGTAGTGGAGTGCCAAAGTAAAAGCGCGGGTCTTGATATGTTAGGGGGTATAGTTATAAAATGGAATGGAAAACAGTATTTCCATGTACTTCCTTATACTTATTATGTTTCAAAGTATAACTAAATGAATGAAAATTTCATAAATGCAGAGTTTTTTAGGAAAAAAGAAGTAATGTGATGTTTTTAGACACTGATGTGGCCAGCTCACCATCGGCTAGGTCTAGATCTGCACTACTTACCATCTGAGATGTGTAGATCTACTTGTCGATCTCCTATTGTGATTCTGTGTTGCATTCTCGCTAAATTAATGTCTGAAATAACCTAACTACTTCTCCAGTTATCTAAATATGTCTAGATCTACTTGGGATACATTCAAGAGCAGCAGGGTGGTCATAGGCCATGTCCTATCTACATCATCAAAAATTGAAAAATTTCGATCTTTCTCTTCCTTTTTCTCGCTCGGCATCGCTCGTAACTAGGCATTCTTTCACCATTTTGAAAAGTGTCACCGGAATTGCAGACAAAATATGTACAATCTAAATGTTACACCGGTTGTTTTATTGAAACAAACCAATGATCACTAAAGTGACCATTGGTAAGCATCGGGAAACCGGAAGAGTCATAAAAGTGACCAAAGGCACGGGAAGAATTAAGCAAGTGAAAGCTAGAAAACAACTAAAAAAATAGACAAGAAATTAGACTCTTTTGAAAGCAAATCCCTACGGTAAATACTTGGTATAAAGTGGAACGAATTCAAGAACAACACAGAGATAAGGCAGATGAGCGAACAGCAACCTCTCTCATGGGTGATCAGAAAAAGGAGATGGACATATGTCAGTCACATGATGAGAAGAAACAATCAGAGAATCCTCAAACAAGCTATCAAGTGGAACACAACAGGCTGAAGAAAAAGAGGTTGACCATGTGAAACTCTAAAGAGGACATTGTTATGAGAGGCCAATTTAATAAGCATAAAATCCCTTGATGAGGTTGAAAAGCTTGTTGAAAACAGGAAAACTTGGCGAACTAACATGTGAGCCCCATGTGATGTTTAACAGCACGGGAAGGATGTAAGATGTATTATTATCATTATGAGCCATGCTGAATAGCGTTGGCAGTAGTGCTTTTCTATCTTGTGTGGTCTTTGATGTTTCAGATTAGTTCAGATGCTTTTCTTTTTCCATGCCACCTGGTCAGTCCACTGGAATATTTTCTCTTGGCCTTCCTCTCTTCCTTTTTCCCTTGAATTTTTCAGTCATTACTAGGTTCTTCAACTTCTGTCTTCTCATAACATGTGTGAGAAATTTTGACCGTCTTTTCTTACCATTTTAACTAGTTTTCGTTGTTCTGAAACTTCTTTGAGGACCTCTTCATTTGTTTTTCTGTCTGTCCAGAGTATGTGTTTTCTTCTTTCTCTAAAACCACATCACTATATCTTTCAGTTTCTTTGTCATCTTTCTGTTGAATGTTAGGTTTCATAATCTTGTAGCAATATAGGCTCCGTGTAGCTCTTTAATACTCTTTTCTTCACTTGTAGGGATATTTTTGTTATTTATTAGTATCTTCTTTATCTCCTAAAAGGCTGCCTTTGCCTTGCCTGTTTGTGATTTTTATTTCATTTTTGCACTTGCCATCAGCTGTTATTGTTGTTCCAAGATAATTAAATTATTTACTTGTGTCAGTGTCTTCTTGTTTGAAAGGTTGCTGCACTTTGGTATGTTTATTCTTTTTTTCAGTATTAACATTGTTTGTGTCTTGTCCTACTTTACCTCTAGCCTCTTATTGCTATCTTCAGTCATTTCATCCACACATTTCAACAAATTGCTTTCACTTTCTGCTATTAGAACAGTGTTGTCCACATATCTCAGGTTGTTAATTAATATTGTGGTCCCCTTTTTAAATATCATTCACATTTTTAATGGGTGTCGTGTTTTCACTGTATAGTGGGAATAGATCAGGTGACAGTACCCGTTCTTGTTGTGCGACTCATTTTGTATCCTGATACTCACCTATGTCATTATTCACTCTTATTGCTGCTCATTGCTTGCAATGCATATTCATAATAGTTCTCATATCTTTACCATCTATATTAGTTTTTCTAGAATTTGTATCATATCTTCTGTCAAAAATGTTTGTTATTTCTGGTATTGGTGGTCTTTCATTGTTCATGCTTAAATTGAACTGCTCATTTATCTGATCATTATACATGTCTTTTACGTACTCTCACCATATCTCCATTTCTTTTTCCTCTTTTTTTCATAATAATGTTACCATCTTTTGTCTTCAAACAGGCTGTTGTTTGATGTTTTTTTTCCCTACAAAATTCTTGTATTTTTAAAAAATTATTTGCTGTTGGAAAACTTTTACGGTCTTATCACATTGCTCCTATAGCCACCTCTCATTCTCTTTCTTGCACCACCTTTTCATTTCTTTGCTGGTTTTTGTTCTTCCTTCTCTTCTCCATCAGTTCTAGAATGTCATCTGTCATCCACTTTTCCTTGGCTTGTGTTTATGCCTTGGTACTGATACCTCTAATGCTTGGTGGAATGATTCTTTTAAGTTTACCCACTTAACATTTAGGTCTTGAAATATTTTGTAATTTGATAATGCATCGTATCTGTATTTTAACTTCTGTGTTGAATTTGACTTTTATTTCTTTGTCTTTTCTGAACATATTTGTATTTAGTTTAGCTTTTTTGGTCACTACTTTAAGTCTTTAATTTCAGCCTTAACCTTTCTGTTACTTATAACTTGTGGACTGTTTTTTGTTGCTGTTGCTAATAAGTTGTGGACTGTTTTTTGTTTCTGTTACTAATAAGTTGTGGACTGTTTTTTGTTTCTGTTACTGTCAGTGTGACAGTCTGGTCAGAGACTGCTTTAGCTACCTGGAGAGCATTTCTGATGGTTTTTGGGTCTTATTGTCTGGGCTTTTCCAGGTGTATAACCTTTGTAGGTACCAGGCATTGTCAATGATTGTATTATGGCCTATTTGCCCATCTGACCAGTTTGTTGCCTTTGTCACTATGCTTTCCAAGACCATAACATTCTTCTGCGTGATCTTCTGGTTGGTTTTCTACTTAGGCATTGAAATCCTCTGCTACTACCATTAATTCAGATTGTTTGCATTGTTTCATTGCACTATCCAACCGATCATAAAATTCCTCCACTTCCTCTTCTTATCCATCTGCTATAGGGGCATAGGCCTGCATGGTGTTAATGTTGATAGGGTTACCATATAGTTTGACTGTCTGATATCTCCCAGTGTCCTTTAACACCATTGTGTGTGATGGGCTTATCATAAATTACTATGCACTATCTTCTGTGATGTTGACAGATCAAGAAAAATGTTGATGTTTACCAGTTATCACATTAACCAGCAATAACTGGTAAATTACTGATAGAAAAAGAGAGAAACCAGAACTTTTGGAGGTCGCTGGTTACTATAACCAGTTTATATTATAAAAACCTAGCAAAAAGTAACCAGTGAAATCAGTTAGAGGATAACTTGGCCTGTAGGTTGATAATGCTCAGTTTGCAAGGAGGATGATCAGCAGGTTTAGATTTTGGTTGAGCATGTGTGCATTTTGTAACAGTTTAATCTTGTTGCAGATAAGGTAAGAACACAATTTCACACAGTTTCTGCTAATTTTTGTAAAGTGTTTTTATTTTTAAATTTAAAAAAAAAAAGTAAAAAACACAGAATGTTGTATTGACAAAAACCTGTTGTTTTCATACCTAACTTTTAATTGTGTTGTTTTTATGTACATATACAACTTGTCCACAGCAAATCTCCTGGCACGAGCAACAGTGGCCAGCAGCATTTACACAGCATCAGCAGCCAGTGTTCAGTCACAGATACCTGGAGGTGGTGGTGGTGGTGGTGGTGGTGGTGGATCTGGCACTGTCTCTGGAGGCTTGAGTGCCACCCCAGTTTTAAATCCCAGCTCCTCTCCACGTCCCAGTATTCTCAGGAAGCGAACCAGCGAAGCGTAAGTTGTGCTGTTACGTTCTTACAAAATGCTAACTTTTAACCTCTTTACTGTTTTTTTTTTTTTAAGAAACGTTATGTAACTATTGCTGTAGAAAAAATCTTTTCAAAAACAGGTAGACCTACTGAAAATAAAAAAAAAATGTTTAAGATAACAAGATTTATTAAAAACTGATAATTAAAAGAATTATAATCTCTGCTATCCACTTCCTTAGAATCAACGTAGTCATCATACAGTAATTACTCATCTTCACTCAGAGGAATGCTTTTGATGCAGTCAGACATTGCTGACACAAGAGTGTGCTTTCAGAGCACAGCTGTAGTTAGCTTGACCCACAGTTGAATTTGCTGTTCTAACAGCCTCCCTCCATTATTCTGTTATTTGCTATCATTTACACCGGAGCAAGAAAACTGGAGGATAGTGGCATGTAGGCAGTTCTTTTAAATTGTTGGTGAGTTATTTCAGGGATGTGCAGCTGGCAAGATTCTTCAGCTGCCATGTGTTGGGTGAAACTCCTCCTGTGGCCAATGAAGAAAAATGTGATTAGGGTTGCCTTGCTGTGCCGCCGTGGAAAAGGTGATGGAAAGGATTAAGTGAAGTTTAATCAGTATGGCCAGTAGTCTCACGGTCAGGGCTACTCATATCACGGCACCTCTGCTCTAGAGGCTGGCTACGTCCTATATACATACATACTGGGGCAAAATGCCTAAACTGGCTTAACCCAAGAGTTAAACTAAGACGCTCCTGGCGAGATTCTTCGGCTGCCGCACGTGGGGTGAAATTCCTCCCGGCCAATGAAGAAAAATGTGATATAGGGTTGTTGCACGGCACCACTGTGAAAAAGGTGATGTAAAGGATGAAGTGAAGTTTAATCGGTATGGCCAGTAGTCTCGTGGTCATAACAATGAACCTCTGCTCTAGAGGGTGCTCATGTCCTATATACACCCATACTGGGGCAATATGCCTAAACCGGCTTAACCCAGGGGTGAAACTTGATGGCTATTCTTATCACGGTACCTCTACACTAGAGGCTGGTCACACCCTATATACACCCATACTGGGATAATGCACCTAAACTGGCTTAACCCAGGGGTGAAACTTACTAGTGGCGATGATTCGTCCTCAACAAAAGCTCCATCCTGGTCACCACCAGGAAGGGTAGCGACCACGACCACAAAATGCTGAAGTTGGAGACACTGGACCAGTGCAATCTAATTAGTCAGCCACCTCTCACCCGACAGGGATATGTTCATATCTAAATCACGTTGAGGTTTTCCAGTGAGAAAGTCCAACTCTGGACTGGATAGGTAACCACCTCTCACCCGGTGGGGATATACTGATATCCAAAACACGTCATATGGGGTGGCCCTGATGCTGTCAAAGACAGTTCAGGGAGCGCTAATTGGATGGGAGGCGCATGGCCCACGGATTATTATAGCCACCTTCAAAACCCAAAAGAGAAGGATAAATATGGATGTCATTCAGTGTTATGCACCAACAAATGAAAGCAGCGATGGTACAAAGGAGGAATTCTATGAGAGATTGCTGGGTATTGTACAGAGCCGTCCAGAGCGGAACATGGTTATCGCCATGGGTGATTTCAATGCCAAGATCGGAAGTGACAACAGGGGATACGAAGATATCATGGGGCAGCAAGGATTGGGTGTAATGAATGACAACGGAGAGAGATTTGCTGACTTTTGTGCCACAAGCAATTTGGTCATTGGAGGGAGTTTCTTCCATCATAAAAGGATACACAAGGTTACATGGGTTTCTCCGGGTCAGGTAACAGAGAATCAGATCGACCATATATGCATTGGGAAGAAATGCAGATCTCTTTAGGACGTGAGGGGCAAAAGAGGAGCAGATGTTGCATCAGACCACCATCTAATTGTGGCCCAATTGAAGTTAAAACTAAAGAGGACTGGGATAGGAGGCAACAGTAGACAACGCCAGAGATACAACACCATAGTTCTAAAAGATAGAACTAAGCAGGAAGAATTTAAGATCGCACTTGCCAATAAGTTTCAGATTCTACAAGATCTACCAGAAGAAGAGTCAATTGATAAGAGATGGCAAGGAGTGAAAGAAGCATTTACCTCATCATGTCAAGAAGTGCTTAGACCCAGGAAGCTGTGCCACAAGGAGTGGATCTCTGCAGAATCCATAAGGAGAATAGAGGAGAGAAAGAGGAAAAAAGCAGCACTCAACAACAGCCACACAAGAGCCAGTAAAATTATTGTACAAGAAGAGTATAGGGAAGCATGTAGGAAAACAAAGAGGAGCATCAGGACAGACAAAAGGAACTACATAGAAACACTGGCAACAGGGGCAGAAGGAGCTGCCCGGCAGGGAAATATACAGGATCTATACTCCACAATTAAGAAGATGACTGGAAATTATAGTGTGCCGATGAGGCCAGTGAAAGACAAGAACGGAAAAACAATACCCAATGACTGGGGACAGAGAGACAGATGGATGCAGCACTTTGAAGAATTGTTGAATAGACCAGCCCCTCATAACCCACCGAATATTGAACCAGCCGATAGAGATCTACGAATAGATTGTGGTATACCAACAAGGGAAGAGATTTGTAAAGCCATAAAACAGATGAAGCATGGCAAGGCAGCAGGACCTGATAACATCCCGACAGAAGCACTGAAAACAGATATTGAGACAAGCATAGACATTCTTCACCCCCTCTTCAGGAAGATCTGGGAAGAGGAGCAAGTGCCTACAGAGTGGAAAGAAGGTTACCTTGTCAAGCTACCAAAGAAAGGTGACTTAAGCTCCTGCTCCAACTACAGAGGTATAACACTGCTATCAATACCAGGAAAGGTATTCAACTGAGTTCTTCTAAATAGGATAAAGGACGCGGTAGATCCACAACTCAGGGACCAACAAGCAGGATTCTGGAAGAACAGATCCTGTACAGACCAAATAGCAACATTACGTATCATCGTAGAACAATCACTGGAGTGGAACTCGCCTCTCTATGTCAATTTTATTGACTATGAGAAGGCTTTCAACAGCGTCGACAGACAGACCCTATGGAAGCTGTTGAGACACTACGGAGTACCGGAGAAGATTACCACCATCATTAAAAACTCCTATGAAGGGATGTCATGTAGGGTAATCCATGGACAACAACTAACAGATGCCTTTCAAGTTAACACCGGAGTGAGACAGGGATGCCTGCTGTCACCATTCCTATTTATCCTGGCCATAGACTGGATTATGAGAAAATCAACAGAATATAGGAGAAATGGTATTCAATGGACGCTCTGGACTCAACTTGACAACCTAGACTTTGCTGACGACCTGGCACTTCTCTCCCAGACTAAGCAACAGATGTAAGAGAAAACCATATTAGTGGCAGAAAATTCTTCAAGACTAGGCCTTACCATCCACAAGGGAAAGAATAAAGTTCTTAGAGTAAATGAGGTCAACGAAATGCCCATTATATTGGAAGGAGAGGAACTGGAAGAGGTTGAAAAGTTTACGTACCTGGGAAGTGTGATAGACAAGCAGGGAGGAACAGAAGCTGATATAAAAGCAAGAATGGACAAGGCAAGAGTAAAATTCCATCAGATGAAGAAAATATGGGGAACTTCAGCCTTGTCAATTAAATTGAAGATCAGAGTATTTAACACCATGATAAAGCACATTCTGCTATACGGTTCAGAAACTTGGAGAACTACTGTTATGATCATGAAACGAATCCAGACATTTATTAACACATGCCTTAGAAGGATTCTACAAATACGATGGCCAGATACCATAAGTAACCAAGAACTGCAGCAGAGAACAGGCCAGAAACCAGTGGAAGACGACATCCTATGAAGAAGATGGGAATGGATTGGACACACCCTACGGAAATCCACATCCAGCACTACAAGGCAAGCCCTAACATGGAACCCACAGGGTAAAAGGAGGAGAGGGAGACCAAGGAACTCCTGGCGCTGAAGTATGGACACGGACATCAAAATAATGAACCAGACATGGAGACAGTTGGAAAGAGTGGCCCAGGACCAAACTGCCTGGCGAGCTCTTGTTGGCGGCCTATGCTCCACGAGGGGTCAGAGGCATAGATAGATAGATAGATAGAAAACACGTCAGGGTTTTCCGATGAGGAAGTCCAACTCTAGGCTCAATGGGCAACCATCTCTCACCTGCTGGAGATATATTCATATCCAAACCATGCCGAGGTTTTCCGGTGAGGAAGTCCAACTCTAGACTAAACTGGTGAAACAAAAACCACAGTGTCACGCAATGCCGCTTCTGTGACCCACAGAGAATATGGGCCCAAGCCCCACGATGCTCTGAGCCTCCATTCTAAATGAGACCATCACGGAACCACAGGAGTAAATTCAGTAGGATCACGGGGCAATCTTGATGGTAGAAGTGAATGATGATGAAGATTTCAGGGACGACGATGTTTGAACATCCACAAGTTAGATAACTTGGGGATAACAGTGAATGGGTTAATGGATGGCCATTGTAGTCAGACTACCTCGGAGGAGAGATCACACGAGGATGATGATTTTTAATAGAAGTATAATTTTAGCCAACATAACCGTGGAAAGAACAGTAATGGAAGCTATGGTTGTGGAGGAAACAAGGAAGAAGAATGTCACGTAGACAATGTGTCCATGATATCATTGATGCACTAAATACCACACTCACTGAAGCAAGCATCCTGGGTGGACAACAGTATCATCTAACAAGAGAGCAATGATCTTCAGAGATTGATTTAATATAATCAGAGCAGTACTACATTTTAACTAATTTAGAAGATTACTATAAGAGTGTCCATTCTAGGGCATAATTGAAACTTGGGCTGGTGCAGAAAAGATAGATTCATCTTCTTCTTCAATCTCCTTGGAACTGCGAGCTGTTGTTTTTGTGCAGTGGAGATGTTGAGACACAACATCATGTCGATTTGGGAGCAGGTCACAGCAGCTGTTTTATCAGCCCCTGAATGCAGCTAAAAAAGCAGGGCTGTGCAGTACTTCTATAGCAGACTCCACCACCAATGTGACTGTGATGATCCCTGCCCCATTATCCAGACCACTGACCTGTTACTATTGGGGGGGTGGCGGCACCAGAGGAGAGGTGAGATGGTCTTGGTCACTCAAGTTTCTCCGACACTGATGAAGGGTTGCTAATTGCCAAAACAGTGACAGCAGTGGTCCACATTTAGCATAATTGGAAATTAGAACAAGGAAGATGAAGATATGGCTGCCAAAGAACTATTTCTGTCAGAAAAGTATAGTTAAAGCATAGTTAGCCTACAGGCAAAGTGGCCTCAATTTAAACCCCAGCAGGTGGTTTTGGGGTTTTTTTTTTTTTAAAATTGATAACAAAATCCTGTCAGTATTATCATGCCCTTTTTCCCCTGCAAGTTACTGTGTGCAGGGTGTGGAAAGCACACCGGAGTATACTATTCGACTTAGATGTAAGTATGTTAAAGAGAAATCATGTAATCACATACAAATTAGTCTGTAGCAAGCTAGACTATATCTGAATTAAAATGAAACCAGTGGTAAAAAAAAAAAAAGAAGAATGTTTTAACAAGACTAGTCTAGACAACACATGTTACAGATCAATAAAATATGAATTTAAGGTTTATATTTCATCAGGGGCACGAACTTCTAGTAGGGGAGAGAGAAATCATTTAGCAGCACTGAATCATGATTATTGCTATGCAGGCTATGGCATGTGATTCAGTCTGTTGGCGGGGGTTCCCCAAGATGATTGATATTGACCCCCAAGGGTTGTAGGGACTGCCCATAGAGGTGATAAATGGCTGTGGGAATGTTTATGTATTTTTTATGAAATTATTGTTACTATTATATCTTTTTATGCAGCCATTATTGCAGTCATCATCATTGTTATTATTTGTAGAGCTGTTTTTTAACTCTTTCCGTGCGTTGGGTTGAATTTTCGACACTTCCTGTGGTCCCAAGCGTGCGTATGGTCGAAAATTCGACATTGTTTGTTTCATTAAAACAAGCGGTTTAACATTTAGATTGTACATATTTCGTCCGCGATTCCAGTGACACTTTCAAAATGGAGAATGCGTGCCTAGTTACGAGCGATGCCGAGCGAGAACAAGGATGCGAAGCATGGAAATTTTTCAATTTTTGACGATGTAGATAGGGGTATGGACATAGCCTATGGCCACCCTGCTGCTCTCGAATGTTTTCTAAGTAGATTTAGACATATTTAGATGACTGGAGAAGTAGTGAGGAGGTTATTTCAGACATTCATGCAGTGGAAATGCAAAACGAAGTCACAATACGAGATCGACAAGTAGATCTACACATCTTAGATGGTAAATAGGGGTAAGTAGCGCGAATCTAGACCTAGCCGATGGTGAGCTGGCCACAATCAGTGTCTAAAAACATCACATTACTTCTTTTTTCCTAAAAAACTCTGCATTTATGAAATTTTCATTCATTTAGCTACACTTTGACACATATTACATATACGGAAGTACATGGAAATACTGTTTTCCATTCCATTTTACAACTATACCCCCTTACTGACAAAGACCCGCGTTTTACTCCCGCACGCCATGACACGTCCGTGTTTCTTCTGCCGCACGGAAAGAGTTAAGAATAGCAGTTATGAGAAAAAAAAATGAACAGACTGAGGTGGCCTGGGGTTTTAGAGAGAATGGAGAAGGAAAGACAAACAAAGATGGTCCGTGCAGAAATGATGAAAGGGAACAGAGAAATAGCTAGAACTAGACAACGATGGTGAGGCAGCCTAGAGGAAGATATGTGTGCTGTTGGAATTGACAATTTGCAAAAAAATATCAAGAATAGTGAGGAGTGGAGGTGTATCTTGTATGCAGTAGTGAGCCTCATTGGCTCAGAGAACTGCTGAATTCAGTAGCTTCTCATAGATGAAAGAGATTGGTTGTAATAGTATTTGTTAAATTATTATTTTCATTTAATGTTTGAGTTTCAGTGATTAGTCTTGAAATTTCATGAAGGGGTCAGTGAACTGAAGAGCTTGGAAACCCCCTTGTCTGTTGTAATTCTGTGACGTGACTGGAAGTAATGGATAATGTTGTGTGCTACATGTGCTGAAAGAAATGGAGTTCAGAAAGGAAATTTTGATGATGGAAAATTTGATCTTTTAGCTGGAGGTTAAAGGAGATGGTGGGCATGGAAGTCTGAATGAAACTGTAAGATGGTTATGAGAAAGGGTGAGGTCGAATGGTAGTTATGAGAAGGGGTGATGTTAGTTAAGGTGGTTATGAGAAAGGGTGAGGCTGGATAGTAAGGTGGTTATGAAAGGGTGAGGTCGAATGGTGTTTATGAGAAGGGGTGAAGTTAGTTAAGATGGTTATGAGAAAAGATAAAGTTGGATAGTAGGGTGGTCATGATGTATTTTGTGTGTGTGTGTGTGTGTTTATAGCAGTTTTACATTTTGAACTTGGAGACCAAAACTCCATGACTGCAGTCAGAAACAAATATAACTTCATCTAAACAGGCCCAGCTGTGGGATATTAGTTAAACCATACAAATTGATGTCATAAAAGTTGGTTCACTGTATGTAAAATGATGTCTGATATATTGGAGGATCTCTCTCTTTCTTATTCTTTCTCTCTGTCTCTCTCCTTCTCTCCATGTAATACTTACTGTAATAGATAAAGTCCATCTTTGTTTATTTCTCTTCTTCATTTTCTTCTTCCAGTTTTTTAATTCAGGTTCCCTTAGGGCTTCTTCCATACTTCCTCTCGATCTTCTTTTCATATCCCCATAGTTAGTCTTGTCCCTTCTTTCTTCTGCATATATGAGAGCTACTCTCTTTAATTTGTACATGACCTGGTCATTTTTCAGAGTAAACAGTACAAAAAAAATTGTTGATATTTGTTATCTGTTTTCAAGTTTGTCCAGAAACAGTGGCGGTACTTAACTATAAGAAAAAAAAAATTTTTTTTTCAGAACTGGTGTAGTGATAAGAAAACCCAACTTCAATCTAAACCAGGACACCCGGTGTCACAGCCCCCCGAGGGTTGACACCACCAGCACCAGCATCTGCTCGCCAAAAATTTCAGCAAAGTAAGTGAGCATTGTGCAGTGGTCTTTCATTTAGGTAGAACAGTGGTTCTCAAGATAACAGATCTCAGCCCTCCCCTTTCAGCACAGGATGACCTGGGGGGGGGGGAACACCCCCCCCCCCATATATTAAATCATCATGCAGAAAGGATTTTCACCATTATACATTCTTTTCCTACAGAAAAAAAAAACTCCTCCCTTTGAAAAAAACTCCTCCCCTAGACTTGAAAATTCTCTGTCATGGAGCCATCGGCTTCTCCTTTTGAGAATCACTGACACAGAAGATATCAGGTGTTGGTTCTGATACAGTGTGTAACTATGGAAATTACAGTTCAATTTGTTGCATGAAATTTTTGTATAAAGTCAGTGAGGAAAATGTTAAGACCCTTTTTTTTTTTCCTCCCAGACATAGATTATTTGATGCGGTGAAGGACAAGTGGTCCTGGTTTTACGAATATAAAGTATGAGAATGTATAAATGAAAAACATACAGCATCTGATATTTCGGCGTGAGACTTATTCGAGGATACATACAGAACGAAATACAAACATATATAACTTATCTGAAGTGATGCTTCGAGTGAGAAGATGAAATGTGTGTGGAAGAAGGAGGAAGGAAAAAAAAACAAAACACGCTGCCTACAGACAAAAGATTTCTGATATAGCCAATCATAGCGAAGAAGCGGAGAGAGAGGAGGAGAACAAGTGGGAGAAAGGGGTTGGGGGAAGGCAATAGAAACATGATAGCCGCTAGAGGTGTGGGGGGGGGGAGAGAAAAGGGGACGCGGAGAGATAATGAATGAAGAACTTAAACACCTACAGGGAGGAAATGTAGAACTGGTGAATAGGATAAGACCAATATGTTGGCAGAGAAGGAAATAGGATGGTGTTAGGGAGGGGTAGCATAGAGAAAGAAAGTAGAGTATAAAAAAGGCCAGTGGAAAAATAAGGAAGTTACAGAAAGCTGAAGACATTGTTAATTCCAGCTGGGTGGAGACAGCCAGTCTGGAAAATAAGGCGCTGTTCTAGGACCCTCCGAGATCGTACATCTGCGGAACAAGAGCGGATCGCACTAACCAAAATGTCCTGTCTGCCCCTGTGGTTACCAAGGCAAAAAAAAAATTGCCTTTTTTATACTCTACTTTCTTTCTCTATGCTACCCCTCCCTACCACCATCCTATTTCCTTCTCTGCCAACATATTGGTCTTATCCTATTCACCAGTTCTACATTTGCTCCCTGTAGGTGTTTAAGTTCTTCATTCATTATCTCTCCGCGTCCCCTCTTCTCTCCTCCCCCCCCCACACCTCTAGCGACTATCATGTTTCTATTGCCTTCCCCCAACCCCTTTCTCCCACTTGTTCTCCTCCTCTCTCTCCGCTTCTTCGCTATGATTGGCTATATTGGGAATCTTTTGTCTGTAGGCAGCGTTTTTTTTTTTTTTTTTCCTCCTTCTTCCACACACATTTCTGCTTCACTGGGAGCAAGACTCTTCAGATAAGTTATATATGTTGTATTTCGTTTTGTATGTATCCTCGAATAAGGCTCACGTCGAAATATCGGATGTTGTATGTTTTTCATTTATACATTCTCATACTTTATATTCATTTTTTTTTTTCTCTCTCACCTTGCTCACTTTCTCCCTCACTTTGTAAAACTGCACCATACACCTCTATCTACCTTATTTATATTAACCAGTTTTACTGCAGTCGCCATCCCTTTTATTTGTCCTGGTTTTACAGTCGGCCACATTCAAGAATCTGTAGAAGTTAAATTAATGTTCCCCCTCCATCACACACACACACAGCATACCACCAAACCCCCCTCCCCGTTCCATTTTTTTTCTTTTAAACAAATTTTCAAAAATTTTAAGGACATTTTTTTTTAAATTTAAATTTTAAGTTTCACTCACATTTCTCACTTGCAGCATATGATCTTGCTTTACCTCTTCTTTGTTTTTTTTTTTTTTTTTTAATCTGAAGAATGTGAGAGAGGAGTGAAGACAATGCCTAATTTGACATTCTTAGCTGACATGCTTGTCTCATGGGTGGCAGACCTTAGGTGACCTAGACCTAGTCACACTTCTCCGTTGGTTACCCCCAGTAGCAGGCCTAACATGACTAATGAGACGGGGGGATCACCGTAGTCCCTGTGGCAGCGGAGACTGACTAAAGAAGCACTGAACACACAGGTTGTTTACCAGAGCAAGAGAGGAGTACATTTAGATCTGGCTTTGACATGTTTCAGGTAGCTTAGCTGTAAAATAAATGTGTTAGGGGAAACCACCTCCACAATATGGAGAATACTGGGCTATAAGGCAGTACAAATTAGAGTACTGCGTACGCAGGAAATTCATGCGCATTCTTGTAAATGTGCAGTATCTGAACATGGCAGAAGCTTATGAAGTTTCGAGTCTTCCATAACCTTGCGTTTGGTCTTTTAAATGGTTGTAATATTGTGTATGAGCACACACATGTATAGCTGATATACTGCCAAACCAAAAATCCTAAGACCACACAAAGAAGTTTTTAATAAACACATTTTTATAAAATTTATTTAACCTGGAAATGATGTAATTCTTATATTTAGCTTATATTGCATTATAAAAAAAAGTTGGCCATATTGTGCTATGGAAGCACATTGAGGATATAGTTTCCATATTTTCATTGATCTGTTGGTATACAAGAAAGTGATGTGGTCAGCACCAAGCCTGGCTGCCTGTCCTTCATAGCTCCAGAAGTCAGGTACCTTTTTTCTACAGCTTGGTGACTGGAGTGCTCTTTGTTTGGATTCAAACCACTGACCTTTGCCATGAGTTACTAATGCACTAACTACTTCATCACTCAAACACCCATATTGTATTTAAACTTTGAACTCATTTCTTTTTAATAGAGCCATCTTGAAGATTATCATTATTTTATTTATTATTTCCTGTCTCCTTCCCTCTTCCCCCTCTCCCCCCTATCTTCATCAGAAATTTCTCTCCAGTGAGTGAGAATAGTCAGTCATCCACAGATACCGCCTTGTCATCAAATGATGCCACTACACCCACACATAACCACAATGAGAAAGGGAAGGGTGATGACGATGAATGCCTGGAAAATGGTGAGTGATCCAGATGGTGATGAATGCCAAAAAAGAAAAAATGGTAAGTGATCCACATGGTGATGAATACATAGAAAATGGTGAGTGATCCATGTGGTGATTAATGCCCAGAAATTGTTGAGTGATCCATGTGGTGATTAATGCCCAGAAAATGTTGAGTGATCCATGTGGTGATTAATGCCCAGAAAATGTTGAGTGATCTACATGGTGATTAATGCCTAGAAAATGATGAGTTTTCCACTTGGTGATGACTGTCTGAAAAATAGTGAGTTATCCACATAATGAGCAATATGTGAAAAATAGTGAGTTATCCACATGGTGATGAATGACTGAGAACTGGTGAGTTATCCACATGGTGTTGAATTTGTGGAAAATGGCGAGTTATTCATGTGGTAATTAATATCAGGAAAATAGTTATCCACATGTTGAGGAATGCCTGTAAAATGGTGAGTTATCCGTATGGTGATGAACATTTGTGAGTTATCCACATAAACAACTTGTTGTTTCTTATATGTTTCTGAAGAAATGACACAAATGGATAAAATATTCATTACATTTTTTTTTTTTTAACTGAAAGCATTTGCTATTAAATAATGATAGCTGTCACTGATAGCAGAAATAATGCTAGTGTCCATGAATCATGAGCGTTTCAACCAAAACAATACTTTCTGTAATAATTCTCAGAATGTGGCATAAATGGTAGATTCTGAAGAGAAACATGGAAATTACATAGATTTATATTTTCTGGTATGTAAATTGTTTTGTAAGAAACAGCGGAAACATTTTTTTTTCTTTTGTTTTGTTCAGGTCCAGCTTCTGCTGTGTCAGCAGTAAACAACATCCCATCTTCCCCAGCTGTCAATCATGCAGATAGTTTGTCAGAAGCCTCTCCCAGGAAACGAGCTAGGAAGCAGTTATTGTAAGTAATCTTCTGGCCCATAGAGTTTGTCTGTATCTTGCTGAAAATGTTTCTTCCAGTCTTTTGTGAATGCTGCGGTGCCTGTGGCTTCCCTCCATCATCAGGGAAACAAGGGAGCATTTTTATGAAGTGCTGAAAGTAATATAATATACACAGCCACAAGATTAGATTGTCTGGATATTGTATTGACAAGAATTGATGATAATGATGATGATGATGACGACCACCACCACCTCATTGATACCAGCATCAGATGTGATTATTACCTAAATCACAAGGTAGTAAAAATGTGAAATGAGGTTCTTTAGAAAAGCTGTTTTGTCACCAGTATTGAGTCAACTTGCAAATGATGTTCTTTAGGAAAGCTGCAGTTGTGAAGGTTTCACAAAAAGAGAACTTGATTGGCCAACCTAGAGACCAACTTATCTAGGCAATTTGAACAATTTTTTAACAGTAAAAATTGAAGACGAATGGGTAAGAAGAATCACGCCAAACAAAAATATAAAAAAAAAAACCCCACAATTTATGGTGTACCTAAGATTCTGCTGATTCAGCTTAATTGAGTTTCCACTCTTGGAAATTCTATAGATTGGAGGAGGAATGAGAAAGGTGAGTAGTTTCTGTGAGTTTGTACAAGTGCATAGATGGTAACGTGGTTATATATTTGCATATCTTACTGTGCTTCCAGACATGTGAGCGAGGAGCTCAAGGACGACACATCATCCTCGGAAGATGAACTACAAAACAGCTCCCATCGGCACCGTGAAGATCCTGTTAAAGATCCCAAGCACATAAACAGAGAAATACGAGGAGGTGAGTTTTGTTATGGTAGCGAGACTTCGCTTACCCACATACATACTCTGTAGGTGTAGAATTTTATGGAATGTTTTTTTTTTTTTCTTTTTTTTTCCAGTAATATGTACTAGTTTTCTTTAGTGATGTGCACACACTTTGTGAAATCTCCTGCTGTCTGAGTTATAAGTAATCACTGTATGCCCACAGTTCCATTACAGGATAATGGCTCCTTTCATTTTCTATGTACACTTATATACTTTTTATGCTTTACCCTTAAAGAATACCTAACTTAGTTTTCCCATGTTTTGTGCAAAGAGAGCACTGTAACTCTGTTTCCACATGTTATGTTTTATCCACAGAGAACACTGTAACTCGGTTTGCCTTTGTTATATTCTGTTGTTGCTTTGTTTACAGAGTACACTGATGAAGAGGGTGTGAGATGGGTCCTCAGCAAACCCAAGCCTACCTATGTGTTACTGCAGCCTGACTGTATAAACAACAAAACAAGAAACAACCACTTTACTAGATATTCAGATGTCAGACCAAAAGGTGATTGATGCGATCCTACATTTTCTTGACAAGTTATCATTTAACTGAATGAACCTCCAGCAAGCCCCACACACACATCCCCTACCAGCCTCATTTCTGCCTGTTTGAGGACCCCTCTAATGCTTCCTTTTAACAGAACAATAGGAACACACTGTCCCATCCAAGAACCTTTAATCCAGGGTAATATTTCGTTGACCCCTGCTGTAGTATAACATGTTATTTTTAAAAAAAAGGACAAGGAAATAGTATCATCATGTTTCAGAACTGATGTTAAAACAAATATTGTAGGATTAAACCTCGAGGTTTAATCCTACAATATTTGTCTCTTACTTTACCATACCAAAACCTCGTAGTTTCCTATTTATAAAAAATTGTTCCTGATGTTAAAACAGCGTGTGTTTAGTGTTTTGGGAACAACTGCTGTCACTGAAAGCAAGAAAAAAAGGAAAGATAAAACAGAAGGTATTTCCTTATTTTTTTGCTTTCTCTGAGTTACTTGTAGTGCATGAGATGTGCTTTATTTAAACAGTCCAGGATGAAACGATCGGATTTAATTCCTATTTTTATCATCACAAGTCCAATGTCTCCACTGACTAGTATTAGTCTCATGGTGACATATTCATAGTCTTGAGTTTGGTAAAAAAAAAATAGGAAATAGTTTTTCCTGTTTTAATCATGTTTATTTCAGAAGAGAGTTTTACAAGGATGATACAACTGAAGTTAGAAA
Source organism: Achatina immaculata (assembly GCA_009760885.1). NCBI lineage: Eukaryota > Metazoa > Mollusca > Gastropoda > Stylommatophora > Achatinidae > Lissachatina > Lissachatina immaculata. Next base: position 4,881,143 of record CM019694.1, read on the forward strand.
ATGGGAATAAAATTTTCAAAAGAATAAATAGAAATCCCTTAGTAGGACCATCTGCTAACACCAAGGTCAGCGACATCAGTAAGCAGGTAGCACCAGCACCATCATGTCTAAGTAGCAGCACCATCATGTCTAAGTAGCAAACTGTGAATAGTGCATGTCTGGATGACAACTGTGTTGCAGAGATATTCAAAGGAAAATGTGAATTCTGTCATCTGACTATTGTCTGCCAGAAGCCTGAACCTGTTGGACATGACACTGAAATGTCTGCAGTGTACGGCAACGAGTGCGTATGCAAGGCTCAAGTCTACCACTGGGTTATAAAGTTCAAGAGGGGCATAACAAGCTTAAATGAGGCTGCCAACCATCGTAAGCAAACACACGATGGATGAGGTAAACTGGTGCCTGAGAATACAGAAGAGGGGTTTTTGTTGTTTTTTTTTTTTATTTCTGGAACTTGGAAACATTGCAAAGCAAGGGGACTATATTGACAAATAGGGTTGTTATTTTTCCTGTACTGATGTAACAGTTTTGTGTGATTTGCGCTTTTTAACTTTCATTTGATCCATCTTTGTCAAAACCAGTCATTCACTTTTATTGTTTTTTTTTTTTTTTTTGACAAGACATTGTTGACCGATCTGTATAAACTCTGCTTAGACATATGATGTATTGGTTCATATTAAACTCACATAGACATAATGTACTGGTTCATATTAAACTCACATAGACATGTAATGTACTGGTTCATATTAAACTGCACTGACATAAACATATGGTTTACTGTTTATATTAAACTGCACTGACATAAACATATGGTTTACTGTTTATATTAAACTGCACTGACATAAGCATATGGTTTAAAGGTGTATATTAAACTCCTGACATAGACATATGGTTAACCTATGTATATAACTCCAGCGACGCAGTTAATACTGATATGTCTGTGATTCCAATCCAGAATTTGGGAAATGTTTCCTTTCTTTCAGAGGAGAGGCGGCCAACAGTGAATGAGCTTTCTAACCAGAGGGGCATAATGCAGAAGGTTAATGGCTGGAAATTGTACTTCTCTGCATCCCAGCTTGAGGAATTGGTGAGCCTAGATTGTTAGTGATAATGCTTGTCTGATTTGGTGTTTTATTTTTTGTACAACTTATGGTTAAGATTTTATGTTTGAGTGTGTCATTTAGTATAGAACTAGTTGTAACCCATTACAATGACACGAGGGAAAAGAAATATTATTTTTACTTAAGTGTTACAAATGTCATCAAGGTCTTTAACAGGGATTTTTTTTTTTTTAAATAAAAAAAAAATAGAAGTCTTGCAAGAAGTATAACATTATTAATGGATTTAAAAAAAATATTTATTTTCATGCATAAAGTAGAGATATGTGCACTTTTGTGGCTTTGACACTATAAGTTAAATGTTGTAACAGAGGGGACAGCCTGGGCTATTGCATAGATTTATTTTGCTTCGATTTTTCTCTATATTTCTATCAGAGAGTTGAAAGAGCAGACTAATTGGTGAAGCTAGAAGCAATTTATAGCACCGGTTGAGCATTTACTGGACTGGGAAGACATTAGCATCCTGATGGAGCAAGGTAGATCAGAAGATTTCAACACATGTGATGACAACATATCTGCTTAAGTTTGAAGAATTTGAAGTAAAATGTGGTATTGCCCAACACTAATGCCATGTTAAGGATATAAGAAGAATAGCAGGGGAACAGAGATGTAGTGTCACGGAGGGAGGGGTGGGCGCCTATCTGTTTGTCTGGAGTGTAATGATGCTGATGATCCTAACTCTGCAGTAGAGTTCAGACTTTCCTGGTCAAGTTCATGTCACTTAAATACTTTTTTTTTTTAACACCTTTCTTCTCTGTGAATCTTTTTCCTGAAGTTCACTGAAGGTTTCATAAATTCTTAGTCTGTTCCTCCATTTACAGCTTGCATGCCCATTTTCATTTCATTGTTTGCATTTCCCATGATCCACAGATGGAAGTGGAAAAGGAGATGGAAGAGCAGTTTGTTGCTGTTCAGTCAGCTTTAGCTCAGGTTCCAACCAGCAGAATCAACAATGAAGAGGCTGTGAAGATTCATGAGATGTCACAGGTATGCATACTTGCCTCATTAAGGTCTAGAATACCTGGTATTTGTTAACTGTTTCTGGTTCTTCTGGGTTGTAAAGCTGAAGAACTTTTGCGCTGAACTACACTCTTGCTGTTCGAAGAGAGAAGAAGCTGTTTTGGAATAGACAAATTGATGTTGCCTCAGATACTTGGACTTACCAGGAGAGGGTTCTGCCCATGAATACTGCCATTCGTCAAGGTTCTTTCGAGCACTAGAATGCATGGAGATTGGAAAACTTAGGGCATGTCCTAGACGTAGTCATGAGAACATTTGTTAACATATTTTAACATTTTGGTAAAGTTTTGTGGGAAGAAAAAAAAAGGGATTGAAAGTTTAGTTGTGAAGAAATTGGTGGCATGGAAGAATGTATGCCTGAAGTAGTCAGTATCTGAAGAATAGAAATAACCAACCAAAGTTCATTAAAAACAAATCATCCTCAAGGCAGGGATATAGTTTGGAGATTTATCACTTACACTATGATAGAATATAGCAGTGATACACTGTGTCCGTAAAATTATGGTGAGGTCTGAAACTCATATGAGAACTAGATATAGCAAAGCCATGATACCGACAGTACATTAAAGAGCAACAGAAACTTTTGGGTTGGGGGGGGGGGGGGTCGATTTTGTACATTTGGTTTCAGACACATAGTGACATGAAGATGACGCAATACAAAATGTCATTTGGCCAGCAGCGTGTGACGCATCATTTCCTGACGGTGGCAGGTCAGAGGAAGAAGGTTCAGTGTGTTCTCTGGCTCGGCAGATATGATTCTGTGAATCACTAAACGTGTCTAAGAAAACTTCATGATTTACTCTTTCATTTAATGTTTATTCTCAGTGTGTGGTTGTAAAACAGTTTTCAGATCAAACCACACTGTGATTTTATGTACACATTGTATTACAGAGAAATATCACGTTTAGAATCCTCTGTTATAATAAGCTGGGATTCTAGTCATGAGAACTCCTGCGGCATGGATAAGTGGGCTAGCAGATATGATCATGGTCGCTGGCATGAAAGACCATCCTCTTCATAAGGAGCTGGGGTTGATAAAGGGCAGACACATCAAACGAGGCAGACCCTTGTTGACTGAGGCAGAGGATACAGTAATGTCAGTGGGCAGTTGAGATGAGGTGCCTGCCTAAAGGCGATGACTGATTAAGGGCACAGGACTGACCTCAGTTAACAAAGGTTATTATACAGAAGGGCCACGAATGTAAAGACTGGGCACAATGGGCAGCTGAACTTTGGGTTCAAGATCTCATCTAGCATCACTGTGGGCCTTCCGATATGGTAATATATTTACAGATGGCTCATTGTCTCGGAACAACAGGAGTGGTTGGGGTTTTGTTATCTGCTGCAGTGGAAGAGTAGAAGCACAGGGTTCAGGAGCCTTTGAAGCCACCACATCAAGCATGCACATGGAAATTGAGACTGTGTCGGCAGCAATGGAATGACTAGTTGCCCATGATGTAGTTCTTGGTGTCATTTTGACGGATTCACATTCTTAGTGTCATTTTGACGGATTCACATTCTTGGTGTCATTTTGACGGATTCACATTCTTGGTGTCATTTTGACGGATTCACAGTGTATGCTGCAAGATTGAGAAAAAATTGCTAGCAACCAAATGGTCGAGGGTTCGAATCCCCAGCTGAGCGGGATTTTTTTTCCGACCAATATGGCCCTGAGGTCGACCCAGCCTCGTAAAATGGGTACCAGAGAAAATCTGGGAAGTAAAGGCAGCGAGGAAAGGAACTGGTCACCCTACCTCACACGCTGATGACCCAGCATAATGAGGTCTCTAACGCTTCACCCCCTACGGCATTTGAAATGCTATGGGACTATCTTTACTTTTTTTATGCGAGAGTACATAGTTTGAATCATTGTTGATTAAGATAAATGAATGAAAGACAGGAGACGTAATTTCTTACTAAACGAACCATAGATCCAAATTTAGAGCCAACATCTGGTGGCCCCACCCCCAACAGAGAACTGTAGGGCACACATGAAGAACTACAGACTATGGTATTCGTGAAGACAGCCTGTCCTCTTTTCCGAGTGCATGAGTGCAGAAGATTTCGATTTCGAAGCTAAAATTGAACAGAAACCGCCATTTACTTAAACATGTGAAAATTTGTGTGGAAGTGAACTATTAGCTCTAAACTATGATGCCTTAATCTCATTTATGCTCAAACAATTCTTTGGTTGGTTTTAACAGGCAAACATTCAGCGATGCCAGTTAATACAAAGTCAGCTTTCTGATGCCAGAGCAGCCATGTTGCGTACCCTGGAACACAAGTCACGTATTCAGGAGATCGTCAACAAACATGTCAGCAAAAGGCCTATCAAGAAAAAGGAGAGAATGTAGCAAAAAATGTCTGATGTTATGTTATGCCTTTTTTTTTTTCTCCTTGTCTTTGTCCTTGAGTGGAGAACTTGGATATTGGAATATAAAAGTTGACCAGACCAGTGGCTCCATCCTCTTTTGGATCACAGAGCTCTGAAAACCAATGATGATTTGCAATTCCCTAACTCCTTCATCTCTCCACTTGGTGGTAGTTTGAAAACCTTTCAGACATTGAGATTTTGAGGAGCTTTTGGGCTTGGGTTCATTACAGTGTACAAAAATGAAAATAATTTTTAAGATCTAGACTCATTACATAGATCCAACATGATCCCTTTGTGTATCCCAAGTTTGGAACCCACGGCATGGATCAATGGGTCTTAGCATCCCATATACCAGTCCTCCTTGTTCAGCACAGGCTGCTCTCAAATCCTCCCCCATATCTTCTTCTTTCAGAAAGGGTTCTCACTGCTACAGAAATAAATGTTGAAAATTAGACAGTTCCCATGGAAAAAATTTCCTCCCCTCAGTCTTGAGGTTCTCTCTTTGAGGTCCACCTGCCTTCCAGTTGAGAATCCTTGGTCAACAGACTTATAGACAGTTTGGACATGTAAACAGTCCAAAGAGCAGTTTTACGAAGATTATTTTAAAGAAATATAATAAATTTGAGGCTGAGGAGTCAGTTGTTTGATAAACCAAAACAGTTCCATGTTGTATGCCCTTAGCAGAACATATGCGATTCTGTTTGACTGTTTCAAGGCATAGGATTGGTCGGTACACAAAAATGCAGACTGCATTTTCAGTTAATGTGAATATGTTAAAGAAGAAAAAACAAACAGCTCAGTCATCCCTAAAACAGAGAGAATGGTTTATGTTGTTACAGAACTGAGTGACTCATAAAGTCACCTCATCTATCTTCCAGGATATGCTAGCCACATCTGTGGTACCACTGGGACATATGCTGGACTGAATGTAAGCTAGGAATAAAAATGAGTGAAAATGGATACAAGTGCTGTGTATGAGAACTGTGCATCAGTATAGAATTGATGTCATTGTTCTCTGTATACTGTTGGATTACACAGAGGAGGATTTGTCTGAGTGAAAGGATGATGGTACTTCTGTGATTGCTGGTTGTTAAATTTTGCAGTGATAAATGGAGCTAGAAGATGGAATTAGTCTTCACTTTTAGATTTTGGCTCCAGAGTTTAACTGTGTGTACTTTGGGGGTTTTCCGTCAGTAGGGGTCATCTCAGTGGGGTAAATTTCATAAAGTGGTTGTCACATTTAAAAGGAACGCAAAGGCAAAGCCTGATTTGCAGTATGATATATATTAGTTTAAATGGGAAAAGTTGTATATTATTTTTCTAATAAATATTGGTATAGAACCAAAAAAAAAAAAGGAGCTAAGAATTGAGAAGAAAGAATGGAAAAATGATGATAAAAAATTTTTTTCTCACTTACCCACAAGATAGTCCATTTTACTAGGTTGAAAATATCCGAAATGAATTACATTTTACACAAACATCGTTTCCTCACACAAAATATACACTAATTATTTATTTACAATTAATTTACAACCTACAATAATCAGAAAACATGAAAACACAAGTGGATGGCTTAGAAATAATTTTTTTACACTTTCTTTTGAACAAAGAATTTTCACTTGTTTTCCTCTCGTGGTGACACTTAAAACATACCAGAATGGACTAGCACTACCGGTTTGGTCAGATTTCGAAAAATAGTTTAGTTAAATTCAAAACTAGAGACCAAATTAGAAACCAAAGCACTACCATCCCAACACTTTTCAACCACCATTGCACTACATGTTACCAAGGAAAAAAATGTCCGCCGGATCGACACGCGGCACATCTTGAAGTATAAAAATATTTAACTTGACCTGGGAAGTCAGAATGAAAAACATAAACTAGATTCATATCAGTCACATGTTGTAAATGGTACAAAAAGAGGAAAGATAGCTAATTACAATTATTTTACATGATTTTTGCAAGGACTTGTTCAGTTTTGCTAAATACTTAAGTATAGATGGTCCTCAACTTATGATGGGGTTCCATTATAATGACCCTGTCATAAGTTGTATGGCCAAAAGTAGAATAACTCCTCCTGTGAAATTGTTTTCCATTCTTTTCGCTGTTATAGCTATTTATCATCAGTGTCTTAACAAATCTGTTCTTTAATTGTTTCAGAAGGTTAGAAAATATTAAATATCGAGCACTTAAAATGTTAATGTAAAATACTGCGTTCCATTTCAATTTATTTTAATACAAAAGAAGCATAAGAAGCCAATGGTCATAACTGTGGACTCCAGTATGTTGTGAGTCGGAGACCATCTGTACAAATGATGCCAGAAAATGTTTCCATCTTACAAATTTGATTTTGTAGGATTTGTTGTATGACTCAGATTTGATTCATTCCAAACATGCTTGGATGCACTTCTGATTACCAGATTATATTTGCCCTCTTCTCCATTTTATGTTTTCAGATTTGCCGATGTTTGAAACGCCATGCTCATTTTTTTTTTAATTTCACGAATACAAGTCACACTTACCGGTACCAAAACTGCAAGATGTCTGAACAAAATTATAAATAGCCTTGATGTGTTGTAGATCATTGACCTCCCATAAAGGCATAGGGAAGATAGGTTTTGTGGTGACATTACAAGCAGCTCAAACAAAAGTTTTTGAAAGCATTAGGGGTGCTGGGAGGCGAGAGGGCGATGGCCTGATTGTGGAATGACTGTCTTAGATCATCGTATTAATCAACGTTGAAGTTGTTTGATGTGATTGTGTGTGAATATTATAGGTTCTAGTCATGATACTTGAAAAAGGCTACAAAATGTGGCACAGTCCAGGTTGTCAGGGCTGGCATATTTCATTATTCTGTGTGCCCTACTGGGCACAAGTGAATTTGTTTGTGAAGCTAATGGTGGTCTTAGCTCCTCTTCTGGTGATTCACAGAGTTTGTGTGGGTGAATGTGATGGCTTTGTTGTTTTTTTTTTTTTAAATGTCTGAGAGAACTTTTTTTTTCAGCCTATGTGAGGAAGCTGGTTTCCTGTTCAAAAGAAAGAATCTCTCTCTCTCTCTCTGTCTTTCTCTCTCTGTCTTTCTCTCTCTGTGTGTCCTACCTCAAGTACAAGTCTGAGAACGAATGATGGCTTTTTCCTTTTTTTTTTTTTTTCTTTTCACAAAGATGGTTTTTGTTATGAAAGAGAAAAATGGCTTCTTATTTCACAAAACTGTATATTATGGAAGAGAATACAGGTTTGTTGTTCATATAAATGTTTATGAGAAAGAACAGTGATTCTTGATTTCACACATGTATGTGTCTGTGAGAGAGAGAATGCTGGGCTCTCTTTCAGTCTTTATGTTCTGGTTGAGTGACTGTGAACACTGGTCTGCGTGATTTTGTTTGCATGAATGTTAATGAGAGAAAGACTGTAAGCTGCTGATAACTTTTGAGTGTTGAAAGTTTGGCCTCATATGAACAGAAGGATGAAGGTAGCAAACAGCAGGCTTATAGTGTATCTTCTTGGTCTGTACCACAAATATCTTGAGATCCGTCCAAGACAAGATAATGCACTTGTCTTCGTGGCATATTCCTCTTTGTCTTTTCAGGTTGTCTCTCAAGTTCTTCTTTCCGAGTCATGAAGGCTCATTGCTGCAAATAAACTTTGCCTCTATTCCTCTCTATTCCTAATTTTCTCTATCCAGTTGATGACACCAATTTCTTTTATATCCTCTTCCATGTTGTCTTTCCATCTCTGTCTTGGTCTTGTTTCTTTCATCTCTTGTGCATCCATCATTTTCGTTTGTCTGTTCTCTTCCAGTCTTTCTACATGGCCCAACCAGCGTAGTCTGTTCAGTTTCGAGACATTTATAATTTGTTGGGATTTAAATAAGCTGTTCATTTCAGTGTGCTTTTTACCTCTCCAATCTGCCCTTTTGGTATCCTTTATTGGCCCAAAGATTCTTCATATGATCTTGTTCTCAAAGATCTGCAACTGTTGTTCATCTTTCTTTCTTGTGCTCCACGTTTCTGATCCATACATGATGGCTGATCTTATTGTAGTTCTGTAGATTGTTGGTTTGGTTTTTGAGACAGGTTAGTCCTCAAGTACTTAGGTTTCTTATATCCATCTTTGTCTTTTCATTTTCATTTTTTTTTCTATCCTATGTTTGTTTTGTTTTGTTTTGGTTTTTTTTTTCTATCAGGTTTTTGATGAACATATTTTTTTTTAATGTTGTTAATATTGTAAAATATATTTTTGAAAAGTTCAGTGAGATTGAGTTTAGCATGTACAACATGTAGGCAGGTTGTGTTTACAGTGTTTGTGAACATGAAGTGAATTATACATGGGGGGAAAAGGACTTATAGTCTTTATGTTTTAGAACATTAGTTCTCAAGATTTTTCAGGTTATGAACATCTGAAGTCAGTACTGGTTCACCCTGCCTCTGGCATTTGTTATCAGAGAACCTTCACAATTTTATGATGTTCTATAGAAGACTTTAAAATTTTAGAGTTGTTATGTGGACTCTCACAAACACCAGTGTGAGAACCACTGTCTTAGTAGAGGAGAGAAAAGCATTTCAGTATTGCAAAACCCAAAATGAAAGGCTGTGGGAAGTGAATGCTCTGGCCACTTCTTCACTCCTGTATCATTACTGCTGGTTGCTGTGTTTCTGGTTTATTTATTGAACTGTTCAGAGTCTGTGCTGGTAAGTGCAGTTTGAAGTCAGTGGGGTTCTGTAGATGATAACAGTCACCAAAAAACTGGACCAGACCAGGTCCTGTTTACGTATACATTATTCTTAGCAAAGAACAACTGTATGTTTTTAATCTGGTTACGTGGTGAAAGCTGTTTAGGTCAGTTCTGGGAAATTAAGAGAGGAGGCTGCCATGGCAGGTTTTTCCTCTCTTTTTTTTATTTTGTTCACAGTTTCAATTGAAGACGGGTTGGTTTTGATGTAGTTTCTCGATATTGTCAAGACTTTCTAAATTACAGTTTAAAAAAAAAAAAAAGTGAGAGAGACTGAGCAACGTCAACAAGTGGAGTTTCGCTGTTTTACAGAGAAAATATGATTTGACTTCAGGAATGCCATGTTTTACAGAGAAAATATGATTTGACTTCAGGAATGCCATGTTTTACAGAGAACACGTGATTTGATTTCTCAGATGCCTCATCTCTACATACTAAGCATACAAACTTAACTCTTCTTGACCTAACTAAATTTTGAGCACAACACAAAGAGAGATCTGTATATTTTGGTGCGTCGGCCTGCATGCACCCCTCATGCAGTAATTCATTATACAAATTTATGCATAAATCTTGAGCGACTGCTTGTACCACAGTATTTGTTTCTTAAGGGTAAATGTTAATTAATGTTTGGAATGAGAAAACAGCAGCGTTCTTGTGTTTTGAAACTATCTTTGGTGAATTTACAATGGAATGAGCACTTTTTTTTTTTCACTGAAACTTGTGCCGCGAAAATGCTTGCAGCCAAATCAGTGACGGAGTTTTGGCAGCTGAAATGTATATGATGGAAATATTCCAGGTTTCAAAGGCTGTATGCCAAACCTTTGACTGCATTTTTCTCCAGTATGATTCTGACATTTATGTCAACTCTGACTCCACATACTTCTGACTTTGGTTTCTCAATTTTTTTGCACTACAGGACTCTGATTTCTTCATAAATAACACATTTCTACTGACTCAGTACACCATGTCACCCCAAATTAATTCCTCCTCTACAGCTCCGGCCATACTTGTAGACTTTGTTGGCGAGTAATTGGCTCTTATCTGGGACATTCTGTTACGGCAAGTCGTGTATTAACTGAGACATTGACTAGTTCAGTGAATCTGCTGTCAGGTGTGGTTTGATGGGTTCATAAACAGTGCTAAATTGATAGGTTCATAAACAGTGCTGAAATGATAGCTTCATAAACAGTGCTGAAATGTACAGACAAGACATACCATCCAGTCATTGTTCAAGTGGAAGACACTGTTTTAACCTTTTAAATTAAGTTTATTTATAGTTTTTTTTTAGTTTTTTTTTTGGTTTTTTTTTTTGTTTCCTGGCTTCATTTTACATAGTCATTATTTGTTCCACCTTTTATTCTGGTTGCTATGTGAAACTTTGGATGCATCAGCAGCAGGGCATCTTGCTTACAACCAAAAGGCCTATAGGAAGAGAGCTGTTAGGGAGGCAAAGTTCTGCAAGGAACATGCAAATAACTGACTGATTTGAAACTTGTGAAAGATTATTTAAAACATGAACTGATAATTAACCCGAATGAATTTTTTTTTTCTTTTCTCTTATATATAACTAACAGTAACAACAGGTTCTGACATGAGCTGCCTGTACAAGACATCTTTGGGTACAGGATTCTAAATACAAGAATCAGACAAATTTTGGACACAGGACACATGTAGCAACGTGGGAGTCAAAGCCCACGGTCTGGTTAAAGGTAGTTGGTATAGCAATTTCATATGCAAGCTGGCTATGCCTAGCATTTCAGCCATTTATGATGGGAGCAACATTGAAATATAGCATCTTGGGGGGGGGGGGAGGCAGGACAATGGGACATACACAATATTCCAAATGTATGCCTGTTGTGAAGCTATCATAGTCTTTAGTGTTTTGTGTATGCCTCTATTTCCAGCATATTTTTTTTCTCTCTTTCATTTTGTACATTGTCTTTTATGTGTATGAAGAGAAGCTGGACTAATGTGTACAGATGATATTAAAACTTGTACATAAATTTGTACATATGTAGTGAAAATTTTGCAGCTATTACTGGTTTTTTTTTTATGTAATGTGGTGAATGAGGATGTTGTTAAACAACACAAAAGAGACAAGCCATTTTTTTTTTTTCATATCATTTATTTCTATGACTTATATTTGTTGTTGGTCATTTTTTTTTTTTATTATTTCACTGGATGAGATAGAAAAATGTCACAGGTGATAATGAAATGAACACCAATTGCGATGTATGAAAATAAATTATTATGGTTTACACTTGTATTGAATTTATTATGTTCAGATATGGTTGTTATTTGTTTGTATTCATTCATTACGTGCTGTGCTGGATAACATTGGTGATCATGCTGCTTCATTGGTGTCTCTGATCAGCTGAAATGCTTTTTTTCTATTTTCCATGTCATTTAATCAGTCTGCTACTTTTCCTTGGCCACACCCTCTCTGTTTTTTTTTTTTTCCGATTTTCTGGTCATTGCCAATTTCTCAGTCTTCGTCAAGGTTTCCATGGCCTGTAGTCTTTAAACTAGAGACAGAATAAATGCTTGTAGAATATGAAAGTTAACTCAGAAACTTTTAATACCTTTAGAATCAGTACTGCAGAATGCAAAACAACTTCGGAGGTGTACAATGGTTGTCCAGCCAAGAAGTGAGTGGGTGGAGCAGATGAATGTGGTTGGGATAGAGGCTTTGTAATATAGTGTAGAAAGGTCCTAGAATACAGCTGCAGGTGAGAAAAGAGTAGATGAGAGCTTAGCAGGGAGGGGGAATATGACTGTGGAAAAAAAGAGAGGTTGAGTACAGTTAATTGTGAGTTTAGACTGGAGTTTCAGTGTCCCATATTCCTGTATGTAGAGGTTTCAAAGTGCCAGGCGGTTTCTGTCATCAGAATGACATTGTTTAATGGCTGTTGCCAGAAAATCAAACTTGCCTCTGTGGTTGGGGTTGTTGAAATGATTAGAGACTGGCTTAGAAGCATGCCGGGAGATTTCACAAAGATATTTCTGCATGCAGTATCTGAAGGTAGATGTTTTCCATACTGAATGAAGTAACAACAATGAGACTGTAAATATCTAAGTATCCACATCGCTTCTCTCTTGAACAGTTGCCATAATTTTGAATCACTATGTATTAGTTAGGTTCTGCAATATCACTAGCTTTCACCATTAACAGACATCTTCCTTATCATTTGTTAAACTAAGGGTGTATTTTGTGATTTTCACATTCAAACACCAGAAAATGCAAGAAAGCTGTGTTGTTTTGAAAAACCGAAGTTTATTCAGAGTACTAGCCAAAGACTAAAATAACTCACAGCGAGATGGACCAAACAACAGACATTGCAGGGGGCACATATAAACATTTGTAAAAATAAAACAGCTCTCAGGTAACATAAAATAGCTTTCATTAAACTCAAGAAACATCATATAACATAAACTTAAAAAACATCAGATAACATACAGTATTCAGTAAACTCAAGAAATGTCAGATAACATACAGTATTCAGTAACCTCAAGAAATGTCAGATAACATACATTAAACTTAAAACACATCAGATAACATACAGTATTCAGTAACCTCAAGAAATGTCAGATAACATACATTAAACTTAAAAAACATCAGATAACATACAGTACTCCTTAAACTCGAGAAATATCACTCTCTCATAAAAACTGCAAAGATATGACATTTTCTTATCGCCAAAGATAAGGCTTCTGCTACAGGAACTTACAACAACCACTGTATTTTAATAACCTTTTTTTTAATATGTTAAGTTTGAGGCACTTTCTCATATTTATTTTTACTGGTATTTCAAAAAGCAATGATAATGGAATCCTCTATTTATCTGTTGTATTAAGCATGCTAAATCTTAAGGACCTGTACAGTCCACTACCAGGCACAAGGGTAAATGAGCAGAAACTCGTAAACCCAGGGATCAGAAAAGCCAGACTCAATAATATAAAGGATATAAGGAAAAAAAATTTGCAATTAACAAACATTTACTTCTATATATAAGTCTCTGCAGACTTTTTTTACTTGAAGATACAATGTCCAAGTCTTTCATTTACTGGGACAGTTCATCAGATAATCTCGGTTTTATAAAACTGACACACAAAACAGGTTTTACAGGTCTGAATATAAACATGAATACTTAGTGTATTATTATGTGCCATGTCAAATAACGCCTGTGATCATACATCTCCATCTTGTGCAATCCTTGATGTTTGAGGTCAAGTCAAATGCTTTCCTTATTCCACGCCACTTGGTCAGTCCTGAGGTGTCACTCTCTTCCTTTTTTCCCCTTGAATTTTCCAGTCCTCTAACTTTTGTCTTCCCATGACATGTCCAAGAAATTTTTCTTATAACTTTAGTTTTCATTGTTCTGAAACTTCTTTGAGGACCTCTTTTTTTCTGTTAGTCCTGGGTATCTGTTGCATCCTCTAAAATCAGATCTCTGTTGCTTATAATTTCTTTGTCATCTTTTTGTTAACTGTCCAAGTTTCACAACAATATAGCAATACTGGTTGTATATGGCATTGTAATACTCTTTTCTTCACTTTTAGGGACATCTTATTTGTTTGTATCTGTATGTCATAAAAAGCTACCTTTGCCTTGCTTATTCTTGATTTTATTTCATTCATGCACTTATCATCAACTGTAGTTGTTGTTCTGAGGTAAGTGAATTTATTTACTTGTATGAGAGTAGAAGGCAGAGGGAAGCCATCACCGAACCATCATTCCTTGTCACATCACGCTTCAGAAATTATAAGAGAAATGTCATAGGGTGCTCCATTGGAGCACTCAAATTCTGAAAAATCTTCAGTGCCAAGATTTCAACAAATAATCTTTGGCACTCAAAGCTTTGAATATACATAATCTCTTTCACTGCTCAAGATTTCAATATGTATAATCTCCCTTGGTACTCAATTGTGAATAAATAATCTTTGGTAACCAAAATTCAAACACAAATGATCTTCAGTACTTAAGATCTGAATATAAATCTCCAGTACTCTGAATATAAATAATCTGCAGTACACAAGATTTGAACATAAATCTAGCTCATAAAGTCAACCCTGCTGAGCTGATTCTCTTAGCAACCAATAATATGAGCTGATTCTCTTAGCAACCAATAATATGAGCCGATTCTCTTAGCAACCAATAATATGAGCTGATTCTCTTAGCAACCAATAATATGAGCCGATTCTCTTAGCAACCAATAATATGAGCCGATTCTCTTAGCAACCAATAATATGTACAGCAGGATGAGGCTTCAGCAGTAACTTCAAACTGTGAAAACTTCACTTTTGCTGGGAAGAACGGAGACTACAGCCAGCACTATCATATCACTGCATGACATCAAGAGTACAAAACTCCCCAGGTGCAACACACCAGCAACATTTAGCAGAATCTAAATAACAAAAATTCCAACACCCGATTACCACAATCATTAAATCCTCATCAAAATCAGAAGCTATCAGACCAAGGAATCCGCACAAGCACTCTTAAAAACACACACACAAATGAAATAATACCAGGGGAGGGAAAAATGACAATAAGAACACGGTAAATCAACAGATAACACATAAAGACACATATTGCACAAAAATAATCTCCATTGTTCATGGATTACATGAAATTGAGATATCCCAGAATGCTGAACAAGTGGACAAAAATCAGTTCTTCCAAGAGTTATATATATATATATATATGTATGGCTTTTGTTAACTCCATTTGTTCCTCAACAGTTACACTTGTTACATGAAAGATGACAGCAAGTGTTACGGAGAAATGCATATAAAATCAAAATCATGACCTGGTCTGAGGCCACAATCATCAATTCCTAACATAATCAAAACACTGGCTGTCATTTCTTCTTAATATTTCCCTGTCATGAAAGCACTGGCTGTCATTCCTTCTTAATATTTCCCTGTCAATTCCAACTCTTCCCCCACTTACTTTTCTCTCACATACCACACTGCACATTACATGCCTGCTCTGGCCATTCCCTGTCTGTTCTGTGCCACCCCCAACAAAAGCATGATCTCTGCCCTGTGCTATAACTGCATACACATTCTGCTCCATTATCTTCACAAATTCTTCTGGTTAACAATCCAAAGAAATCCTACTAACAAATGGACAGAAAGCATTTCAAACTATCTTCGAACATAAACATTATACACAGCACAAGCTAACATAATAACCAAGTTGGACCCTTGTTTCAGGCAATAATTATGCACCTTACTTTCTCTATTTTTGCTTAGAACTAATGTAAGTCTGAGAACATTTTTTAAAAATATATTCCTAAGTTAACACTTTCTCAGAACTAGCACTCAGAACGTTAACTTTTTCTCAGAGCTGGCACTTGGAATGTTAACATTTTCTCTGAGGAGGAAGAGAGAAATGACAGCCTAACCAAGAAAGCAAAAGTAACACATCTCAAAAATAATATCGGGTGCAGGAGATCTGAATATAACTTCCTTTAGTACAAAAGGTCTCACCACAAATAATCTCTGGTACAAGGCCTCACCATAAATAATCTCTGGTACAAGTTCTGTATATAATTAATCTCCAGTGCTCAAGATCTGAACATTATCTCCTGTAGTACTCAAGTCCTGAGCATAAATAATCTCTTCAAGACTCAAGATCTGATCATAATCTTCTGTGAGATCTAAAATATGACTTCAGTCTTCTCCAGTACTCAAGATCTCCACATAATCTCCCTCAGTACTCAAGATCTCCACATAATCTCCCTCAGTACTCAAGATCTCCACATAATCTCCCTCAGTACTCAAGATCTCCACACTATCTCCCTCAGTACTCAAGATCTCCACATAATCTCCCTCAGTACATATGATCTCCACATAAATTACCTACGAAATCAAGAAAACACTTACTAAAGTAAACTACTGATCCTAGCGAATGGAAGAAACACTTAGGATACTTTGTTTTATGGTCTGGCATCAACCTCGATGTATGGTTCAGCCAAGCCAGATCAACACTCTGCCCACCTGCGGAACTGATGTCGATGCTGCACTGCTTCCAGTGATCTTCTCTTCAGCCAGGTCACTGAGGCAAGTGACTTAAGATACTCAGTTCTGGCAATGACCACTAAGACAAAACAATAAATTTCACACAAATTCACATGTATATGTTAGTTTCATAACCCACATTTACATAGTAACACAGTTTCATGGATTCTACATTTATAAAGTGGTTTTACTCTTAAACCACCATCAGCCATGTAAAGGTCTTTTAAAGTAAAAAAATGTAACTAACTGCAGTCATTTGGTTTTGTTTCATTGTTCGCATTTCATATTTTAACCAACAGTAAATACTAAAAAATATGCATCATGTCACTTCCTGGTAAAAACATAGCAGTTGTAATGAATGATAACATAAAATGTTCCTGTGTTTGTGGATGCTGTTCAGTTTTAATTTGAAGTGATTATCAACACTCAGAAAATGGCTGTGTGGCAAACAGCAATGACATAATCTTAAGCATATACTGGATTTCAACTTTTGGCTGGAACAATTCTTTCAATAATTCAGAAAATATTTTTTTCTTTGATGGAATATTAATTGTGTGTAGACCAAAACAGCGCTTATAAAGACTCTGGTTTAAATTTCTAAAACTTTTGCTCTAAGAGAGATGTGAAAAAAACTTTTAAAATGCAAAAGATATGAAATTTATTCTTGTTTTACGTTAAAAATTAAAACTCACTTTTAAAATATAAAACTTTTTAAAATAAAAGATTATCAACTTCAAACAAAATATAATACTATTAACTGCAGAAAACAGTGCTCCGTGCTTATCGGAAGTTAAAAGTTTTGGATGCTTGGTTGATCATCATCAATCCCAAAGCTTACAAATACAAGCCACTGTGTTCTGTACTTATGTTTTCTTTCCTTGCTTCTAACATTTGTTCTCCATTTTTTTTTCTATTTGTCTGTTCATTTTTCTCTGATGAAGGCACAGCCAAAAACACATGAGTGTCACAATATAGATAAACATCTGATCTAACTTTTACTTTGTAAACAATACAAACATCTGAACCTACTTTTACTTTGTAAACGATACAGATAAACATCTGATCCTACTTTTATTTTGTAAATGATATAGATAAACATTTGATCCTACTTTTACTTTGTAAATGATATAGATAAACATTTGATCCTACTTTTACTTTGTAAACAATATAAATAAACATTTGATCCTACATTTACTGTGTAAACTGTAAAGATTTAAGCATCCTGTTTTGTTTTTTTTTTTCACATCTTTAAACTTAACTGTGGTATTTTAAAAATAATTTTTATGGGTCCTCAGGTGAATCTTTGTCTACCTTTTATTTTTTCCTTTTCATAATCACAGCCTGATTGCTTGTGGTAAAAAAAAAAAACCAAAGAACTTGTAGATCAACGTAAACGTGTCTATGTCAAAAGCTACAGCATTGGTCCTGTGATTATAAAAACTGAACATAACAGTGTTTGAATGTTGAGAACATAAAAAAAATAACACACTAAATACAAAATAATGTATAATGTGGAATCTTTAAACATAACAAAAGTATATTAACAACTAAAATACTGTATGTACTTTAAAAAAAAAAAATTATATACAAATAATGCATAAATATATATTTAAAAAGTAAGGAAAAAAATACCCCTAGGTTAAGATTATGGTGGCATCAGCAAAAAAGAGATGTGAAGAGAAATAACAGCAAGACTAAGAGGTAGATTAATATTATCCACACTATATAACACAGTAACTAGCACATTCTACAATACAGACCAGCGCCTGCCAACAGATGTGCTGTGAAGGGTCAGCAGGTGTGTCTCAGAAGTTCAAAGAGAATCAAAAAGGAGTGGTGCATACAGTTTTAAACGATAAAATTTCCATTTCTGAAACTGATAGGATAATGTAGTTACTTCTTTTGACGTTGTTCAATGTGCCATGGATCGAAAAAAAGGCTGACAACTGATGACACAGAATTCTTATTTCAATGAGAAAAAGCATTTTAACCTGTAGCCCATTTGGGGGAAAGGGGGGGGGGGGGGGTAAAGAAAGGTGCTCTATAATTGCAAAAAGAGTTAATAGCCCTTAAGCTAGCATTATCATGTCAGGCCATAGTTCCTTCCCCAATTCCAAGAGCAGCCAGGAATAAGTCAGACACCTAATTTTACAGCTTCTTTCATGAAAGGTTAAAAAAAAAAAAAAGTAAAATCTCTGTTTGCATGCCATTAAGACATATTGGGGATACGATGTTACGCCCATATTTCCAAAACCTTCAGCACATGAAAGCGTGATGTGGTTAGTACCATGCCTGGCCACATCTACCTTCCAAGATTTCTCTGGTACCCACTTTTAGAGGCTGGTTAGTACCATGCCTGGCCACATCTTTCTTCCAAGATTTCTCTGGTACCCACTTTTAGAGGCTGGTTAGTACCATGCCTGGCCACATCTACCTTCCAAGATTTCTCTGGTACCCACTTTTAGAGGCTGGTTAGTACCATGCCTGGCCACATCTACCTTCCAAGATTTCTCTGGTACCCACTTTTAGAGGCTGGTTAGTACCATGCCTGGCCACATCTTTCTTCCAAGATTTCTCTGGTACCCACTTTTAGAGGCTGGTTAGTACCATGCCTGGCCACATCTTTCTTCCAAGATTTCTCTGGTACCCACTTTTAGAGGCTGGTTAGTACCATGCCTGGCCATATCTTTCTTCCAAGATTTCTCTGGTACTCACTTTTAGAGGCTGGTTAGTACCATGCCTGGCCACATCTTTCTTCCAAGATTTCTCTGGTACCCACTTTTAGAGGCTGGTTAGTACCATGCCTGGCCACATCTTTCTTCCAAGATTTCTCTGGTACCCACTTTTAGAGGCTGGTTAGTACCATGCCTGGCCATATCTTTCTTCCAAGATTTCTCTGGTACTCACTTTTAGAGGCTGGGTGGACCCTGGGACCTTTCTGGTGCAGTGGTACTAGAATACAAGTCCCCACTGCTGGGACTTGAACCCGGTACCACCAGATTAGTAAACCAAGCACTAAGCACTCAGATATCCAGGCCACTCTTTCACAAGACTGCTTCAGGTTATTGCCAAACCTAGAACCAAGGACATGAGAAGCAATGAAACTAACCACTCTGCTGCTCAGATACTTGACAAAGAGCTACCAGACAAAAAAAAAAAAAAGAAACTAAAACATAAGACAAAATATAAATGGCATTAAAATAAAAAAAACACCTAAAAAAATCAAGCAAAAAACAACTGCAGTTTCTGAAAAGTGGCCCGAGAACAACCAACAGAAATGAGAACATAAAAAAAATATCACTGCTAAGAACTAGTAATACTAAAAGATTCAAACAGCTATTGTGACACAACTAGAACCATAACTATTCTACCTCCGATGTGTTACTTGTATACATAAACGAGTTATATGTTACACCCCAGTTTCCTGGAAATTTTATTTGAGAAAACTCCGTGAGTATTTAATTATCTATTAGAGCTTTCAACCTTCCCACTCTCCGAGTTTTCTCCCTTCCCTTTTTTTCCAAATTTCTGTTACAGACATGGACATTGATATCCTTGACAGTATGAATTCAACTCTGGTGGTGTCTCAATAACAGCTTCAGAAATCTGGAAAAAAAACCTATGTTATCTAACTAAAACTACATTAAAATGTATTTTATTATAACTTTCTTTTCCACATTACAAAATCGTCTTACAGATCTGTAAGCTTTTTTTATTTTTCTTGTTGATATGTCTGCCTTTTATCTTTTTATAAAGCTTTTTTTCTTTTTTTATTCTGTCCGATTTTCACTTTCAAGTTAATCTTTTTTTTTTTTTTTAAGCAGGTCTCTTGTTGATCTGTTGGCTTCCTTTTTCTCATACTAGTTTGTGTTTCTTCAATTTCCCTTATTATCTGGATGCTCATCTTCCACATTTCTCATACTAGTTTGTGTTTCTTCAATTTCTCTTTATATCTAGATGCTCATCTTCTACTTTTTCTCATTGTTTAGATGCCTGACTTCCATTCTTGTCTTCCCTCAACTTCTCTTGCTGTTCTGATGCTTGCCTTGCATTTCTGTCTGTCCTCAACGTTTCTTTTCTGCTCCAATACCTGCCATGGTTTTTGTTTGCCTTCAACCTTTCTTCTTGTCCCAATGCTTCACTTGTAATTTTCAACTTCTCATCTTGTTGCCTGCCTTGTTTCTTTTGTCTTAATCTTTCTTCTTGTTCCAACAAGCTTCGTTTTTTTTTTTCATTCAACTTCAACTTCTCTCGTTGTTCTGATGCCTGCCTTGTTTTTTTTTTTCGTTCGTCAACTTCTCTTCTTGTTCTGATACCTGCCTTGTTTTTTTTTTTTCATTGTCTTCAACTTCTCTTGTTGTTCTGATGCCTGCCTTGTATTTTAATTGCTGGACAGGCTACTTAAAATTATTTCATTTGCTTGGTGGCTTTTCCTTTCCTTTTTGGTTTTGAGGTCTGCAATCTCTTTTCCTGAGTTATCTACCTTCCTTTAAATGTTCCATATGAGTGCCTTCCAAACTATATAACACTTTATTTGTGGCTAATGCCAATCTATCTCCGATATATAAATCTATCTCTGAAATGATATATAACATCATGAATGTTTAGCTAAATAAGAATATTAATACATGAATGTTTAGCAAAATAAGCATATTAACACTAGCTTTTAAACACAGGGGCTGTCATTTCAATTTTAAGAAAGTCAGATTTACCCTCACATAGACACACTTTCTCTTCTTGTTAAGACTTGCTTGTTTTAGCACATCAAAGAATTAAAAGAGAGCAACAATTACGGCAAAATTGTGTACACCAACATGTCTCGCTCTGCTGAGTTGTTATGGGAGTTAAGCTTACCTGCAATAAAATCTTAGAAAGTGGATTTGAGTTTCACACTCTCAAAAACTTAATTATTTACTAGGTGACACAATGACCTACCCTTCTACTCAGTGATTACATTTACTCCTTTAGATATAATATGAAAAGATTAGGTTCATATTACATTTAAACCCTCTATTGCCAAGCTTAAATGTTCAGTTTTTTTTTTAACCCTGTGACCAAGTATTGTTGAATAGGTTTTAATTTGTAATGCATCTCTTCCATTACATGTTATATAATCTGATCTTTGTGAGAGATAAGAGATGTGACAACTGCGGTAAGACTGGTTCTAGTAATGAAGGTAAACAGCAGTGTATGGTTCTAGTAATGAAGGTAGACAGCAGTGTATGGTTCTAGTAATGAAGGTAGACAGCAGTGTATGGTTCTAGTAATGAAGGCAGACAGCAGTGTATGGTTCTAGTAATGAAGGTAGACAGCAGTGTATGGTTCTTTTTCACACACACACACAAAAAGAGAGAGAGAGAGAGAAGTGGGAAGAAACAAGAAAGGTAGAAAGGAAGATTTAGCTTTTGTTTTTTTTAGCAAGGAGGATAGCAAAAACAGATAAGTTTTAAACTGTTTGTCTGTTTTGGTGTTGTGATCTGTTGTGTTGTTTTTGTATAAGATCTTTGACAAAAGGCTATTGCCAAAAAATTGGATTGTTTTATGTTCTTCATTTAAACATGCTTATTTTACTTTCTGCCATTCCTGTTTCTGCCTACTTCCCTCGCTATTTCTATTATCTGTAAAAATGAACCATACAGCTCTGTCTACCTCAGGATGATGCTTCTCTCCCCAGGGAGATCTTCAGTCTGTCTGGACAACACAAAAGTCTGCTGCATCAGTCTGCTTATTAATGAAAACAGAATACCCTGCTCATGCTCATGATATGAATAAATAAAGATCATACACTGTAACCACCGAAACTTCTCATTTAAATAGAACAAAATCACAACATGGACGTAAGTTGTTGATGGAACCAAGTGTAAATATATCAGAATAACAACAGGAAAAAAAAAAAAAAGATATCAGTTTTCTCAAACAAAAACTGTGGTTTTTCTTTTCTTTTCTTTTTTTAATACTGTCACAAACTTCCCCTCCCTTCACTTCTCAGCTTTAAGAAAAAGAAAACTCTAAACGCATAAAAAGGATTGTTCAAAAACATCACTCTAGTTTTTCTTAAAAAAAAAAAAAAAAATGACAATAAACTCTCGTACATCTTCTTTAGTCAATAACTAGAAGGGTCTTAGGGAGAAAAAAAAAAAAGGAGACACATAGGAAAAAAAAATATCCGAACAGGCTACCCAAATGACAAAGAAGAAGAAATACAACCAACCTGAATAGTGCTGCACAAAATGCAAAAGTTTATAGTTGGTAACGGAGCCTTATTACACAAAAATGACTGAGTCAAGAGACACAAAATCATGACAATCAATCTCCATTTACATTCCTAGGGCATTTATCACCATCATCATCATCAGGTGCTGTGCCGACTGGCCTTGGCTATTATGCCTCTCCAGAGTACACGATCCTTCATGCAGGCCATCAGCTCAGTTGGTGATCTCTCACACCATCCCATCAGACTGTCCAGTATCACTTCTCTTGGTCTTCCTCTTGATCTTCTTCCCTCTATTTTTCCTGTTGTTATAATATTTTCAATGCCCTCTCTTCTCACTGCATGTCCTATGAAAGTACATTGTCTCCCTCTTATCTTTTTGACAAGATTTTTTTGTCTCTCCAGCTCTTCTCATACATTCTTCATTAGCTATTTTTGCTGTCCAGGGAATTCGCAACATTCTTCTAATAAACCACAATTCTGCTGCTTCCAATGATTTTTGTGCAGACCTGCCTATTGTCCATGATTCACTTCCATATAACAAGATAGGTTCAATATAGCATTTTAGGACTTGTTTTCTAACATTCATTGATAAGGATGTGTTGGTTAATATGTTTCTCATTCTCTGAAATGCAGTCTTTGCTTGACCTATCCTGTTCCTAATTTCTGTTCTGCATTTCCCATCTGAAGTTATTACTGCTCCAAGGTACTTGAATTTCTGCACCTGTTTTAGAATAGGGCATTTATCAGCAAATTTAAAATACAATTTATAAGACAACTATTTGAAATTCTGTACATATATAATTATTTTCTCATGATGCATGCACTTGTGATTATACGGTATATGCACAAACAACAAGATGAGAAACTTAACTTCAATGAACCAATCTTCCTCCCTTTTGACATTTAACAATGTCTTGTAACATCAGCAATGAAATGCCTCATTACATTTAGCAATGAACTGTAACATTAGCAAGGAAATGGCTTGTTACATTCAACAATAAATCATTAACACACCAGGCTGTGGTTTTCACGTCCATTAAAACAAGAAATAAGTCACTGACGTGGATTTGCTTTTGTTACTTAATGATAACGATGGACTTTATTTTGGCATAAAGAATACTTCTAAACAGTTATCTACTATCTTCTTTGGCATAAGGAATACTTCTAAATAGTTATCTACTATCTTCTTTTTAGTCTACCAATGTCTCCCTTTTCACATGTGTTATCTCCTGTGTTTTACTGCTACTATCTTTCTTCAGGGGTCACTACTTGCTTTCTCTTCTATATGTAGATGGAAAGTGTTGCAGCATCTTCCCAGGTTTTTAGTAGCCAAATTTATACTGAAGATCCTGTAACAATGAGCACAGTGCTGATGTTGAAAAGATCCTGTAACAATGAGCACAGTGCTGATGTTGAAAAGATCTTGTAACAATGAGCACAGTGCTGATGTTGAAAAGATCTTGTAACAATGAGCACAGTGCTGATGTTGAAAAGATCCTGTAACAATGAGCACAGTGCTGATGTTGAAAAGATCTTGTAACAATGAGCACAGTGCTGATGTTGAAAAGATCTTGTAACAATGAGCACAGTGCTGCTGTTGAAAAGATCCTGTAACAATGAGCACAGTGCTGATGTTGAAAAGATCTTGTAACAATGAGCACAGTGCTATGTTGAAAAGATCTTGTAACAATGAGCACAGTGCTATGTTGAAAAGATCTTGTAACAATGAGCACAGTGCTATGTTGAAAAGATCTTGTAACAATGAGCACAGTGCTGATGTTGAGAATATCTTGTAACAATGAACACTATATAGATGTGCAGGTCTTGTAAAAATGATCATTGAGCAGATGTGGAGAGGGTCTTGTTAACAATGACCATCATACATCTCTGCTTACTCTAGCATGAAAGGAAACACATCAACCCTCCACCCCAAAGCAGATTATGACCATGGCCGGAACCAAGTTTTCCCTGTTCCTGGTGACAAACATCTGTTTCCATTCACCTTCTTTAAAAGCAGACACCATGGTTTAGCTCCTTCTACAAGAATTTCATCTTTCAATACTTTCTAATCCCACATTCGTTAATAACAACGCTCCTATATATATAGCTTTAGCTGCTCCTTTCTCATTACTTCTGTACCAAGGGTTTTCAAATGATGGATCTACATACCACTAGTGGCATGAATAATGGCTTTCTGTATGAGAAATCTTTAATTTTCCATTGCCAAAGTTCATCACAGTCAGTATTTAAACATACAGAATTCACATACTCATACTTTCATGTAGCAGATTCATTGCAAACATTATGTACTGGAAAAAAGAAAAAAAACTCATATTTCTTGTTTCATAATGGGACAATATTCACTAATATATGTCAACAACATATAAGACAGTCTGTTAATAGAACAACTTCCAGCAAGAAAGATAACCAATGTTAATATTACTCATATTTTATCATGATACTTAAAAAAAAAAAATTCGTCTTAGTGGCATACATCACCCAATAACTCCAAATATCAATAGTATGTACCAGAAAGCACCAAATTCTAACAAATCCCTATTAAAAAACACAACTCGCTGTAATATCTCATCTATTTCCAATTTTGTTTAATGCGATTTATCTCCCCCCTCACATCATTCAAACTGCTTTTAGAAACTTCTAAGGTAAAATCCCCATTTCCATGCATTAAGGCATACTGGGGATTCGATGTTAGGCCAGCATTTCTAACACCTTCAGCACATGAAAGTAGTCTGCGCTCAGTATCACACCTGGCCACATTTACCTTCCCAGATTTCTCTGGTACCTATTTTTAGAAATTTATACAAGATAATTACTAACAACTATCCATGAAAAATCTCACTGATAAGTTTCTCTTGCACACAGCATTCCCTAAGAAACTGTTTCTGAAACAAGCAGCTTGTCCTACGGAACTCTGATGCAAGAAAGGAACAATGTAAGGTTTGTCTATGCAAATCTTCAACAAAGATCAGCAATGGATTAACTGCAGCAGGGGGGAAAGAAACAAAAGACTGAGGTTTACTTCAAGACTGACTGAAATCATCATGTGTCCAAGCTGATCTCATACAGTAAATTTCTAGACCAAAAAACATCAGCTCCTTTTTCTAAAACAGTATGTTCCTAAGCTTTGTACAGTCAGCTCTGTATGAGATTCAATATGAAAAATTTACAGCAAAGAAAATAAGAAACACAAAATTATTAAAAAAAAAAAAATCAAAACAAGGTAATCAGCAACTAGGGTTGCTAGTAAAGGAACCTGCTGGTCTATTTGATTCTACTCATCTTTACCTAAACAATCCAGCTCCAGAAACTTCCAGGCTGTTTATAATATTATCTGCATTCACCAGCAGTGAAATGTAGGTCTAGTCTCTAAATGGCTACCTTCTTTTACATGTTTTTTTTCTTTTTCATGCACCAACATGTGTGGGCAGTGTACTTTAGTGTGTGCTACCCTGATGCCAATTTTCTCTTTTTCTTTTCTTCCTCACACAGAGTGTGCCCAACATAAGTGTGCTGTGGTACCAGTTCTTATCCCAGATAAACAGAAACATGCCAGCAGCAGATATCTAACCCACATCCCTCACATGAGAATACAGATCATTACTGACTGTGCACCACCTGAGACCAATGCTTAACATAAACATAACATTATTCCCAGTGTATCTCTTCTGCTGTATATGCTTCATATCACCAACAAAGACAACAAAGACAATCTGCTGACTTCTACTGTAATCACAGTCAAAACACCAACTTAATTTAACTCATAACCCATTAAACAATTCCCAACACAAACAAACATTTTTTTGCACTAAATATTACTTCCACAATGTTTTACCAAGAAATTATGCAATATTTACTATCAGAATATTAATTAGTAAACTCTGAACTACATGACTTTATTTTTAATCTTTTAAAAAGCCATTTCAATAGCCCATGGCAATGCTAAAGTTAATTTACTGATTACTAAATTGTTCAGAGTCAAATGCTGTGAATTTTAATGTCTTTTTTTTTTTTTCACTGACATAAAAATTAACTATTTCCACTTCTTTAACTCAGTCCACTTACTCCTTTCTGTTAGTTTTTTATTTGTAATGAAGACATAAATAAAAATATTATGTTACTGCGTTTTTTTTTTCTCAAATAATCAAAGCCTCTCCTTCTCATTTCCAAGCATAATTTCTTGCAGCAATCTCAAATATATTTACACAAATTTTTACACCCTTCTGTGTAGGTTGATTGAATATCAGCGAATCTACGAAAGCACTTCCAGTTCAAAGTTCATCTTGGCACGCCAATCAGCATGTTCACATCATCTCTGATGAACAAATCAATCTCAGTTTCCAAAAAGCACTCACTAAATTTTGTTTTTAATAGGTTCTCGAAACTTAGCACAGCTTCAATGATGACTAGGAGTTTATTTCAACAGCGCAGTGTTAATGTAGTCCATGCTATAATAATAATTCAAACATACATTACAATATAACACATATATAAAGTATTTAGATTATATTTTTTTTTTCGTGTGGGGGGTGTTTCCATCTTTGCTTATCAGTACTTGATAGCTAGGATAAGAACGATGAAGCGGGGTGAGTCTGTGAAAATCAACTGACTAAGCTTCAGTATCATCCCCTTCGTGGCCCTTGAGACGCAGACGAGCGAAGTCTTCAAATATGAAGTCATCATCCTTGTCTACAAAAAAGCCTTCACCACTGAATAAGGAATAAAGCACTCATAATTAAAATTATATATTTCAAACAGAGATTAAAGCACACTGATATATAATACTAAAATTTTTTAACTAAAGACTGAAGTTCTCAACTTTAAAACATCTTTTAAGAAAAGATTAAAAGTGCTCAAACATGAAACACTTATATCCCTCAACTAAAGACTAACGCACTTAAATATCAAACACTTATATCCTTTTCGACTAATGATTTAAAACACATCCTTCAACTCAAGCTTTAAAACACTTACGAGGGATGATTGATAAGTTCTCAGCATAAAGTACAACAGATTATTTATGGACAACTTTTTGGGGTTATTTCTCAACATAGTCCCCTTGCAAGTTTATGCACTTAGTCCAGCGATCCTGGAGCACATGGATCACTTCTTTGTAAAAGTCAGCATCTTGTGCCAGTAGAAAGTGGTCTATAGTATGAATGACGTCATCATCTGAAGCATGTTTGTGACCACTGAGCTCCTTTTTGAGTTTGGTAAACAGGTAATAGTTTGAAGGGGCCAAATCTTGGGAATAAGGAGGATGTTCATGAAGTGGAAGCCGCATTCATCAATGGCAGCCATTGCCACCGCCGACTTGTGAACTGGAGCACTGTCTTGCTGAAAGATGACTCCTCTCGTCAATTTCCCTCAATGCTTTTCCTTCAATTTGACCTGCAGTTGCTTCACATGATTAGCATAATAGGCCCTAGTGACCGTCCTGCCCTTCTGAAGATAGTCTACCAATAGCACACTTTCTGAATCCCAAAAGATGGAAGCCATCACTTTGCCTGCAGACAGAACCACCCTTGCTTTCTTTGGAGGTGGGGATCCATGATGTTTCCACTGCTTTGATTGTTCTTTGGTTTCTGGTTGAAAATGATGAACCCAAGTCTCATCCATAGTCATGAATTGCTGAAGAAACATTTCAGGATCTGCAGAAAAATGGCCTGTGATCAGCTCCAAGAAGTTTCGGGACCCATCCAGCAGAGACCTTTGTCATTTGAAGATCATTGTGAATAATGGCATGAACACGAGATGCCCAACTCAGTAGCAATGTACCTCTCAGTTAGTTGTCGATCCTCCATTATCATGTCATGGATTCTGCCGGTTGTTTCAATCGGTGGTTACAGTTCTTAGTCTTACTGGACAGGGATCATCTTCCAGACTCTCCCTTCCATTTTGAACTGAGCTGCCCATTTCTTCACTGTGCTGTAAGAAGGGACACTCTCCCCTAGAGTCTCTACCATATCCTCATGGATCTCCTTCAATGATAAGCCCTTGATGCAGAGGAAGTGAATGATTGCTGAATGAGAAATTTTATCCATTTTCTCAATTTCTGCCACCCCTTACCACTTCAGTAGCCTGTAAAAAAAAAAAATTGGTTGCAGTTAATTTCTTGAAACTTGGTGTTTAATCTTACATTAACCTGATCTACAAATGCACCTAATATCAACTGTGTTTCAAGTATATGTACATTAGGCTGCAAATTTATCAATCAACCCTCATATAACCTTTGACTAAAGATTTAAAACACTTACATTCTTCAACTAAAGATTTAAAACACTTACATCCTTCATCTAGTAAGTAAGCTGATATTTATTTACTTGAATGTTCCAAATCAAATACAATAATTCAACAAATCATACACCCTTGCCATCCTGGGAAATGAAGATGACGTGGCCGGCTAGGAGATCACACAGTAACTCTCATACTCTGCATTTTTGATCACAGACCATGTTATTTCAATCCTGTTCACTCAGTTTTTGTGTGAACGCAGGTATTGTGTTATGATATGTAACCCATAATCCATCAAACAATTAGGAGAAGATATGAATACATTTTAATTTTCTAATAAATTTTTACCACATCCCTAAGGACAACATAATCAGGCTTATTTTAAAAAAAACAAAAAACATGCCATTCATATGATGATTACTACAGAAAATCCTGTGACATATTTTCTGAACTTTATCAAAACTTCACTATTTTCTTTTCCTCTTACGAAATACAAAAATCCTATTTTTAAGTCCAGCATTTCTAAATCCTTGTCTTCTCTTATGCTGCAAATCCACAAACTTTATGAAACGACTAAAGAAAAAAAAAAGGGAGGAAAATTGGATTTGATATAAATGAAAGAAAACAAAACTACCATTTAACTCTTTCTATGCCCCTTGACGTGCGTTGCATGGATAGGACCCATATAAGTTATGTATACCCACCCACATCTAGTGCGTTTAGATATGTTGGGTCTCTAATTTTTAATTTATCCTAACTATTTTTAAAAATCTGGCTAAGCCAGTAGTATTACTTCCTTCCGGTAACTAATGTGTGGACACGAGGTTGATTTCAGAGCCAATCTGTGTTAAATGTTTTTAAGTTTTTTTTTTTTCTAAGCTTATAGCCTGTCACCCACTTGTGTTTTCATGTTTTCAGTTTATTGTAGATGGTAAATTAAGTGTAAATAAATAATTATATAATGGACCCAGTACAGTGGATTAACTTGAAAGGCAAGTGAAAAAAATTTTGAGCATAATTTTCCATTCTTTCTTCTCAATTCTTAGATCTTTTTTTCTGTTCTATACTAACAATTTTATTAGAAAAAACATTATAAAACTTTTCCTGTTTAAACTAATGTATAATATGTCATACTGCAAATCAGACTATGCTTTTGTGATCCTTTTAAATGTGACAACCAGCCCATTCCACTTGATGAAATTTACCCCCTTCATCATTTGATGTAAAACCCTCAGGCACGCAATGAGTTAACCTGATAAAACTAATACTGTAATGGTTAGGGTTAAGAAAGATTTAATACTTGAATATGAAAAGACTGTCTGCTGGCTGGCTATAGGTTTTGTTAACCTTTCTATACACCACCTACATGACAGTTGTGTTTACTTACTTTGTATCCAACTGGATGAGGTTAGTGTCGATTGGTGCATCCCCGCCTTCTGGTGGTGCAATACTTGCAGATCGTGATGGGATTGGACTGTCTGGAGGTTTGGGGTGTGTCAAGGTGAAAGGCAGTTCAACTGCCAACTCTCTGCAAAAACAAAGGGCAACATATCAAATATGAGAACATTTATATCCTTCTGTAGATATTATATCTATGCTCACATAGTCTGTGATGTGATGTTATGTCATATAATGAAATCAAATTATATAAGAAGCAAACAAATTAACAAAACTGTCATATACATAAATTCAAAATCTAATAAACTCCATAATGTATAAACTAGGAAAAAAGTAGGAGCAGCTTTATTACTTAACGACTACAAAGTTGTGACGTTTTGGCGTGAGCCTTAATCATAAAAAAACATACAGGACGAAGAAGTAGAGAGAGGAGATAAAGTATAGACTCACATGAATACTAGTAACAAAAAAAAAAAATTAGATTTAATCTGAGGCTAGTCTCACCAATATACGTTATCCTGCACCATTTGCAAACGATGACATATATCACATTTCGGGACTCGCATGTGAATCCCTCATGAAGAGTGAGGATAGTTTTGGGAAAGGTGATCGTTTCCCTTTCCCAGACTACCGGGCAGGTAACGCAGTGGAGGCGGTTACATTTTCTGGTGCCAACATATGTAAGGCTCTGCTTCAAGTGGCTGTGGACAAGGATGTCCTTAAGGTTTGGGTCACTTTGTATGCCAACAGGGGTGGATCAGAGAAAATGTCATGAGTGTCTGGGTCGAGTTGGATTAGCGGCAGATGACGATAAAGAATTTTCTTAACCATCTGACCATGCGGGTGGAAAGGCAGTACTAACTACTGTATGTAAGAGTCTACAAAAATGAAAACATAACACCAAGCCACTGCTGTTAAAAAAGATCCAGAAAAATAACCATAACAACAACAACATAAAATATGGCAGACACTAGATTCACATACATTAACAAGACAAACAATGTGATGCTTCAGTTATCTTATTAAAAAAAAACAACAAACAAATGTACAGAAAGTAATGAGAGAATACAAACCACCAGCAAAGGAGAACAAATGTACCACATCAGAGGTTCTCAATCACTTGAGAATTTCTCCTCCCCCAACCCCAACACCAGAGGGGTGGTGGATGAGTGGGAAAAAGAAAAGATAACTGGTACCATAGACTGACAAACTCTGTAACCTGCAATCAGAGACTGGCATCCTCCCAGTCTGGCCATTCCTATATACTCCACCTTCCATTCCAACACTCACTGAGGTGTGCCCCTGCTGATGGAGCCAGTCACACACTCAATGTGTTGGAATATTATATGAAAATTATTTGAAAGGCATCTTTCAAGTCGGATGATTTGGGGGAAAAAAAAAAGGGGGGGGGGGTTGTCTATGTAATGACATTCTCACATATGGTAAAAAATGTGCATGAAGCAAGAAAATGTTGAGAACCATTGTACTCGGTTAATAAATAGCTCAGCTGTAGATAACAGTGACACACACTTCAAACAGAAGCCAGCTTTAAAAAAAAGGGGGGAAGGGAGAGGAGGTGGGAGGACTAAATCCTCAATGATTATGAACTTTAACCTCTCACACTTCTTACCATCATCAACTACTCACTCTGTCAACCACATATACAAAGACATGGATGAATGGCACAGAGTGCATCCATGTTTGGTTTTTACTGATTTAATTATGGCAATACATTATAAGTAGTGAACGCTGTATCCAAAAAAAAAAAAATCTACAGTCACATGGATACACACACAACTTTTTTTTTTCCCTTGTATATTTAAGTGCAAACAGATGAAAAGCTTCAGGTATTTGGGACACCTGAGAAGGGAGAATGTGGAATGGAAATTAATAAAAGAACAGGAATGGCAAAAAAAACCACCTTCACAGAATGAGGAAGACCCTCACATCAAAACAGATACCACAACAACTGAGATTATGTATTGTAAAATTCTACATATACTCAATACTCCTTTATGGTGTAGAAAGCTGGACCTTTAAAAAAACACAAAAGAAAATTGAGGCCCTTGAAAGGGATATAAAGAAAAATAGGGTATATCCTGAGGACAGAAAAGAAAACAAACAATGAAGTGCTAAACCAGCTAGAAGCAAGAGAGAAATACTGAAAATCATAACAACAAGGCAACTAAGTTACTTGGCCACATCAAGAGACATAATACTATAAAGAAGACCCTTCATGAGAGCAACAACAAAGGGAAGATAACAAGAGGACGATGACAACAAAGAAGGGAAGATAACGAGAGGACGATGACAACAAAGATGGGTAGATAACGAGAGGACGATGACAACAAAGATGGGTAGATAACAAGAGGACGATGACAATAAAGAAGGGAAGATAACAAGAGGACGATGACAACAAAGAAGGGAAGAAAACAAGAGGACGATGACAACAAAGAAGGGAAGATAACAAGAGGACGATGACAACAAAGATGGGAAGATAACAAGAGGACGATGACAACAAAGATGGGTAGGTAACAAGAGGATGATGACAACAAAGATGGGTAGGTAACAAGAGGATGATGACAACAAAGATGGATAGATAACAAGAGGATGATGACAACAAAGAAGGGAAGATAACAAGAGGATGATGACAACAAAGATGGGAAGATAACAAGAGGATGATGACAACAAAGATGGGTAAATAACAAGAGGATGATGACAAAACAAAGATGGGTAGGTAACATCATGAGATGGACAGGACCCATCTTGGCTAAGCAATGTAAGAAAGCAAGAAACAGACCAGACTGGACATTCATTGGAGCCAACCTTAAGTGGGAAGACAGCACAAGATGATGATGATAATAATATTTTCACGTGACAAGAGATGCCAGGAATAATATTTAAAAACTGGTTTAAAAAAAAAAAGCATAGGCAAGGGACCTGATGATAACTGCACAGTCAGTAAGTCATTTACAACTAGCAAACTCAATGATTGTTTAATATTTGCTAACACTTGCACCTGGACTCACAAACATTTGAAAATACAAAAAAAAAAAATAATAAAATAATAATAATAATAAATAAAGAAGCAAATCAGTGCTGTACTCAATGTGAAATTCAGTACTTAAAAAAAAAAAAAAACACAGCATGACAGACAAAGTTAAAATCTAACTCCAGATCTGACGAACATCTGAAATCAAAGAAGCTGGTTCATTTAAAACAAGTAAAGGTTCGTGCCCTAGAACAAAACTGTGCAAACATTACTGTCTTAATAACAAAAATTTAAACTGGGAAAATCCTTAAAGAAAAAAAAAACCCAACTAAGTGACTAAAGAAAGAGATTACATCTAAAAAAATCTGAGCATGCACAAACAAAAAGTGTAGCCAATTTCTGCTAAAATGAATTGAAATTATAGGGAGCTGTAAAGAATTCAAATAGGAAGACACTTATAAAACTTATAAATCTATTTGTGTAGAAATTATAAGGAGATGAAATAAATATGTCACTGGTGACACTATCAACATGGAAAGTATAACCTGCTGAAATAACTGTATGACACTATCAACAAGGAAAGTATAACATGATGAAATAACTGTATCAAAGATGACACTATCAACATGGAAAGTATAAAATGCTGAAATAACTGTATCAAAGATGACACTATCAACATCAAAAGTATAACATGCTGAAATAACTGTATCAAAGATGACACTATAAACATGGAAAGTAAAACATGTTGAAATAATTGTATCAAAGATGACACTGTCAGCATGGAGAGTATAACATGCTGAAATAACTTATCATAGATAGCACTGTCAGCATGGAAAGCATAACATGCTGAAATAACTTATCATAGATGACACTGTCAGCATAGAAAGTATAACATGCTGAAATAACTTATCATAGATGACACAGTCAGCATGGAAAGTATAACATGCTGAAATAACTGTATCAAAGATGACACTGTCAGCATGGAAAGTATAAGAAATGAAATAATTGTGTCATAAATGACATTATTATAACATAACCAGTATAAGATGAAATAACTATGGCATAAATGACATTGCTATAACAAAGCCTGTATAAGGAGATGAAATAACTATGTCATAAATAACACAGCTATAACATAGCCAGTTTAAGGATATGAAATAACTATGTCATAAATGACACTGCCAACACAGCCACTGATACTGACAGCCAATCAAATGAGCCTATCCTTTCTTTTGGCATATCTAGAATGATGTGACACTACAGCACGGACATGGAAAAGATGAAGCGTAACATTTCTTACAGTTGTGGAGCCAGCTAAGAAGCCTGCTTCAAAAATCTACTTATGGAATTAAGAAAAGCTACCACAGAACTTCCCCCATCATGAAACTTTCCCCCATCTGACAATCATGAAACTTCCACCATCTGACAATCAAGCCATTTCCTATGTGCCATTATTTCAGGTTCTTTTTCCTGTCCAGGAAACTAGAATCATAAAACTGTGAGAGAAAAATGTGACAGCGAAATAGCCTTGACCGGACAGCCTATCCATGATCTGAACTCCTCCTGAAAATTGACTTATATCACTGCGATGGTCTATAAATTTAGAATCCACAGTAACAGAACTTACTGCAGAACTAGTCTACACATCGGGACAATACAAAAGTGGCAGAGACGGGAGATTTAATCAATATGTGTACCTTCAAATGAAATGATTTTTTTAAAAATAACATGCACAGAAAGAAACTAATGTGTGGTATGTGTATATATGAGCTCAAATGCTCCACCTCAGATAGGATTTAATTCATTTCTCACAAGATGTGACTATAAGCTATCTCTCAAGAGCAGGTGAAATTAATTTGCTCATCACTCATGCTTTCTTCTCTCTGCCTCCACTTTTCAACCATTTATATAAGATTATGCATGTAATGTGCTTTCTTCTCTCTGCCTCCACGTTTCAACCATTTATATAAGATTATGCATGTAATGTGCTTTCTTCTCTCTGCCTCCATGTTTCAACTATTTATATAAGATTATGCATGTAATGTGCTTTCTTCTCTCTGCCTCCATGTTTCAAGTATTTATATAAGATTATGTATGCAATGTGCTTTCTTCTCTCTGCCTCCACGTTTCAACTATTTATATAAGATTATGTATGCAATGTGCTTTCTTCTCTCTGCCTCCACGTTTCAACTATTTATATAAGATTATGTATGCAATGTGCTTTCTTCTCTCTGCCTCCATGTTTTAACCATTTATATAAGATAATGTATGCAATGTGCTTTCTTCTCTCTGCCTCCATGTTTTAACTATTTATATAAGATTATGCATGTAATGTGCTTTCTTCTCTCTGCCTCCACGTTTCAACTATTTATATAAGATTATGTATGCAATGTGCTTTCTTCTCTCTGCCTCCATGTTTCAACTATTTATATAAGATTATGTATGCAATGTGCTTTCTTCTCTCTGCCTCCATGTTTTAACCATTTATATAAGATTATGCATGTAATGTGCTTTCTTCTCTCTGCCTCCATGTTTTAACCATTTATATAAGATTATGTATGCAATGTGCTTTCTTCTCTCTGCCTCCACGTTTCAATTATTTATATAAGATTATGTATGCAATGTCTTTCCTCAATAGACATTGCATACATAATCTTATATAAATAGTTGAAAGGAAAGTTGAGGAAAGACGCTGGCGATGGTTGGGACATGTGCTCCGAATGACTGACAACTCACTACCAAAAATAGCACTAAGATGGACACCACAGGGGAGCAGAAGTAAGGGTAGACCAAAAGAGACATGGAGAAGAACAACAGAAAGGATGTTGAGCAATAGAGGGCTCACCTGGGCAAGAGCAGAAAAAAAGGCGAAAGACAGGCATTTGTGGAAAACCCTTGCGGAAGCCCCATGTGCCCTGGGCACTTAAGGTTCAGAGAGAGAGAGAGAGATGTATGCAATGTGCTTTCTTCTCTCTGCTTCCATGTTTTAACCATTTATATAAGATTATGTATGCAATGTGCTTTCTTCTCTCTGCCTCCATGTTTTAACCATTTATATAAGATTATGTATGTTATCAGCTGGTTTCTGTCACAAAATCATCACACTCTATCCCATGCTCTGGTGGCCTGGGTACTAGCTACTTGGTTTACTAATCCAGTCAAACCGGGTTCAAGGCCCAGCAGTGGGATTAGTCTGGTACACATCAAAAAGGCCCCCAGGGTCTCAATGGTATGGAAACAGGGATTTTACCTTTTTTTTTTTTTTTAAACCTATCCTGTGCTCTACTAGACTGCCAAAGTCCATCCTTTCCTATAATTTTTATATTACCTTTTCCTCCTATTTTAAAATTCACATTACCCCATTACTAACAAGATTTCCAATGATTTTATTTGTTTTAACATCTCTTATTTAAAACATGCAGCTATCACTCACAGTGAGATACTAATACTATCCCCCCTCATTACCCTTATACGTGCTAAAGATGTTTCAATAATTATATGCTACATTAAGATAACCATTCCCTATTATTTTCAACATAACCATTACCAGAAGCTTTTGAAAATGTCTCATTTCAAAAATAGAAAACATAAAAAATGGGAGGTGGGGGGGTGGAAGAGAGAGAGAGAGAGAACTGATTCACCACAAAATCAAAAATTAAAAATAAAAAAGTAGGGGGGTCAGTCCACCAATACAGCCACTTCTACCCCTAAACAACTTGCTTTGAACTTGCGTCCCCAGGAATTCTCCTTCGAGGCAGGAGCTTTTCAAACCATGCTCTGAAAATGTTGACACTGACTGAGACACTGGCTAAAAACTATGAGATGCTAACACTGGATAACAGAAATAATATATTCAAAATATGATTAGATTTTTGCCAGTGAATGGAAAGTTTCCATTACCCTTTTTTCATTATTTAGCAATCTTTGCCAGAAGCAAAGATGGCAATATCGGATGACATCTTCATGAAGATCTCAGAAATGTCAAAGGCTTTAAAAAAAAGGCAATGTCCAACTGTAAAATTGTATTCTCTGTACACAGCCTATTTTGGCACTCCATGGCAACATCATGCCTGGCCAACAAGGTAGTAGTGATGATGGAGGCTAGTTATAAAGTCTGTTTCTTTTCCAATGCAAGAAGCTTTTTTTTTTCCCCACCCAGTTTTGTCAACTGAGTGAGTTTCACCAGGGATCAGTAGCAAGTAGCTGCAGTTTAAAAATCAGAGACCAACAACAACAATAATATCTGCTACCTTAATCACTGAATTTCCTCTCATAAACATGGTATTCATAAAGTGTTGTTACTTTACTGAGAGAAATTATACATACAGGATTAGCAGACAGTCTTTCCCTGATTTCAAACATTTATTACATAAAAACTCTGCTAGGTACAGATATGGGGGGGGGGGGGGGTGTGTGTGTGTGTGGGGGAGTTGCCACATTTTATCTCAACTCAAACAAGTTCTTTGTTACTTTATTCCTGAACTTCAAAATATGCTCCATCTGTTGTCTGGAAAACATCTAAATGATATTCATTTTCTTCAATGTTCTCCAACATATCTCTCATCACCATTGCTGAAACCTCCCATCATCTACGTTCACCCGACAAATTTTTTTTTTCTTAATGGGGGTATACATGAGACAAGATCTGCATTTCATCAGTTTCTGATAGCAAAACACTGAAAGCGAGGACAACAGATGATTCTGCATCACATAAGACATGTTAAACGACTGCAAACATTCTTTGCAGTGTGGGTGTGACAGTTTCAAGAAACTGCCTCTGAAAACAAAGACCATCTGTCTAAGATTGGGGGGGGGGGGGCCCACACCAGATTACACTTAACAAATGTCTGACTATCCACATACTACACACATAACAGAATATTCATATGATAATTCAGTTCCACTTATAATGAAACTATATCCAGTCTGAAAGTGAATGAACACTCAAATAATCTCCATACTCAATTCTTATCTGGCATATATATATGGCCTCTTTTTACTGCACCGCGTATATCACCCCTCCACCCGAAAAAAAAAAAAAATTGAAACAGCAGAAAAGTAGAAAAAAAGCAATTATCCAATGGTTAGAGACTCATTTCACAGAACACAGCACACCAAGAATATGTATAATCCCAACTTTGATCGAGAAATGTATTAAACTGTATGCAGAATGTGATGAAAAATTAACAAGAATATCTGTCGCTTCATCACGCTCTATAATAAACTCTGCATGCAGACCTTGAACCTCTAGAGAACATTCAACATAATATGAGAACACACAAACAACATTAAACAATATTCCACATGGCAAGTGCTTTTCACTGTTATTTATGAGTTAAGAGTTTCACTGATGAAAGCAGTGGTGGATTAACCATCATTGGGCCCCTTCAGTAAGCTTAATAAGGGCCCCAGACCCCTATAACTATACTGTTAATAAGGTCCTCAGCCCCCCCCCAAAACTATACAGTTCATCTCCAGACATAAAACTCATAAATAATAATCTGTATTTTTACTGCATGACACTGGGCTTCCCTGGGGCCCCTAGTCTTAAGTCTGTTCAGCCTAATGGATAATCCACCACTGGATGAAAGAACCACCGAAACATGATTTACTTCTTATATCTCACCAATGGGACATGATTCAAAACTCAAACACAAAGTCTTACTTACCCCGAGCCAAATCCCATTATGAGCTTCACTTTGACCCGGTAAGACACAACAATCCCCAGACTCTCCTTCTGGCTCTTCTCTGTCATTCTGAAGAGAGATTTTAGCTGTAAATGTCACAATTCTGTATCTTTCAAAA
The DNA here is from genome assembly GCA_009760885.1 of Achatina immaculata. NCBI lineage: Eukaryota > Metazoa > Mollusca > Gastropoda > Stylommatophora > Achatinidae > Lissachatina > Lissachatina immaculata. Next base: position 4,920,074 of record CM019694.1, read on the forward strand.
TCATCACTGTGATTAAGTAAAAATTCCATACTTTTTCAAAATGTTCAATGTGATCAAAATTCTATATTTTTCATTATCATCTTACACAGTGGATGAAGCCAGGCTAATATCCTCAAAATCACATGAACTTACATAGTGGATGAAGCCAGGCTAGTATCCTCAAAATCACATGAACTTACATATTGGACGAAGCCAGGCTAGTATCCTCAAAATCACATGAACTTACATAGTGGATGAAGCCAGGCTAGTATCCTCAAAATCACATGAACTTACATAGTGGATGAAGCCAGGCTAGTATCCTCAAAATCACATGAACTTACATAGTGGATGAAGCCAGGCTAGTATCCTCAAAATCACATGAACTTACATAGTGGATGAAGCCAGATTAGTGTCCTCGTGCTTGAGTTTGCCATCCAATGCCAGCCCCCGTTTGTCTCGGTTGTTGGCCAGCAGTGGTATCAGGTGGTAAACCTTGCAGAAACCAGTCTGACTGGGCTGAATTGGGAAACCCTCCCTGAAACAAAGAAGTGCCTCAAGATGATGATGATGACAGTGGTAATAATAATAATGGAATTAGTACTTCTTCTTCTTCATTCAATTTCATATCATCAGCCATCAAGATAAAGAGACAGGCTGGCTTTATGAATTCCATCAACAGCAGGAGGTCTTCAAGTTTATCCTAGTTTTCCATCTAAGCCCTTTACCTGCAGACTGGTTTGGGCTCTTAAATGATAAAACATAAAGGTAAAATTCCCATCTGCATGACACTAAGGCATATTGATGAGACAATGTTAGGCCCATATTTCCATGACCCTCTGCACATGAAAGTGTGATGTGGTCAGTATCACGCATGGCCGCATTTACCTTCCCAGATTTCTCTGGTATCCAGTTTAAGAGCCTAGGTGGACCCTGGGGTCTGTTTTGGTGTGTACCAGAAAAAAAATCCCACTGCTGGGACTTGAACCCAGTATCACTGGATTAGTAAACCAGCCTAACTACTCAGCCAACCAAGCCACTGCTCTTAAATGGAGCTAGTATAATTACTCAAATGATGACCAGACATGTGGCGGTAAATGGTACTAATGACAACAGACATAGCAGTAAATGGTACTATCATGTGCTGGTAACAACCATATACTGCTGCTGTGATGATGATAATGTAATTCTGGTTATTTTGATATTGCTGAAACTAGCAGTCTTAGTGACAGCCATGATAACATGATGTTAATCCCAAAATAATGATAAAGATCATGATCCTGAATGAAAGTTACATGACACTGATGACTGCAGTCAAATAACACACGACGATGATAACAACAAAAATGAGGACAACGCCACTGGGATGCCATAAAAAAAAATTACCCAGGAAAGTAACGAACTGGATCCCACAAATACATAGCTACATTATGTGCCACGCCAGACAGTATGGGTGAGCATGCTTCTGTCTTGTGTGATCTTTGCTGTTTCCACTCAATACAAACGCTTTTCTTTTTCCGTCCCAACTGGTCAGCCCAACTGAGATATTTTTCTCTTGTTCTTCCCACAAGCAGAGCAAAAAAAAAAAAAAAACCACTTTTCTGGCCATGAACCTTTTTTCTTTTCAGCCTAAGAACAGCTGTGGACCCCATTTCCAGCCTAAGAACAGCTGTGGACCCCATTTCCAGCCTAAGAACAGCTGTGGACCCCATTTCCAGCCTAAGAACAGCTGTGGACTCCACTTCCAGTCTAAGAACAGCTGTGGATCCCCTTTCTAGCCTGAGAACAGCTGTGTACCCTATTTCCAGCCTGAGAACAGCTGTGGATCCCCTTTCTAGCCTGAGAACAGCTGTGGATACCTCATTAAAAATAAAGTAATAAGTGTTGTACAAATTGAGACTTAGTTGGGGAGAAGCCACAAAAATCTTTCATCTTTGTCAGGTGAAGAGTCTCTGCCTGATGCTTTTCCTATGTGATGGGAGCTGAAATTTTATATATGAGACACTGAATCATGTATTCAATGAATGAGGTGTACAATCATGTACTCATAAAGACAGCTACATATGTCAGCAAAGGTACATAACACAGAATAAAAATAACTCGGGGCTTCTCAATTTTTATTTGCCCATGGCATCCCCTGGCCCAATCCCCACATCTTTAAGTTGTTGATCTCCAGAAATTCAGTACAGTATGGCATTCAGGACATTCAGGGGGTGGGAGGGGGGCAGTGTGAGCTCCCCACTGAAAGAACTAATGTGGTTTAAAGAAGAGAAGCAGCAGAACTTACTCGCTTTCCAGATCGGCCACTGTGCACTTGTATTGAGCAGTCGAGAACAAGCAAATATCAGCAAACTGTCGCACTAGGAACAGAGGAAGACGAAGAGAGAAAACAATACATTGCGTAATGCTGTATTTAAAAAAAAAAAAAGATTACAACAATTAAAAATCAATTAATAATGTTTGATTCTAGGCACAGAAAACTGTGAATGTAATAACAGCTGTGAAGTTTTATATGATCTCCATATAACAGTATAAAATGCAAATCCCTCCCGGCAATAATGTATAAAGATTTCGACAATTATAGCGGTGGTTCAACAGACTTCACAATCTCTCTCTTTCTCTCTCTCAGGCCAGCATCAATGGCCATATACAGAACCAACCCACATCTAAACTGCATCTAAGACTATCTAGCCTAGTTCCTAGTTCTATTTAGGACAAAAAAACAAAACACCTGAACAAAAGACACACACAAAAAAAAAAAAAGCTCATCAGAAATTACAAAAATTACAACAACAACAAAAAAAAACTGGGTGAACAAAAGATCTATGAAAATGATTAGCATAAATACAAGAAAAAGCAGGAACGCAGAAAACGTGAACATCAGTAGGCATGAAAAATGGAGATGAGACAAACTGAAGGATATCTCTGAAGAATGAGAACATCATGTACCTGAGATTTTTATCTTTTTCACGGTCTTGTTGGTGTTGTTGTCAACTAGTACATTTATTGCGATACTCTCTCCGTGATAGTATTTCTGCAGACATGGAGGAAAAATAATAGAGGAAACACTTGCAATAAATTCACACGTTTAAATAAAGTGCTGGACACATTGAAGAAACATGCCAGACTGCCCGTGTTACATGAAAGCTCTTCTCAAATAAAGACACTATGGAAATTTTGAAATAAAACATATCACTAACTAAAATCTATTTCCAGCTTGTGTACAGTAAAGATAAAAGGTAACCCTGTCATACCTTAGAGACACATAAAGATATGGTGTTAGTGCCCATATTTTCCTTGACATTTTGGCACACTATATGGTGATGTGATCACATCATGCCTGGCCACCTTTCCTTCCCCAATTCCAGAAGAAGTCAGGTACCCATTTCTACTGCTGGGCAACTGGAGTTCCTTCAGATGGATTCAAACCCCTCAACCTTCGCCATGAGACACCAGCACATTAGCCACTTTGCTACTCAGACGCTTGTGTGTAGAATATCTCCTTATATAGGTTGTGTGCAATAGGCTATGTGGTGAAACATGGGCTATTTGTGTTCAATTTATATGCTTACTGCAACATTCTCCACTTTCTTACACAGGCTAGTGAGTAGGTACAGAATGTCTTCTTATATAGGTTAATGTGCAGGTAGAAAAAAAGGTACAGAATATCTTCTTATATAGGTTAATGTGCAGGTAAAAAAAAAAAGATATAGAATATCTTCTTATATAAGTTAATGTGCAGGTAAAAAAAAAAAAGATACAGAATATCTTCTTATATAAGTTAATGTGCAGGTAGAAAAAAAGGTACAGAATATCTTCTTATATAAGTTAATGTGCAGGTAAAAAAAAAAAAGATACAGAATATCTTCTTATATAAGTTAATGTGCAGGTAAAAAAAAAAGATACAGAATATCTTCTTATATAGGTTAATGTGCAGGTAAAAAAAAAAAGATACAGAATATCTTCTTATATAGGTTAATGTGCAGGTAAAAAAAAAAAAGATACAGAATATCTTCTTATATAAGTTAATGTGCAGGTAAAAAAAAAAAAGATACAGAATATCTTCTTATATAGGTTAATGTGCAGGTAAAAAAAAAAGATACAGAATATCTTCTTATATAGGTTAATGTGCAGGTAAAAAAAAAAAAGATACAGAATATCTTCTTATATAAGTTAATGTGCAGGTAAAAAAAAAAAAGATACAGAATATCTTCTTATATAGGTTAATGTGCAGGTAAAAAAAAAAAGATACAGAATATCTTCTTATATAGGTTAATGTGCAGGTAAAAAAAAAAAAGATACAGAATATCTTCTTATATAAGTTAATGTGCAGGTAAAAAAAAAAAAGATACAGAATATCTTCTTATATAAGTTAATGTGCAGGTACTGAACAGGTTTAGAATATCTTTTTTATACAGGTTAATATGCAGGTATAGAATATTTTCTTACACAGGTTAATATGCAGGTACAGAATATTCTAACTGGCTATTTAGTCATATTTATGGAAGGCCGCAGTAGGTCATTCTACCAACTCACTTCCTTGTCCAGTGATGCCTCCAGTCTTATGCTTCCTGGACTCATGATAAAATCTTTGACGGCTTCTGCACTAGGCTGCGGTGCCGGCTCCTCTGGTGCATATGTCAGCTTACGAATGGCCAGACGCACAGAGTTTCTTTAAGTGAACAGTAATAGAAAAGAAAAATGAACAAAGTAGTGAACAAAACAATGTATTTTTAAAAAAAAAAAACATATCTATAAAAACATACTGCAGAAACTAAAAAACAATCTAGCAAAGAAAGGGCTGAATGAAGCCATAAAAATTACTTTAGCAAAATAAATTTTCATAAACAAAATAATGAATAAAGCAATGTGAAAAACGGCACAGAAAAATGAAAAAGACCAATAAAGATAACTGCTGATCTATAGGGCATCCAAGAAGTTTTCATCTATTTTTGGAAAACCACTACCACACCAATCCCCCTCCCACCCCCACTTGGCTTTGTAAAAACAAAGCAAAACAAAAAAAATAAAAATTACAAATGAAATAAATGCCTTCATATGGTTTTTATTCCTTGAAAAATGTAAGCTGACATGAAAGTTCTAAATAAATACTGTATCATTTTCCAGAAAAAAAAGAAAAAAAAAGTGATAATGTGGAAGCTTTTGTGTAGTTTATGAGATTAACTAAAATGATAAAACTATAACCCCTTTTTTTTTAAACATCTGAACTGTTTTTATAAGAATATAACAATGACAAAAACTTTAGAAAATCTGACTTTTGTGACTGGACGCCAATTTTTTTATCAAAATCAGACAAAGCTTTCTTAACTTTTACAACCTAAGGAATAGGCTATAAAAAAAACGTTAATGAAATGAAAACATCTGGAAACTGTCAGATTTTCTTAAGCAAAAAAGTGCGCATTATGAGTCAAAATAAACCTATTTATGAAGAGGAATAATGATTGATCTTTATCTTCTAGGATTCTGTGCTCTGTCATCTAGACAAGAAGACAGGGTGCCCTCATGAATTACATCATCAGCAGAAGTTTCTCATACATACTCCACAATTTTCTATCCATGCCCTTTTTTTTCCCTGAGGTCAGGTCTGGGCTCACTAGTCTCTGTAGAGAGTATGAGTCTATGTTTTTCTGGGAGTCTGGAGACCATTTTGTTGAACAGGTCTGGGCTCACTAGTCTCTGTAGAGAGTATGAGTCTATGTTTTTCTGGGAGTCTGGAGACCATTTTGTTGAACAGGTCTGGGCTCACTAGTCTCTGTAGAGAGTATGAGTCTATGTTTTTCTGGGAGTCTGGAGACCATTTTGTTGAACAGGTCTGGGCTCACTAGTCTCTGTAGAGAGTATGAGTCTATGTTTTTCTGGGAGTCTGGAGACCATTTTGTTGAACAGGTCTGGGCTCACTAGTCTCTGTAGAGAGTATGAGTCTATGTTTTTCTGGGAGTCTGGAGACCATTTTGTTGAACAGGTCTGGGCTCACTAGTCTCTGTAGAGAGTACGAGTCTATGTTTTTCTGGGAGTCTGGAGACCATTTTGTTGAACAGGTTTGGGCTCACTAGTCTCTGTAGAGAGTACGAGTCTATGTTTTTCTGGGAGTCTGGAGACCATTTTGTTGAACAGGTCTGGGCTCACTAGTCTCTGTAGAGAGTACGAGTCTATGTTTTTCTGGGAGTCTGGAGACCATTCTGTTGAACAGGTTTGGGCTCACTAGTCTCTGTAGAGAGTATGAGTCTATGTTTTTCTGGGAGTCTGGAGACCATTTTGTTGAACAGGTTTGGGCTCACTAGTCTCTGTAGAGAGTATGAGTCTATGTTTTTCTGGGAGTCTGGAGACCATTCTGTTGAACAGGTTTGGGCTCACTAGTCTCTGTAGAGAGTACGAGTCTATGTTTTTCTGGGAGTCTGGAGACCATTCTGTTGAACAGGTTTGGGCTCACTAGTCTCTGTAGAGAGTACGAGTCTATGTTTTTCTGGGAGTCTGGAGACCATTTTGTTGAACAGGTTTGGGCTCACTAGTCTCTGTAGAGAGTACGAGTCTATGTTTTTCTGGGAGTCTGGAGACCATTCTGTTGAACAGGTTTGGGCTCACTAGTCTCTGTAGAGAGTATGAATCTATGTTTTTCTGGGAGTCTGGAGACCATTCTGTTGAACAGGTTTGGGCTCACTAGTCTCTGTAGAGAGTATGAGTCTATGTTTTTCTGGGAGTCTGGAGACCATTCTGTTGAACAGGTTTGGGCTCACTAGTCTCTGTAGAGAGTATGAGTCTATGTTTTTCTGGGAGTCTGGAGACCATTTTGTTGAACAGGTTTGGGCTCACTAGTCTCTGTAGAGAGTATGAGTCTATGTTTTTCTGGGAGTCTGGAGACCATTTTGTTGAACAGGTTTGGGCTCACTAGTCTCTGTAGAGAGTATGAGTCTATGTTTTTCTGGAGTCTGGAGACCATTTTGTTGAACAGGTTTGGGCTCACTAGTCTCTGTAGAGAGTATGAGTCTATTTTTCTGGGAGTCTGGAGACCATTCTGTTGAACAGGTTTGGGCTCACTAGTCTCTGTAGAGAGTATGAGTCTATGTTTTTCTGGGAGTCTGGAGACCATTCTGTTGAACAGGTTTGGGCTCACTAGTCTCTGTAGAGAGTATGAGTCTATGTTTTTCTGGGAGTCTGGAGACCATTTTGTTGAACAGGTTTGGGCTCACTAGTCTCTGTAGAGAGTAGAGTCTATGTTTTTCTGGGAGTCTGGAGACCATTTTGTTGAACAGGTTTGGGCTCACTAGTCTCTGTAGAGAGTATGAGTCTATGTTTTTCTGGAGTCTGGAGACCATTTTGTTGAACAGGTTTGGGCTCACTAGTCTCTGTAGAGAGTATGAGTCTATTTTTCTGGGAGTCTGGAGACCATTCTGTTGAACAGGTTTGGGCTCACTAGTCTCTGTAGAGAGTATGAGTCTATGTTTTTCTGGGAGTCTGGAGACCATTTTGTTGAACAGGTTTGGGCTCACTAGTCTCTGTAGAGAGTATGAGTCTATGTTTTTCTGGGAGTCTGGAGACCATTTTGTGAACAGGTTTGGGCTCACTAGTCTCTGTAGAGAGTATGAGTCTATGTTTTTCTGGGAGTCTGGAGACCATTTTGTTGAACAGGTTTGGGCTCACTAGTCTCTGTAGAGAGTATGAGTCTATGTTTTTCTGGGAGTCTGGAGACCATTTTGTTGAACAGGTTTGGGCTCACTAGTCTCTGTAGAGAGTACGAGTCTATGTTTTTCTGGGAGTCTGGAGACCATTCTGTTGAACAGGTCTGGGCTCACTAGTCTCTGTAGAGAGTACGAGTCTATGTTTTTCTGGGAGTCTGGAGACCATTCTGTTGAACAGGTCTGGGCTCACTAGTCTCTGTAGAGAGTACGAGTCTATGTTTTTCTGGGAGTCTGGAGACCATTTTGTTGAACAGGTTGGGCTCACTAGTCTCTGTAGAGAGTACGAGTCTATGTTTTTCTGGAGTCTGGAGACCATTCTGTTGAACAGGTTGGGCTCACTAGTCTCTGTAGAGAGTAGGAGTCTATGTTTTTCTGGGAGTCTGGAGACCATTTTGTTGAACAGGTTTGGGCTCACTAGTCTCTGTAGAGAGTACGAGTCTATGTTTTTCTGGGAGTCTGGAGACCATTTTGTTGAACAGGTTTGGGCTCACTAGTCTCTGTAGAGAGTACGAGTCTATGTTTTTCTGGGAGTCTGGAGACCATTTTGTTGAACAGGTTTGGGCTCACTAGTCTCTGTAGAGAGTACGAGTCTATGTTTTTCTGGGAGTCTGGAGACCATTTTGTTGAACAGGTCTGGGCTCACTAGTCTCTGTAGAGAGTATAAGTCTATGTTTTTCTGGGAGTCTGGAGACCATTTTGTGAACAGGTCTGGGCTCACTAGTCTCTGTAGAGAGTACGAGTCTATGTTTTTCTGGGAGTCTGGAGACCATTTTGTGAACAGGTTTGGGCTCACTAGTCTGTAGAGAGTACGAGTCTATTTTTCTGGGAGTCTGGAGACCATTTTGTTGAACAGGTTTGGGCTCACTAGTCTCTGTAGAGAGTATGAGTCTATGTTTTTCTGGGAGTCTGGAGACCATTTTGTTGAACAGGTTTGGGCTCACTAGTCTCTGTAGAGAGTATGAGTCTATGTTTTTCTGGGAGTCTGGAGACCATTTTGTTGAACAGGTTTGGGCTCACTAGTCTCTGTAGAGAGTATGAGTCTATGTTTTTCTGGGAGTCTGGAGACCATTTTGTTGAACAGGTCTGGGCTCACTAGTCTCTGTAGAGAGTACGAGTCTATGTTTTTCTGGGAGTCTGGAGACCATTTTGTTCAACAGGTTTGGGCTCACTAGTCTCTGTAGAGAGTAGAGTCTATGTTTTTCTGGGAGTCTGGAGACCATTTTGTTGAACAGGTCTGGGCTCACTAGTCTCTGTAGAGAGTACGAGTCTATGTTTTTCTGGGAGTCTGGAGACCATTCTGTTGAACAGGTTTGGGCTCACTAGTCTCTGTAGAGAGTACGAGTCTATGTTTTTCTGGGAGTCTGGAGACCATTCTGTTGAACAGGTCTGGGCTCACTAGTCTCTGTAGAGAGTATGAGTCTATGTTTTTCTGGGAGTCTGGAGACCATTTTGTTGAACAGGTTTGGGCTCACTAGTCTCTGTAGAGAGTACGAGTCTATGTTTTTCTGGGAGTCTGGAGACCATTCTGTTGAACAGGTTTGGGCTCACTAGTCTCTGTAGAGAGTACGAGTCTATGTTTTTCTGGGAGTCTGGAGACCATTTTGTTGAACAGGTTTGGGCTCACTAGTCTCTGTAGAGAGTACGAGTCTATGTTTTTCTGGGAGTCTGGAGACCATTCTGTTGAACAGGTTTGGGCTCACTAGTCTCTGTAGAGAGTACGAGTCTATGTTTTTCTGGGAGTCTGGAGACCATTTTGTTGAACAGGTTTGGGCTCACTAGTCTCTGTAGAGAGTACGAGTCTATGTTTTTCTGGGAGTCTGGAGACCATTCTGTTGAACAGGTTTGGGCTCACTAGTCTCTGTTGAGAGTATAGTCTGCTTGTCTTCTGGAGTCTGGAGTCCATTTTGGTATGTACAGAATGGGGTCTGTAGTTGCAATGTAAGACTAATCAAGCATGAGGATAATTACATAAATGAGAACAAAACCTTACAGAAAGAAAAGAATTCATTTGGTAAAGTATACAACAATATATTTCAAATCACCATGCAGCCAGCTTGCGATACAGACAGAGAAAATAACAGGGGTTCTCACCTTTTGTGTGGCTTTTCATCAATGTTGTCTGCCACAAAAGTCTTGAGTTCATAATCAACACCACAGGGCTGAAATGAGACACAGACAGAACAGAGGCTTTTGGTGTGTTCTTCATGCAGTTTTGTGAGGGGGACAAGGAAAAAGATATAGAGGGAGACATCATTCACACATTAGGTGCCATGCTGATATGCTCTGGCGAACATGTTTCTCCATATTGGCTACCTGCACTCTGATATCTTGGGGGTGCAATAGTCAGCAACCCGCAGCCGACTGCTTGTATCAGGGTCGATGAACCATTATGCGATCAAGACCTCGCTCCACTTTGCTGTTGGCATCCCTAATAAGAGACTCAGTCTAGCTAACTGGGCAAGAATGGAGTGGAGTCCGCTAAAGAAGGGACCGCTTTTCAGCTCCATTCAGGGTCTGAAAAAAAAATAGCTACTGCAACCCTTCAACACGACGTGCAAGTCTCAACATCTTCACCGCATCAGCTGCAAAGAACATCCTTTTACAGTTCTTAGGAGACAGAACAACATCAGGTATCTCAACCCTGTTTTTTTTTCCCCCTCTCCAGAGAAAATTTACTGGTGAGTGCCAGCCAAGCTGGTGCTGGGCTATTATGTGCTCCAGGCAAGACTAACACGACTACTAATCTTAAGAAAACTGTGCACTTCAAAGGTCAGCATTGTGCCTCACTGAGGTCTGCACCCTAGCCAAATGCCAAGTGGACCTAATGGCATCAGTGGCCGTGGCTGTCAGATTCTCTAACTTCTCAAGGCATACCCCAGAGCTCTGTCTGTCTCTGTCATGGCTCTAATTAGTTGCTAACATTGTGTAACCCCTCCCCCATGCACTTTTTTCTTCTAGTTGACCTGGCTATGTCTCATCCTTCTCCAAAAACCATTTTCTACACAGCCAATTCAGTGCCATTCTTAACCTACTAATGAAAATAAACAACAACAATAAACTAAATAAAAGTTCCAACATTAAGAAATAAGTCTGTTTTTTTTTTTTTTTCCAACATCATAAAAAAAATTCTGGGTAAAAGAAGAAAACATTGCTAACTTGATAACCATCTGATTTCCTTAAATGAAACTGAAGTACCAACAAAAGACACTCCCATGTATCTAAAGTGTTGCACGCATCAAAGCCTGAAAACCTGGTAAATAGGAAGGAAGGATCATCATCCACGCACTCTGGACACATCCTTAGATCCTCTATCTCCTCTTCAATATCTATTTTAGCTGACCATCTGTCGTGAGCTCTTGATAAGTTGCTCTTTTTTTTTTTGGGCCATGCCAAATTTCACTCCCCGGCTTCTTCATTCTTGACTGTGACATCGATTCAGTTCTCAGCGAAAGCTTTTATTTAACCATCTTCTTTTAAACACTAATGACATGTTTTCAATCATCTACTTTCCCTTCCTCTATGACAGCCATCATAGTCATCAAACTCATCTTTTGTTTCATTTCCCATTTCACTGCCTGGTACAAAACAGCTCGATAATGCAGGTAGAAATTAAAAAACTGCATTTTAATTTCGGTATTTTTTTTTTTTCAACAGGGATAAGAATGTATCAATCCCTCATGAAAACAGTTTTGTACACCAGTGTTTCCCAATCTTTTGTTTGGATCATGCCCCCTGCCATGCAGCGTAATTGTCAACCAAGTTCTGAAAAAGTATAAAAAATGTATTCTAAATGTTATTCAAATTACCCTCCCCCCCCCTCTTCACCCTGTGGGGCATATCCTCATGCTGTCTGTCATAAATAATCACTGATTTATCATCAATAACCTTTCACAAGGTCAGCACTTTAAGAAAATGAGAGCACATGGATCATGCTCACGACACTTTCAACCACTAACACAAAATACCTTTCCAGTGTCTCCTGGCGCTGGCTGTAGCGTGACAGAAGCTGGAGAATTGGGGGGCAACTGGAGAAACATGAAGTAAATGGATGATTTTACTGATTTAACAAAATAAACAATTTCACCACTGTAAAGTAATAGACAAGGTTACCATTATAAAGTAATAGATAATGTCACAAGTAGTGAGTAGCAGACAAGATCACCACTAAAAATAACAGGCATCACCACTATAAAGTAACAGGCAGTCTTCAGCGTAAAGTAAAAGATAAGCTCATTAGCAAAAATTAACAGACAAGACCATCACTATAAAATAACAGACAAAACCATTAATATAAAGTAACAGGACTAGAAAATCATTATAATGTAACAGACTACACAATCAATATAACAGACTAGATAATCATGATAAAGCAACAGACTAGATGATCATGATAAAGTAACAGACTAGATAACCAATTTAAAGTAACAGACTAGATAACCAATTTAAAGTAACAGACTACACAATTAATATAAAGTAACAGACAATGTCATCATTATAAATTAGCAGACCAGACAACCACTATAACGCAACGGACTTGGCAATCACCACCAAATAACAGACAACGTCATCTCTATAAAGTGACATGCAAGATCACCACCAAAACACCACTCAAAATAAGAAAAAGTACATGAAATCACACACTGGCTACGAAGCACAGATCTAACCTCAAAGAAAAATGGATAAGCATTTGGTCCAAGTTTTTTGATTAACCTCTCCTGTAACCGAGTCAATGGCTTAGATTCTTTGCTGTCCTTCAATGGAGGGTATACCTGCAGCAAAAGATAATGTAATATAAAGGATGAACAAAGACTGCTTCAGCATGTCCAAACAATGGCTCTAGAACAAATCTGGGTGGGCTTTAAGAGGATCTATGAACTTCAGTTAGAACAAAAAAAATTATTTTTCACCAACTTCTGTTTGAAATATAGCTCTCAAGTTTAAAAAAATAGAAAGAAAGTGAAAGCAGATAACAAAGTAACGCTTTAACATGGAAACTCTATAATGTTTGCTAGCTTTAATAAATCTTAGTATCTTAACAATTAAACTAGAATTTAACTAAAATCACCCTGCTTAGACCAAAGAGTCACCCAGACTCTCAAATCTGTACAGTAGTTTGTTAGAGCCCAATGTGTATTATTAGACTTGAACAACTGCAGACAAAGCATATCTGGATGTGATAAAAAGAAAACTAATAAGAGAATCCCTTTAGAATGCAAGATAGCCCAGTAGTTAGTGTTCTCTCCTCTTGTTCAGCCTACAAGAGTCTGTAGTTTGGATTACAGTTATTCTCTCACTGTTTTTCTTTCTCATATCTAACAGACCATATCTACTACTTTTTTCCAAGGATAATCACAAGTACTGCCTCATGTACAAGCCTCCAAAATCAATATCCTCACATTTTATAAAAAGTCCACACATGCTCTAGTCTCCTCCTTAGTGTACAACAACTAACTGATGTATATCTCTTCTTATGCCTTTCACATGGCATATCACATTTTACTCCTAGCATTATTTTCTGTTAATCAATTTCAGGCAAAAAAAAAAATAATTCACACCTGCATAGAAGACAGGTACAGATCCTTCCTGAAAGTCAGGCCTAGGACATCAAGGTCTTCACGACCATAGCGGAAGGCAGCCAAAACGTGGGCAAAAACCTTCCTGTCTTTAAGATACTCAGGGTCAACCAGTATAACCCCATCTGAAATCAAGACACACAGAAAATGATGAGTATGCTAACAGATGACAAGCATGGAGATATAAAAAAAAAAAGTGAACAGAAAAGTGTACCGGTGGAAAAAGATGAAAGTGTACAAGATGAAGAGTGGATGGAAGTGTACAAGATGAAGAGTGGATGGAAGTGTACAAGATGAAGAGTGAATGGAAGTATACAAGATGAAGAGTGGATGGAAGTGTACAAGATGAAGAGTGGATGGAAGTGTACAAGATGAAGAGTGGATGGAAGTGTACAAGATGAAGAATGGATGGAAGTGTACAGGTGGAAGAGAGTGGATTGACATATAAACTCTGAAGAAAGTGGATGGAAATGTGCAGGTAGAAGAGAGTGGATGGAAGTGTACAGGTGGAAGAGAGTGGATGGACATATACACTCTGAGGAAAATGGACAGAAATGTACAGGTGGAAGAGAGTGGATTGACACATAAACTCTGAAGAAAGTGGATGGAAATGTACAGGTGGAAGAGAGTGGATGGAAATGTACAGGTGGAAGTGAGTGGATGGACACATACACTGAAGAAAATGGACGGAAATGTATCAGTAGAAAAGAATGGACGGAGATGTATAGTTGGCAGAGTGGATGGAAGTGTACAGGTTGGAAAGAGTAGATGGCATAGGTGGTAAAAAAAGTAGATGGAAGTGCACAATTGGAAAAAAGTAGATGGAAGTGCACAGGTGGAAAAAAAGTAGATGTAAGTGCACAGGTGGGAAAAAAAAATACACGGAAGTGCACAGGTGGAAGAGAGTGGATGGAAATGTACAAGTGGAAAAAAGTAGAAGAAAGTGTATATTTTGAAGAAAATGGCTGGAACAGTTGACATGAAAGAAGAAGCCGCTGAATGTATTATGCAAAATACTGAAAGAAAGAACAAGTGAAATGGACTGGCAAGTGCATAAACAAAGCGGTGAATGAGAAGACATAATATTACATGAAGGGTGAACAGGCAATTATATCTACTGTAGGAAATGTGCACAAATAACTAACCCACCCATTCGTTCACCCAGTAACATGCTCATTCATCTGGACCACCCCTGCTCCACACCCACACAAGTCAACAGAAGGATGACAGAAGGGGCTGACACAAGCAGGGTTCTATATCAAGGAGACCAAGGAGAAGCCCTGCTCCATCAGCCACATCACAAGGAGTACCACTGGAAAGCTGAGACAGGGTCTTGGCCAGATGTGCCTTAAGTCCAGCAATCTTTTGGCTGGATCTTTGCTCCAACATTAAATTAATAAAAGAAAGGACACCAAATTAACAACAGAAAGAACATCAGACTAATAAGAGAAAGAACATCAGACTAATAAGAGAAAGAACATCAAATTAATAAGAGAAATAACATCAAATCTATAACAGAATTACTATCAGATTAATAAGAGTATTTTTAAAAATCACACCAAAATAATAACAGAAAGAATATCAAATTAATAGCAGAAATAACACCAAATTAATAATTGACAAGAGAATCAAATAAATAACAGAAATAATATCAAATTAAAAGCAGAAAGAACGTCAAATTAATAAGAGACAATCATATTAATAACAGAAAGGACATTTTATTTATAAGAGAGAGAACATTAAATTAATAGAAGAAAGAACACCAAGTTAGTAAAAGACAGAACATTAAATTTAATAAGATAAATAACATCAAGTATGACTGAGCATAGGGAGAGAGACATGGAGGGGCAGACCATTGGGGTCATGCAGACACACAATACAGGAAGAACTAAAGATAGCAGGAAAGACATGGTCTGGGGTATCCTGACTTGCTCAGGGCAGGACTGTCTGGGGAACCTTTGCTGATGCCTTCTTATGCCCCATTAGGAGTACAGAGAACTGATGCTTATGATGATGATGATGAAGAATGAGCATTAGAAACTGGAACATCTTCAGATATTAACAGAATAACAACATTAATTCACACACAGAAGCAATTATAACGTAACAATGAAACACATAAAGCATTAGAAACAATACAAAGAGTTTAAGGAACGCATGTTTAAAAAAAAAAAAAGGAGTTCTCTTGGCATGGTTCCCTGCAGACAACTTCCTGGAATAAAGAACACACAAAACACACTCAAGAATCCTTTGACTGTCATTACATCACTCCGTCCTGTGGGGAACGATGTGCTGACTGTCATTACATCACTCCGTCCTGTGGGGAACGATGTGCTGACTGCCATTACATCACCCCGTCCTGTGGGGAACGATGTGCTGACTGCCATTACATCACCCCGTCCTGTGGGGAATGATGTGCTGACTGTCATTACATCACTCCGTCCTGTGGGGAATGATGTACTGACTGCCATTACATCACTCCGTCTTGTGGGGAACGATGTCCTGACTGTCATTACATCACTCCGTCCTGTGGGGAACGATGTGCTGACTGTCATTACATCACTCCATCCTGTGGGGAACGATGTGCTGACTGTCATCAATCTCGACCGGGTCTGACTTGACTTACCTATTGGGTCTATGTGAGATAGGTGATCAATGAAATCTCGCTTGCCCAGGTACGTTGTTATCTGAAAATATCAGTATAAAAACCATATATTAAACACCTATACCCACACAAACACATACAATTTGTCCACCAACTGGTGGTCCACCTCTTTTCCTTCCAACCATCCATGAACTTGATCTGCGATAAGCTAAGCCAGTCACCACCAAGCACACCCTGTGGCATTTTGTAAGGCACTAACAAATTCTCCTCACATCTCATGGTCTGCAGCCAGTCTTTATATTATCCCCAGATGGGCTACATGCTGCTCATTCCTGCATCTACAGCTCTCCGCCAGGCAGGCCCTTGGTCAACCTCTCTCCCCCCCCCCCCTCAGACGTCCATTGTATGGCTGTTCTAGCAAATGTTGCTGGAGTCCCTTCAGAGCACATGACAGATCTAGTTCCAGCATTTTTTTTTTGTTGGTGCTATTATGACATGCATATCTCCTTGTTCACACTGAGAAAGTAGGTTTCTATTACTTATGTGGCCAGTAAATATACAAAATCTCTCTGAGGCAGGCTGTGTGGAATAAGAATAATTTGTCCATTTTTTCACTTGTTCTCCAGCATCCTGCTCCATAAAGATTCTCTTTTACTCCATACCAAAATCTGACGCGGAGTTTACTGAGCGACTACAAGAGATTACTCTGTGCGGCACTATCTGTGACAAGATTAGCTGTGACAACAGCATGCCATTTTTCCTTAATTACACTGCAATTAATGAACACTCCCTGTTTTCTCTTGCAACGCTAATGAGGCCAGTCTGCAATGTTTTAAATCTTTTATCAAACACTCCCAGCATTGAACTGTAGCCTTAATACAAACTCTGTGCACTGCTTTAGAATCTTACTACATATTCTATGAAATACCTTAAAAACAAAAGCAGCTTAAGAAAAGTTTAACAAAGAAAAATTTAAAAACAAAAAAAAAGCAAATTAACATCCACATTACAAATTATCAGTCCATCCATATATTTAGAAATGATACTATCAGGACAAGGTTTGGAATAACAACAGCTTTAAACTACATTCAAGAAACATCAAGTCAAGTGCTCTCTAGACACATTACACAACTGTCCCCAGAATTCCTACCACAGAGAACACTCATAACTAAAACTGAAAGAAACAGAAGGAAAGCCCCCCGCCCATGAGATGGATGGGAGGAATAAATGAAACCTTTAACATCCTGTTATATGAAGCAAACACTGAGCCCTCTTAAGACATCCATCTGCCCCTTCCATACTTCAAGGTAAATGAGGAAGGAGACAGGACAAAACATGGTACAAATTCCCACAGGAAACACTCACAGAGAAGAAGCAGGGCAGCAATAGTCACATTTAACAAGGTGTGAAATAACATGGCAGGAAATCTGGCTGGTGATATCATGGCTGTCTAGTCCAAAAGAATTTGGGGGGGGGGGGGTGTAATGTCTTATTTGGAAAGGCACACAACAAACACCTCACTAAATGTAAACAGGAAATGAACAGAAAGGGAAGTGTTATACATCACAAAAAGCTCGTAAGTAGTATTTACAAATCCTGCCATACAAACTATACAGCTGAATAACCTATACAGTTCACAAATCACATTACAGGACCTATACCATTCCCTTTGTCAAAAATTATGGCCTACACAGTCAATCAATAAAACCACATGACCTACAACATCCCCTCTGTAAAGTCCACTAATCAAATCATATGACCTATATCATTTCTCCTATATAACTTTATGCCATGTGCAGTCTATTAAATCATATGATCTACATCATTTCCCCAGTCAACTTTATTGTCTATAAAGCCAATCAATCAAATCATATGACCTACTTCAGTGATTCCCAATTAACATACATCTGCAGACACCCTGCTGTTTCAAAGTCCAAACTACAGACCCCCATACTTTAGAAACTTCATAACTGTATGGTAGTTATATGCTTTAAGTGTAAAAGAATTTTTTTTCAGAAAATGTAAGTAACCTTTAATGAGGAAATGCTACACCACACTAAAAAAACAGTACAAACTTGGTGAATTTTCAAAATGATAATAATGTAGTTAAATAAAAAGAGACAGCAATTAACATTCCTACTTGTGACAAATGAACAGAATATGAAATGTTATAGTAGTCTGTCACCAAGCTGAAGAACCGAGTGCATCAGAAAAAAACGTGAAGAAAAAAGTTTCTTCTTTCACACAGGATCTGCCCAAGCATCGGTTGTTAAATATTTCACAGCGAAAATAGAAAAGGGCCTTGAGTTTTCATCACAGACCCCACAGCAGGTTCGGTGGACCCCCATTTATCTTTCCTGTTGCTATGGTGTTTTTAGGTTCTCCCATTCTCATTACTGTCCAATGAATAATGACCGTTGTTTTCTTACAAATTTAATTAGATTCCTTTCTACGCCTGCTTTTCTTAGACATTCCCTGTTTGCCATCTTAGTTGCTTATGGTATTATTAACATTCTTCTAAGAAACTGCATCGCTGTTGCCTCTAGTGACCTTTGCATTGATCTGTTCACTGTCCACAACTCACTTTAACAAAGCAGGATAGACTCAATGATAGCATTTTAGAACTCTCTGATGTTCAGACAAAAATTCTGAAAGGAAAATACATGTACATGCACCATATGTAAATAAAACAATAAGACATGGACAACATAACTAAGATAATGAAGGGGAAAAAACAATGAGACAAACAACTAAATACAACAAGAAAATTAGAAAACTATTAAGAATGACTCTGAGATTTTAAGAAAAAAAAAACAAATTCCCTAAGAGAAATACGCTAACAAATGACTAAGATGGAGTCAGTTACAAATGGAGACCGTAAACAGATGACAACAGTCCATTTCTGAACATAATTTAAAGAAGCCAATCACGAGGCTCGAATGTGGCAGAGAACATTTTTCATCTATTCCATCACGGCCAATCAATACCTCCGCTTTTTTTTTTCTTACAGGCAAACAGAAAGATGTTGAGATTTTTTTTTGGAAGGGGGAAGGTGTTGAGGGAGAAGATGAGATTTTGACAGATAATGGAAAAGATGATGAAAGGCAAAAAAAAAAAAAAAATTGTGAAATGCAGGAAGAACATCAGAGGGGAAAAACATGAAATAGTTTGCCTTTTTAACAAGAAACACTGGGTATATATGGGTGGTGAACTGAATCCCGCATAAGATGGGCAATAACAGAAAAAAATAAGAATACAGTGCAATGAAAGTCTGAAAAATTGGTGAACTACTTTGCGAGCCCTATGTGATGTTTAACGGCACAGGAAGGATATAAGATATAAGATGAAAGACTGAAAACTAGATGGATAAGAACACAGCACTAAGAACAGATACAGTGCTTTGAATATAGGAAAACTTGGATATTAATACATTCACAAAAACCATACATCTTGTTATATAGTAGGAGTTCATTCTTATGCAACTCTTGTGTGCCAGAACTACCCAAAACCAGCCAAAACCATATCACATCACTGGCACTTTGTGTGCTCCTTGAAAACATGCTGAAACTGAGTAACATTAGCCTAATAAACAAAGTAAAGATCAAACTGATCCCAGCCTTGGTGGAGCTGGCACTGCAGCTCACCTGGAAAGTATACCATCTTCACGGGTATGCCACTGGAAATGAAGCAAGCCACAACAGTCTGCTATTTTCATCGCCATCATGATTATTTATCATCAAGAACAATATCAGAACATCACCACTGGTCAAATAGTTAACAAAAAACAAGTAGAAAACAAGGAATCAAGACAAAATAAAACCTTAAAAAATGTCATATCTCCTATGTAAAGAAACAAACCCTGAAGGTTTCATATCTCCTATGTAAAGAAACAAACCCTGTAGGTTTCATATCTTCTATGTAAAGAAACAAACCCTGAAGGTTTCATATCTCCTACATACATGGACATAGAAAAAAAAAATTGATTGGAACAACAAAGCACACTGGAAAGGTACCAGATAATACACAAGCAAACCTTACACATGAGAACAACTAGTAAACAGAATGTGTATTTGTCCACAAGAACGTGTGCTTCTACTCATACATTGATAACCCTCTGTAGCTCTATTCATTAAATAGGATAATGGTTTAGTTATTTTTAAAATTCAAAATAATCATCTGAAGACTCTGGACAAAATGTTCATGACAGAGGACACTTGAGTAGTGAAGTGCCTAATGCACTTGTCTCTCATGTCAATGGTTGATGGCAGAGGCACCTTAGTTAACCTAGATGTAAAAAATGGGTATCTCAGCTTCCCCCTGGAGTTTAGGGGAATGAAATACATGACAATAGCCCCATAACTCTCAAAGTGAGCCACATAATGGACTCTTACAACACATCCCCTACATGTGTAAGTGATACACAACCTGCCTCAGTGATATACAACCTGACCCAGTGATAGCGAACAGGGTTCCCTTATTATACAACTTGCCAATTTTCTGATGGATACATTTTTTTCCCTCTCTCAGAAGAATACACGACAAACTGATTCTTTTCATTTCTTCAATCAAGGTGGCCTCCTAATCAGAATACTCACCTCCACGAAGAAAGGATCCACATTCATCAAGCACGTCCACTTAGGAGGCCGGCTTGATTACATTGTGAATGTGAATCACAAACAACAAAGTTATAAACAGATAAAGTGAAACAGCTTATGTTCTGTGACTTGTTTTAGAAAAAGTGGGTTTCATCTCACACACAAGAATCCCTCACTTTATTCTTTACTGTTATGCAAGAAGATGAACCCAGGGAGTTTATACAATCAGTGATAGAGACAAGTAACATATATGAGATGAATTACAGGGACAGACATTACATACACAGAATGATTTACAGGACAGACATTACATACACAGAATGATTTACAGGACAGACATTACACACACAGAATGATTTACAGGACAGACATTACATACACAAAAGAATTACAGGCATGGTCACTACACTACAGAACTAGTGAAATGCCTGGATTAAATATTAATGGAAAAGCAATAAGTAACCTAAGATAAGCAGATGACACCGTGCTGATGGAAGAGAACCAAAAAGACCTGCAGAATCTAGTGCTGCGAATAAATGATGAAAGTCAAAAGTGCGGACTGGAAATAAATATCAGAAAGACAAATGTCATGGTAATCAGCAGAGAAGAAAGAAACCAGCACCAAAAATAAAAAAAATAAAAAATAAATAAATAAAGGGAGAGTTACCTGAACAGGTGAAAAAGCTTCAGGTATTTGGGACATATGATAACAGAGAATGGAAAAATGTGAAATGGAAATTAACAAAAGAATAGGAATAGCAAAATGAGGAAGATCCTTACATCAAAATAAATATCACAGCAACTGAGATGACATATCTTTAAATCCTACAATATATACAGCATTCCTTTATAGTGTAGAAGCCTGGACCTTGAGAAAGACAACAGAAAAGAAAACTGAGACCCCTGAAATGTGGATATACAGAATAATAGGGAATATCCCGCAGGCAGAAAAGAAAACTGAGAAGTGCTAAACCAACTAGAAGTGAAAAGAAGAAATACTGAAAATTATAAAAACAAGACAGCTAAGATACTTTGGGCATTAACATGAGGCACAATACTATACTGAAGATCCTTCTTGTGGGCAAGATTGAAAGGGAAAAGAACAAGAGGATGAAGTGAAAGAGATGGGGACAACATCAAGAGACAGACAGGGACAAGCTTGGCCGAGTGTTCTAAGAAGACAAGAAACAGAGCAGAGTGGATAAGATTCATTGCAGCCAAGCTTCTGTTTTTTTATTCTCTACATCAGAACTATCTGCACATTTTGTTCAACTTATAAAAATCATATAATTTTGTATCATGTAACACTTTCTTCAACAATGAATCAAGATTTACAGCTGCTATTTATATTGAGAAAGACAGAGTCAATCAGTTATAAAGTATTTATAATTTGTAGGGTTCAGTCTATTTCTCTTTCTTTTCTTGTTTTTTTTTTCTAATCCAGAAAGTAAAAAGTTACGCCGCTGTCAAATCTAGCAGCAGTGACCTAAAGCAGGCAAAGCAAAGACACTGTCCTATCTCTCTGTTAATACCTCCAGTAACAAACCCAACCTTGCTAATAGATTGCTAATAGTCCCTATGATGGTGGAATCTGCTACAGAAGTACTGCATGATCCCTCATTTTTCTGGTCCACTCAATGACCCGCTCTTAATTCAAAAAGACGCTGTGCTCCAACAACTTCAGCGCAGCACCGGCTGGAAGCGCCAGCTGGCGGTTCCTATGAGAATGAAGAAGAAAAAGACCACACTGATTGCTCCTTTCTTTTTCTCTCCGACATTCAGTTTCCTCAAAACACATGTACTGCCTCACCACTAGCTAGAAATGATTAGAAAACTCTCTGACCTGCAGACAAGTTGCATAGACGGAGCAATATTTTACAAGCTGAAGACGGAATACATTCCCAGAGATAATCAGAGGCAATTAACGTCACAAACTAATGCAGCCAGCGCGTCTGGTAAAAAATGGTTCTCTAGAGCACCATACAACTGACAAAGAAAGAAGTGCACACCCTTCAGAATACAGAAAACAGACATACTAAACTTGCTCAATAACATCAATTTAAAAAAAAAAAACGGAGTGAATGAAAACTACAGAACCCAAGTTAACGAACAAAGGTGGTAATCTCAGGACAGGACAAATAAATATGAGAAACAAAGTAATTTCCCTGCATGGGATTTGTGTAGTTCTTTGTGTGCCAGAAAGGAATAAAGACTTTGAAGAAGATAAGAGCATCTGTAATACATCCACGTGTCAAGGACTGGCAGGAACTGGCAAAAAAAGGACCTGTTACCACTTAGCAAGGGACTTCTTTGTTGGTCAGCTGCAACAACTGAGGAGGAAACGAGGACCAAAACTGAAGACAGGAAACACAAGGGCAATATGACTAGACTTTGTGTCACAAGCATGGTATGTTCTGACAGTGGCATACTGCGCCACCAAAATCTGTGGCAGAAGCTACCTGGCAAAATGATACCTGGGAACTTCCACAAACCTGCTTCGTAACTTTCACACGCTTCAATACCGGAAAGACTGAGATGAGTTAGCGAAAAACCACGTCGCGTTGAGAATGAATCCGTGTCAGGGGGAAACGTTATATGAGGATGAAATATATATTTTATGTGTGTGTGTGTGTGTGCGCGCGCGCACACACACACACACAGAGAGAGAGAGAGAGAGAGCGTCTGGCATAAAGCATAGTTCGATTTTTAGAATGGAAAATAAATTAAGTGGCATACATGTTTTTGGTTTAAAAAACAAAAGTAACATGAAACTCAGAAAAGTGGGTAATTTTATTATTACTGACAATCATATTTAGGTTTTGAAAATTACCCCGGTGAGATTCCCTCCATTGCATTTGATACATTCAGCCAGACGTCTGGAAAAATCCTGCACAACACCATTTAACATGTTTAAAGGGATATTTTGAATGCAGTGTCAGATTCCATCCTTTAGGTCTGCAACTGAATGTGGTCGACTAGCATACACCGTGTTCTTGAGGTACCCCCACAAAAGGAAGTCGGCGGCCGATAAATCCGGTGACCTTGCCGGCCAACGAATATCCGCAAATCTGGAAATAAGACGACTGGGAAATGCTTGTGTGGGCAGTTGCTCCATCTTGCTGAAACCATATTAGTCTCTTACTGCTATCGATCAACTCTGGAATGAAGTACTCAGTTAGCATCTACACATAGTGATCACTATTAACAGTAAGAAGATGCCCGTCTGGGTTTTCAAAAAAATATGGGCCAATGACGCCGATGATGCAACACCACACCACACTGTTACTCGTTCACTATGGAGCGATTTCTCATATAGTAATTGTGGATTTTCAGCTGACCAATATCTTAAATTCTGCTTGTTCATTCTTCCTGACAACTCAAAATGTGTTTCATCAGACATTATGAGGTTATTGAGCAAATTCGGACTTTCTTCAATGCGTGATAGAAAATCGGTAGCAAAGTCAGCCTGTTAGATTTATCCAAATCATTCAGTTGCTGCACAACTTGCAACTTGTAAGGGCGGAAATGCAGATGATTATGAATGATGCGACGTAGCGAGCGATCCGACATACCAAGTGCCAACGCGTTCCTAACAGCTGATAGCCGAGGGCTACGAAGCAATGCGTTGCGGACTTCCTGAATTCGTTCAGGTGTTTGTTGAGTTCTTGGACGACCAGTAGACTTGTTATTAAGACAATCAGCGGTTTCCTCAAATTTTTTGACCCACCTCAAAACTGTTCTCCGATCGGGAACATTATCACGGGGATGCAACTCAAAATGGCGACGAAACTTTCGTTGTACAGTAATATACGATTCTCCAGTTTTAAAATAAGTTTCAACGGTGAAGGTGTGATGTTGTGTTTGCCAAGAAGCCATTGTTAAAAGTTACCGTTTGTTTGCTTCATCTCTGACGTCATTGTTTTTTTCCACACCTATTCAGTTTCTGCGGACTACGTCAGTTGAATCCAGCTATGCTTTATGCCGGACCCTGTTGAGAGTGAGTCAAAAAAGTAACCCAAGTCTTTTTTTTTAAAATCTGAATACATTGTACAAATATGACTCTCCTAGTCACTTTTCAACACAGCCACACCACGTTTAATACAGGCCCGCCACCACTTCGCTAATGCCTGGATTCCTCTAGAGGGGGAAAAAAAACATCTTCCGACTGACCCTGCAGCCAGCTACCCACGGTCTTTTTAGTCTCTTCGTCCTACTGAACTTATTTCCATCTTGCGCCTCATTAAGGGGTCCACACATATGATAACCATGTAGTGCGAGATCGGGTGAATTCGCTCACGTGGAAGATACTTCGGACGCAAATTGTATTTTCCCGAGCTGTTGCACGAAGTGTGCTAAGCCGAGCATTATTATGCTCTAGCAACACATCAGAAGTGAGCAGACTGCGTGACGTTTTGAAGTGACTGCAGGTTTCAAGTGGTTCTCATGCAGACCACAGTATGTTTTGCTCCTTGTAGTGATTCCTCTGGACATAAGCGTTCCAGGACTGAGCACGCACAGTCCCAGAAGAGCGTGAGCATCAATGTTCCGGTCGACGAGTTGTACGGAACTTCTTTGGTTTCGGCGAGGAGGAATGTCACCACTCCCTGCTGGCTCGCCTTGTCTCTGGCTGGAAATAATGTACCCTTCAATCGTCTCCAATGACTATACATCATAGAAAGACATCTTCATCTTCAGAACGCCATTCACCCAAGAAACAAACAGCTGCGCGCTACCCTTCTCTTGTGCATGCTTCCATTGCAGCAGCCATCTTTGATCTGGCTTGCTGACATCTTATTTTCAAAATGGCCGACGTGCTTCCGCATGTAAACTTCCAGGGAGTGATGGCATAATATATCTATACTACAACTGTCTACACAGACACAGAGTGAAGCGTGTCGCAGCCACCATCAACCTCATCAATCGCTCTCATAAACTCAAAAACTACAACTCCCTGTCAACTCTCTCAAGCCATCACTAACACTATCCTGAGATAATATGATTAAAACGCCCAGCCGCTCAGACTAATATTATTGACGTCCTTCTTCACATTCGATCGCTGGCCCTCTAGAGAATTTCCATTTCCCCAACACTGAAAAACACTACAAGCACTGACTTCATTAACTTAGAGAGAAAGAAAGAAGGAAGGAAAGAAAGAAAGAAAGAGTTGCTAAGTAATCAGAAAAAATGGATGTTATCTTTTCGTCTCCGGCGCGTCGTTCGATGACCGTCTTCTCTACAAGAACTAAGGAGGGCTACTTGTCCGGCGAAGGTGCCTGGTGACTTCCCCTGAACAGAACTAACGACCCAACAAGAGTGACTTCCCCTGGACAGAACTAACACCCCCCCCCCCCCCTCCTTGTAAACTGGACGAAGAAAAAAACTGCTAGATTTACCCCTCCTGGGGAAGACAATCGGGGCAGAACATTTCACTTCTTCCAGTACCAAATACACAGCCAAGAGCGTCTGGTGCTCCTAATAGTGTAAACAAAACTAAGGAAGGAAATCAATATGAACATCTTCCGCTCTGTGCACGCCGAGTCTTCGGGCTTATTTGTTGCAAATAATAAGTTTTATGTTCCACAATTCCCTCACGGCTTCCCCCCTTGATGTTTCAATTCCGAGTTCTCTTTTCACATTAATTCTCAAATTTAGCATCCTCTTTCCGCGCCCTCAAAACCATTACCACCCGGCCCGGGAAAGGCTGGGTGCAACAGGTCCCCCGACCGATCCTCTTCCCAAGTGAAGTCTGCTTTCAGCGGTTCTCCAGACTACTCCTGCCGAGCTTTGTTCCTACATCTCTACGGAGTTCTCGTTTTTTAATCCAGCCAGGTCTGGCTACAGCACGTCAATATAAGTGCTCATCTCAACTGCTCTCTGTATTTCTCTTCTCAGAATCCTGCTTACGACAGGTTACCAGACTGCTCATTTCCTCATCCAAGTCTGCTTATCATAACTCTTCATAGCTTCCATCTAAATCCGCCCGTCAGACTGGACATAAGACGCAGGGAGCGAAAGATTCCTCCTCTCTGAATGACAACAGATCAACAAAGATACTTTCCTGGGGCGAAACGTTCATAGCCATGGCTTTGATCCGGCCATGCTGGTTCAAGCCGGGGAAGTTAACAAGTGTTTAGCTAGAAAATCTATCTTGGCCAAATCATCAGAATATTGTCACTGCTTATTTTCCAGCTTGTGTGTTGAGTTGTGATTTCAGTGCAAGAACGCCAAAAGCTTAACATTTTACCTGGGATTCTGAATGATATCATCGGGCGCCAGATATGATCGATTTTGAGAGGGGGGGGGGGGGGGGAGGGGGAGATTCTGAAGTCATCGTGAAAATCTTACTACTTTTTATTGCTAACACGGAGTGTCTGGAAAAAGTGCTGAAGTGACGTGAACTAGAGTTCCACTTCGAAAATGTCATTCCGATATGAAGGCTTAAACAGTTGAACTATGGAAAATTATTTTATAACTTTTCTATAGAAAGTTTTACATTCTCAACAAAATTTAGTTCCCATAACTTCAAATTGTGTAACTCCCCAAAGAAGTTTGGTTACCATAACTACAGATTGCTTAAATCCCCAGCGACGTCTGGTTACCATAACTTCAGACTGCTTAACTCCCCAGCGAGGTCTGGTTGCCTCAACTCCTGACTACTTAACTCCCCATGAAAGTCTGGTTACCATAACCTCAGACTGCTTAACTCCCCATCGAAGTCTGGTTACCATAACTCCAGACTGCTTAACTCCCCAGCGAGGTCTGGTTACCATAACTCCAGACTGCTTACCCCCCCCCCCCCAGCGATGTCTGGATACCATAACTTCAGACCGCTTAACCCCCCAGCAAAGTCTGGTTACCATAACTTTAGACTACTTAAATCCCCAGCAAGGTCTGGTTACCATAACTTCACACTGCTTAACCCCCTAGCAAGGTCTGGTTACCATAACTTCACACTGCTTAACTCCCTAGCAAGGTCTGGTTACCATAACTTCACACTGCTTAACCCCCCAGCAAAGTCTGGTTACCATAACTTTAGACTGCTTAACTCCCCAGCAAGGTCTGGTTACCATAACTTCACACTGCTTAACTCCCTAGCAAGGTCTGGTTACCATAACTTCACACTTGCTTAACTCCCCAGTAAGGTCTGGTTACCATAACTCCAGACTGCTTAACTCCCCAGCAAGGTCTGGTTACCATAACTTCACACTGCTTAACTCCCCAGCAAGGTCTGGTTACCATAACTTCACATTGCTTAACTCCCCAGCAAGGTCTGGTTACCATAACTTCACACTGCTTAACTCCCCAGCAAGGTCTGGTTACCATAACTTCACACTGCTTAACTCCCCAGCAAGGTCTGGTTACCATAACTTCACACTGCTTAACTCCCCAGCAAGGTCTGGTTACCATAACTTCACATTGCTTAACTCCCCAGCAAGGTCTGGTTACCATAACTTCACACTGCTTAACTCCCCAGCAAGAGTTTCAAGGGGTCTCCGAACTGTTCTGTTCTCTGTCTCCAGCTCTCACGGTGCACTCCGCCACGCTACCACTCTGCTCATCTCTTCTCCGTGCATCTCTACATCAGGGGATGTCAAGCCGCGGCCTGCGACTGGATTTATTTCGGCCCGCGACTCCTCTTTGAAAAACAGTATATACAGTATATAATTTGGACTAATTTTGCATTTCGTTATTTGCTCTGTTGTTTGGTCAGATATCCTTTCGATTCTTCCGCTTAGCAGTGGCAACGTATGTAGTCAAGGTGCGGTCTGTAAGAGAGGTACATCTATTCTGAGTCTGACACCCCTGGATCTACAATTTCGCTATTGTCCAGACACCGGTCATAAACTTACGCAAGATTTTCTGTCTCTTGTCTCGGTCATCTCTGTTCCATTCGTTCAGTGTATCCCGAACGCCATTAATAAAACGTCGCTGTAACAACTACGCTCACACGTCGTGTGTACGTGCGCGTCCAGCCGGTGCACTGCTCCGTAGCCGTCGCTTTAAGGGTTGTGGCCCTGAGTAGATGAAAAGAAGCTAAACTGGGCGCTGGAGATGGGAGTCCAGGCTTTATGAGAGGGGAGCCCAGCCGGTGCACTGCTCCGTAGCCGTCGCTTTAAGGCTGTGGCCCTGAGTAGATGAAAAGAAGCTAAATGGGGCGTTGGAGATGGGAGTCCAGGCTTTATGAGAAGGGAGCCCAGTCGGTGCACTGCTCCGAACCCCGGCTGGCTTTCCTTGTTTTAAGGGTTGGCCCTGAGTGGATGCATACAGCTAAGTAGGCTGAGGGGAACGGGAATCCGGCCAGGGCGTTGTTTCTTTGTGTTAGGGGTAGGGCCAGAGTGAAAGAAAAAAAAAAGAAAAACAGAGAGAGAGAGAGAATGAGACAGTTTTTATTACTCAAATTCCCAAAGAAAGAAAGAAAGAAAGAGCACATTTTTGTACAGGTTATGGTGTTTTGGTGTTGGTCCAGCGAATAACATCAATACTGTGTGAGTGATTAACTCCAACTTTTAGAGTGAGCAGATTTTTAAAAAAAACCCTAGTCTAGATTTATATCTTCCACAGATTACTCCCGACAATTCCATTTATTATCCGTCGCCGTTTTTACCGGACCGCATTTTATTATATTTGTTTACCTGTGTGCTCTATGGAAATGATTTATTTGCTGTTTATCATCCTAACCGACTTTCCCTTTAAACCGATAAACATAATTCGTGTGATATATTTCCCCTGAGCGTGTACTACAGGATAAATATTGTCACTGTAGTGACAAGCACATAAAATACAAACGTGCCCGTGGGTATTCGTTATCTGGGACAGATAAGTCTGTTCTTCCTCGCCAGTTCTTTCAGTCTCCCTAGAACTGCGAGCGATGCTGTGAAGAGGCCCAACAAAACAGAGGGAGTGCAATACTTCATTAGTATATTTCACCACGACGGGGATGTAACAGAATATGGGCTTGACAAGGGGGACAATCCTACCTTAGTTTTTTTTTGTAAGTTAAAGCCACTGCACTGTTGTGTTCGTCAACTGGGTTTTCATTACATTCTCCTTTCAGATATTATGCTCTGTGCATTAGGTGTTATATGTAGAACTGGTGAATTCTGAGTGAGAAATCTTGGCTTGCTAGACGGTCAGAGTTGGAAGTCTGTGTCGTGCGGCAGCTGTTATCGTTGTCAGTTAAGATGTAGTTTTTGTTCTTGTGCTTGCCTAGTTTAGAAATTAGGTGTGTGATAGATACTGATGCTTCTCATGGCGGTGTATGTAACATTATGTTCCAGGGCCGCTTGGAACTGTGTTCTATATGTTAATGTGATTAGTTTGAACGGTTACACGGCGTATTTTGATAATCCCCCTACTTCATCATTACCTAGATGCGTGTAATAAACATTTGTGTTTTGAAGGCCTGCATTGATTACTTGAAGATAGTCGTTCGTCTGTCGATGTCTGACGGTCCTGAGTTGAGTGTTTATCATGCCAGTACGTTGTGTCGCAGTTTAGCACGGGGATCTGCCTCATCGGCGCAGCAGCAACTTGTATACTGCTACAGCGCATACCGCTGTACTTGGTACAGAACACTACTACATGATGCTGATAGCGCTTCAGGGTCTACGGCGATCCCTGTTCGTTAACCAGTCTAGGTCCGCTACTGGGGGTACCAACGGAGAGGTGGGAAAGGTCTTGGTCATCTATGGTTCGCCAACCCTGACGTTAACATGTCAGCTATGAAGTAGCTGATTGCCAAAACAGACAGCGGCTACCCCCCTCCCTCCCGCCCTAAATTCACCAATAAGCTGGCAAGGGGTCAATTAAACATTCTCTTCCCGTCTTCCTTTTTTTAAAATCTCCCCTCATCGTTAGTTCTCCATTTAGGGTATAAAAAAAAAATGCAAGCTCTCGTTATTTTGGCATCAGTTTGTTGATGTATCTGCTCTCAGCGATATCGGACGTCTCGTTTCTTGATCGTTCGCTATTTCAGATATCTCCCTACAGGAGAAGATTCCAGACTCGCCAACAGGTTAGTAGACAGGCAAATATAGTCAGATACTTCGCTATTTCGAATACTGGTCCACAAGCAAAGTTCTAAATAACAAATATACTAACACAGACAGATAGACATGGACGGACAGATGGACAGTTATAAGGAGATGAAGGACATACAGGCATATGGAAAAAGCCGACAGAAGACAAACGGGTGGGTGAGCGGGGAGGTAGGCGGGCAGACAGAAAAGTCATGAAGACAAAGACAGATGGGCAGATGAGAAGGCAGGTGAGTACGCAGGTAGGTTAAGCAGATGTACACGCAGGCAATTTCACAAATATCCGCCTTCTCGAGAACACTCAAATAGGCATATCTCAGCACAAAATCCAGAAGTAAAGACTGCTGATATACCTGCGGATCCAAGGGATACAAAGACTGTATTGTCTGTGACTGGCGGTTAGGCACATGAAACAACGACTGTTTTTATTCATATTCCAAAAAAAAAAACCTGAGATAAGAAACTGAGGATATCTGAGATCGTAAGAGCTGTGTTCAAGCGCCCTCGAAAACTCCGACAAGGAACTTTTAAGTTATGGAAAACATTAATAAATGTCCCGCTTTGTACACTTAGAATATTAGCCTCCACGAATGTTAACTTCTTTTTCTGAACGAGTCTGCGTCCAACATATATCACTGACAAATGAAATCCTGAGAATATAGAAGTTTGGTTCGTGACGTCAGCTCATTCTGTGCAAACTTGTCTGTATCGTCTTTCATGCAGCGATCACGACTGTACAGTAAAAAAGGCGAGTTTTGTAACAACTTATAAGAAATTATACAGATCAACGACAAAGGTTCACTTGAAAAAAGTAACAAATTCAAGTAATAATATTTCTATTCATATTTTTCTTCCCGTCATTTTCTGCAGCGTTGCAACTGGTTAAATATAAGGTATAATGATTACATGTAAGTATCCTTGTGAGATATGATGCGGAAACTTAAGAGTGAAAGAGAGGCAAACATTTATGTAATGTGGGACAGAAGGAGAGTTCTTACAACGAACAAAATGTACTTACTTTTCCATTAGGACTGCTCTTCTTGAAAACTCTGAAATAAATTTTAAAAAAAGAATATATGGATGAAGATAGTACAAGATGGATAATAGAATATATGAGACAGAGAATACGTGCATAAAGATTGGCACGCACGCACGCACGCACGCACACACACACTCTCTGCTAAGAACTGGAAAACGGTTTCGTCCTGATGTTCCGACCAGGTTTCCTTCGCAATCGCTGGTACTTCCGATCAATGCTCTTATTTTTTTTTCTTCCTCATCTTCTATCACTTTAACAGCCCTTTAAGCCATTTTTCTCTTCAGTCTCATTTGTAGTTTTCTCTAACCTTCTTTTCTCATGACATGTAACAGAAGTCTGGTTATTAACTTAGTTTTGATAGGTTTTATAAGCAAACAGAGAAAAAAAAACCCCACAGAAATCACTCGTTTTCTCTGTGTCATCATCCTGTACTACAACCACTTCTGGAGAAAACCTGTACTGAATCTCCAGCGCGTCTTGTTTCGAGGACTGATCAATAAAACGTCCCCAATCCAAGATCTTCATCTCGCTGACTGATCCATATGCTTAGCACATACCTCGATGGACTGCAATCATTCACAAATTTCTCCTAGTCTTGCTGGAAGAAAGACTAGAACAAATCTTGCACTGACCGTCGCTGTGTGTTCTGTACTAGCCTCGTGGCTTTTATTTTGTCTTCCCAAGAGCTTCCTGCACTTTTCCTTCTCTTATTCTTATGGTGCCGACAAATAGTTGGTAATCTGGCGGAAAGACGGTGTCCGCGGACCTGGAGGAGTTCTTGCGTCTGTGCCTTCGGGGACAATATCTCCATGCTGGTGCTGCCAATATAAGGGATCCAGTGATATTTACTTTTCTTTAAAGATCGGGGATCGGGGAATTGCTAATACTCATCAGTTTACTTTCCCGTCTGGAGTCCAGGAAATCGAACAGTGTTTCCCTTGTAAAATATTTAGAGAAAGCATCAGTTCAGTATTATATTATTGTGTTTCTTGCGCTGAAGACAGCTTTCTTGCGTGTAGCAAGTACTGAATGAAAATGTATGTAGTACTGAATGAAAATGTATGTAGTACTGAATGAAAATGTATGTCTGTGCCCATGACAAGTCACCAAGTCGGCTGAGAGTAACAAACTGGAAGATTTTAAAATATCTCCTTTATGTACAAGTAAGTGAGTATGAACGAGGGCATGTGTGAACGAATGTATGCCAGAATGCATGACAGCGCTCACTCATATATATGCATTTTATTAATAGACAGACAGGCACACAGACAGATAGTCAATAAGACAGCCAACTAAACAGACAGACAGACAAACAGACAGACAGACAAACACACAGCCAGACAAACAGACAGCCAGGCAAACAGACAGCGAAAGTCAGACAGCCAGCCAGGATCAGACGGCCCAGCCAGCGATAGACTGACAGACAGACAGCCAGGCACAGACGGCCCAGCCAGCGATAGACTGACAGACAGACAGCCAGGCACAGACGGCCCAGCCAGCGATAGACTGACAGACAGCCAGGCACAGACGGCCCAGCCAGCGATAGACTGACAGACAGACAGCCAGGCACAGACGGCCCAGCCAGCGATAGACTGACAGACAGACAGCCAGGCACAGACGGCCCAGCCAGCGATAGACAGACAGACAGACAGCCAGCCAGGCATAGACGGCCCAGCCAGCGATACAGACAGACTGACAGACAGCAGGCACAGACTGCCCAGCCAGCGATACAGACAGACTGACAGACAGCAGGCACAGACTGCCCAGCCAGCGATACAGACAGACTGAATGACAGCAGGCACAGACTGCCCAGCCAGCGATACAGACAGACAGACTGACAGACAGCCAGGCACAGACTGCCCAGCCAGCGATACAGACAGATTTTGACAGACAGGCAGGCACAGACTGCCCAGCCAGCGATACAGACAGATTGACAGACAGGCAGGCACAGACTGCCCAGCCAGCGATACAGACAGACTGACAGACAGGCAGGCACAGAGGGCCCAGGCAGTGATACAGACAGACTGAATGACAGCCAGGCACAGACTGCCCAGCCAGCGATACAGACAGACAGACAGACAGGCAGGCACAGAGGGCCCAGGCAGTGATACAGACAGACTGAATGACAGCCAGGCACAGACTGCCCAGCCAGCGATACAGACAGACTGACAGACAGGCAGGCACAGAGGGCACAGGCAGTGATACAGACAGACTGAATGACAGCCAGGCACAGACTGCCCAGCCAGCGATACAGACAGACTGGCAGGCACAGAGGGCCCAGCCAGCGATACAGACAGATTGACAGACAGGCAGGCACAGAGGGCCCAGGCAGTGATACAGACAGACTGAATGACAGGCAGGCACAGACTGCCCAGCCAGCGATACAGACAGACTGACAGACAGGCAGGCACAGAGGGCCCAGGCAGTGATACAGACAGACTGAATGACAGCCAGGCACAGACTGCCCAGCCAGCGATACAGACAGATTGACAGACAGGCAGGCACAGAGGGCCCAGGCAGTGATACAGACAGACTGAATGACAGCCAGGCACAGACTGCCCAGCCAGCGATACAGACAGATTGACAGACAGGCAGGCACAGAGGGCCCAGGCAGTGATACAGACAGACTGAATGACAGCCAGGCACAGACTGCCCAGCCAGCGATACAGACAGACTGACAGACAGGCAGGCACAGAGGGCCCAGGCAGTGATACAGACAGACTGAATGACAGCCAGGCACAGACTGCCCAGCCAGCGATACAGACAGATTGACAGACAGGCAGGCACAGACTGCCCAGCCAGCGATACAGACAGATTGACAGACAGGCAGGCACAGACTGCCCAGCCAGCGATACAGACAGACTGACAGACAGGCAGGCACAGACTGCCCAGCCAGCGATACAGACAGACTGAATGACAGCCAGGCACAGACTGCCCAGCCAGCGATACAGACAGATTGACAGACAGGCAGGCACAGACTGCCCAGCCAGCGATACAGACAGATTGACAGACAGGCAGGCACAGACTGCCCAGCCAGCGATACAGACAGACTGACAGACAGGCAGGCACAGACTGCCCAGCCAGCGATACAGACAGACTGGCAGGCACAGAGGGCCCAGGCAGTGATACAGACAGACTGAATGACAGGCAGGCACCAGCGATACAGACAGACCGATATGTTTTATGTTTAAAAAGCTGCACGCAATCCTCGTTGGTGTCGTTAATATTTCTGTTCCAGCATTTCTCTACAAACCTCCACGCAATGAAAGACAACACAGTGATCATTCACCCAGAAACGAAATCGGCCAGTGAACGGCCTGCAGAGCTTTCTGAAACCAAATTAAGACGCCGGCTTACTAGATTAACTACCCCCCCCCCCCAAATTCCAAAACACCACAGACAGTGTTGGTAGATTTTGTACACCTATGAGAATCAATACTCAGAGCGATATCTAGAAAAAGCTGAAATAAAATAAAAAGTAACACACTTCTAATGCAGCCCATATTTTTTTTTAAATTATAGAGTAACTTCCTTTCAGTTTCTACCAAAATGTATCCTGACTCAGCATGGAGATAAATTCAGCATTAAAAGAGTGCGTTTTCTACCTTTTCTTATGTTTTCTTTCATCTTAAAATTGTTCCTCAATTTTCAAGCACTATAATTACCTGTTGCTATGTGCACTGCTTGAGGTCTCAATCAAATGTCTACGAGTTTGTTGTTTTTTTTTTAAGAAGAAGAGTAGATGATTGCATACCAGGATGTAGAAATATTCTCGTCAAATAACGCCGTTCTGTCTGTCAGCTCAGATGATGTTGCCCACCTGCTGGTGTTAAATGTGTGGACTATCTGAACATGAAAATAATATGATAACTGCCCCATCTCCTATGTTTAGTCAGATAGAGGGATTTAATACTGTTATGTATAAGGCTAATGAAATATAATTCTTAATATTTCGAAAAACCCTGTGTGTACGTATGTGCATTCGCTATACACTATACACTATACACAAAGACATAAAGATATACAGACATACAAAGCAGGCAGACAGACAGACTTACAGGCAGACAGACTGAAAGGCAAAATAGACAGACTTACACGCGGACAGACAGACAGACTGACAGACAGAATAAACAGACTTACAAGCCGGCAGGCAGACAGATTTATAGACACACAGACAGACAGTTAGGTGGATCAATATTTAAAACCCTACTGCTTCACGAAAACAATATCGCACAGAGAATAACAAAAGTCTTACAGTACTAAGAGAAGTTTTTAGATTTATTTGTCTGGTTAAGTTCACTGACATCGCCGTTTCTACACTGAAAACCAAAGCAAGGGAGAGAAACCACACGTCTGTTCTGTCTACAATAACCAGCCATCATTCCCCACGTTTGCCCTAACGTAGATGGAAGAAACATTCCTACAACTTGACAACGAAAAACATAACGTTTATCACAGACAAATACCGACATAGCGTACTACCGTTAGAGAGAAAAAGTAAGACATTCTATCAGGTCATTACAATGAAGACAGAAAAATTAAATCAAGCAGGTCTTACCAGAGAAAGAAAAGAGAAGAGGACAGGGAGAAAGAAAGATTGAGATGGATATAAGAGCGAATACTAATATCCAGAGAGAGAATGAGAGAGAGACGCAGAGAGAGAGACAAAGACAAGGAGTGAGGACGATGGAGAAAAAGAGAGAACGAATGAACTTTATTTTCTAGGTGAAGAACTGGCAACGCTGGCCTGACTGACATTCTGCCCTTTAGAATACAATTTTCACTCCATTCCAGGAAGGAAGGCGACTTCCATTCTATTCCAGAATGGAAGGCAACTTTCACTCTATTCCAGGAAGGAAGGCAACTTTCACTCTATTCCAGGAAGGAAGGCGACTTTCACTCTATTCCAGGAAGGAAGGCGACTTTCACTCTATTCCAGGAAGGAAGGCAACTTTCACTCTATTCCAGAAAGGAAGGCAACTTTCACTCCATTCCAGGAAGGAAGGCGACTTTCACTCTATTCCAGGAAGGAAGGCGACTTTCATTCTATTCCAGAAAGGAAGGCAACTTTCACTCTATTCCAGAAAGGAAGGCAACTTTCACTCCATTCCAGAAGGAAGGAAGGAAGGCAAAGAGAAAGTGTGCGAGAGTTGCAAAACTTTTATTTTTAAATGGAGAACAACTGGCACCGACGTTCGGGAAGAAAGAGAGAAACAGGACAACAGAACAGAAGAAGTGAAAAGAGAGGATAGAAGAGAGAGAGAGAGAGAGAGAGAGAGAGATTCCTAAAGTTCGCTGCTATGCAAACGTACCGATGAGTCTTCCTTGACGTCCTATGCCAGTGTGCCTCTAATTGTATAAATAAGCAACTGATGGGCGCAACAGCCTGTACTCTGATCACAACTTCCAAAAGTAGTTTCCACGGCTGGGCGGATCAGACACGCCAACAAAATCAACACTGAAGAAGCCTCCAGTTCTGAACTCACATAAGAAAACGGAAAGGTCAAGGCAATACCAATGTTAGGACGAAGAAAAATGAATTGTACTGCTTTCTTCGAGGCCAAGACGTTACTACGTGGGTAGAGAAGCACATTACCAGCGACTGTCTTACATGTGTCTCCTTAAAGTCTTTATTTGCTCATCCAGAAAAGGGGAACAATTCTTTCTCTGGGACTTTAGACCATTCTCTTTTCTCAAATATCTACCCTCCACCTGCGATCTAATGTTATTGTTTCAGAAGTTTCTGGCCAAGGCTAGAAACGGGATATATATATATATATATATATATATATATATATATATATATCAGAGGGATGACAAAGACTGGCAGACAAAGAAATAAATCTCGTATCCTATGAGGCTACTCCCAAAATGGAGATACATGACTGTCAGCGCCTATCGACACGGCATGATGATGATGATGCGTCCACCGTGAAAAGGACGGTGGTTGCATTCAGCTATAGTGCTCTCTCTCTCTCTCTCTCTCTCTTGTCCCTCCCGTGCCTAAGATACATGGGGCTGCTGATAGCAAGATATTTCCACATCCGTCGGCCCTTCGCTATCTCTCTTGGCTGTCTCCCATGTTAGATGCTATATCCGGGCCTATCGGTCCGAAACATCCATCTTCGCCATAATGTATTTTTAGGACTGAGATAACCTTCCCACTCAATCTCTGTTCACTCTGCCAGACCAGTCTGTTAGAAGAGGGGGTAAAATAGAATTTGCTAACCCTGACGCAAGCACTCTGGTATGAATCGTCGACGGCCGCTATCTCACACGAATATAGTGTCTCCCTCTCCTTCCCTCTTTCTCCGTCTCTCACTTTCCCTCTATTTTTTCCTCTCTCCTCCTCTCTCTATTTCTCCATCTCTATCTCTCCCCTCCCCCTCTCTCTCTCCCTCTGCCGCCCTCTTTCTCTCCTTCCTTCTCTCCCGTTCCACTTAATGACGATGATGAACTACAAAGCTCCTAAACTGCTGGTACACGAACCTTGTCTGTCAGTAAGCACAGCTTTTATCTAATAACCTTCCAAGCCAACACCGGAAAGCTAATCATAAAATCACTTCTCCTTCACCATTCTGAGAACGCATTTATAATCTGGTATGATCAGACTTAGAACAGAGGGACACTTTGTAGGAGATTGATGCAGGTGGAAGTAGGCCGCAGGTGCCAAAGTTGAGGTATAGGAAAAAAGCGAGATTTGTCAACACTTCAGACTGACAACTGGTAATAGTGCTCAAGCTGGCAAATGTTAACGCAGGACATGTAACAAGTGTCACATCTGGTAGCAAGGCACATGCTAATCTAGAAATAACACTGTCCATGAAAATGGCGTATTCCCCGTAACAGATATATATCCAGTTGCGAAATGTCAAATAAAACAAACAGGGATGATTACCTCGATCGCTCGCTTACTTTCAGTTCTTTTTAGCTACTCTTTTTCTTGACTGCTCAATCAACCAGATGTATCTCGTGAACAAAATGACGACAGAAAAAAAAGGACCACAAAATGTAATTTTCCACATTTTTTGTGTGTGTGTGAAGATTATCATAAAATATTTTTTTAAAGACACTGGTATTACCACCCCTCACACACAGTACACAGAGACTCCCTCAATGTTACCCCGCCCCCCCCCCAACAGAAAAATGCTTTATAATGCGCCCCCACCCCACCCCACAGTCAAGAAAACACTTATGCTACTATTTTATTCTCCAAGTATACATCAATGTCTAAGCTAGACCTCCCAAGATGTCGCGTAAAGAAATTCACCCAGGAAAACATACATATCCGCATAGAAACTACTCACACACGCACGCACACACACATATACACACTTAGCCTGCTGTATTAAAAAATAAGCTAGAAATGTAACATCCGGAATATATTGCATACTCCTGCGCCAAGTTTCGCACCTTCCAATATGGCGGACAGCGGGGCGTTCAAAGAGCCCTGGGAACCGAGCTAATAAAACATGGCAACCTTCATGTCTGGCACATTTCCGCGCAAAAAAAGTATATATATATAATGGGCAGGGTATAAATATCAAAGGCAGTATAGCACGTAACGATGGTCGCCAAGACAAGATATACCAGCACTAAACGACAGCTTTGAGGGTTCATCTCTCTAGTATTCTGAAAGTACCATCTCACTGTAATATCCAGCCCAATAAGGGGACCGACGCACTGGCAAACTGGAGAGTTCCCCGGGTAGACACAAGCCTTTCATATGATGAAGCCAAAACGCTGATAAAAGCCCAATACAAGAAGAAAAGGGGGGAAAAAACACCCAAGGCACCGGAAGAATGAGCTACCAGCTCTGCAGAGGAGAACAAGGCAAGATTAGACTCAGAACATGCCATGACAGTCTGAGACACCACATGTTTAATAGGCTCAAGAGGGGCAGAATCGACGAACACAGGTGTGGTCCCTGACAATATGACAACCCAGCACCTGTTACAGGACTATCCGAGACGGCTGTAGCAATCTATGACAAGCGCTGACCTGGGAAGCATAAGACGAATGGGAGCCCTCTTCAAAGATATTCAGTCTGACGCCTGAACATGCTGGATGATGAAGTATTGTTAAAGGATATTAGCTGCTATCATCTGTGTGCGACTCTCTAGAGAGAGAGAGAGAGAGAGAGAGAGAGAGAGAGAGAGAGAGAGAGAGAGGAAGCGCGTTTTCCTCCCGACTGGCCTAGTGCAACAAACTGCATCCATAATCCTACTGCTATTCTTGCTGCTTAAATGATAGGACAGTCTGCGAGTCTCTGGCCGTGAACCGGGTGAGGCCGTTCACTTTTAAATCTGACTAGAGACATGTGTAAAACAAGACCGGGTCACTGTGTGTCTGGGAACGGGCAGCAGATTCTTATATCAAAACAAAACACAACAAAAAAAATATATTTATACCCTCGGCTTGTCCGATAGAAACCATAAAGGAAGCGATCCCCGCATGCCAGATTTAACGAGTGGACGAGGCCAAATACCCACAGCAAGTTCATGTATTACTGTCAGCGGAATTTTTTTTCCTAACAAATTTGGCCAGGATGAAAGCAACTTCCTCCTAATTCAGTAAAGCACCGCGGCTGTTATCGCCCCTAGGGAAGTCGGCGTGGCTGGTCTCATGAAAAAAGCACGCACGCACGCATATATATATAAAGCTTGGTTTAACAATCTGATTATCTTCTACGGCGGATCACCAAACATACAACGCAGATGTCGGTGAAAATCGTGTAACTTTTGAAACTTTGAAATGCTTCTGCTGAGAAGTGTAGAACTATTTGGTTGCTGCGTTTATACTGATTTTCCAACATCAGTCCCCTGTACTTCCAATGGAGCATAAGGCATCAGAACAAAGGTTCTCAGCCAGTCCTGACCTGAACAAGTCGGGATACCTCAAACTTTCTGCTTTCGTTATAGCGACTTTCTAATGTCTAGTAAATATTTCAGTGACACTGCTGTTATCATTAGGATCAGCATTTGTATACTGTATACATACGGCCTTTCTGCCTTCCAGACGGTATTGACATAGAATGTTTTGTCGTGTAGAAATAATCCTTTGTTCAATGGGTTAAAAAAAAGGAAAAGGGAAATTGTCCACGGCTGAAATCACACGGGAAATAACAAAAAGATTGGCCGTTGTTTATCTTCCTGAAAACGCTTTCTGGATTTAGTTAGCAGCCCACGAGAAGTAGATGTCAGACCACAGACAAAGTGATGGACTGAGATCCTGTGTCCTGTCAGAAGACCCAACTCTGATCAGAACCCGCCTGAAGCAGCAACAGAAAGGTGGGGTAGGGTTTTGGGTCGCTTCCGCTCCGTCTATCCTTATAACTGTCCAGTCCATTTTTTGCCACCAAGAAAATAAGACATAAAAACATCTGGCAGGCATCTTGTCTTAGCATCACCAGCAAGGAACTACATGCTTGATTGTACTCATTCTCGCTCTCCTTTAGCCATCCGCCAGGCAGTGAAAATGACCGCAATGGGTCATACTGTGTGCCGTAATACTTTAACAAGCTCAACCGGCCTTACACATCAACTTCTTCTTCTTTGAGCAGCTGCTGAATTCAGCAGCTTTCCCAGCCACTTGGCTCATTTGCTGCATTGGACACGTCTCCATTATTCTCTGTTCTTGATGTTTTCCTGCCAGATGCCGATTCCCAGAGATTGTATATCAAGAAGGTCTAGCTCCTGGTCTATACAACTTTCATCACTTCTGTATAGACCGTCTTTGTCTGTGTGCTCTCCTTCATACTCTCTAAATGGCCCAGCCACCTCACTGTTGTTTTTCACAATGGTTGTTATAAACGGAGAGCTAAACAACGAGTAGATTTCTCTGTTGCCTCTTAACACTTGGCAAAAATATAAATCAGCTAGGAGCTTCACTAGCATTAACTTTTATTTTTTCACTCTCCTGACAGTGGTCATTCCTAAAGCTCACAGGGCAATAAGTGTGCTTAGTCTACAGCGGAGGCTAGTAGCAACATTTTGATGTTTTAACAAGTCCCCCAAAAGCAACAGAGGACAAAACCCACGACGTATTAACACGTCCATGACACTGAAATAACTATATCAAAACGTCCTACAACGTCAAACAGAGGGGGGGGGGGGGAAATTAAGTAAACTATACTAATTAACAAGAGAAGAGAAAAAGTTAAGTAAACTACACTGTATTGATTAACAAAAGAAGTGAAAAAGTTAACTATAAAAAGGAGAAGTGAAAGAGTTAAATAAGCTATACTAATTAACAAAAGAAGTGAAAGAGTTAAGTAAACTATGCTAATTAACAATAACTTAACCGGGCACTAAAACTATGCGCAATGGTGGAACCATATTCAAATGCTCTCTTTTATAGTCGATATGTCATCTGCACCATTAAACACACATGTTCAAACACAACGACGCTATTAACCTCTCTTACTAGAAAACGGCATATATTTCCGGACTATTAGAATACACTGCGGTGTTTCGTAACGTAAGTGACTACTAGTCCGACAAACAAATACGCCACCTAAACAAAAGAAGGAAGCATTGAAACTAATGTATACATTTAACAGCTTAACACTGGCTGTAGCTGACAAAAGCCCAGACAGAATAAAGTCCTGAACAGTAACGGCAAAAACTGTTTTCTATGACAGAAAAGAAAGAAGAAAAAAAAAATCATCTTCCGGGCAGGCCTGTGGGAAAATGAGACGAAGCATTCTAAACGAATTGCAGTCCATGCGCCTAAGCTAGCTCCACCACGATGCAAACTACAGCACGCTGGTCTCTGAACTGTTCACCAAGCTGCTATGATACGCTACGAGAGAGAGAGAGAGAGAGAGAGAGAGAGAGAGAGAGAATGAATGAATGAATAATCTTTATTTTTCAAGGGTAAAGAATTGGGCACGCAGGCCCTTCTTACATTCTGCCCTTCATCACTCCATCTTTCATTCTTCCCACACACTTGATTTGAGAGAGAGAGAGAGAGAGAAAAGAGGAGAGAAGAGAGGAGAGAAGAGAGAGAGAGAGAAAAGAGAGAGAGAGAGAGAGACGTTAGTACTTCATCTATTGAGAGGTTTTGGCTTTCCGAAAACGGCCGATTCGGAAGGTCAACATAACAATAACTGGATTGTAGTCACGGGCCTGAACAGCGTGAGAGCATGTAGCGTGTAGCTGAGACTGGTCAGCATCTTTTTTTTTTTTCGTCGAAGGCAATGGCCGGGTAGCATATCGTTTGGGGGAGCTGTTGTCGTGGAATAACTGGGCTTGTAGTTGTTGAAATGTTCTGACATTCTGATGTGAGAAAATGATTGTTCTTTGCAACGATCCCAAATACCCGACCAGGCTTCATGTAGCGTGTCTTTTTTTCTGTGTAAGCTGTAAGTATACTTCTGTGGGAGTTATTGTAAGTTTTTATTTTGAAGCTTCGTTGTGTAGTCACTAGAACTGTCTCGTGCTTCTGTTACGTGGTAAATGTTCACAGTTAAGAAAGTGTTAGGGAGGAGTGAGGGTGAATATATAATTAATAAGTCACTGCACATTTGTGTGTGTGTGTCATTTGTATGCGGTGAAATGTACAATTTCCTTTGACGTGTTTTAAGAATATTAATATGAAATAACAGTTTTTTTTCTGCTATGTGTTGAGCTTACAAGAAGTGAATTGTCACAGTGATGTCATAAAAATTGTGATGTTTCACTTGTGTTTTTGTTTTAATTGCCATTTGATGGCGCATGATTTTTTTTGGATATATATTAATGACTGTTAAGCATCATAGTAGTCATCCATGAGTATGGGTGATTAAGTTTTATAAGTAACTGTTGAGTGATATGCATTAATGAAGATATCTGAGTGTTCTAGCAGAAGATTTCTTATGTTTCTTCGTACTTCTTTTGTTAAAGATTTATATTCCTCTTTGTTGTTTTTTGTCACTTTCCACTGCGTCTTCATTTCCCTACGTTGTTTTATCAGTTCTAGTGTGCCTGCTGTAATCCATCCACTGTTTCTTGTTTTCTTTACTGGAACCACGTCTTTAGCTGTTGTTATTAAGATATCTCTAGTCTGCGTAGCCAATTCATCTGGTGTCATCTTCTCCTGTACAGCCATCAGGATTTGGAAACAGTTCTTCACTTCTATACAGTATTGTTCTGGTATTTTTGTAAGATCAAAGCGGAGTGGTCTTGATCCCGTAAGTCTTTTTTATCTTTATATTCATGTCTGCTATTAATAACTCATGGTTCGTGTCACAATCAGCACCTGGTAAAGTTTTTACTTATGTTATACTTGATCTCCACCTTCTTTGCACTAAAATGTCATCTATTTGGTTCTTGGTTTTCCCATCAGGTGATGTCCATGTGTAAAGTCTTCTTGGATGCTGTTTAAAAAGTTTGTTAGCGATCATTAGTTCATTTTCCATGCAAAACGCCATTAGACGGTCACCTGCCTCATTTCTAAGAAATGAAGAAACATGAGAAAAGACCAAAAAAAAAAAACAAAAAAAAAAAAAACAATACATACAAGATTGTTGTGA
The DNA here is from genome assembly GCA_009760885.1 of Achatina immaculata. Classification (NCBI taxonomy): domain Eukaryota; kingdom Metazoa; phylum Mollusca; class Gastropoda; order Stylommatophora; family Achatinidae; genus Lissachatina; species Lissachatina immaculata. The sequence continues at coordinate 4,964,110 of CM019694.1, forward strand.
AAGAAGAACATCAGAAGTGTGGAAGAGATAGTGAAATGTTTAAAGAAATGAAGACACTGACGAGAAATGTCACAACTAAACTAAATGTAATTTGTGACGAGATAGGGAATACCTTGACAGAGACAGAGGAAATTCTAGAAAGATGGAAGGAATATTGTAGACGAATGTATGAAACAACTGACTGTGAAAGCAGAAATCAACAGTGTGAACTATTAATGGAGGAGAAAGAACCTGAACCGACATTAGAACAAGTTTTATGGGCAATAAAGAATCTGAAAAATAGTCAATCACCAGGATGTAATGAAATAACAGCTGAACTTATTAAAGCAGGAGGAATGAAAGGAATGTGCAACATTCTATCATGCACTATATAAAAAGATATGGCATTCAGGTATTTGGCCTAAAGAATGAAAAAGAACTGTATTCATACCACTACCAAAAAGGGTAACCTGAAATTATGCACAAACTACAGAACTGTTGCCCTGATTAGTCATGATCAGTAAAATTCTGTTAAAAATCATAATGGGTAGACTTCATAAGAAAATAGAAGAAGAAGTCAATCTGGTTCAAGCTGGTTTCAGGCAAGGAAGAGAATCAAGAGATCATATATTCAATATAAGATTAATAATAGAGAAATGTAGAGAGTTTAATGTGAATCTACATTTATCATTTATAGACTACTCAAAGGCATTTAATTGAGTACAACACCAGAAACTTTGAGAAATAATGGGAAAAATGGGATTTCCAACACATTTGATAAAATTAACATCACTGCTGTATCTAGACCAACAGGCAGCAGTAAGAATAAATGGTGAAACAACAACTTGGCTTGACATAAAACTAGGGGTCCGTCAGGGGTGCATATTATCGCCTTGCTTTTTAACTTGTAAACTGAAAATATAATGAGGGATGTTAGAGAAGATCTAGACAAAGAATATTATGCCATAACAATTGGAGGTTATGAAATACCAGAGATTAGATATGCTGATGACACAGTATTACTATCCACAATACAAAAAGGAATGGAAAAACTAATTATGTCAGTCCGTAAGAACAGCGAAGAGCAAAACCTCTATCTTAATGTGAAGAAAATTAAACTGATGACAATTGACCAAAAAAAAAAAAAAAGCCAGCTGAAATATGTTTCAATGAGGAACAATTGGAAAAAGTCGAGTTTTGAATATCTTGGATCACTACTAACTAATAATGAGATACAATGAGGGAAATTAAAAGGAAGTAAAACAAATAAAGAATCTGTGGAGAGGAAGATACAGAACTACAAAAATAAGATTTTTAAGGGCATGCATCTTTCCCATCGCAACACATGCCTGTGAGACCTGGACACTTAACAAAACAGCTGAGAAACACATAAATGCCTTTGAATGTAAATGCTACAGAAGAGTTCTTCACATATCATGGACACAAAAAAGAACAAATATATCCATACTACAAGAACTTAATACTGAAGAAGGCTGGCTAGTAAAGAGGATTAAACAAAGAAAACTTAAATATTTTGGACACATTAAACGTCATGATATGACGAAGATGACTACAAGACATTATTAATGATCTGGAAAAGGATGCATCAGCTGCAGGCCATCTTGCTCACAACCGAGAGGTCTACAGGAATGCTGTTAGGGAGGTAAAGTTCCGCAAGGGACATGCGAATGAATGAATGAATGAATGAATGAATGAACAGAGCATCTGGATGTTTTCTTCTGTTGTAGAGCAGTTTGTCGTGCAAGAGAGTGTTAACGACTTGCACCAGGTATTTGCCCTTTTGAGCGGCCTTGAGACAATTGTTGTTAGGAAAGGCCCATATGAATGTTTCACGATGTAGTGCTTGTAAAATGGAGGACAAAAGTAATGACGGTTTTGATCCCATGGTTTATTTCTTGAATTCAGAGTATTTTTTGTCTATGTGTTTTATATGTTTTAATGTACTTTGTGCGTACAATAGTTTTGATTATCACCCGGTCGTGATCGTGTAACGTGACTGTCTGGTTATCGTTGATAAAGATAACCACTTCCCCCCCTGGATTAAATATTATAGTTCTGCTTGATGTTTTCTTATGCAAAGTTAGTGATGTCCAGTGTGATATGACGTGGACAAAATGAGTTAACCTGGTAGTTTGCTCCAACGTAAATATTAAATGAAAAGTTAGAACTGGGGAAAAGATATGTGGGTGATGTTTCAGTTTTCCATTTGGTACGCTCTGTACACAACAAGTAGGGGGAAGCAGCTGAAAGTCAAGGGAGCAGATTAAGAAGCAGAGAAAATAACCAGTCATAACATTCATATATAAATATTTTACACTATGTTGACGTACCGGGCCAGATGTTAGAAATAACATACGGGGCATGATACGAAACAACGCGGCAGTTCCTAGACTTTCTTTCAGTTCGCGGACCCCAAAGGCAATGCACTTCCCTTCCCCCCAACACTATCCAGGTGTATTACATTTCTAGTAATCTCGCAAGTTTGCTTCGGTAGGCCTTTAATATCACATTTCGTAGGACTCCAGTCTCAGAAGCAATGAAATTAAGTCAAAACTTACGTCACAGAAACTGCACAATACCAACTACACAAGATTCTGCTTGTACATAGACACAAGACTTCCACACAATTAAGACTGTGCTTGTACACAGACACAAGACTTCCACTCAAGTAAGACTGTGCTTGTGTAGCAGTATTTCTCTTGACTATGGGGTTATAACCAGGATTGGTATTTAGGAAATAATTAATAGAGTGAGTACCCTTGTTAAAAGGTAGGCTGGTTGAGACCATTGAGCGGGAGTTTTGGGAAAAGCGTGCAGCACAGAGTAAACTGAGTGGGTAGGGATAGTATAAATACCACTCACGATTAGTCAAGGGAGAGCCTTACTTGATTGTTGTAGCAGGGGCCTTACTTGTTTGTGTGTAGGAAAGAGCCTTACTTGTTTGTGTTGTAGGAAGAACCTTAGTAGTTTTGATGTAGATGGAATCTCATTTTAGGAAGAGTTTCTAGCAGTGGCAATTTGTTGGTAGTTAGTTGGAGGATTTAGTTTTTCTTGTGATGGCTGAGGTTTTGGGTGGAACGTTGTAAGTATGGCTTTATGTGTATAAGGACATTGTAAGGTTTCGCCCATATGGCGTAGAGGTTGCTCACGCCTGGCATTGTCATTGAAATTTCTGTTCAGCCTGATGGCTACGTTTCCATCCTGATAATTTCACCCCTCATTTTGTCCATCAATAAATGTGTGTTGTCTGAAGATATAACTACACCAATTGGCTTTGTTGGAATTCTCATTGTTGACCAGTTTGTTTTGGTTGGAAGACAGCCAAGTTCAGTTAAGTTGTTGTATCTGTATTATTCTGTGGAGTTGGAAGCCTGGGTGTCTTGTATTTTCTTAGTGTATAATATAGAAAATTAGGTGGTTTTAGAACACCAACAACAAGAAGAAATTTATAAGATGAAACTGTACTCCAAAAGAAGATTTAATTAACCCAATGGAAAACAATTTCAGATGTAGCCAAGAAAACCATTTTGGATGGCGCCAATACTATTATCTCTCTCTCTGAACCTTAAGTGCCCAGGGCACATGGGGCTTCCGCAAGGGTTTTCCACAAATGCCTGTCTTTCGCCTTTTTTTCTGCTCTTGCCCAGGTGAGCCCTCTATTGCTCAACATCCTTTCTGTTGTTCTTCTCCATGTCTCTTTTGGTCTACCCTTACTTCTGCTCCCCTGTGGTGTCCATCTTAGTGCTATTTTTGGTAGTGAGTTGTCAGTCATTCGGAGCACATGTCCCAACCATCGCCATCGTCTTTCCTCAATAATTGTTGTCAGTGGTTTCATCTGCATTTCTGCCAATAAGATGTTATTTCTTATGGTATAATACTATTATAGTGGTGCCTTAATTCATGATAAATAGTCATTATGTTACACTTGTACACAGACACAAGACTCCCACACAAGTAAGACTGTGCTTGTACACAGACACAAGACTTCCACACAAGTTAGACTGTGCTTGTACACAGACATAAGACTTCCACACAAATAAGACTGTGCTTGTACACAGACACAAGACTTCCACACATGTAAGACTGTGCTTGTACACAGACACAAGACTTCCACACAAGTAGGACTATGCTTGTACACAGACACAAGACTTCCACACAAGTAAGACTGTGCCTGTACACAGACACAAGACTTCCACACAAATAAGACTGTGCTTGTATACAGACACAAGACTTCCACACATGTAAGACTGTGCTTGTACACAGACACAAGACTTCCACACAAGTACAATATTAAAAAAACAACTTACTTATAACCAATTATTTCAAACAGAGAATAATAAGAAAGGACCTGTATTTAGCCGCTGTTATATTTACCCCTTTCCATTATATGGTTAAACTATAAGATAACTTGTTACCCCTACAATCAGGAAATCCTAAGCCTGAAATCAGCATGAGCCGAGCGTTGCCTGTAAAACTGAAACTCACAACATTCAAGCAGCCAGATTTACGTTTGTCCGGTCAGGCGCGCGAGTAAATAAATGCCAAGTCTCGCGGGCGCGCCCAAAGAATGTTGTAAATCACTGGACTACACACCCACGGCGGTTCATCATATCCAAAAGGTAGGCAAGCAGCAACCAGGCATGTGCCGTGGTGATGAGAGGACTAAAAGTGTTTGCGCAACAATATTCTGAGCAGCTGTCGGGGACTCTTCCCTCCATGCTGAATCCACATTGTGTTTTCCCTTACATGAAAATGTAGACTGATTATATGTGTTCATCTGCATAATATATAACACTACAGGCTTGTGAATTATATCATCATCAAGAAGCGTTCTCTGATTATCTTATCTTCTTCTTCGTTCGCTTCTACCACCAAGACCGCCCTGTGATCCTACTGAATTTACACTTGTGGTCCTCGATAGGTCCCGTGGTTCAAGAGGTTCATAGTATCGCATGGCTTGAGCCTGTATTCTTGGTGGGTCTCAGAAGTGGGACTGCGTGACACCGTGGTTTTCGTTGACCAGTTTAATCTAGAGTTGGACTTTTTCACCGAAAAACCTCGGAGTGTTTTGGATATCAGTATATCCCCGCTGGGCGAGAGGCGGTAGCCCATTCAGGATAGAGTTGGACTTTCTCACCGGAAAACCTCGACGTGTTTTGAGATACCCGCGTATCCCCGCCGGGTGAGAGGTGGTTGCCTATCCAGTCCAGCGTTGGACTTTCTCACCAGAAAACCTCAGCGTGATTAGGATACGCATATATCCCCGCCGGGTGAGGGGTGGTTGGCTATCTATAATGCCCTGGTCCAGTGTCTCCGACTTCAGCATTTTGTGGTCGTGGCCGCTACCCTTCCTAGTTGTGACCAGGGCGGAGCTTTTGTCCAGGAGGATGAATCCTCATCACTAGTGACTTCCACCCCTGGGTTGAGCCGGTTTTAGGCATATTATCCCAGTATGGGTGTGTTTAGGACGTGACCGACCTCTAGAGCAGAGGTACCGTGATATGAGTAGCGACCAAGTTTCACTCCTGCTGTAAGCCGGTTTAGGCATATTTCACCAGTGTGGGTGTATTTCAGACTTAGCCGGCCTATAGAGCAGAGGCGTCGTGGTATGAATAGCTCTCGCCGAGATATTACTAAACATACCGATTAAGCTTTACTTTATCCTTTCCATCACTTTTTCACATCGGTGTCACACAGCAACCCTAACTGCTTTTCCGTATTTTCTTCCTTGGCCGGGAGGAGCTTCACTCCGCGCGCGGCACCCGAAGAATCTCGCCAGCAGTGTATACCGTCTCATAATTTTGCCACTTGAATCGACGATTTTGCTAGACTGTGAGTGATGGCAACTGTCACGTATAACAACACACTTTGGCCGTTTAAATGTTATCAACCTAATGCATTTTCATACAACTTTGTTAACAAGTTGTGACCGCGACCACGTCTTTTTCCACTGTCACTTTTTATTTATGACTACGTCTTTTTTTGTTCACTTCCACATTTCAGAATGTCACTGTGAATGTCACATTATACAGCTCACCACAAGACTGAAATCCTAACAGTCACTAAAAGACTGAAATCCTAACACACATAGTCACTAAAAGACTGAAATCCTAACACACATAGTCACTAAAAGACTGAAATCCTAACACACATAGTCACCACAAAATTTAGATGGTTCGTTCTAGAATCAAAGTATAGTTCACATTTAATGTTCACCAAACGAAACTCACAGGTACCAAATTGAGGCATCTCCGAAAGCATTTTACACAAAGTTTATAAAATACCAAATCTTCTTCATTTCTTGCGCAGTACTAATAATCGCTTTCTAACTTGAAACACATCTCCTGTCTGTTCTACACTACTTCTGGTTCTAAACTGTTTCTCTGTCTCCTGAATATCTAGTGCACTACTTGTCCATCTGTTCTATCTGCCGTTGCTCACCTATCTATCCTTTGTCTCTATCGTCTATTTTTCTATCTTTTAAATCTGCATGTCTGGCTTATATATCGTAAGTCTGTTGTCCAATAGGACACACCTATAGATCTTTCTACTAGTTAGCTGGTTGACTACATAGTGACTTGACTTTGGGAGAAGTCGGTCCAATCCATTTGGTCATCCTACTGGTCCACTCGTCTATTCATGTGTGCGAACTGCATCCTAAGATTACCAAATATGCCTCACTTATCAGTAAGTCTGTCGCCTCAAATCCGTCTATTCAATTTTCTGGCGTGGACAAACTCTTTTTATGCAGTATCACGTGTTTGTGATAAATGTAGGGGATATCTGTTTATACAGTATCCGTCTGTCTTGTTTCCATCTCTCTCTCTCTCTCTCTCTCTCTCTCTCTCTCTCTCTGAACCTTAAGTGCCCAGGGCACATGGGGCTTCCGCAAAGGTTTTCCACAAATGCCTGTCCTTCGCCTTTTTTTTCTGCTCTTGCCCAGGTGAGCCCTCTATTGCTCAACATCCTTTCTTGTCTCCATACTGTTGATTTAATTTAGTTTAGTCGTGTCAGGACTATTATAATCTGGGTGTATCTCTTTAATTTCCCTTTCCCTCTGCTTCGTTATGTCGAGTATTTCTAAGTATCTACTTAATTCTATAATACTCATCATCATCATCATCAGGTGCCGTGCCGACTGGCGTTGGCTATCATGCTTCTCCTGAGTACACGATCTTTCATGCAGGCCATCAGCTCTATTGGCGATCTCCTCTCACACCATCCCATCAGACTGTCCAGTATCATTTCTCTTGGTCTTCCTCTTGATCTTCTTCTATTTTTCCTGCTGTTATAATATTTTCAATGCCTCCTCTTCTCACTGCATGTCCTGTGAAAGTACATCGTCTCTCTTTTTTTTGACAAGATTTTTTTTGGTCTCTCCAGCTCTTCTCATACATTCTTCATTAGTTATTTTTGCTGTCCAGGGGATTCGCAACATTCTTCTAATAAACCACATTTCTGCTGCTTCCAATGATTTTTGTGCAGACTTGCCTATTGTCCATGATTCACTTCCATATAACAAGATAGGTTCAATATAGCATTTTAGGACTCCTTTTCTAACATTCATTGATAAAGATGTGTTAGCTAATATGTTTCTCATTCTCTGAAATGCAGTCTTTGCTTGGCCTATTCTGTTCCTAATTTCTTTTTTGCATTTCCCATCTGTAGTTATTACTGCTCCAAGGTATTTGAATTTCTGCACCTGCTTTAGAATAGTTCCGTTTAATTTAATACTGCATGCTGGTGGATTCTGTTTCTTAGATATAACCATAGTCTCTGTCTTTTTGATGTTCAAAGAAAGGCCTTTCTGTTCACTTTCTTTGGCGACTTTATCCAAGAGATTTTGCAGGTCTTGTTGGTTCTCAGCTATCAGTATAGGGTCGTCAGCATACCGAAGGTTGTTAATATTGTATCCTCCAATTTTTATGCCTGGTTCTGTGATGATCGTTCTTAGAATAGTCTCGCTGTACATAGGAAAAAAAGGTCTGGAGACAGTACACATCCTAGTCGCACCCCTTGCTTTATAGGTTGATATTTTCCAGTTCTATTTTCAACTCGAATTGCTGCTTCCTGCTGCCAGTATAGATGTTTTACAATCCTCAAGTCTTTGCCGTATATATTTATGTCTTAAGTATTTTAATAATTTCATGAAGCATAAATGGCATTGTGTGTTCCCTTTCCTTCAACACATCCGAACTGTTCATCTGCTATTTCCATTTTTATCTTTTTCCTTGTTCTTCTCATAATGATTCTCAGAAGTAGTTTCGTTATGTGACATTAGAGGCTGATAGTCCGGTGGTCATCACATTTCTTTGCACCTTGTTTCTTTGGTAGTGCTATAAACGTGGATTTAAGCAAGTCACTGGGCATATAACCAAAGTTGTAAATGTCATTCAGTAACTTGGTTATTATTTTTATTCCTATCTCCTCTAGCGCCTCTATTTCTTCTATTGTTATATTATCAGGCCCAGTCGTTTTTCCTTTCTTCGTGTGTTTGATGGCATCTATGATTTCATCTTCAAGTACTGGTGGTCTATCCTATTTTTCAGTATCTGGTGTTAATTCTGGTCTTTCTCATCCATAAGGCTTACCGATGTACTCTGTCCACAATGTCTTCTTTTCCCATTAAAATTTTACCTTCTTTTGATTTCAAGCATCCTGTGGTATATTTTGTTTTCCTGCCTTTGAGTTCACTAATTCGTTTGTGCATGTTTTTGCTGTCTTTATTATGGTAGTCTTATATTTGTCTGCACTGTTCATTTAACCAAACTTCCTTTGCTTCTCTGCATTAGCGTTTTATTTCTTTATTTATCTTGCTATATTTTTATTGGTTATTTTTACTCCTCCTCCTCCTGTCTATCAGTCCTAAGATGTTGTCTGTCATCCATTTATTTTTGGGGGGCTTCTTTTTTCGGTGGTATTATCTCCTTAACAGTTTGGTGGATAGAATCTCTTAACATTGCACAATGTTGATCTATACTATTTATCTTTGCTATTGCATTGTATCTATTTGTTACAATAACTCTGTATTGTTCTCGCAGTTCTTGGTCATTCTTAAGGAGTTCTGTATTCAGTTTCATGTTTCTCACTTTTCTGCACGCTTTCTTTAGCGTTATTCTAATTTTTCCACAGAGTGGGTCATGGTAACTATTGCAGGTGGCTTCTGGCATGGTTTGTGTTGTCAGTAATGCATTCCGGAATCGTTTGTTGATTAATACGTAGTTTATCTGGTCAAAAGTCTTTTTGTCTGGGCTGCACTACGTTGCCAGTCCTTGGGGATGTTGTTTAAACCAGGTGTATCCTACAACCATGCTATGTATTCTTGCCCATTCAATTAATTTACTACCTCTGTCATTCCTCCCCCAGTCCATAGTCACCAACGATGTCTGAAGTTCTTCCTTTACCAACTTTGGCATTAAAATCTCCCATGACCATAGTAACTTCAAGTGACTTTGTGTGTTTCAGGGCTGTATCTATGTCATTATAAAATAGCTGTACATCTTATTCAGAACTTTCAGATGTTGGAGCGTACACTTGTATAATATTTATGTTTATTGGTCGTCCTTTCAGTTGGACTAGCAGGACTCGGTCCGAGATGTTCAAATATTCTACAATTTTCCTTGATGTTTGTTCGTCAAATATTATTTCTACTCCTCGTTCATGTTTCTCATTTCCTGAATATATTATTGTGTATTTATCGGAGTTTATCTTCCCTGCACCTGTCCATCTAACTTCACTCATTCCTAATATGTTGATCTTCACCCTTTCCATTTCCATCTTTACATTTTCTAAATTTCCAGCCAGCAGTAAAATTCTAACATTCCATGTTGCTATTTTGAACTTGTTAGTTTTGCCACCAGTAGCTTGATGACGATTTGGCTCGTGAGCTGCCCTACCGGACGAGGCTGTTCCAGAGAAACATCCATTAACGTCGTTCATGACGAATCTATTACTCTGAATAAGCATAACTATTCTTGGGAGCTACAACAGTGGTTTCCGGTAGCCTTCTGTTGGTTTGTGTACGGACTCTCCGCCAGCCTTTGGACCTCCCTGTCCTACCGGCAAGGCAGCGGGAGCAGGCGCCTCTTACCCGCCTGGTATTCCCTTCACTGAGCACCTGAGGCACTTTATAGGAGTAGTAGAGCCACCTACTACTCCACCTCGCTCTCTTGAGTCTACTGCCAGTTGGTCCGAGCCCGCTTATTTGGTCTATAATACTGCTAATAAAAATTTCCATCGTTTCTTACCTACTTTCTACTTATCGATAATAATCTAACTATAACAAAATGCTAATTGTAATAATAATAATAACATTAAAATAATTTATTATAATACTATCGTATTATACAAGGCTATAATAATACTACAGTCATAACTTACAATGCACTATGTTACAGATAATGATATCTATGTGCATGTAAACACACAATGACATCTGGATTGTAATACAATCTTACCCCTGCTGTTTCAAGTTTTAATCTAAAGGCCAACCAAACAGTAATCTGCACATGCCTAAACGGCTACCAGACCCACCCACCCCCCGCCCCAGAAAACATCTTTATAGACCTGTACATTTTGCACGGACTTAACAGCCTCAATCTGGCCATAATGAAAAGAGCGTACATTTTAAAAAGCCGGGGAGGGGAGGGGAGGGACATAACTATCTTTCCTTGAACCCTGGCTGAGAGAAACACTGATCTAACAAGTTACCATTCCTCGCTGAAATATGGTTGAGAAATCTCCGTCAATCAAATGATGATGCCTCGGAAAACCCTGGTTGAGAAATCTCCGTCAATCAAATGATGATCCCTCGGAAAACCCTGGGTGAGAAACACTCGTCAATCAAATGATGATCTCTCGGGAAACCCTGGGTGAGAAATCTCCGTCAATCAAATGATGATCTCTCGGAAACCCCTGGTTAAGACACCCATTGTGTAGTAAATGATCTCTCGGGAAACCCTAGTTGTGAAAGCCCACATATCTAATCTCTCTCTATCAATTCACGACCCTTTGAGAAAGCTTGGTCTAATAATTAGGCAAGACCCTGAGTGACTGAATTCATTATCTCTGGCGGAACCCTTGTCTGCATTCTCTTGGACCTATCGGCAAACGTCAAGTGGGTAAACACAACGCCCTTTCTGCGTCGCCCCACCCATCTCCCTCCCAAACTCCACAAACAGCCGTATACCCACATCTACTACGATCTTCACCGAAACACCCTTAACCACAATCCAAGCACCGACCACCCCTCCATCAAACACGAATACACTAAACCATTTCGCTACTCAAACGCCCCGATAATCGGAAAGCACACACGCCTGCAAACTACTCCGGAACATAATACCCGTGCACACGCCACTAATACCAGCGAATACCTGATCTTTAATATGGCTGGCCCTGCTGTTCGCCAATAAATCGTTAATTGCCCGAGACGGCAATATCTGGTGTTAGCCTAGTTCATGTATCGATTTCGATAACAGCCCTGGGCAAAGAAACTAGTTCCCGAGGGTGAGGCTGCCATTGTAGTTATTGTTAAGTCGTGTGATTATTCTTCCAGTTATTTCTCAGTTATTCTCTCCAGATCAGTGGTTTACAAACTCTGATTCGCGAAAAGTCATGTAGGAATCATACGAAGCAAGTCCACGTGCTGTAGAAACGCCAGAAATATGAACTTTTTTTGTTAAGAGGAGGCGAAAGTGAGTGAGTGTGTGTGTGTGTGAGTGTGCGCGCGCGCGTGTGTGTGTGGGTGAGTGGCAGGGAATGCAGCGAATTATCACTGGTTTCAGGGGATTCAAGACTTAAAAGTCTGGGAGCCACTGTCAAGAGAGCCCGTATTATTTGCCTTTCGATACGAACGCTTCCGAAAAGGAAGAAGCTGTCTCGTCCAGATCTTTACTCTAAGAATAATACTTGAATATTGAAAAGCAGAAACAATTAATACTGAACTTCACAGACTTTAAAAAAGGCATTTGATAGCATACACAGATTCATTGTGGAGAATTTTAAGTCTATCTGGAATACCATCTAAAATCATTCTTATCTTATATCTTATATCCTTCCCGTGCCGTTAGACGTCACATAGGGCTCGCAAAGTAGTTCGCCAATTTTTCCTGTCTTCGGCGAGTCTTTCAACCTCATCAAAGGATTTTATGCCTGTTAACTTGGCCTCTCTTAATAATGTCCTCTTCAGAGTTTCACGCGGTCTGCCCCTTTTTCTTCGGCCTGTTGTGTTCCACTTGATAGCTTGTTTTGGGATTCTCTGATCATTTCTTCTCATCAAGTGACCAACATATGTCCATCTCCTTTTCCTGATCACCCATGAGACTGGTTGTTGTTCAGTCATCTGTCTTATCTCTGCATTGTTCTTGAATTCATTCCACTTGATGCCGAGTATTTTCCTTAGGCATTTGTTTTCAAAAGAGTCTAATTTATTTTCTATTTCTTTAGTTGTTTTCCAGCTTTCGCATGCATAAATGAGGGTGGATATTACATTTGAATTGAATAGTCTTAACTTGGTTTTTGTGCTTATAACTTTTGAATTCCATATGTTCTCAAGATTCTTGAAGATTGATGCTGCTTTTGCAATTCTGATCCTAACTTCCTTTCTAGTGTCACCATCCTGGTCTATGTAGCTGCCAAGGTATGCAAATTGATTGACTTCTTCAATATCTGTCCCTTCTATGTGTATTTTTCCATTTTGATTGATGGGAATTTTCATTATTTTTGTTTTGTCCTTGTTAATTTCAAGTCCTATTTTGCTAGCCAGTGAAGACAGGCTATCTGTTTTTTCTTGCATGGAATTCACATTATTACTGATAAGAGTTATGTCATCAGCAAAATCAAGATCTTCTAGTTGGGTCCCATGTACCCAGTCAATACCTGTGTTACCTGTGCAGCATTTTTTCATTATGAAGTCTATTGTAATCCCAAAAAGTAAAGGAGACAGTATACATCCTTGTTTCACGCCTGTTTCAATCTGGAACCATTCACTCATCCCTTCTTCTGTCTTGACTGCACAACCATATCCATTGTATAAGTCCTTAATGATGTTGACAATTTTAGATGGTATTCCATATAGACATAAAATTCTCCATAATGAATCTCTGTGTATGCTATCAAATGCCTTCTTAAAATCTATGAAATTCAGTATTAATGGTTTCTGCTTTTCAATATGTTCTTCAAGTATTATTCTGAGAGTAAAGATCTGGTCGAGACAGCTTCTCCCTTTTCGAAATCCTGCTTGTTCTTCTCTCATTGCAGTATCCACTATATCTTTGAGTCTATTCAAAATGACCTTGCAAAATACTTTTGACACAACTGATATTAAGGTTACTCCTCTCCAGTTGTTACAGTCACTAAGGTTGCCCTTTTTTGGTATTTTAACAATGATTCCCTTCTTCCAATTAGAAGGGACCTTTTCTTCTTTCCAAATCTTGTTAAACATTCTCTGTAGTTGTCTCATGTTGTCACTATTGATAGCTTTTAGCATCTCGGCTGTTATTTCATCTTCACCTGCAGCTTTGTTGTTAGCCATTAAATTCACTGCTGTTTCAATTTCATGCAATTTAATTTCATCTAGATTGACATTTAGTTGTGGGGCTGGTAAGTCAGTTTCAAGGTTTAACAATTCTTTTGGGTGTGGTCGATTGAGTATTTCTTGGAAGTGTTCAGCCCATCTTTGCTTTTGGTCTTTATTTGATGTTAATAGTGTTCCAGTTTTGCTAAGGATTGGTCTTTCTTTAGATGTAATAGTACCTGTTAGCCTCTTTTGTATGTTAAAATCATTAAGGACCTCTATAATGGATGTTTGTGCAGTCAAAACAGAAGAAAGGATGAGCGAATGGTTCCAGATTGAAACAGGTGTGAAACAAGGATGTATACTGTCTCCTTTGCTTTTTGGAATTACAACAGACTTCATAATGAAAAAATGCTGCACAGGTAACACAACTAGAAGATCTTGATTTTGCTGATGACACAACTCTTATCAGTAACAATGTGAATTTCATGCAAGAAAAAACATATCCCAGCTTCACTGGCTAGCAAAATAGGACTTGAAATTAACAAGGACAAAATAAAAATAACGAGATTTCTCATTAATCAAAATGGAAAAAAATATAAGTAGAAAGGACAGATGTTGAAGAAATCAATAAGTTTGAATACCTTGGCAGCTACATAGATCAGGATGATGACACTAGAAAGGAAGCTAGAATTAGAATTGCAAAAGCAGCATCGATCTTCGAGAATCTTGAGAACATATGGCATTCAAAAGTTATAAAGCACAAAAACCAAGTTAAGACTAATTCATATGTACTATCCACCCTCATTTATGCATGTGAAAGCTGGAAAACAACTAAAGAAATAGACAAGAAATAGACAAGAAGACGCTTTGGAAAACATTAAGGAAAATACTCGGCATCAAGTGGAATGAATTCAAGAACAATGCAGAGATAAGACAGATGAGCGAACAACAACCAGTCTCATGGGTGATCAGGAAAAGGAGATGGACATATGTTGGTCACGTGATGAGAAGAAACGATCAGAGAATCCAAAAACAAGCTATCAAGTAGAACACAACAGGCCAAAGAAAAAGAGGCAGACCACGTGAAACTCTAAAGAGGACATTGTTAAGAGAGGCCAAATTAATAGGCATAAAATCCCTTGATGAGGTTGAAAGACTCGCCAAAAACAGGAAAAATTGTCGAACTACCCTGCGAGCCCTGTGTGACGGTTAACAGCACGGGAAGTATAAACGATAAGATACAAACGACGTCATAACTAATGCGACTTCCGGTGCAGAAAAACTACAGGAACAAGCTTTATCATACTAGTAAGACAAAAGTGTGAACTAGTTTTACTATATCTGTAAGATAAAAGTGTGAGAATGGTTAAAATTCCCAACTCATGTATACAACAGATGCACCAACAGGATATTAATGAGTGGTCTATGAATGTTCATAGAATATGTGAGAATTGTATTTTCTTTCCAAAACAGTTCTTGCTAAATTATAGGTGCGTCTTATATGGCGGTTAATACGGTATGTGCCAGCGACTGTGAAGTGTTTAATGCTCTCATCTCGTCGGACCAGTACTACCAAGACTGGAGGCTGCCCCAGGCAACCCATCTGGCTCCTGAAAGATCTGAGAAAAAGAAAAGACGGTCGGATAAGGTACAGACCAGAACAAGCTCTAGCGTGCCAGCAGATCAAGAAATATATAGAAATGAACATCGTGTCTCCTGTATAATGTACCTCAATGGCAAAGGAATATGGCTCCTTTCCGCTCTAATTTCTTCGGCTGATTCTGGTTTTTCCAGCGTTGTATTTTAAAATTACAGCTCCTTTTTATATTTAACTTAATTATACTGATAATCTTGTTCCACACGTGTGTCCGGTGGCTACTGTTAAGACTATAGTCAACGATGCGACTTCCACGAACACTGCAGGCCACCAAGTACACAGAAGAATGACTCGCAGCACGCAATCACGGAAAGCTGCTTATACATAATTCAGTAAGCTAACGTTGGGCTTACGTCGGTTATGAAATGAGCTCCAGCTTATGGCGAAGAGTCGGTTTTCAATGCGCCTGCGGTTACACTGCCACACTGTGGCATTTCTCTTGCTAAATGAGAAATAAAAGACAGAAGCTTCTATAAAAATTATTACATTTATAAAAAAAAGACTGATATTATTTATGTGCTTCTATTCCACGCTCTTTCCAGCCCTCATTATACAACAGTGGTGGTTCTGCTTTCTGCTAGTAGAAGTTAACAACTAGGAAGACTTCCATGGCAAGCTTGTGGATCCAAGTTTTACTACTCGGCTCGACAAGACTCCCAGGATTGTACTCAGCACCACAAAGCTAGAATATTTCATCTGTTTTCGTACGTCGACTCCAGTCAGAACATAACAAGATAAACTGATCACTGAGAGGGTTTATACTATCTTGAAGATCACTGGGCCTGAGGGCTTTTATTATTTGTCTGTTTCTAAGTTTTCGTTTGCAACATACACTCGCCTTTCAGAGACCCACTCCCCTTTCCGAGACCCACTCCATTCCCACCACTGCTAACTACTCACTTGCCTCCAATGTTCTACTACCAAACCACTAGTCGCGGACAAGCATGGCTGGACGGACTGACCAATCAGATTCCTTCTTTACATTCACTCCCCCGGGCTCAATATTTAAGAGCGTGTAAAGGTAAGAAAGTTTTAACCGAAGTCAAGACACGAGAGGATCTTTGTTAAACGCCGTTAATATTAAACTCCGTGGACAACAGTCTATCTGCTCCAAGGGAATGTTACACGTCGTCTGTAATCTCCGAGCTCCAGCAGACGAGTTACTGTAGAAAGATTTCAGTGCTTTTAAGCGCACAAGACGGGCCTGTGTTGTGTGATGAATAAAGCTACTGTCCCTACAGCATGTTCCACTGCTCCAGCAGCATGTTCCAGATCTATTGTCGCAGGTTCCACAGTTCATTGCAGCTTGTTCCACAACTGCCCACTGCTGGAGGTGGGTGGGTGGGGAGGGGGGGGGGGTAGGAACCAAATGAACGGCAAAAAAAAAAATAAAAAACCGGTATATTATGACATCAGCCACACGTTAATAGAATGATGTTAAAAATTAACGCTAGAACCCTCTACAAACTCCAGCCTCCCCGGATACATTCCCAGCTCCCTGTCTCGTTAATGAAAATAATGTTAGCACAGCGGAGGCTAGGGATCAGAGTTGTAACGTCTCCTCAGTAAACAACTAAAAAGCTCTACAGCCCCCAAACGAGAAAAACCAGAGGATCAGATATGATAGCACGATACCGCGGAAACTAAAAACTGTTTAAGACATACGCAAAAAACAAAAAACAAAAAAAAAGATGACAAATATGCGTGTATCACGTTCATGTAATAACAGGTTCTTACTGCAAACTTCTATATGGTACAATTAACAACGGTATGCAAGCATGCTATGTTATCACTGCTTATGTGAAATCTGACTGCAGGTCACCGAAATTTCAGCTCTCTTCAACCCACGCCGTTAATTACCATGTAATACATGGCACAGAGAAGGACAGGGAGTGGAAATAATCCTTTGTGTATATCCCGTGTTAGCACAGGCGAGAACCCAAAGCAAATACTATAATGAAGACACTAAACAACCGCTCCAAAAACACTCAGAAAAGAAGGATGAAATGATAATACTCTAGAATATTTTCAAAACAGAAACAGCTATTTAAATAGCAGCATAATTAAAGGAATAAAGCAATGACTGATCGCACAATTTAAAAAATACAAAACAAATAAAGCAGGACTGCATCCATTAACAGTGATATAACTGAAGGAAACAGACAGCGTCAGTTCATGTTGATATAATGAAAGAAAACTGCATAGAAAAAATAGGAAAAAAAATCAATTAATATTCTTCTTCTTCTTCAGTCACCATAGAACTGCCAGCTGGTGTTCCTTGCAGCAAATGGTGTGCAGATGTTGAGACACAGCATCGTGTCAGCTTGTGAGCGGGTCACGGCAGCTTTTTTTTTTCAGTCCCTGAATACAGCTAAAAAGCAGGAAAGCGTGCAATACTTCTGGGGACTATGGCGATCCATTAGCCAGGCTAGGCCTGTTACTGTGAGTATCTATGGAAAGGTGGGAATTTGGTCAGCATATGAGTCGTCAACCCTAACACTCTCATGTCAGTTATGATTCGCCAACCCTAACACTGTCATGTCAGTTATGATTCGCCAACCCTAACACTATCATGTCAGTTATGATTCGCCAACCCTAAAACTATCATGTCAGCTATGATTCGCCAACCCTAACACTATCATGTCAGCTATGAGTCGCCAACCCTAACACTATCATGTCAGTTATGATTCGCCAACCCTAACACTATCATGTCAGTCATGATTCGCCAACCCTAACACTCTCATGTCAGTTATGATTCGCCAACCCTAACACTATCATGTCAGCTATGAGTTGCCAACCCTAACACTCTCATGTCAGTTATGATTCGCCAACCGTAACACTATCATGTCAGCTATGAGTCGCCAACCCTAACACTCTCATGTCAGTTATGATTCGCCAACCCTAACACTATCATGTCAGCTATGAGTCGCCAACCCTAATACTCTCATGTCAGTTATGATTCGCCAACCCTAACACTCTCATGCCAGTTATGATTCGCCAACCCTAACACTCATGTCAGCTGTGAGTCGCTGAATGACAAATCAGACAGCGTCTTGGCCCCCATTAATACTGGTATAACTCAGTAAAAATGAAACTATTTGAAAATCGGTTAATATGTATACAATTTAGGCAAAATAAAGCAGACAGCAACGCATTAATAGCAATTATAAACAAGAGATAAAACAGCAAATCATAAGTTAATAATATATCTGAGGAAAATAAAACGGTAACACGTCATACTACATTAATGAACGCTAATGAAACATCATTACCTGCTATATTCACTTCAAAAAAGAAAGAAGTGAATTAAATCAATAACATACCTACATACCCCTTTCTCTTACTAATATAATGTCCCTTACCGTTCTTCATAACCGCTCATTTGGAAGTCTTCTACTCTCACAGACAAGCTATACCAGACTGCTACAGTACACGTAAGCTTCCGCTGTACATGCTGTATACGCTAACAGCAAACCAACACGATTATCTGCGCGAATAAACAGGTGCCACTTCTGAGAGTATACAATCGCGGGTTCTGTTATAAATTGAGGGGAGCTACTGTGAAGTATCACCCCCTGCGGATGGCGCCTGCGGCTAGGCATCACTCTCGAGTATTACTCAATTCCATATAGCGAACCATTGTGAGATTTTTTTTTTAAAACACACAACTCTTTTATTATTTATTCCCAAAACGAGCTAGGCCGTGGGTTAGCGAACGCAAAGTCACGGAGGCTTTAACCCACAGCTCGCTCGCTAACCTCACACAGTTCCGGCCGCCAAGAGTTAACACACAAATTGCAGCAGGTATTCAATTAACGTTATTACATGCCAAATAACTGCTAAGACGGGGTGTTACGGTACTCAAACAAAACACCCGGCTTCCCCCCCCCCACCTCCAAATACAACCCACATGCATCCATACTACACTAGCCACCAAACGCACATTTGTATATTGCTCGTAATCTTTGCCTTCTGGAAAAGGTCCAAGATAAATGTCGGGCTGTTTCCTCTGTGTGTGTGTGTGTGTGTGGGGGGGGGGTGGTAGAAGAAAAAGAATGTTCCTTTAAAAAAAAAGGACGTTGAAAGCAGGTGGATGCTGACTTTCTGGGAACTTGGTGTGAATCTTCTCTTTCCCCCCCCCCCTCCCCCCAAGCTCAAATGTTTCTCCCATGGATGAATTTACCCATGTGACACAACGAACTGGAGCAACAAAATACCAAGTACGGGCTGCAAGGTTCAGTCTCGCTGAGTTTAGTCCTGTATCTTCTATCCGAGCATTCACTTCAAACGACGACCACCTTTCACATATGTAAAATCCTTCTTCATTTGGCAACGACTTCTTGCACTTCTTCCAAGTTCACAAGAATAAATAAAATTCTCTGTCTCTCTCTAACGTAAGAATGTAAGACGGGCCTCCGTGCCCAATTCTTCACCCTTTGAAAATAAAGATCATTCATTCATTCTTTCTCTCTCTCTCTCTCACGCACGCATGCATGCACGCACATACACACACTTTTCTGAAAATGATACAATTGTACCTGTCTTTCACCTTCCATGAAGTACTTTCCGAAATACTGTCGGTTTTTTGTTAACCCAACAATCGGTACAACAATGTTACCGTGAGTTTTTCCCCCTCACCTTATTTGCGGCCAGACTGAACTTTTACAAAATGCTCACACGCTGAACCAGTCTAAACTGACTGCTCACACGATGAACCAAAGTCTAAACTGACTGCTCACACGCTGAACCAAAGTCTAAACTGATTGCTCACACGCTGAACCAAAGTCTAAACTGATTGCTCACACGATGAACCAAAGTCTAAACTGACTGCTCACACGCTGAACCAAAGTCTAAACTGACTGCTCACACGCTGAACCACAGTCTAAACTGACTGCTCACACGGTGAACCGAAGTCTAAACTGATTGCTCACACGCTGAACCAAAGTCTAAACTGACTGCTCACACGGTGAACCAAAGTCTAAACTGAATGCTCACACGGTGAACCAAAGTCTAAACTGACTGCTCACACGGTGAACCAAAGTCTAAACTGAATGCTCACACGCTGAACCAAAGTCTAAACTGACTAAATATTCTCTATTCAAATTAAGCATCATCATGCTACTGGTCCGATTATCTTCCAACCGATTTCGCTGGTTGTTTCTTACTTGGTTTTTGTTTTGTTTTTTTTGTGGATAATATATAGCCGACGGGGGGGGGGGGGGGGTGTGGTGTGTGTGTGTGTATGTATGTGTGTATGTATGTGTGTGTATGTGTGTATGTATGTATGTATGTACGTATAAAAAAACATTAAGGGATTCATGGCATTGCGACATTACATATAAGCTGGGTGTCCCCAGATTTCATGCAGCTGGTAAAGAGAGGGGTCTTATACAGAAAAGTAGGGAACTATTGTAGCCAACTAGTGTAACACACTGTCCGACAATATGAGAGTTTAGTGATGCACAACCATACTTCAGTTGTGTCCCACTAGTTGTAAGTGGCTCTGACGTGATATATGCAGATTCTGTCGCTAACAGATGTAGGGACATCCCACTTCCTCACTTGTTGCAGGTGGTGCATATGGTCAATATTTCACTCTTCAAAGGATACGACACAAATGTGGCGTGGTGTCACGTGCAATTATTATTATTATTATTCTTATTATTGTGGAGATCAGCTAGGGCAGATTATTCCTTTCTTCTCCTATTTTCTCGCATGCTGAAGGTTGTGGAGAAGCACGTCTCACGATTTGATCTTGAAGACAAAATGAATCTTACGTTATCCTGAGACAAGAGTCTTGCGTTATTCTGACAAAATGAGTCTTACATTATACTGAGACAAGAGTCTTACATTATTCTGACAAAAGCGTCGTACATTATCATGAGACAAGATTCTTGCATTAATCTGAGACAAAAGCTGCAGTTTTGGAGAGGACGTGTTCCACAGTAAAAGGGGCATAGGAACGTACACATACCGGAACACTGTCAACTTTAAACATTCGATGTCCTCTTTTAGCCATCCAGTGGGCTTTTCTTCACTGTCAGGTACACCCCAATGGGATGGAATCCTCTGCAGAACGACTCTATACTTGTACTTGTACGAACTCCCTGTAACTGCGAGCTGTTGTTCTTTGCAGCCGATGCTGTAGAGATGTTAAGCCACAGTATCGTATCGGCGTGGGAGCGGGTTATGGCAGCTATTTTTTTTCAGTCCCGGAGTATAGCTAAAAAAACAGAGGGCTAACAATGCTTCTCTAGCAGACTCCACCACCATGGGGACTATGGCGATCCCTGCCCCGTTAGCCAGGCTAGGCCTGTTCCTAGGGGTACCAACGGACAGATGGGACAGAGTCTTGGTCAGCTATGGTTCGCTAACCCTGACGCTAGCATATCAGTTACGGGTCGCTGATTGCCTCATCGCACGGGCGTCTTCGCCCTCGAACGACTCTATACTGTGGGTTAACCTTGGTCAAGCAGTCCTTTAGGTCTGGTAGTGCTACAATGAAGAGGTTCCAGTACTGATCCTGCACCCGTGAAACAGTGAACCCGTTGTCATATATACTCTAAATCTGCGTTTCCCAAACTTGTTCGGCCTACCTCCTCCTTGCCTCAAGCCACCCCTTACTCACTGTCAGGGTCTAAAAACCTGTAGGACCATGATCGTATAATGAGAGGAAATGCAGGAAGACGTATCACCAGAAGTAACAAAACCCTGTTAAATTTCAAGTCACGGACGCTATCACCGAAAGTACATATCATGATGGTATATAAGTTAACACAAGGCAATGGCTAACTTTCTGCGGCCTCTCTTACTGACTTTTTGTCAGAGATCACAAAAACAGACTCATGAACTTGTGAGGAGAGTGAAATGCAAGGAAACTGTAGTTCAGGAAACTAACACATCTCGGTTTATTGCTGCTATCAGCACAATCATGTACAAAATATCACAGCAATATCCGGGCACTCTTGCTACGTAGCTCTCACAAAGTCAGTTGTTACAGAACACAACGGCCAACATCTTCAGCTATTCTACTTTCTAACCCCAAACGGCTTGCTATCTTCCACCAGTCAAATTCCTTTTCGTATAACCACTCGCCGAGGATGAAACGGGTGTATTCCCAGGCCATACATCACAGGCGACAATGGAACAGGTTGAAGATTTGGAAGCATCGGCTTTTTTTGGGGGGGGGGGGGTGGGGAACGATAGATCTACCGCACCTGACAAGCGGCTTCTTATCTGTGACGTCATCCTCCCGGCAGCCTTTTCATAATATATACAAGTGACTCACTCCCCTTCCCCCTTCCCCACCTCCTCTACAAAAGAAAGACCGCATTTTTTCGTTGACTTGGTTCCGATGCCCAACGTCGTCCCCTCCTTCCTCACCGTTTCTTGCATCTTTCCAATGCTCTCCCTCCCCCCACCCCCTTTGTTCCCCGGTGAGCCGGAGAAGCTGAAGCACACACTCTGGGAACCACCGCTCTATATAGATGCCTGTCACCACAAGCAAGTATTCCCGGATTCAGGTCAACTTATTAACCTAGGACATCCGGCTGAACCAAGAACGCTGTCCTAGATAACAGAGGGAACGAAGAACACGTCGCCCTATCATCTCCAGCTGAGTTGCTACACCCATATTAGGTAAACTGATACAGTAACTATGCAGCAGTCGCGTGCGTTGCCAACTCCCACAGTGAAAACGACTTTCTCGCTAGGGTTGCCAACTTTTTTTTCCTCATAAAAATACCTAGAATTGCCTTAGAACACATCTAGAATTATCTAGATTCTTTTAAGCATTTATCCAAAAACACATCTAGGAAATATTCTGTCTGTTTAAAATAATGTATAAGTGAAAATTAACATGGGAAATGTTACTGAAATGTTATTGTTATTTTATTGTCACAAAAAAAATTGAATATCATCATCATCATCGCCTTCAGAATCTGAAAGATCTGCTTGGTAAGATGATGCAGAAGCTCCATCTCTTGCAGAATTTTTTGTTGTGGTTGACAAGCTGCCATTGTTAAGTTGTTCCTATAACTTTTGAAACTTCAGGAGAAAGTTGATAAGCACCAAAATAATGTCCTGATAAGCTGAATTTGACCATTAAAATAACATGAAGAAGTTCCAGCTTCATTTTGTTGCAGTTTTCCTGCCAGCAATGTTGGCCTTGCAAAATCTACAAGATGGTCACAGATTATAATAGCACAATGGCAGCTCATAAACATGACAACTGATCCCTTAGGATTTGAGGATTCATTATAAGCACGTATAAAAGTCAAAGGTCCTTTGAGTTTTAAAGGGCACTGCACTTGTGTGCTGTCTTAGACTTCCATTGCATTTTCAAATCTTGGTATTCTGATTTTAGTACCCCACATGCAAAATTTACAAAGAGCTTTGGTATCATCACTAGAAACCATCATTATCAATTTCGCAAACAATCCATCTTTTAACCATTCTTTATTTATATTTCTTGAATGTTGACATTTTTAGAGACAAGCAGAAGAAATATTTTCCGTAAGGAAGAAATAATTCCAGTAAATATATTCACACACTTAAACACAAGTTGCACTGAGAGCTATGGAACTGTTGAACAAAGTTTCCAGAATGTTGGGTTATCTTAACTAGAATAATTTTGTGGCTCTACTTAACTGGATTCATTCTCCAAAATACTAACCAGACAATGGAAAGTTAAGACTAAGACTGGTGTCCATATAACAGTCTGGGCCCAATTAAAACTAGACAATGGAAAGTTAAGACTACGACTGGTGTCCATTGATCAGTCTGGGCTCAACTAAAACTAGACAATGGAAAGTTAAGACTACGACTGGTGTCCATATAACAGTCTGGGCCTAACTAAAACTGAATGTGTCCTGAAAGTCTGGTGATTTAATTATACATCAGAACAAAGCTGCCCTCACTAGATGAGATGACATTCCTCTCACAATCCTCTGACCCTTAATTTGGGGGTCCTTCCTCTCCCTTAATTATAAAGTAACAGCTCTCAGTGAGCTGATATTATGACTGCCATTCCAGAGCTCCCGGGCGACTCTATTTAGCGACCTAACTAGTTTTTACCTGTTATCTTATTTAAGACAGCCAACTTCCTGTATTACAAATAAGTGTTACCAAACTGCAAAACAGATTTCATATACAGAGAAAGCGCTGATTTTGGAAGATTTACACACATACACACATGTGCTTTTTAAAAATTATCTACATTTAATATACAATTATCTAGGTTTATAGCTAACATCTAGATGGCTATTTTCATTATCTAGGCATGACCAAAATTATCCAGATCTAGACAAAAAATATCTAAACTGACAACCATCGCCATCGCCCCGGTTTTAACAGAACCTCCACGAAGGGATTTTCTTTTCTCTCCCTCTTTCTCGCTATCAATAATCACTGACGCACCGTTCAGAAGTTACTAAATAAAAACGGTTTTCAACTACGTTCTCCTGTACTTCCGGGTTTAACTTCATGAAAGCAGTAGCCTCCAGCACAGGCACACGTGTATGGCTCAGCTTCACAGGCACACTGTAGAGAATGGGCAGGAACGAGTGTGGCACACAGCTCTAATTCCAAGAAGAAAAAAATAACTGAAACTACCTATCAGATATATATATATATAATAATAAATTGTATGTTAGTATCTTTGCCGATAGTATGACTTTCTCTCCAAGTCTATATCCTGCCATTTCCAGATTATCTCTCCTGTATCTTGGTATTTCCAGAATCTCCTTTCTGTATCTTGAAACTTCCAGAATCTCCTTTCTGTACCTTGGCATTTCTGGTTTCTTCCACTCTGGTATTACTTGCTCTTGCAGATGGCTGATCTGGGCCTCATTTTGGTTATGTGTCCAAACCACTTTATTCCTATTATATGATTAGTGTAGTTTCCTTTCACTTCTTATTCAGTCTTCCGACATTTTAGTAACTGCATTTCTGCAACGGGATCTCATTTCGATTCTTACTAACTTAATAAATCCACCCGTCAAAAATAACAGAAAAAGATATGAAAATCTGATATTAATTACTTTTCCGGATTAAATTTTTATCATCTCATAAGAACAACAACGTCAGCAATTTTTAATGAATGGAGAAAAAGGAAAGAAAGAAAAAATACACCCAAGTTATCCAATGACACGTTTTCTGCTCACTGCAATTAATACATTTTTAATTTTAAAAGAGAAAAATCAGGCCAATCTATCCACACGCATGCACACACATACATACACGCCAAATTCCAACTAGGACGTACTGAAGATTACAGTCAGACATACAGCGAAAATTCTGTTATCCGATATCTTTTTACAGCGTAATCGTCAAAATTACTGTAAACCTTCACCTATGCATCTCTTCCAACGGTGCTCCACCATCGCACCCCTCCCCCCAAGAAACTGCCACTGACTTCACACAAAACACTCACTCTCACGTGACTCCCATCGATCACACCCTTGCCAAAAACAAGCCAGAACACAGAATCGTGCTAGATTCTCGACTGTTTCACATATATTGTTAAAAAAAAAAAACACAACAGATACGATGTTGCGATATAAACTGAAGTTTGCTGATCAGACAAGGGCACATTGCCTGAAACGTTCACTTGAACATCAGCTTCATGTGCTGTCCTTAGTTGTACTCAGCAGATGATTCATGAGCACAGAAAAGCGACACTAGTCAAAACAGCATTTTTGACAATAACTCATGACAGGTTCACGAAAATCCCGTGAGACTCACTGAACACAAAACTCGCTGACCATGTTATTGAATGTCTATAAAAGATTGACGCTCATCGAATTAATTCATTTGAAAATTTAATGAGCAACTATGGCTCACCTCACTACAGAACAACGACTCATCATTATTGAACGTTAACAGACTGGACAGTCACAAAGTGTTGTGACCAGACAATTTAATGTGGTTAGAAGCATCTTTGAAGACGACTTCAAGAAACTGGCTCAGTTGCAGACCGGCCGCGCAGTGGAAGACACATAGTCACAACTCCTGCCGAAGAGCGCTTCATACGGCTGCGTCACCTCAGGAATCCATTTGCATCTGCATCATCAACAGTCCAGTCAAGGACAGCAGCTCGTTGAATTTCAGATCAAACGGTCAGGAACCGGCTGCATGACGCTGGTCTTTGAGCCAGAAGATTCTACAGGGGTCCTGTTCTTACGGACAGGTATCGCCAGAAATGACAGCAGTGGGCGAACCAGCATCGTCAAGGATCGTTGTGAATGATTGGAGAAGGGTTTAGTTTAGTGATGAATCATTCTTTCTGCTCCAGCGACACGATAGACGGAGAAGAGTTTACCACAGAGTCCATGAGCCCAGAACTGTGTGGATAAGGCTCCTCCACATGGTGATGGAGGTGTACCGGTGTGAGGGACGATCAACTTCATGGGAAGAAGTGACCTGTTGCAAATTGAAGGACGCCTGAAAGCGATACGTCGCTGAAATTCTTCGTCCTCATGTCCTTCCACTTCTGGCTGCACCAAGGTCGATTTTTCTTCAGGATAACATGTGGCACAACTCACCATTAAGTTCATCGCTGACAACAACGTCCAGACCATTATGTAGTCATCCATGTCATCAGACACGAACCCAATAGAACACTTATGGAATGAACTCAACAGATAAGTCCCCCAGCGAGACTTGTTCGCCAACCAATCTCCGACAGTTGTCTCTTGCACTGCAGGGAGAGTGGGCAGCCATCCTACAACAATAGATCCAACGGCTAATCGGATCCATGTCAAGGAGATGTCGTTCTCTGATACAGGCCAGAGGAGGCCATACACCTTTCTGAAATGGAGGCCTCAGTCGCAAAAGAATAAAAGTCCAAACCAAATTTAATGAAAACATTTCAGTGTTAAAGTTTTAAAATGTCTTCATGCCAAGATTGAAACATTAATTCCGTAAAATAAAATTTTGATACAGACGGTTTGAAATTTTGTGCCCATTACGACTACAGTAGTGTTGCATTTATTTTTTTTTTTAACAGTATAATTCAATCCTTTATTTCATAATTTTCAGGGCAGGGTCCTATGTGGTTTTGAGATGAAGCAGCTGGGAGAAACACAACAGCATGCCTACGGCTGTAACAGAAATAAGCCAACTCTCCCAGGCAATACTTGAAAGCAAAAGGAGGGGACAGCGGCGATCTACTGAAACGGGTGTTTTAACTAAACGCCTCTCTCTCTCTCTCTCTCTCTCTCTCTCACTCAGAGCCAGACAGTGCCCCTCCAGAGATAAGACTTGAAGAAATGTTCATACTTGCTACTTTCTCATGACCTGCCGGGGAAATCCAATGTTTCAGTTATAAAGAATAAACACGGGTCCCTTGGGTTCTGGCCCTACAGACATTTTGCGACATTAAAAAAGGAAAGAGAAGTGGAGTGAAAGAGTATTTAACCTTTCTCCAAGCGGGTGTAGCGGACGCCGGGGGATGAAACACTGGAGAGCACAGCATTAAGTCACCAAAGAAGCTATAGGCAAAGCTGTTATGCTCAGTCTGGCTTATTTAGCAGTGTTTGACATCTTCCTCTCCCACGTATAGTAGTGGAGCCTGCTCCACTGTTCTTAGGTTCAGTCTGACGAATTCAGGCAGTTATATATCCAACAGCGCTGCTTATTACTGCGATACAGGACGTCGGATTGTTTAGTTATGTTCTGCCCGTGCAAACCTCATTGTGGTGAAGATTGTGCAGAGTAAATTAAGCTGTGATTGCATCACTACACCGAGTCACTCCGTGTAGTGATGTAATTTGTGATTATAATTTCATTGTGAGTATTATGCATACTGGATTGGTAACATGCATGATTTTATATATGCTATACATACATATCTACTAGGTGTTTACTTCAAATAGATTATATGTCACGGGCAACTGTGGGTGCGTAGATCAATGTGCGGTTGCGCACATATTCGAAAGGAGGCCACATGTAAGGGCATGGAGAGTTCCAGGACATCAGGTCCGTAAAGTTCATAATATTAATACTGCAGATCTGTGAAGTTTCATTATTATACGAGGGATGATTGATAAATTCTCTGCATAAGGTACAACAGATTATCTGTGGACGACTTTTTGGAGTTATTTCTCAACATAGTCCCCTTGCAATTTTATGCACTTACTCCAGTGATCCTTAAGCATACGGATCCCTTCTTTGCAAAAGTCAGCATCTTGTGCCATTTAGAAAGTGGTCTACACATGAATGACGTCATTATCTGAAGCAAATTTGCGACCACTGAGTTCCTTTTTGAGTTTGGTAAACAGTTAATAGTTCGAAGGGGTCAAATCTGGGGAATAAGGAGGATGTTCAAGAAGCTGGAAGCCGCATTAATCAATGGCAGCCATTGCCACTTCCGACATATGAACTGGAGCATTGTCTTGATGAAAGATGACTCCTCTCGTCAATTTCCCTCGACGCTTTTCCTTCAATTTGACCCGCGGTTGCTTCACAAGATTAGCGTAATAGGCCCCGGTGATCGTTCTGCCCTTTTTAAGATACTGTACCAACAGCACACCTTCTTAATCCCAAAAGATGGAAGCCATCACTTTGCCTGCAGACAGAATCACCCTTGCTTTCTTTGGAGGTGGGGATCCATGACGTTTCCACTGCTTTGACTGTTCTTTGTTTTCTGGTTGAAAATGATGAACCCAAGTCTCATCCACAGTCACAAATTGCTGAAGAAACTTTTCAGGATCTGCAGAAAAATGGCCAAGATTGTCTCCTGACATGTTGAGATGCTATTGTTTGTGATCAGCTCCAAGAAGTTTCGGGACCCATCGAGCAGCAACCTTTGTCATTTGAAGATCATTGTGAATAATGGCATGAACACGTTCCTGGGAGATGCCCAACTCAGTACCAATGTACTGCTTAGTTAGTTGTCGATCTTCCATTATCATGTCATGGATTCTGCCGGTGGTTTCATCGGTGGTTACCGTTCTTGGTCTTCCTGGACGGGGATCATCTTCCAGACTCTTCTTTCCATGTCTGAATTGAGCTGCCCATTTCTTAACTGTGTTGTAAGTAGGGATACTCTCCTCTAGAGTCTCTGCCATATCCTCATGGATCTCTTTCGATGATAAACCCTTGATGCAGAAGTAGCGAATGACTGCTCGAAGAGAAATTTTATCCATTTTCTCAATTTCTGCCACCCCTTACCACTTCAATAACCTGTAAAAAAATATTGGTTGCAATTAATTTCTTGAAACTTGGTGTGTAATCTTATATTAACATAATCTACACATGCACCTAATATCAACTGTGTGTTTCAAGTATATGTACCTTATGCCGAGAATTTATCAATCAACCCTCGTATGTTATTATGCTTGAATTATTTTGCATTTTCATTGATCTTTCATCCACTGCTCTTCCATTATTACTTAATAATGTCTTGATGTCATGTTGATTGCCAGTGGCGGTGTGTATGTTGTTGTCTTGGTTAATTATGAGATTAAATTTGGTGTAATTAGTGATTCAGACTCCGTGATTTGTACTGCACGTCATGTGTATTGTTGTACTGCAATGTCAGATGCTTGTGCAGAACTTAAATCATTACTGACATACAGTAGGCCAAGGATGGGGGAGACTGGGTTGGTGGTATAATAGGGGAGATAAATCTGTCCTCTAGTACTGTAGTACATGAAGGAGATTCTTGGTCTGTGAACCATTTCACATCATAAAATACTCCTCCCAATATTGATAACATATAAACTTGCACCAACAAGTTTTACAATCACTTCATTACTTCTTTATACACTCCGTGATATCACTAACAAACAGTAAAACTTTACTGATGAATTAACTCCACTTGTATCTCGGCATTTTTAGATTTTCTCTTCTGTATCTTGGTATTCCAGATTCTCCCTTCTGTATACTGGTATTTCTAGATCCTCTCTTCTGTATCCTGATATTCTTGCTTCTCCCTTCTGTATCTTGGCATTTCTAGATCCTCTTTTCTGTATCTTGACATTCTTGTTTCTCCCTTCTGTACCGTGGCATTTCTAGATTCTCTCTTCTGTATCCTGACATTCTTCCTTCTCCCTTCTGTATCGTGGCATTTCTAGATCTTCTTTTCTATATCCTGACATTCTTGCTTCTCCCTTCTGTATTCTGCTTCTCCTTTCTGTATCCTGGCATTTCTAGATTCTCCCTGCTCCATTCAGGCATTTCTCGATTATATTTTCTCTGTCTCGGCATTTAAAAAAAAATTCTCCCTTCTGTAGCTTGGCATTTATAAATTTCCTCCTCTATATCTTTTCAGATATAGAATATACATCTATACCTCCCCCCCCCACCCAAACCCACCACAACACACACACACACCCCATTATCCTATCTAAATTCCATCTCTACAACCTCACTCCGCCAAATTCTTGGCACACTTCAGTCCCTGTTGCTGCTGCTGCTGCATGGCGATGTCTGGTTTAGCGGTGCCTGAGGACAACCGCCCCTTCACCCACACTTCATGCCTCAAACTGTATCCCCCACTCACCAAATTCATTCCATCAGCGCTGCCATCTTACTCCACATCACGAAATATTTGTGTTAAGAAAATGTATCCTCAAATTATAAACACACATACACGCGCGCGCGCGCATATGCTACTGACTCTATTAAACATCACGGCAGTTTTTTTTTGCTGGAAAGCAAATGTTGCTGCAGCCGGTCGGGACAATTATGAGAATCGCTAACACAGAACATTTACCGCGATACTGAGTTACATGTTTTAGCCCGATAATGAGTTATGTGAGCTTTCATTATAAGCTCATGTTCTTCACCAAGTCTAGCCACCTAGATTAGTTTATGCTGACTGCCAGTAACACGTATTAATCGCGTTAACCGAGAGCGTCATGGGGACCCCAAGACGACTGCTCGTTACATATTAATTTTATTTTAAATGGCAGATTAACCACCATCACCCAGGCCCCCTATAATAAACTCAGTAAGGGCCCCTACCTTCGCAGATCTATACCCATTTTTTTTCAACGGCAGATTAACATTACCCCGCCCCCTTATGATAAACTTAGTAGGTCCCCTGCTCTGGAGACCTATACCGTTCAATCTCCTGATGCATGATTCGTCAAATAAACCGTATCTGTAAAGCCATTTCTTCCTTGACGTTGGGCCCACTGCCCTTGGGCCCCTAGACTTAAACCTATTCAACCTAATGGATAATCCGACACCAGATGGAACAGAATGTGAGTTGTGAAACGCTAAGAACTTTTTTTTTTTTTGGGGGGGGGGGGGGAGGGAAGAACTTTTCTTCTTTCGCGAAATTTCTGACCACGATGAATTAGATGCTTTTAATACTTACAGCAACAAACTTCTATGGCAGTTTTTATGTGCGCGGGCATGTTTACGCTAAGGTAGTATACAAAATGAATGGACCAATGAAGAGTTCAAAAGTAAAGCATGTGACCAGTGACGTCATCCAATCTTGCGTACATACCTACTGAAATAGAAGAAATATAAGAAGTTTTTCTGTCGTATTTCCCTGTAATTTAAACATTAAATCGTGGTATTTCATTGGAGGGTTTGAAGCAGCGGATTATAAAGATGGAAAATGAATAATTTTAGACATCAGCTTCACAACGTACAAATTTGCTATGGCACTTTTGAAAGCAAATTTCTGATATCCCGTTTTAAAAAAAAAAGACTTGATATTTTAACAGGAATTTTTCTGCAGAAGAAAAATAAAAGGAAAGGTAGATTTTATGATATAAAATTGACATTTCTATCATTCTATCATAGTCCACCGTTTTCTCTTATTAAAACAGACGTGACTTTCGTTTACAAACAAAAATCCGTATCAATCACTTGGCGCAGTATAAAACTATGTATAATTGGCGCAATATAAAACTATGTGTACTTGGCGCAGTATAAAACTATGTATAACTGGCGCAATATAAAATTTCGTGTATGTGGTGCATTATAAAACTGTATAACTGGCGCAGTATAAAACTACTGGTATCGGCGCAGTATAAAACTATGTACAACTGGCGCAGTATAAAACTATGTACAACTGGCGCAGTATAAAACTATGTACAACTAGCGCACTATAAAACTGTGTACAACTGGCGCACTATAAAACTATGTAGAACTGGCGCCGTATAAAACTATGTACAACTGGCGCAGTATAAAACTATGTACAACTGGCGCAGTATAAAACTATGTATAACTGGCGCAGTATAAAACTATGTACTGGGAACAAAAGGTTTTCAATGATACCCCAGACATTTTTTAAAAACGTTTTGTGCGCCTGCTCATATTAGTGTGAGGAATTTGCCTCCTTCATAATCGAAAATAAAACAGATTAGAAACTCCCATTTACTGGTCGCTCCCTGGGACATGGCATTAAGGAACGGGTCTTAAAGCACCAAAACAGTCACGAGAACCAGCTACCACCCTACACCAACTCCTCAGCATCAACGGCAGACGAGCACAGAATTCAAGCCCCAAAGTTCTGACACACATAAAACACTGCACACTTAAAGCCATCATTACTGTTTCACTGAACTCAATTAAACACTCCCTGCGAACAAGCGCTACAAATCGATTAATGGCTGGCGAAGTCATGATTTCCAAAGCCAAGTTCAACTGATATCGACAGGGACACGGTCCACTACTTCACCTGCAGAAACGTCCTTTGTTCCTGCTAATGAAACCGCCGAAGCAACTGAAGCTGCAGGTTTTGATATCATGAAGCAAAGAGGGATATAAAAAATCTACAAAACAGAACTGTGGTTTCCTTTATTACTCCCCTTGGGCACAAATTGTTAGGAAAAGTAACGCAACAATATGGCTGAACTGGGAGTAGTAAAACCAACTCCGGCGCGGCTTCTCGCACTGAGAGAAGTTCTAGCCCCGCTACCGACGTCATCCAGTTGGTTATTATTTCCGTTGGTGCTAGGGAGTATCGTGTTGTGATCCTCTTCCAAACAAGGATCTGCTTTTCCCGTCCCGACTGAGTGTGAGTATCATGATCCTAAAACACATTTTTAACATCTCTTATACAATCTGCATCACTTTCCTTAGCCAGTCTAGTTTTGGATACAATCTTAGCATTTCATTTAGATACAATCTCAGCATTTTATTTAAGATACAATCTCAGCATTTCATTTAGATACAATCTCAGCATTATTATACTCTGATAGCTTCTAAGCATTATTAGATACTTTAATAGCATCACAGCATTATTACACTAAGATAGTATGATAGCATCTCAGCATTATTACACTAAGATAGTATGATAGCATCTCAGTATTATTACACTCAGATAGCATGATAACATCTCAGCATTATTACACTAAGATAGTATGATAGCATCTCAGTATTATTACACTCAGATAGCATGATAACATCTCAGCATTATTACACTAAGACAGCATCTCAGCATATTATTAGACTAAGACAGCTTGATAGCATCTCAGAACTATTACACTAACATAGCTCGATAGCATCTCGGCATTATTACACTCAGACAGCATGATAACATCTCAGCATTATTACACTAAGACAGCATCTCAGCATATTATTACACTAAGACAGCTTGATAGCATCTCAGAACTATTACACTAACATAGCTTGATAGTATCTCGGCATTATTATATATTGGAGATCACCAACTGAGCTGATGGCCTGCATGAGGGATCGCGTACTCTGGAGAAGCATAATAGCCAACGCCAGTCGGCACGGCACATGATGATGATTATTATTATTATACCAAGACAGCATCTCAGCATTATTATACCAAGACAGCATCTCAGCATTATTACACTAAGACACCATCTCAGCATTATTATGCTAAGATAGCAATTCAGCATTATTACACTAAGACAGCATCTCATCATTACATTCAGTATACCATCATTACACTTAGCATCTCAGCAACCGCTTAACATTTTATCATTACAATTAGACACCATCTCAGAATTACATAAATCAGACAGTATCATTACACTTAAACAGTATCTCATCATTACACTTAGAATCTCTTTACTACATTTAATTTGCATCTCTTTACTACACTTAATTAATATCTCTTTACTACAGTTAATTAGCATTTCTTCACTACACTTAATTAGCACCACTTCACTACACTTAATTAGCATCTCATTACTACACTGAGACAGCATCTCACCACTTCACATAGCGTCTCTCTGCTACACTTTTTCATCATTACACTTAAACAGCATCTGGTTGCTACATTTAGAATCACATCATTACACTCAGACCTCATCTCATCATTATCCTTAGCATCTCATAATCACCCTTACTGAAAACTACACGATATGCTGGAAAATTTGACGATACTGATTTCACACTGTAGAATTACAACAGCCTGGATTTCTAACTTAATCATATATCTCAAACCATTATACATAATTCAGAGGCATAACACTTAATTATATGCGTTTTTCGACCGAGGTTCGTACGTCTGGCCTTTAAAAAAAAAAAGAAAAAAATATTTTGGCCCGTAAAGATGGAAATAAGCCTTTTTTTTACCCGACGAACAACTAAAAAAGGTCGTATATGCCTGGGCTACAACACCCACAACACATTATAATAACATCAGACACTTGGTAAACACTTGTGTCAGTTGTTACCATGGAAATCCTACACGCTAGACTTGCAGCCTGATAGATGTGGGCACTACGCTAAAACCTTATGTATGTATGTATGTATGTGTGTGTGTTTTTTTTTTTTGGTTTGTACATGAATATGTGCATATGTTAGCTAGCTTCATATGTCGAAGGCGGCTGTCGATGTATTTTTATGATGTGCATAAGATTACAACGACAGACTAGTATCAACAGTGTTCTTGTTTTTGAGATGATAATCTTCATGGTGAACAGATGTCTGCTACTGCGTCACCTGTCGTGTGGGTATTGAATACCTGTTGGTGAAAGTTGATGTAACAGAGTTTCTCAACTGGGGCGTCGACGCCCTCTGTGAAAGGCAGTTAATAAATTTTAAAATAGAAAACAAAACAATGTAGTGTTGAGCTGAGTAGTGCGTCTCACTAAGTCAATGGTCAACAGCAATATATAATTACTGAAAGGTGATAACTTTGACATTACATCATACATCGACTAATTATCTCCATGCATACGAGAACTTAAGATTCTTCACACTCGAAGAAGGCATCATCATATGCGATGAGGAGTTAGCTAATTTCTTAAGTATGCCACACATCTATGTACAGGCCCTTTAGGTTACATTCCTGATTTACCATGAACACGGCTTGGGGACAAGACTGCAAGGATTAAACTTACAATCCAGCAAACTTCAGTACAAATGCCTTTCTATCCACTTGAAAAAAAAAGGCTTTCTACGTGGATGTCAAGCTATTTCTGGAACTTGTTCAGCAAGATATAGCTGCTGACTAGCATTTCCCGGGCCTGATTCTACCAACATTCGATCAGTTTTCTCGGTCAAAGTAACACCATCCTATGTTTGTGTTGACATATTCGGATTTTTTTTTTCAGACTCCATATAGTATTCCCTTTGATTACACGAAGCAAAGCTGCTCAATTATAAATGCATCGTAAACGTCAGTAGCAAGCTGTGAGTTGTCATCGTCCACAACTCTGTGGCAAACGCTCGCTCATTCACCTTTCTAAGCAATTAATATTTGACATCCAGTAAAGTATATTCCTTACACAAATGCATGTACAATACTGACAGTGTCAGTAAAGTCAGACAATTCGCATTAATATCATGCCTTTGTGTGTGTGTGTGAGAGAGAGAGAGAGAGAGAGAGAGAGAGAGAGAGAGAAACAGCAAATGTTATTACTTTTTTTGCTGATAAAAACACTGTCAGCGATTGCTCTGTGGATATCCTACCTATCAAGTTTGGTATTTCGGTTGTTATCTAGGCAACCTGATATGTTTTGTTCATGTTTATAAAAGGCTGCATTTTTGCTTCAGAAATAAAGCAGAGCAGTTCTAACAGTGTTGTTATATTATGTAATATTAACAGAATACTCCTTGTTCTTAGCCCAGCATGATGAACACTGGCAGTTGATGTGAATATATACGGCGATATCCACCAGACAATAAAAGTCAACGCTTCACAGCAGATTCCAGCAGCAGATGAAGGCGGTGTCCGATCACCGACCCACAGCTGCCATGCTAGTGTCAGGGCTGGAGAACCACTGCCGACCAAGACCCTGTCCCATCTCTCCGCTCATACCCTCCGTAACCGGCCTAGCCTGGCTAAAGGGGCAGGAGTTGCCACAAAACCCCATGGTGGTGGAGTCTGCTAAAGAAGTATTTCACATCCCCTGCTTTTCAGCTGCACCCAGGGACTGAAAGAAAGAAGGCCATAACCCGCTCCCAAACCAACACGAACCTGTGCCGCGTCTTCACAGCGTCAGCTGTAGAGAACTTCAGCTCGCAGGGCCAAGAAGAAGAAGAAAATCTGGCAAACGTGACCCCTCCAGCGCGCTTGTATCTACGCTGCCAGGTCTAGTCCGTGAGTTTTGATGTCAGTCGCACATCACAGAGATATCGCTAGAGCCTATAATGAAATGACTGATCGTGTACGGACGGTTCCCGACTTACGTAAAATCAACAGACGTAAGATTCGTACTTACGTAAGAAATTTCCGACAAAGTTCGCAGAAAGTGCCATTGCAAAACAACAGAAATACGAGAGAAGGTCAAGTCAGTGCAAACGCAAGCGAGTATACCTGGAAAGGTCAGCAACCTTGCTGGTGATCTTGTCTGCGATCCGGTTACAGCTGGGTATAAATCTCACAAAACTTGGTTAATAGGCATATAAAGCACGAACTGAAATTTTAGATGAGAAGTAATGTCCATAAATTTAGAATTAACTGCTTAGCTCTGACAAGAAAGCAGGTTTATATTTCTCATGTTCAAGACAACGTGGGAAGTGAGATGACATCACCAGCAAATTAACGGAAGAAATTAACTATTCATACTGTGCTGGGTTTAATGATGAAGGAGAAATAAAAAACGAAAACAGCTCCTAGACTCGGTTCAGCTGACTTGGAAATGAAACTGGGGATGATATGAAAGTATGAAAGTGACAGTCGGATGTGAACTAGGTTTCGCGGTATCAGTTGTGAACACCATCGTGGAGGATGGCTGTGGGGATTAAAGAGGCCGAGAAAGTAACGGCAGACAACGTTAAGTCCACGATGACAACAAAGTAACGTGAAAGTGCAATAAGTAAACTAGAAAAACTATTCATGCTGTTGCTATAGTCAGTCATTGCGCTAGGATTTTTTTGAAAACAGTACAATTGTATCTGTCTTTCATCTTGCATGAAGCACCTTCTGAAATGCCGGTTTTGTCAATACAAAATTCGATTATATATATATATATATATATATATATATATAATATATATATATATATATACACTGATAAAAAAAACGCAACAAATACGATGTTGCGATTTAAACTGAAGTTTGCTTATCAGACAAGAGCAAATTGCCTGAAACGTTCACCTGGACATCAACTTCACGTACTGAATAGGAAGAAGTGATATGGTGCAAATTGAAGAACGCCTGAATGCCAAACGATACGTCGCTGAAATTCTTCGTCCTCACGTCCTTCCACTTCTGGCTGCTCCAGGGTCGATTTTTCAGCAGTATAACGCTCGACTTCATATGGCACAACCCACCATCCAATTCATCGCTGACAACAACGTCCAGACCATTCCGTGGCCATCCATGTCATCAGACGTGAACCAAATAGAACACTTATGGGATGAACTCAAACGGACAAGTCCGCCAGCGAGACGTGGCGCCAACCAATCTCTGACAGTTGTCTCTTGCACTGCAGGAAGAGTGGACAGTCATCCCACAACAACAGATCCAACGGCTAATCGGATCCATGTCAAGGAGATGTCGTTCTCTGATACAGGCCAGAGGAGGCCATACACCTTTCTGAAACGGAGGCCCCAGTCACAAAGAATAAAAGTCCAAACACAATTTAATGAACACCATTTCACTGTAAAGTTTTAAAGTTTCTTAATGCCAAAATTGAAATATTAATTCCGTAAAATAAAATGGTGACAGAAGTTTGAAATTTGGTGTCCATTACGACTCTCTGACAGTATATTTAACAAACTTTACACACATCAGCGGGAATTCAATGCTAGCGTGAAATTTTGTTATTATCTTATTTGCAATGAGATTAATCTTTTAAAAGTGCTTACACATTGAACTCTGAGTCAAAACTGATTCTCCGCCATACAAATTCATCATCACCAACTTACTGGCCCGATTATCTTTCAACTGATTTCGCTGTTTTGTTTTTTGTTTTTTTTTGTTTTAAACAAGGCTTTTTCTAATAATAAAAACCGGTTACAGTAACCGCCGGTTACTGACATCACTGTCCTTAATATTGCATATTATATCCGGTGTCTGTGATGCAGGGCATGTTGCGAGTGAAAAAAATGTAGGTGAGTAAGGAGAGACCATTTGTAAATCAGACATAAGTAAAAACCGACTTAGTAAATCTTTGTAGAACATATTAATCAGACATAAGTAAAAACCGACTTAGTAAATCTTTGTAGAACATATTAATCAGACATAAGTAAAAACCGACTTAGTAAATCTTTGTAGAACATATTAATCAGACATAAGTAAAAAACCGACTTAGTAAATCTTTGTGGAACATATTAATCAGACATAAGCAAAAACCGACTTAGGTAAAGGTTTGTGGAACCTATTAATCAGACACGTAAAAAAACGACTTACGTAAAGAGTTCCAGAACATATCAGACATTAGTAAAAACTGACTTATATAAAGGTGTGTGGAACATATTAATCAGACACGTAAAAAAACGACTTACTTAAAGAGTTCTAGAACATATCAGACATTAGTAAAAATTGACTTACGTAAAGGTTTGCGGAACATACTAACTACCTAAGTCAGTAGCCGTCTGTGGAGCACTACTGGAGCAAAGATGATTGTGTCTGTGATGGTAGGGTTATCGCTGTTGACGAAACGGAGCTGGACAAGAAACCTTTAACCTACCAACTCGTGTGGGTGGGGAGGGGGACCTCCCTGTAACATGCTAATCTTCTCCTTCAGTCTGGCTAAGTCCGGATGCCCCCCCCCCACGACTTTCCACTGGTGGAGGGACAGGAGAAACCTGCAAAAGATGCAGGATAAAATATATTGGCGAGACTGGCCTCAGATTAGGGGACCGTATGCAAAAACATCTGTACGACATCGCCCAGGATGCTTCGAAATCAGTCTCAAATCATTTCAATGGCCCCAACCACAGAGGCAAATCTGATTTTCTGGTAACAGCCATCAAACAATGTCACGCAGATGGCACAAGCCGCCTGGCGCTTGAGAACCGCTGCATTCAAAATTATGGGACGCTGGAACCACATGGGTTAAACTCGCTGTTTAGCTACACGTAACATTCTCTTCAATCATTATAGTACCTCTCCACTAAGTCCACCCCTTCTTACTTTTCAAACCTCCTCACAGCATAACTCTGGAACCCCTCTTCCCCAATCATCTGTTTCAACTTCTCCCAGCTAGGTCAGTACTGTATCACTCTCTCTCCCCTCCCCGGTTCCCCATCTCCACGTCCTACTAAATCCATTCCTGATACACACCGCCCGACAAGTCACACCTTACAATTTACAGCTAAGTACTCTTTTAAAATATTTATTTATTTATTTATTATTTTTTAAAAATAATATCCATGTGAATCTATTCTTTATCTCCTCTCTCTATTTCTTCGTCTTGTATGTTTTTGTATGATTAAGGCTCATGCCGTAACGTCACAACTTTGTAATCGTTAAGTAATAAAGCTGCTCCTACTTTTTTCCTATTTTATACATTTGATATCACAGCTTTACTGCAGTGCTTCGTGTATAGTTATATACTTATACACTAATTATTGGATCTTCAAGTAATCCATTATAATTCTCACTATCTGGCCAACACGACTCCTGTGCTATCAGCGTCATCACGCCGTCCTCGACAACAGGAAACGTTTGCAGTTTCACACAGCTATCTCCCATTATTGAAGTTTAGTCATTTCCCCCCTCCCCCAAGCTCTTTATGTGTTTGCTATCATCTGTACTAAGCTGAATGTTTGCAATACAGTTGAATGATCAGCAGAATTCTCTCTCTCTCTCCCTTTATTTCTCTCTCCCTTTTATTTCTCTCTCCCCCTTTATTTCTCTCTCTCTCTCTCTCTCTCTCTCTCTCTCTCTCTGATGTTATATATAACCTTACAGAGCTAGCCATCTCAGCTAAGTTCTCCTCTTCCAACAACTCCCCACGACCAGTTAGACAGAAATGAAGTTTCACCAAACAAATCGTTTACAAGCCAGATAAATGGGACATTCTTTAAGAACACAAAGCAGGAAACCCAAAACTGGGGGACAAAGCTGTTATTTAATCTTGCATTGTCCTGCAAGACAAGCTTAAGATATACATTAATACGGAACATAAATACGGCCATATGCCAGACCAGCAGAGACCTCCAGGCGTAATGATATAGCTCAGCTACAGCTTATCTGAGATTGAAGAGATACCTACAATCACAAGTTCTAGTCTCTCTTTTCAGTGGCTCTTGGTTTCATGAGAACAAATAATGATCACTGTTCAACATTAGGAAAATGGCATAGCAAAGAATAATACTTATCAATGGCATTTACGCAAATGAAAACAGATAGCAGAAAAAAAGGAACTCACCAGACGATCTATTTCCACATACTGGAGTTAAGTGCAGCAAGTTTAAAATCTAAGCTTACGTGTTATAAGAGTTGTGATCAGAAAGTATCTAAGTCTATATATTATAAGAGTTGTGATCAGAAAGTATTTACGTCTATATAGTATTTACGTCTATATATTATAAGAGGTATGATAAAAGCGTATCCCGACTGTGTGTGTGTGTGTGCGTGTGTACGTACGTACGTAACGACAAAGGCGGGAATAAAAGAGGCTGGAGAGTAACGACAAATGTGGGAATAACAGAGGCTGAGAAAGTAACGACAAAGACGAGAATAACAAGGCTGAGAGAGTAACGATAAAGACGGGAATTAAAAGAGGCTGAGAGAGTAACGACAAAGACGGGAATAAAAGAGGCTGAGAGAGTAACGACAAAGACGGGAATAACAGAGGCTGAGAAAGTAACGACAAATAAAGGAATAATAGAGGCTGAGAAAGTAACGACAAAGACGGGAATAAAAGAGCCTGAGAGAGTAACGACAAAGACGGAAATAAAAAAGGCTGAGAGAGTAACGACAAAGACGGGAATAAAAGAGGCTGAGAGAGTAACGACAAAAACGGGAATAAAAGAGGCTAAGAGAGTAACGACAAATGCGGGAATAACAGAGGCTGAGAAAGTAAAGACAAAAACGGGAATAAAAGAGGCTGACAGAATAACGACAGGCAAAGGCGGGAATGACAGAGGCTGAGAAAGTAAGGACATTACTGTAAACAAAGCAGACAAGCTGGGGAGTCGTGACTTACGCCACACGCGCAGGTATATGCCAATGTCAATCTGTACCTATACCCTTCCGGTTGTGCTAGTCGGTTCCGGACTTGTGCCCTCAGTCCGGATATTTTTTTATCACACCATGTATAAAAGTCTAAATGTATAAATGTCTAAAAGTAGCAAGTCTAAATTATGTGTATAGTATTCTAGAAATATCATACCTAAAAGTTTTTTAATTTAACACGAAGTGGTGAGTTACTGTAGTGTGGTGGAGGATAGGTAGCTGCAGGAAACTATGACTTCCCACACTTTATATTTTTGTTAATAAAGGGGGGTTAGGGCCACTGCCATAGACAAAGTTCGACAACTGAGTAGGTTTAGACCGTGCAACAATAAATTAATGAAAGTTGAAAGCGAGACGACTGCACCATACAGGAGAAGCAGAATCTTAACAGCACAGAGCTAAACAAAGTAATAGGACATTCTTCTCTCAGCTAGCGGTACGTTCTCAAACAACAGAACCCCCGCCTCCCAAAATGGAACAGGCAATTTTTAGCACTTCTTTTCTATCCTAAGTATAGTCTCAAGTATATTTGTCCATCTTCACTTCCTTTACTATAAAAATAAATACTTCGCTGAGCACCACGGAAAAAAAACACTTCATTGACTTCTTGCAAAACAACAAGAGCAGCTAAAAAAAAAAACCCGCTGTAGTGGAATAAGCCATGAAAAACTCTGTTCAAAAATAATTATTAAACTTGAACGCAGACAACAAACAATGTTATATTTGCTGATGCATACAAATAAGCCGTCTGCTATTTGTTAACACTGGGCAATCAGCGACGTTCTTCGCCAAAATGGCCTCTATTTTTATCCCTTCACCTGTTACTTAGTACAGTGAAAAAATATTGCAAATTTATGTCATTACGGTGTTTTCTATTTTTTACAGTAAACATAGTCCTGGAACTAGACTTGCAAAATAATGATTTCCCTATTTCTTACAATATAGTCTATGAAACTCAAGACTTTTCCGGGACGTACATAAGATGACTGGCCAAGGCAGTTCTTACCAGACTGCAATATTAGGGTTTCTAAGCAGGTTTCATGGCTGCAGGAGTAGGTAGAAAACTCTACCTCACAATCAGATAAACGGACAGATAAAGGTCGATTGGTGAACTGTTTATTAACTTACACAAACATAAATCAATCACTTCCACACAATTAGTATGGTAATTAAAGCAATTCATCATGATATCATAGAACTCGGGGTCAATGAAGCTAAACAGAAATATATTTGTCATAGAAATATGACTTATGATCAATATGAAGAGCTTTGTCTGGTGCATATAGTACAGTATAGCAGGTGATAAATAAGTCTGGTGTTACAGAAAAAGGGGGTCGGTTCAAGTGCACTAGTGCTAGAGACGTGAAGAAAGGTTTCAGACATGCTACAGAGCAAACAGTAGGTTCTACTGATGACGGTTGAAGAGCTGTACATTCGTTCAGTCACTACAAGCCGATGTGAGCTGGCGATCATACTTTCCACTTCCTTCTGTCCTTGGTGCCCGAGTCAGTTTGACTGCAACGTTTTGCCTGCGTCACATCCTTGACGTTCATATCTCTCCATCTTCTGTGATCCTTGGTGTTTCCAATTAATTCACATGCTTTTCTCTTTTTTACTGTCAGTTGCTCAACCCAGTGAGATATCTTTCCTCTTTTCCCTTGAATTTTTCACTCACTACTAGGTTCCGTAAATTCTATCAACTCATGAAATTGTAAAACTTGTTTAGTGCAGGTTTACATTAAAGCTAATAGGATGATATTTTCTCATGATGTTCACAGACCAACATTTCCCTTGCCAATATACTACCGTACTCGAGGTCAATCTAGCTTCCCCATCATGATCGCCAAACCAGGTCCTCCCCTCCTTGGTATATTATATGCTAACTGTGCTTAAATCCTCAAGCATTCAATCAACACAACAATACCCTGATATGCAGTACAAATCACCAAATCTGAAATTAAGGACATAGCATTTTAATCTCACAATACGCCACAATAGCAGATACACCTGGCACTGACAATCAACAGGTCATCAAGACATGTGTCATAACAGTGGACGAACAATCTGATGAACAAGATCAATGCAATGCAAATACTTCAAGTAATCTTCAATGATAGAATAACAACTGGATGAACAATGTCAATACAAGCAAAATACTTCAAGCAATCATCACTAATAGAACAGCAGTTATATGAACAATACTACTGCAGTGCAGGATAACTAAGCATGGTATCATCATAAGACTTCTCATGTCTGTATATTGAGAACTTGATGGACCTGAGGTCCTGTGCTATGTT
Organism: Achatina immaculata; assembly: GCA_009760885.1. NCBI lineage: Eukaryota > Metazoa > Mollusca > Gastropoda > Stylommatophora > Achatinidae > Lissachatina > Lissachatina immaculata. Next base: position 5,008,104 of record CM019694.1, read on the forward strand.
GGCCCTCAACGTAACCTACACTACGAATCTAATATGCAATGGCACTTATCCCCCGCAGCTATCGCTGCCAAGACTCACCTCCATGTAACTGTGCTTCTGCAGCACACGATCAGTCTACACGAAAAGCATAATAAACGAATCATACATGTTGCCCATCCAATATACCGATAAATCACACTGATATCATACACATAATTTCCATATCGATACATAAATATGAGACCCCTACATCACAGATTAATTCACAACTATATAATCCACACTACATGAGGTAGGCTCGGCAGAATATATTAAACACGCACAATAATATAAGCTCACCGAAGACAATACATCGCCGGCCACAGCCTCGATCTAATCTGAAGCAGGCCAATGTTTCAATATATATTCTATCCCCTTCCCCGAAACCAACTACCAAATCAAGTGGACGATGACGCTTCCGTCAAGGTCGTATACCCCTCGATCCAAGCATTTATTGTCTACAACATGTCCAAGAAATTTTGATTGTCTTATTATTTTAACTAGTTTTCATTGTTCTGTAACATCTTTGGGGACTTCGTTTGTTTTTTTTAAAATTATTTGTCCAAGGTATTTATTGCATCTTTCGCCAAAACAATATCTATGTTGCTTCCAGTTTCTCTGTCATCTTTTCTTCATTTTTAGGGACATTTTCTTATTTGTTAGTGTATATCTCTCATGGTATAAAAGCTACTTTCGCCTTACCTACTCGTGATTTTACTTAATTTATGTAGTAGCCATCAACTGTTATTGTTGATCTACGATAAATGAAGTTATTCACCTGTGTCAGTGTCCTCCTGTTTGAAAGAATGTTGCAGTTTGGTATGTTTTTCGATACTACCATTGTCGTTTCCCCCACTCCACCCCTCCTCCTCTCTCTCTCAAATGCTGAATGTCTATTGACTGAGTGAAAGTTGTATGATGAAGAGTGGAATGTTAGAAGGGTCCACGTACCAATTCTTAACCTTCTGAAAATAAAGCTTCGTTCGTTCATTCGTTCTCCATCTCTAATTAAAACTGTTTTCACTTACTGACCTCTAGTGATAGATTTTCTTTAACGTGGGAGACTGCGAGAATTTGTACACGTTATCTAGTTATTCCCCAGCTCTGCATTGAGTGCATCATAAGAGGTGAAAGTAAATGTTTTCTCATTTCAGTTTGGATATTCCAAGTATAATTATACTTGTTACACAAAGAACACGTTTGTATTAACCGACATAGACTGTCTAGGGCAGCGGTTCTTAATTTTTTTTTTTGGCCGTTGACCTAATTCCTGCCTAAGAACAGTCGTGGACGCCTCATTCAAAGCAATAAACTGAACCTAGATGATGCTTATTTTTACTCCAGTCAATCCATTTGTCAGTCCGTGTACCCCTAAGTCAATCCATTTGTTAGTCCGTGTACCCCTAAGTCAATTCATTTGTTAGTCCTTCTGTGGACCTCCCGAGGGTCCATGAAACCCAAGCTGAGAATGCACTGGTCTAGAGTGAAAGTTGTATAATAAAAAGTAGAATGTCAGACAGACCAGCCACCAATGTCTCATTTTTTTACAAACAAAAAAAACTCTCCCCCCCCCCCCACACACACACAAAATACACAAGCACATTCTTCTAAGACTGTCAGGTTCTCCAACTTACTTTTCTCTGGATGACATATACAAAGAACTTTCATTGTCTTTGTCTTTCTCTTTCTGGTGCTAACTACTTTTAGCTGCTCTGAAACCTCCCAGAGAACCTCAATCTCCAGACAGAGAAAGAAAACGATTTATTACTCTGGTAGATAACACACACACACTCCATACAAGAACCTCATTTCCCACGCATGCACGTAAAGCCGTCCTCTTGTCTTGGCAGACTCTCATCTTGTTCGATTTATTTTTGCGTGAAGGCTCGACTTTCCTAAAATCTAACGCCCCCCGCCCTCTCCTTTTTCAAGTTTCATTTGCATAAACTCGATACATTCATGTCAACTCCTGCTCCACACATGCAACCCGGACTGGTAGGCCAGCAAACAGTATTATCTCGACATTAAGTCGGTGCTCGTGCACACTGCAGGGAATAAGAAATACCGGATTTCTGAGCGCCGGAAGGAATAAAAAAAAAAGATAAATTTGGGGGAGGGGGATATGAGAGGAAGAGATAAAGAGTTTCTGTCGCTATAAAAATTGGTGGGTGAAGAGAAGGCATTCCAAAGACTAGGATACCAGTCTGCAGGTCTTCTGCTCCTCTGCTTAGTGCAGGACGATGATGTCTCGTCTTCTATCTCCCTGTAACTGCAAGCTGGTGTTCACTGCAGCCGATGCGGTGAAGATGCTCAGGCGCAACACAGTGTCGGCTTGTGAGCGGGTTGCGGCGGATATTTTTAAGTCCCTAAGTGGAGCTAAAAGGCATTGGGCCGGGGGTGGGGGGGAGGGGGGAGGAAGGCTGTAAGAGTATGCAGTGCTTCTTTAGCAGACTCCACCTCCACTTCTATGGGGACTATGGCGATTCCTGCCCAGCTAGCCAGGTCTGACCTGTTACTGGGGATAACAACGGAGAGGTATGAACGGCTATGGTTCACCAACCCTGACGCTATGGATCGCTGACCATCAAATCGTCTTCGCGCCCCACCCCCCTTCCCAAGATCGCGATGATAGCTGGCTATGAATATCACATCCGTAATTCCAGGTTTCTTTAGTACTGTTCACTGCACTTTCAAACGTTTTACACATATCCAGACTTTCAAAGGCATCTTCAGTCATCCACTTTATCCCTGCGCTTACGGTATGCCGGCACTTGGCTGCCCGCATCTTTTTAATGTTTTCCATTTATTACGCCGTGAAACCGTACACATAAATATAAATTGAGAAACACTACAACACGAGACAACATTCATATATATAGTGTGTCCGTAAAATCATGGTGTGGTTAAAAACTCATAAAATATCAGAGCTAAACGTAGCAAAACCATGATACCGACACTATATAAAGAGCCACTAGAACATTTTTTGGATTTGTGTATAAGGTTTCCGACGCCTAATCAGTCACGTGACGGTTACGTAATACAAACTTGTCATTTCGCCAACACGTGATGCATCACTTCTTGATGAATAGATTTTTCAGAGGAAGAGGATTCAGTGTGTCCTTTGCCTTGCCAAATTTGAAAATGTGAATCGCTAAACATGTCTAAGAAAAGGTGATGATTTACTCTTTCATTTAGTACATATTTTCAATATATAATATCTAACTGTCGCTCTGCCGGCTGGGGTTTGCTATCATGCTTTCCCACAACTCCCTGCTCCTAGTGCTGATTATAAGCTGTGCTGCTGTTCTTTGTTCGCGTCCAGCGTTCTCTCTCTCTCTCTCTCTCTCTCTCTCTCTCTCTCTCTCTCTCATTTGTCTTCTATCTCTCCCGTTGTCACAATGCATTCTGGCTTGCCTCCCCGTATAACAAGTCCTAAGAATCTCGATTTTCTCTTTTCTGACTTTTGTTATTGATTGTCTCGTTTCTCCTGCCTCTCTCAGAACTTCCTCGTTTGATTTCTTTGCTGTCCGTGGTACTCGTAGCATTCTGCTAAGAAACCGCATTTCAGAGGCTTCCATCTGGCGTTAAACTTCATTAGTGACTGGCCATGTCTTGCATCCGTAAAACAAAATCAGTGTAGCACTGGAGTACTCTTTTCCTCACTCCCAATGACAGTGATTTATTACACATAATCCTCTTCATTTTCTGAAACATCATTTTGGCTTGCATTGTTCTGCTCTTTATCTCGTTATATATAATATGTATGGTTATAAAAACAAATAGTTTTCAAACCGCATCATGATTTTACAAACACACTGCATATTAGACACTTGACTTGATTTGATGATGGGAAATCTGAAATGGAAATCAACAAACGAATAGCAATGCACCTTCAGAAGATTTTAAAAAAGAACTTACACGTACCTGGAAACACACAGCACAGCAGATGAAACAGGAAGTCATAAAACACATTTCTTTACGATATAGAAGCATGGAAGTAAATTTTGAAAACAAAAATGAGACACGTGATATATATATATATATATATATATATATATATATATACAGGAAAAGGACGAGTCTCATCTGAACAGGACAGAAAACAAACAAGGAAGTGCTTAAATCAACTGAAAATATTGATCAGAAAGGTGATGAAAAAGAAAATGAATAAGGCAGGTAAAACACTTCATTCACATCAAGATATACGATGATACGATACGATATGATATGTCAAGAGAGTAAAAGGTTAGCCCTGTTGTGCCATGGAGACATTTAGGTGATATGGTGTTAGTGTGCACATTTTCCCTGACTTGTCGGCTGACTAGAGGGTGATGTGGTCAGCATTACGCTTGGCTGCCTTTTCTACCCAAGTTTCAGAAAAAGCCAGACACCCATTCCTACGCTTTGGTAACTGCGGCCCCCCTTTCGCCTTCATCTTCCTCCCCACCCCTGGATTCGAACCGTCGACCTTCGCCATGAGGGGCTAGTGCACTATCACTTGGCCAGACGCTCAAGAGACATAAAGAGACAATAATAAAAGCCATACTAGATGAAACAGAAGAAGGAAACCCAAGCAAAACCCAAGGATAACTATAAGATAACTATGCAGACGAGTGGACAACATAAAGAGAAGCATCTGATTGAGCTAGGCCAGATGCACTGTGAAAACACGGGATACAGGACGCTGGAGGACCACCTGCAGCCAACCTTTCGAAGGGAAAATAAACGGCACATGATGATGCTGATGACGACGACGCAGTAAAACGATCCAAAGACAATATTTATTCGCCGTTTATTCGCTGCTGGAATAACACAGGGAATCTTAACCAGAAAAAAAACCTCAAATAAGCATACCGTGGCAACCCAAGCCAATGTATTCAGTCTGCTCACGTTTCCTTCTCATGATCAAAGTTTAACATTCACGCTAACTCGGTCACACATCTAGATGTACAACAGATTAAACCAGAATGTGTACAGTACAAACAGATGTAATTTCTAGATCCTCTTTGCATCCACCAAAGCCAACTAAAATAGATTTGTTAAGTACTGTAAAACCTCGCTATTTGGGGAAGCGGATGACATCATGAGAAGCTTTAGTTCATGGTCCCTGATAGCAGTCATCAACATCATCATCATCATCAGGTGCCGACACGTATTAACAGTGGTTTATGTTTCTCTGCAAATCTCCATCCCTGATGCCAGTGTGCTTGTATAATAAACTCTCTGTTACGGCATCTCGTCGGAATGTCCATGTGTATACCGTGCTTCATTAGCCAAGCGGAACCTGCTGTTAGGAGCACTGATGAAGATGTAGAACACGGCCTTGGATAAGCTTCTTATATCTTCCTGGAACTGGGAGCTGGCGCAGTGAGGACGCTGAGCAACATCGTCGCGTCGACTTGGGAGCGAGCTAGGGCGACTATTTTTTTTTTCAGTCCCTGAATGGAGCCAAAAAGCAGGGAGTGTGCAGTACTTGCTTTAGCAGGCACCACCGCCATGGGACGACCCCTGCCAGTTAGCAAGGCTACCTATGTTACTGTAGGTACCAGCGGAATATGGAACATGATCTTGGTCAGCTATGGTTCGCCTACCCTGACGCTAGCATGTCAGCTATGGTTCGCCTACCCTGACGCTAGCATGTCAGCTATGGTTCGCCAACCCTGGCGCTAGCATGTCAACTATGGTCAGTCAACCCTGACGCTAGCATGTCAGCTATAGTTTGCCAACCCTGAGGCTAGCACGTCAGCTACTGGTCGCTGAATGCCACATGGTGATAGCGTCTTCGCCCCATCTGGTTCGCTGCATCCGATAACCGTGGCGTCACTCCAAAAGTTATATCTGCTCTCGAATAATTTCATAATAATAAATAATAAAACTTAACTAATAGCTTACAAAAATATTAACTAATCTTAAACAAGAAAGGAAACGCTTTACGGCACTGATTACTTGTGAATTTCGTCAAACAAAATAAAGTTTAAATAGTCAACCAGCGCTTCTCAATATTTTTTCTTAGCGCGACCCCAAAATAACTAACAATGATATGCTACATTTTCTTTAAGTTTTTTAAGTATTGCGATTCCAAAAACAATTATTCCCATTAACATTAGACAATGTTGATTTCTGTTATTTCAATATTGTGGTTTGAGATCATAATGCTGTGTTATTTTCTTAAAATCCTGTAATTCTGTCCTTTTTTTCAATTTTAACTATTATAATTTTTTCAAATAAAAATATCAGATTCCCCCCCCCCCCCCCACCGAATGGGGGTTGAGATCTGAGACTGGGATCCACTGTCTTAAGCGAACAACTTGCACCGAACAAACACTGAAATCAAGCTTCAAATATATCACAAACACGGCTATACAAGCTGAACAAATGTCCACACTGTCTGCCATTAAGTCTGGAACCTCTGCTGCATTTAATGTATCTTAAAACATAAGTGCACAAGCCCTGTAATTCTGGCAAATGTTTATGCCCAGGGCTTTATTCGTGTTATGGCGAAATGTTTATAGGATCTGATGTCGATGTTGCCAAGAGTTTAGCTCCTGGGCATTTTTTCTCAGGGCACGCCCAGAGTTCTGTCAATAATGCTTGTATCATCTGCGCCCCATATTTTATCATCGTCGTCATCATCATCATCATCATGTGTTCTGCCGATTAGTGTTGACGGTGATATCGATCCTTGAAGCTTGTAATCAGCCCCGGTTTGTGATTTTCAGCTAAATCATGGTGTCAGATCGTTCATTATCTTCTCTCTTGCTATGCCCTTGTTTATCTTTCACGTGCATGGTTCCCTCCTGTTTGTAAAGAATCTTATGTCGGCAAAGAATACCAACTGGCTGCAATGTAAGAGTGCTACACAAAAGTACTTTATGTATGCAAAACGTAAAGTAAGTACTAAATAACAATATATTTACATAAATACTTGCATATTTACAAAAAAAAGCGCTTTACCCTATTACTTAAACCATTTCCTGTTCTATAAATATGCTTGACAGAAAACACGGATCAATAACCAAACACGCAGTACACACAGACAATAAATTACACATCCTTACCTTGTCCCTTGCTTCTTCTGCTGATCTTCCGCGGAACTATCCATGGGCCCGTTCTGACCCGACAGGCTTGCCATACTTTGTCTGATGCTCCTCTATATAAAAGCGACCACCACGTCACCACGAGAGAGGCCTGGTTTCTAACTGCTTTCAACGCAAGCCGAGGACGTAGCAACAAAACCTACTCTCTGAAACGTGTTACCCAAGTTTCAGATCGGCACGATAATTCTGGAAAGGAAAAGAAAATACACGTAAAGAAGTGTAGAAACTATTATCAAAAGATAAACATTGAAGGCCAGTAACTGGAGATTAAGAACAGTAAAAGCTTAGCCATGTACCGCCATAAAGTCGAATACAGATACGATGTTGGTATGTGTATTTTCCACGACATGCCCACACATCCTGCCAGTGGTTCCCCAACCTTTATTTACTTTACCTGGCTCTTTCTTTTAATACGCCGTGTTATGTGCCCAGGTGAGACAGGAAGAAGGTCTCATACGAACATCGTCGAGGGAACTCACACGTAAGGATCTCACACATGGACAGACGAACATCACCTGTGAGATACTATGACAGGAAACACCAGGTTCTGGCGAGCCATATGCAATACTACATGTAGTGTGGGAACAACGCGTCTTCGACGATTTACCCAGTTTAATAGTGGAACATTATAACAATGTATCCGATGATGGCAGAAAATGATAATAGCTTCACATATTTCAAAATGCTAGTGGAACAATAAGAAACATCAAAACACTGGCAGAAAGTAACAACAGCCACTGGTTCCACCATAAACAGCAAGAGCCTAGAAACACTGTCTCTTAGCGACCGCCAAGACCTGACTGTACTTTAATAAAAACTTTCATACAAAATCACCCCCTAAACATTTCCCTCACAATTCCCATGCGTCGGAGAAACACTCACAGCACCTGAAAGATCTGAATCTAGAAACTTCCACACGCTTAACTGATCAGGTGAAAGCCGCCACAGTAACTTTTCTGCGGAAAATAACAAGGGAATTAACCCCATTAGATCTGACCGGCAGGGGAAACAACCCCAGAAAATATATAGTTACATCCAAAGATCAGACTTCACGAGCTATATATAACTTGTGGATCACAGTGTTATATGTAATATCACAATGCCACATTATGACATCTGAAAGCATATATATCTCTCTCTCTGAACCTTAAGTGCCCAGGGCACATGGGGCTTCCGCAAGGGTTTTCCACAAATGCCTGTCCTTCGCCTTTTTTTCTGCTCTTGCCCAGGTGAGCCCTCTATTGCTCAACATCCTTTCTGTTGTTCTTCTCCATGTCTCTTTTGGTCTACCCTTACTTCTGCTCCCCTGTGGTGTCCATCTTAGTGCTATTTTTGGTAGTGAGTTGTCAGTCATTCGGAGCACATGTCCCAACCATCGCCAGCGTCTTTCCTCAATGCTAAAATAAAACTGCTTCGTTAATGAGTGTCCTATATGCGGCCCGCGCGCCCTTAAATAAGGTCTGACGTCCTTGCTTGACAAACGTCATATAGACGTCCCCAGTTTATAGCATCGTTTAGGGGAAGAATAGCACGGTAGAACTGTGGAATTGGTCTGAAAGTGGAATCATTCTTCTTTTTATATTACAGTTACATAAAGGCAATTAAATCACTATATGTCGCGTGCGAAGGTTACCAAAAGATAAACAAACAAAAAAGTTGAAAGCTACATAAACAATAAAACCATAGCGGTTTTTAATTGAACGAGGCACGCAAAGCTTGAGCCATGCCTCCTTCACTAAGCTGTATTAATTCTAGCTTTTCTTGCAAACTCAGAAATGTATGCGTTCTTCAGGCTTTATCACAAACATTTAGCTCAATGGTGACTATTATAAACGCAAATATAAAAGCAGTTCATTCATTCATTCATTTGCTTGTCCCTTGCCTCCCAAACAGCACTCCTGTAGGCCTCTCGGTTGTGAGCAAGATGGCCTGCTGCTGATGCATCCATTTCCAGATCGTCAACGATGTCTTGCAGCCATCTTCGCCTTGGTCTTCCTCTCTTTCTTTTTCCCATTATGTATCCTTCCAATACGGTCTTCTCTAAATTATCATGACGTTTAATGTGTCAAAAATATTTAAGTTTTCTCTCTTTAATCCTCTTTACTAGCCAGCCTTCTTCAATATTAAGCTCTTGTGGTATGGATATATTTGTTCTTTTTTGTGTCCACGATATTTGGAGAACTCTTCTGTAGCATTTACATTCAAAGGCATTTATGTGTTTCTCAGCTGTTTTGTTAAGTGTCCAGGTCTCACAGGCATATATTGCCATGGGAAAGATGCATGCCCTTAAAAATCTTATTTTTGTGGTTATGTCTGCTCCTCTCCACAGATTCCTTATTTGTTTTACTTTCTGAAGAGCGATAGATGTCCTCCTTTTAATTTCCCTCATTGTATCTCCATTATTAGTTAGTAGTGATCCAAGATATTCAAAACTCTCCACTTCTTCCAGTTTTTCCTCATTGATACATATTTCAGCTGCCTTATTTGTTTTGTCAGTTGTCATCACTTTAGTTTTCTTTGCATTAAGACATAGGTTTTGCTCTTCGCTGTTCTTGCGGACTGACATAATTAGTTTTTCCATTCCTTTTTGTGTTGTGGACAGTAATACCGTGTCATCAGCAAATCTAATCTCTGGTATTTCATAACCTCCAATTGTTATGGCATCGTAATATTCTTTGTCTACATCTTCTCTAACATTCCTCATTATATTTTCAGTCATTCATTCATTCCTTTGCATGTCCCTTGCGGAACTTTGCCTCCCAAACAGCACTCCTGTAGGCCTCTCGGTTGTGAGCAAGATGGCCTGCTGCTGCTGCATCCATTTCCAGATCATCAACGATGTCTTGCAGCCATCTTCGTTTCGGTCTTCCTCTTTTTCTTTTTCCCATTATGTATCCTTCCAATACGGTCTTCTCTAAATTATCATGACGTTTAATGTGTCAAAAATATTTAAGTTTTCTCTCTTTAATCCTCTTTACTAGCCAGCCTTCTTCAATATTAAGCTCTTGTAGTATAGATACTACATACTATATTTTCAGTATACAAGTTAAATAAGTAGGGTGACAATATGCACCCCTGACGGACCCCCTGTTTTATGTCAAACCAAGTTGTTGTTTCACCATTTATTCTTACTGCTGCTTGTTGGTCTAGATACAGCAGTGATGTTAATTGTATCGAATGTGTCTGAAATCCCATTTTTTCCATTATTTCCCAAAGTTTCTGGCGCTGTACACAATTAAATGCCTTTGAGTAGTCTATAAAGGATAAATATAGATTCACATTAAACTCTCTGCACTTCTCTATTATTAATCTTAGATTGAATATATGATCTCTTGATCCTCTTCCTTGCCTGAAACCAGCTTGGACCATATTGACTTCTTCTTCTATTTTCTTTCGAAGTCTGCCCATTATGATTTTTAACAGAATTTTACTGGCATGACTAATCAGGGCAACAGTTCTGTAGTTTGTGCATAATTTCAGGTTACCCTTTTTTGGCAGTGGTATGAATACAGTTCTTTTCCATTCTTTTGGCCAAATACCTGAATGCCATATCTTTTTACATAGTGCATGATAAACTGTTGCACACTCCTTTCCTCCTGCTTTAATAAATTCAGCTGTTATCTCATCACATCCTGGGGATTTACCATTTTTCAGATTCTTTATTGCCCATAAAACTTCTCCTATTGTCGGTTCGGGTTCTTTCTCCTCCAATAATAATTCACACTGTTGATTTCTGCTTCCACAGTCAGTTGTTTCATACATTCTTTTGCAATATTTCTTCCATCTTTCTAGAATTTCCTCTGTCTCTGTCAAGGTATTCCCCATCTCATCACAAATTACATTTAGCTTAGGTGTGACATTTCTCGTCAATGTCTTCATTTCTTTAAACATTTCACTATCTCTTCCACACTTCTGATGTTCTTCTATTCTTTCACAGCAATACTGTATGTATTGTTTTTTGTCTTTTCTCATGTTTCTTCGTACTTCTTTTGTTAAAGTTTTATATTTCTCTTTGTTGTTGTTTGTCATTTCCCATTGCGTCTTCATTTCTCTACACTGTTTTATCAGTTCTAGTGTATAAAACCAGTACAAGCGCAAATATAAGAAAATTGTAAGCGCGCACGCGAGCGATCGACAGTCTCTGAACAAAGTCGGGAAATAGACTAACAGTGCATAGCCCAGTCTGATACGAAGCGACTGAATTTGGTCAGAGCTGAACTGCTGTGGCAGGTGGACGAAATCGGTCGACAGAGATTATCATGCGGTCGAATGCGCACGTTCTGGTTATAACTGATGACGGTCGAAAAGCGAGGAACGTCTGTACTAGAATATAATGAGAAAACTGATGTGTTGGCGTTGTTTAAACAATGTCTTCGCTATAGGACGAAACAACTGGAAGTGTTAAATACAACAAAACAAGACCACAGAAGAGATGTCTGAAGCGTTGCTGGAAAATATAACCAAGTCACCACCTGCTAAGACAAAGATGAACGCTGATGTGTGATCCAAAATTCACAAAAAACGTTTCAACAACTACAACAACATTAGCTCGCGCCCAATTTACACTAGCATAACCAACGTACTACATTACCAACAGCAACATACTACATTACCACCATTTTACATCACCCATATTCTACGCCACCAATATACTGCAATGCCAACACTGTTAACATTTTGTACCACCAATAAACTACATCACCAACGATCTGCGCCACTAACATACCATATTACCAACACACTACATCGCCAACATTCTGTGTCACTAACATATCATATTACCAATACACTACATCACCAACATTCTGCATCATTAACATGCCATATTACCAATACATTACGTCACTAACCTACCACACCACCAACACACCACATCATTAATCTACCACATCACCAACACACCACATCACTAACCTACCACACCACCAACACACCACATCACTAATCTACCACATCACCAACACACCACATCACTAACCTACCACATCACCAACACACCACATCACTAACCTACCACATCACCATTACCACACAAAAAAAAAGTTTCTGTGTGTTCTCGGAAAATGACCCCCCCCCCTCCCGACCTAAACAGTTTCCCCTTACTGCGATTTTCTGGCAACAGGTCATGAGATACATAAATGTCAAAGATGATTTTAACTACATTGCAAACGCATGCAAAGACCGTGATCCATATTGCAATCACGCCTCTGCTTCTGAACAACAAGAAAATAATATTACAGAATTATATTTATCAATAATTACATTTTTTTAAAATTTAGCAATATTCTCCAATGAATCTCTAAAACATGTGAGAATATTATCCTATTTGTCGTTTCGCACGGGTCCTCAAACTTGGGAACCAGATGGAGCCTTCAGGATGATCTCCGTTTTAAAGTATGCATGAATGTGGAAGTTTCTTGATATCCCCCTCAAGACTCTTTCACTTTACTGGCAAGCCAAGGGTGTCTATGTCTCCCTCTAGGCGCCTTCCTGCTGCCTCTTTGCCTGTGTTCTCTGTCCGCCTCGTCCTAACTTTTCAACTCCTCTTCTCTCTGCATGTGAAATGAACGTTATTTTACTTTCCCCTGCATAATTATCCAAATCATCTACTGTTTCAGTCAGCAGCCCTTATACTATGGAACCTAAATTTCAAGACCACACAAACAACTGTACAATGAACTCACCCGCTTTACTTTTACTGCGAAATGACGCGATGTCCATATTCAGCTCACACGGGACAATAGTTTCAGATCTCAATCTCCAAAATTCCACAACAATAATATACGAAACAAGTTATTTTATCTGCATATTTTTGCACACTCTTTTTTTTTAGTCTAAGTGGCTTCATTCATTCATTTGCATGTCCCTTGCGGAACTTTGCCTCCCTAACAGCACTCCTGTAGGCTTCTCGGTTGTGAGCAAGATGGCCTGCTGCTGATGCATCCATTTGCAGATCATCAACGATGTCTTGCAGCCATCTTCGCCTTGGTCTTCCTCTCTTTCTTTTTCCCATTATGCACCCTTCCATGACAGTTTTCTCTAGATTATCATGACGTTTACTGTGTCCAAAATATTTAAGTTTTCTCTCTTTAATCCTCTTTACTAGCCAGCCTTCTTCAATATTAAGTTCTTGTCTAAGTGGCTTATGTATGAAAAAAGTTTAATTCAAACTCCTTCCATACAGCAATTAGAATTCCTACAAGATTTGGGGGGGGGGGGAAGAACAGAATCTAATAAAACAGGAAAATTTATCTAAATTAGATTCTCTAAAAAGACCCTTTTTAAATCTGATTTTAAAAGATTTCACAATCTTGCCCATCGATTTTCCAGAAAAGGGAACCGTTTTCTGCGACAAAAGGTGCCATTATTGTACTAATAAATAATGAACATCACATCCGATGCCCAGTGATTATTTTCCTGCTGGCTACAAAAGGGACATTGTCAAATCCATTAACAGCCAGGCTCGTATAATAGTGTAGACACATTAAGCCTGACAAGATTTTGCTACGATCCAGCTCTCCTGGGGATAGCGTGTATGTGTGACGAGCCAGGCTGGCAGTATAACCTTGGGGGGTGGGGGGTGGAAGAGAACTTGAAAGACAATCACAGTAAGAAATAGAAGAGATGACCATCACTTAAGAAATAGAAGAGACGACCGTCACAGTAATAAATAGAAGATATGACCATCACAGTAAGAAATAGAAGAGACGACCATCACTGTAAGAAATAGAAGAGATGACCATCACAGTAAGAAATAGAAGAGATAACCATCACAGTAAGAAATAGCAGTACAGGGTGCTCCAAAACTTACTTTACACTTTCCTTAGCCCCTAGATCGCCTGACCTGACAACTTGCGACTTTTTTGGGGGCGGGGGAGGGCGGTATATTAAAGGCAATGTTTACGTACTCTACTTTCACAGAATCTCAATATTCTGAAGTAGTGCATTACAGGCGCCATCGTATCTGTTACCCTAGACACGCCACATAAAACCTGGGAGGAACTCGACTATCAGGTGGGTGGGTGAGAGCTCACAGTGAGTCCCTGTAAGATTATGTCTACAACTTTAGAGAATTTCCCTACAAAACAACACATGCTTTGTCCTTATAGATGCTTTTATCTTCCCACAGTGCTCTCCGCAAAGTGTAATGGAACTTTTAGAACACACTATACCTACAATATCTGGGGAACCACAGCTGCTAACTTTCGATAATGGAGATCTGAACACTGATAACATCTCGAAAAGCAGGCAACGAATCGGATGGCGAGCGGGTTAGTGATGTAAGTATTACTTCTCGAAGCAGGTGATCCACCAGCAGGATTTCTCGATCACAGTTTTTGCAAGTGGTGTGCCGTGGAACCATTATGAGAAGAACAAGGAAAAAGATAAAAATGGAAATAGCAGATGAACAGTATGGATTTGTTGAAGGAAAGAGAACACACAATGCCATTTATGCTTTACGAACACTAACAGAAAGAGCTTTAGAAGTACAGAAAGATCTCTACTTATGCTTCATTGATTACACCAAGGCATTTGACAAGGTGAAACATAGTGAAATTATTAAAATGCTTGAAGACATCAATATAGACGGCAAAGACTTGAGGATTGTAAAACATATATACTGGCAGCAAGAAGCAGCAGTTCGAGTTGAAAATAGAATTGGAAAATACCAACCTATAAAACAAGGGGTGCGACAAGGATGTGTACTATCTCCAGACCTTTTTTCTCTGTACAGCGAGAATATTCTAAGAACAATCATCACAGAACCAGGCATAAAAATTGGAGGATACAATATTAACAACCTTCGGTATGCTGACGACACAGTACTGATAGCTGAGAACCAACAAGACCTGCAAAATCTCTTGGATAAAGTCGCCAAAGAAAGTGAACAGAAAGGCCTTACTTTGAACATCAAAAAGACAGAGACTATGGTTATATCTAAGAAACAGAATCCACCAGCATGCAGTATTAAATTAAACGGAACCATTCTAAAGCAGGTGCAGAAATTCAAATACCTTGGAGCAGTAATAACTTCAGACGGGAAATGCAGAACAGAAATTAGGAACAGAATAGGTCAAGCAAAGACTGCATTTCAGAGAATGAGAAACATATTAGCTAACACATCTTTATCAATGAATGTTAGAAAACGAGTCCTAAAATGCTATATTGAACCTATCTTGTTATATGGAAGTGAATCATGGACAATAGGCAAGTCTGCACAAAAATCATTGGAAGCAGCAGAAATGTGGTTTATTAGAAGAATGTTGCGAATCCCCTGGACAGCAAAAATAACTAATGAAGAATGTACGAGAAGAGCTGGAGAGACAAAAAACCTTGTCAGAAAGATAAGAGAGAGACAATGTACTTTCATAGGACATGCAATGAGAAGAGGGGGCATTGAAAATATTATAACAACAGGAAAAATAGAAGGAAGAAGATCAAGAGGAAGATCAAGAGAAATGATACTGGACAGTCTGACGGGATGGTGTGAGAGGAGATCATCAACTGAACTGATGGCCTGCATGAAGGATCGGGTACTCTGGAGAAGCATAATAGCCAACGCCAGTCGGCACGGCACCTGATGATGATGATGTGCCGTGGAACAAGTGGTGTGCCGCAAGAGAGAGAGAGCTAGAGATGTGCCGCCAAATTTTTAAGGAAAAAAAATGTTGACCAAATTACAGTGTATTTTTTTGCTTATTTATTTGACTGGCCAAGCAGAGAAGCCAGAGCAATTTAGTTCATAGTTCCAGTCCCGGGTGAGCTGAAATGTGCAGAGATCTGTGCCTCCAAGCACGCTCACATTTCACACTGCCTATCATAATAACACTTAAAATTACTCTTATTTTTTTTTAACTTGTCAAACTATTTGAATAGTCATTGCAGTGTTTAAACTTTGAAAAATTCTAAAAATATATGGTTAATTGTACGAGAATCAGGCATTAAGAACACAGGTGTGCCCATTCACAAATTTGCGTTCACAAGTGTGCCACAGTCTGAAAAAGGTTTGGGAACCTCTGTTCCAGATTAGACCCCGGAATATTGGCCATACAAGGAATTGTGGAAATGTTGAGACAACAATAAAGGCACAAGGAGCGTGTGACACTTTGAATCTACGTGTGTATGTACAAGTATGTGTAAATGTGTCGGTAAAATGTAAGAATGTAAAATGTACGTTCCTATGTAGCAGGCCGCCTCCTACAGAAATTCTGTCTGGGTGAACTTCTTCACGTCACAACCTGGACCTATACTTTCTAAAGATGCGATCGTATAAATCTGCCAGTTTTAATCGTATGATATATTCGGGGATCCCAGTTTTATTTCACTGAGATGTGGGTAGTTGGGGGGGGGGGGGGTGGGAACATCTGTATCAGTTATGGATATTGTATAGGCAGTCCAGTCGATACAATGGATATATATGAGAGGCGGTGCAGTCGAGTCATGGATGTATGAAATACATGAGAGGCAGTACAGTCGATGTTATGGATATATGAGCTATATGAGAGGCAGTACAGTCGATGTTATGGATATATGAGCTATATGACAGGTGGTACAGTCGATGTTATGGATGTATGAGATATATGAGAGGCGGTACAGTGGATGCACTCCTCCCGGACCATAGAGGGCTATGTTTTAGGGGTAGACCCGGAGGGTTTCAGGGCGGAGTGTGGGGGAGGCGGGCGAGTGTCTGCAGTAGATGAAAACAGATAAGCGATGGGGAGGGATGGGGGGGGGGTCCACCATCTGACTTAACAGCTCTCGAAATCCATAAATGGCTGGTAGTAGAACCTGCCAGTAAAAGAAAGTGCTTAAAGAAAATTCTCACCCAAGCTGCAGCTCAAAGGGAGAGGCTTTCAACGGTTCCCTACAGCTGGAAGTGAGATGAGACAAATCTATCAATGGTTCCCTACAAACGGGAGTGAGATGCGACAAATCTATCAATGGTTCCCTACAAACGGGAGTGAGATGAGACAAATCTATCAATGGTTCCTACAAACGGGAGTGAGATGCGACAAATCTATCAATGGTTCCCTACAAACGGGAGTGAGATGAGACAAATCTATCAATGGTTCCCTACAAACGGGAGTGAGATGAGACAAATCTATCAATGGTTCCCTACAAACGGGAGTGAGATGAGACAAATCTATCAATGGTTCCCTACAAACGGGAGTGAGATGAGACAAATCTATCAACGGTTCCTTACAGCTGGGAGTGAGATGAGACAAAGCTATCAATAGTCCCTACAGCTGGGAATGAGATGAGACAAAAGCTTCTAACGGTTTACTAGCGACCTGCAGTAACAAAATCATCAAAGAAGAAAACGACCACGAGATGAAAGATATCGTTCATAATCTGAAGCATATGGGAAAACACGTATGGCCCTGCCAAATTTACCAGCAACCAAAGCCACACGCAAACTGTCATGTTTACAATATTGTGGCGGCCACAGCAAATAAAGGAGCCACTTGTATCAATTCAAAATGTTCTATATAAATCAATGCAGAGATGAAGCAATGATGACACAGTATTACTGTCCACAACACAAAAAAGGAATGGAAAAATTAATTATGTCAGTCCGCAAGAACAGTGAAGAGCAGAACCTCTATCTTAATGCAAATAAAACTAAATTGATGACAACTGACAAAATAAACAAGGCAGCTGAAATATGTATCAATGAGGAAAAACTGGAAGAAGTGGACAGTTTTGAATATCTTGGATCACTACTAATAATGGAGATACAATGAGGGAAATTAAAAGGAGGACATCTATCGCTCTTCAGAAAGTAAAACAAATAAAGAATATGTGGAGAGGAGCAGACAGAACCACAAAAATAAGATTTTTAAGGGCATGCATCTTTCCCATCGCAACATATGCCTGTGAGACCTGGACACTTAACAAAATAGCTGATACGCACATAAATGCCTTTGAATGCTAGTAAAGAGGATTAAAGAGAGAAAACTTAAATATTTTTGACACATTAAACGCCATGATAATCTAGAGAAAACTGTCCGGGAAGTGTGCATAATGGGAAAAAGAAAGAGAGGAAGACCAAGGCGAATATGGCTGCAAGACACCGTTGATGATCAGCAAATGGATGCATCAGCAGCAGGCCATCTTGCTCACGACCAAGAGGCCTACAGGAATGCTGTTTGGGAGGCAAAGTTCCGCAAGGGACAAGCAAATGAATGAATGAATGAAGAGATGAAGTTCGGAGTTCGGGTGACCACGAGTCATGAATGATTAGGGTCCATTCGATGATAAATGAGTATATGTGTATGTATACACACACACATATATATATATATATATATACATATAAAGGATAATCTAAAAAAAAAAATGGTAAGCACATCAACATCTGAAATTCAGGGAATCTGCCCGAAAAACCCACCATTTTGGCGTTATATCAACCACTGTAGTTTCAAGTAAAAATATTTTTTTTTTTACCTGTCATTTTTGACGAGCTATATCTGCGTTTGCGCATATACAAAAAAATGTCATTAACTTGTGCAACACCAGACAAGACAGACAAACAAAGAAGAAGGTGAATTAGGTCGACTTCAAACACTTCATCTGATGAATTACATAACCCACTAACGACCGCCACTGATTACATTACTGCTAACCTTCCCTCCACTTCCACTCCTGGTGTTTCAACCTGCGATAACGGCACTTCAGATAAGCCAGCTGAAGATTACTCCTCTGCTCTAAATATAAACAGCCTCTCTAACATGTATCGATAAAGTCGCTGTGGCTCCTTTGATGTGCACGTTGCCAACCCGTTGCTATATACCGTTAAGTTTTTACATCTGAATTTATATTGATTAGAAGCTTAATGTGTTTTGTGAGTGGGTGGGCGGTTGCTACAGAAAGAGGTGCTGCGAAAACCTCTATTCCGACCATCTTAGAAGTGGGATCACCAAACAAAAAGCCACTAATTTATCAGTTCTACCATTCATTTGACAACCCACATCCCCTCTCCTAAATTCTTTATGCTGCGAAACAGTTAACGTATTGGACTGTTTTTTGCGTTGGCCGGTGGTTTGAATCCGATCAGATACTTCAAACTCTGTCTTGCTGTAGTAAACTAGACATATGGCTTCTCTGGAAGGGAAAAGACAGGTGTGACACTGGCCCCACCATACTCTAGTTTGCGGGCAAATCAAAGTAACATACATAAACTAACACCAGGTTCCATACACACCTCAACGGCACGGGTAAATGAAACTATGAAGACTAATACCATTTCTCTCATATGCCTCAGTGGTATTGAACATGTCTACTTTTTCTTAAACACTCAGTCAGTTCAGTTAACGCTTTGCTCTCCATATCTTCTTCTTCTCCTCCTCCTCATCTCCCTGGAACTGCAAGACTGATGTACTCTGCAGCCGATGCTGTTAAGGTGTTGAGTCACAGCATCGTGTCGGATTGGAAGCGGGTTACGGTCGTTATTTTTGTTCAGTCCCTATGCGGAGCGGTTAGAACTCGAAAAAAAAATAATGGACAAAGCACTTTCAGAAGTGAGAGAAAGAAAAATGACAAGAGGGACTTGAACCACGAAACTCCGGTAGGACTGGCAACCGTCTAGTCACGATAGAGCAGTGAAATAACCAACTTAGCTACCTCACACCCCTAATAAAATCATTCTCAAATGTGTTTATTTGTGTGGATATTAGAGCGAGAGTCCAGATATGCCAAGACAGAAATTTGTACTACCAAGTGTGCCCCAATCTTAAGAAGTGCGGGAACCTCTGCAATACAGGATGATAAGGTCAGTATCACGCCTGTGCCTGGCTGTCTTTTCTTCCCCAGCTCCCGAAGTGACCAAGTACACCCGAAGTGACCAAGTACACATGTCTACAGCTGGGGCAGACTACGTTACAGAGTAACCCAGAAAACCTAGAACCAAAACGAAAACAAACAGGAAACTGCTGGAAGAATTTGCGCAGTCTTTTTTTGGAGAGTTTGGAGAGGCCTTCACACAGAAGATTTGACGCGCTGAGAGACATCGCAAGAGATAACAACTGGGGACATAACTGCACTACACCCCTTTCTTCTTAGACTTCTTTGGAACGCCTTTTCTCGTCTCGTAGTCTGGGAGTTCGCCATTCTAAGTTATCGCCCCTGGGATGAGGGAACACACACACACACAAAAACAACGCCCACCAACGCCAAAGTTACAACCTGAAATAGTTTCCTATCGCGCCTTCCATCGGCTCCCGGAATGAAATAGATCAACAATCAGATGAATGAATAACTTAGCATGCAGAATCAGAATATCTGACGCAAATCAACCGAATATTCTCTTTTCATGTTGATTTATGACCATGTCTCGTCTGCTTCGTGATGATACTCCATGCAGTGTACGACTTTGAGTAGTAATGACAATAAAGGACAAGAGAAATACCAGCGATAACAGCCTAGGTTTTGGTTCAGTTGCTGAACTACAGCTGAAAGGTGGGGGGGGGGGGGTGGGTGGGCGGACGTGTGCTCCAGACGTAGTAAACAGTATTACGACAGACTGAAGCGCCTCAGACCCGATCCGAACCACCGACCTTTGCCATGAGAGACGAGTAATGACAGAAACCAAAACACAACAAAAACGACAAAATGCTAACATGAACATACACAAAAGAAGTTTCTCAATCAATAACCTCACCTCGTGGTATTTTTTTAAAGCTTTTCCTTATATCTCTTCTTCTATTCACCCAAAATCTCTGTTTAAACTGAAAGACGGAACAAAAATAACGCAAAGAAAGAAGAGACGAGTAAGAAGAAAATAAGGAAAATCACCCGATCTTTACATTCAAACAAAAAAGGATGCCGGAGTGCCACTATCCAAACTCATCCGCGGTGCTGAGATAAAGGGAGATAAGCGCAAGACGAGACGAGCTGTTTACGTTCATTAAATTATCGTTCCTGCTGTCTCGCTTCATAAGATGCATGGGGCACTGTTGAATGAAGGCCCCAATCTGCACGCAGACTTAAAAAAACAAAAACTCGAAGAGGCTATCATTGTGTAAAGAGTTTGCGAAAACGTGATTTCATCGTTTGAAATAACGAACGTTAGACGAATTTAAAATTCTGCAGAATCGATGCATCGGGCGAGATGTGAAGCATCTTAAGAGATTCCTTCTACTGAACGAAATAAAAGGATGTGCAGAAAGAAATTTCAAGATAAGACGCGGTTACTTAAGTGAATATAGTCGAAAAAAAAACCTATGAAAAAGGATCTTTCTTTTGTGTCACATTTCTTGTATTCTTGTCAAATCGCTGGCCAAATCCCGTGCATGCAAATCTCTATGTTATATTTTACAGTTTTAGATATGGAGGTGTGGCTTCGGTATATCAAATCTTCCATTTCTCTCTTTCTATTGTTCAATTCCGACTCCCGAATCTTTCGTATATTTCAAACAAAACTATGACTCCACCCAAACTCCGACTCAGCTCAAACTTCGACTCCACCCAAACTCTAACTCCAGCCAAATTCCGGCTCCACCAAAACTCCGACTCCATTTCTGATTTTAATCCGACTCTAATAGCCCTGGTTAGAATGCTGCGGTGGAGTGACTGATATAAAATTGCCCCTAACTGCGCGTATCCTACGTCGTGATTTGAATCATGAGACACATGCACGAGTGTGACAGTGAGTGGGGTACGCCAGCTACTTTTTATTTCCAAGAAAGATTCAGAAGGCAAGCTTTTTGACAAGATCCATGATAAAATTTAGTTCTTCTTCTTCTTCGTTTGCTCTCAAATCAGCGATGATTGCGTTGCATCAGTGCTTACCACTACACTGTTAGAACTGCGTCTTTCAATCCAATATACCCGCCTTCGGCACGGCTTATTTTCAGCACTGGGCTTTCTTTCCCATATGATCCCTATTCGCTCCTCCACATTTTAAAACGAGGAACTACAAATACCAGCAAGTCACGACATAAACAAAAAATGTCATCATTAAGACCATAAACACTCTCAGTCCAAATTACATTTGAAGCAGGTAAGCCAAACATGTGACTTCCAACTCCTATATTTTTCTACTGTCCCAAGTCGACTCCACCCACAATGACCAACCCCCATAAATGATACATCTCTACCAATAGCGTACAAAATTTCTCCTACCACCATCTCCATAGCCAGAGCCCAAACAGGACATAAGACTAATCTAGGGTTTGTTTTTTCTAGCTTAGTCAAGTATAAACCGACTGTGACTCTGTCTAGCGATGAAGAGAGTAGAAGCGTCATAGTTTACACAGAAAAGCCAGAGTAATATAAAGTAAATACTTTACAGTCAGTGGCCCATAGCTGATATGCTAGCGGCAGGTTTAGCGAACTATAGCTGATCAAGACCCTGTCCCACCTCTTTGTTGATACCCCCTCCCAGGCTAACGAGAAAGGGATTGTCATAATTTGCATGGTGGTGGAGTCTGCTAAAGAAGTATTAAACACCCACTGCTGTTTTTAGCTTCACTCAGAAACTGAAAAAAAAAAAATTAGCCGATATAACCCGCCCCCACAGCCGACACGATGGTGTGCCTCAACATCTTCACAGCAGCGGCTGTAAAGAACATTAGCTCGTAATTTCAAGGAAACAGAAGGACAAGGGAAAATGTGTTTATGTATGTGTGTACCTGTGTATATGTATGTGTATGCACGTACGTATGTGTGCTCTTACGCATATATGGAGTGGGTGGGTGGGTGAGTGAGTGAGTGAGTGAGTGAGTGAGTGAGTGAGTGAGTGGTGAGTGAGTGAGTGAGTGAGTGAGTGAGTGAGTGAGTGAGTGAGTGAGTGAGTGAGTGAGTGAGTAGTGAGTGAGTGAGTGAGTGAGTGAGTGAGTGAGTGAGTGAGTGAGTGAGTGAGTGAGTGAGTGAGTGAGTGAGTGAGTGAGTGAGTGAGTGAGTGAGTGAGTGAGTGAGTGAGTGAGTGAGTGAGTGAGTGAGTGAGTGAGTGAGTGAGTGAGTGAGTGAGGATAATGCGGAAGGCAGCCACTATAAATATTTACGATGGAAGTTAAAAGAAAGTTCTATTTGTAAGAGAAATAGTTTAGAGTTTGTGCTCTAGATGATGATGAAATGTTCGTTCCCTTAACATTCTGAGCTAACTTGTAACATTCTGAGCTAGTCAGCCACATTCAGATCTAACCAGTAGTGGCTATCCTAACACAAGAATGACGGGCGAACTGCACTAGTCTGAATGACGCGACAATAAGTGCTCCAAGAAGAGAAGAAATGAGAAGACAAGAGAAGGGAGAGGAGAGGAGAGAAGAGGTAGGAGAGAAGCCAACAATCTTGCAGCCGAGAACTGCTTCACGTGGACTTAGCAACATGGCAGATCTGTAGCACTGTTATTACTGGGGACGAAGGTTTGGCGAGGGCAGACATTTTCTGGCGCGGAAGTTATAACAAGACGAACTGCCCTTTTTTTTTTTTTTAAACCAATCAGACTGCAAATTTTTGGAAACATTGATCCATTTGGTCTTCTTTTTTCCTTTAAATAACCTCATGTTTTCTCTCTGTATCTTCTCGTTCATTTTTATACAATACTCTCTCTCTCTCTCTCTCTCTCTCTCTCTCTCTCTCAGAAAGAGGGCAGAATGTCAGATGGGCCTGTGTGGCCAATTCTTAACCCTCTGAAAATAAAGTTCGTTCGTTCGTTCTCCTAGTTCTCTCTCTCCTAGTTCTGGTGGCTTATTCTCCAAAATAATGTCTTATCTTATATTCCGGATATCACTGCTCAACTTCTCTTATTTTCCTGCCCATTTCAATGAAGGGAAGAAAGCGCCCAACAAAATGATCCCCAGCAGGTTCTACAAAAATCTATCATCTACCTACTTGAAATCAGTCTTTGAGACGAAAGAAACTATTATTGTTTTACACCTGACTACCCTTCTCCTGACATGATCGTTACAAGCAGCTACACCTCTTTCATCTTCAGACTTCAAACACAATGATCTAGATACTGATTGCTGCAGATAAAATAGCTGTCGGTTCAGGGATTCTAAAACTTTTCTGATGCTCGCGACCTTCTCAGTGTGTGTGTGTGTGTGTGTGATAGGGAAGGAGAGAGAGAGAGAAAGAAAGAGAGAGATGATTTCTTATGATAAATCAGCTGACATTTTCATAATAACCTCGTGAAACGCCTATTTGACACTACTCACACACACACTCTCTGTAGACTTTAGATGATGATACTTTGACCAGATAAATTTCAGTAAGGCAGACAGACAAGCCGACAAACAGGTAGGCGGGCAAGCAGACACAGGCTGGCAGACTGATAGGGAGGTAAACAAGTAGGCACCAGGCAGTGAGGCAGGCAGGCACATAAACAGACAACAGGCTGGTAAACAAACGAATAAATGGACGGACGGGCAGGCAGGCAGATAGATAGATAGATAGACTGACAAAAAGACAGACAGACAAATACAGGACGAAACAAAACCAAAAAAAAAACGCACTTTCAAATACAATAGAATTAAAAGTACTTTTACAATACCACAATTCTGGGAACAAAGTTTTTAAAATACATTAAACAACACGACAGAATTAATACAGCTTATAACATCCATGAAGTGGTGACAAAATTAGATCATCCCAAAAAACAAAAAAAATTGAAAACATACCCCCACAGCCACTCACATTCTATAGCACATTCCTTTGTTACCTTCAAGGACAAACACATTCCATTCAAGAAATCAATCTTTATATTACCTTTCCTAAACCAGCCTGTATTATATATATATATATATACACACACACACACAGAGTCCCATGGTTCAATCTAACAACGGGCTAACAGCAAGCTTTATCGACGATGGCGAAGTCCATGTCAGTGAGTACGCCACGTTAAAGAAAACCGTAATTGGTTCCATTACTGTGCGATATTTTAGCGATTTTTCCAGCACTAAGTGCTCGCTGATTAACTCCAGAACGTGCGAGCTTTCGGCTTAGATAACTCCGTACTTGCCTCTCCGAGAACTATTTTATTTAATGTAACAGCACGCCCCTTCTATCATAAATTTTTGACTTGGAATTCTGCGTTCCGTAGCTCTAGTAGCTTCAGACGTCTATGTTTCTTGTCCGTATACATTGTACAGCCTTCTAAAGCTCATGCATGCATTTCAAAGTTTGTCTTCCAGCGTGGTTCCCCGTGGCAAGAGCAGGGTTCGGGTTTCTTGACAGAGGGGGCAGAGCTGCAGAAAGTGATTTAGGTGTGACCAGTAGCACCACTCTGCCTTCCTCTGATCACCAGAGCTGCCAGTCACTCGAGTTGGCCCCTTCCAGGCTGGGGACCCGGTGCTGTGGCACAGAAACTGTTCTCTATAAGACTATCAGGCTTTCTGGAGACAACATCCCTCGCGGTAATCTGATGTGCTTCCTGCTGCAACATTCGTGAGATGCGTACAATAAAATAGATAAAAAGCGAACGTGAATACGACTTACAAGGGATAAGCAGCATGAAAACAAGTTGCACAGAGATGGCAGAACATAGAAAAGCAATAATCACCGACAAAAGACAATCAATGCTCTCTAAACAACAGAGCTATACTATACGCCACATCAAGAGGTGACAGCGGTTATAGAACTTTACAGACAATGAAAAACTCCAAGCAAAAAAAAAAGGAGTGGGGAGGGAAGATGTCAAGAAATATCTTGTCAAGCTGAACATATGCCATAAAAAAAGGAAACAGAGGGTAGAATAAGCCTCGAAGGCTGATATACACTGCCGACCAGTGGTTCTGTTAGTGAGTGTGCCGCCCTCTATGATCGTCGGGAAAATCCAGCTGGTGGATAAAGCAAAGTAAGCGACAAAGGGGCATCAGAATCAACTGTGATAAAAAAAAAGTGGGGGGGGGGGAGCGCGCTAGGGGTGTCATCTGGGAGACAAGCGGGCAGTAGCACCATAAAACCTGGACAGCGCTAGGGATGTGACCTGGGAGACAAGTGGGCAGTAGCACCATAAAACCTGGACAGCGCTAGGGATGTGATGTGGGAGACAAGTGGGCATTAGCATCGTAAAACCTGGAGAGCGCTAGGGATGTGACGTGGGAGACAAGCGGACAGTAGCATCATAAAACCTGGAGAGCGCTAGGGATGTGACGTGGGAGACAAGGGATGTGACGTGGGAGACAAGCGGACAGTAGCATCATAAAACCTGGAGAGCGCTAGGGATGTGACCTGGGAGACAAGCGGACAGTAGCACCATAAAGCCTGGACAGCGCTAGGGATGTGACATGGGAGACAAGCGGACAGTAGCACCATAAAGCCTGGACAGCGCTAGGGATGTGACGTGGGAGACAAGCGGACAGTAGCACCATAAAGCCTGGACAGCACTAGGGATGTGACCTGGGAGACAAGCGGGCAGTAGCACCATAAAGCCTGGACAGCGCTAGGGATGTGACGTGGGAGACAAGCGGACAGTAGCATCATAAAGCCTGGAGAGCGCTATGGACGTTACCCGGGAGACAGGCGGTCAGTAGCATCATGAAGCTTGAGAACCACTATTGTAGACGCTTTTAGCGTTTGTCAATTTCCCCACTTCCTGTTTTCAGTTCTGTATATTTGATCAGTGACAACAGAAACTCACACAAACTAGAGGAAGAAACACAATAATCTAGGATTACTGGCACGGCACCTAATGTCGCTGAGTCACAACAACATGATCACTAATTCTTTTAGCACTGCTGGTTCTGTATAACAAGTATTGCCGGTTATTTCTAAGTTGTTCGTTCATTTCATAAAGCGAAAATAATAACATCAACTTCATAGAGGCATATTTTATAGTTAAACTGCTGCAACTTAATGAAATCGCGTCAAGGTCGCAGCGGCAGCTTAACTAATATTTTTAAAGGCTTTAATAAGCTTAGCTGCCTTAAATGCAGTTTATTAAATGCTGTACATGAACTAATCTACGTTTATTTTATTTCTCAATCTCGGCTGGATTAGGACACTCGGTCCTTCTTGTTCATTTTATCAAGCACTTTTAATACCTAGATTAGGGCACTCAGTCTTTCTCGTTCATTTTATCAAGCAATTTTAACATCTGGATTAGGACACTCAAGTTTTTCTTGCTTATTCTACCTAGCATATCTGTACATATCTTTTTGCCTCAAAATATGGCCGCATTTCCAAAGAAACTGCAGATCAAAATTCTGCATAATCACAAATTAACAAAGTTACAGAACTTCTGGCAACAGCACGTCTGTATGAAAACCGAAACACACTCATTCCTTATGCGCTCTGGAATTTCAGTTTAATACAGTTCTTTTTTTTTTCAAAACCACAACTAGGACAAGCCTTTGCAAAAAAAATCACGAAATATTTAAGTGTATGACATAATATGAAAACAAAACATTAATTCGTCATACTTTCATGAACAACTCTCCACAAGCAGCAACTGATGATCATTTTACACATTCCAATCACTTTATTTTTCTTTTTTTTTCTTGCCTATTCCTCTTCTACTTAACTTTAGTTTCTCTTCATTCTTCGCTTTTAAATACCTCCACTTGGGATGGAGTTTGCCGAAATATTGGATTCCTGTATGTTCTTCATTTATAACGTGCTCATGTTACTTCCTGCCATTCTTGCTTCTGTCCACTTTCCTCATTCTTTCTACCGTTTTGTAAAACTACACTATACTTCCATCTACCTGGGATGGTCAGGAGCATAGTCCTTCAAGGAGACTGTTCTACTAGCACTGACTTCTGTATCACACCTGTACCACAGTCACCATGGTCATCAATATGTTCTTTTGCCATGTGATAGTTGTTCCAAAAGGACAAAAATCAAAGAAGCAAGAAGCTCCCCAGACATATGTTTCACAACATGGACACTAACCATAATATCCTCGAAATGCCTCAAAGGTATGGAACAGTGCTGTATTTCTTCTCCCTCCCCCATCAGTTTAGTGTTATAAAACAAACTTATTCAGTGTTTTGACGACAGCTCGATGTAATACCTGGTTAACTTCAGCAGAAAAGCTTTGGTCTGTGAGCAAGCTGTTTTCGTAATTACAAGAAGCAAAAACTGATATAGCTGGAAGCATGTGTGTAAGAATCAATGATTGCATGTTAACATTAACTCTTCCCATGCTGGAGGAAGAAACACGGACGTGTCGTGGTGTGCGGGAGTAAAAACGCGGGTCTTGATATGTTAGGGGGTCTAGTTGTAAAATGGAATGGAAAACAGTATCTCCATGTACTTCCATATACTTAATATGTTTCAAAGTATAACTAAATGAATGAAAATTTCATAAATGCAGAGTTTTTTAGGAAAAAAGAAGTAATGTGATGTTTTTAGACACTGATTGTGGCCAGCTCACCATCGACTAGGTCTAGATCTGCACTACTTACTATCTGAGATGTGTAGATCTACTTGTCGATCTCGTATTTTGATTCTATGTTGCATTCTTGCTAAATTAATGTCTGAAATAACCTTCTAACTACTTCTCCCATCGTCTAATATGTCTAGATCTACTTGGGATACATTCAAGAGCAGTGGGGTGATCACAGGCCATGTCCATACCCCTATCTACATCATCAAAAATTGAAAAATTTCGGTCTTTCTCTCCCTTTTTTTCGCTCGACATCGCTCGTAACTAGCAACTCTTTCGCCATTTTGAAAAGTGTCACCGGAATCGCGGACGAAATATGTACAATCTAAATGTTACACCGGCTGTTTTATTGAAATAAACTATAACGATCACACGGTAGATTCGGGATCCCGGAAATATCGCTGTAGCGATCAGTAGCCCGGAATGCAAACTAAACATTAATATTTTCATACATGCTTCTGCACCATGGACAAATAGGCTATTAACTTTGCTATACTCATCAAAACCACGCACAACAAATAATAGAGACCTAATTGTCCAATATAAATGAGAAGATATGAATATTATAATAGCAAAAAAAAAAGGCTTGAAATGGACTGGCCATGTGCTCTGAAGAGACTTCAGCAATACTGCTAAAACAACTATGATAGGACACCCAGGGGGGGGGGGGGGGGAAGCGTGGCCAACCAAAGACAACCTACCAAAGAACAGCAGAAGCAGAAATGAGTAGCATACAGCATAGCCGGAATACAACAGAAGAGCTGGCCACAGACGTGAGAAGTGGAAAGAATCTGTTGCTGTATGCAAGACACCACAAGATGTACTGGATGGTTATTGCTCAGCTAATCAATGGTCAGGGGCTGATCAAAGGAAAAAAGTATGTTCCAGCAGAACTTATTCTGAATAGTATTTCTCTATTTATGAATGACAGAATCCATTATCATGAACTTTTAGAGTACACTTTTATCCATCAAAAGTAAAACACACTGATGTTTCTTGGGTTATGAAATAGTGAAAAATAAAAAATATGATAATTTATCTTGATAAACAAACACAAAAACATAAAAAAGTAATATCCACATTGGGGGCTGTTTACTGGTATAAAAGTTAACATTTCTGTATGTGTTGTTAAGAAAGAGAATTAAATGTATTTACAATAGTTAACCCATTGAAATATTACTGATTCATATAGTTAACTCACTGAAATCACCGATTCATATAGTTAGCTCACTGAAATCACTGACTTATATAGTTAGCTTACTGAAATCACCGACTCACTAAGTAATTTTATAGCAGAAAGCCACTAGAGATGAACTGGTCATATCTACAAAAATACTCCACTACCGTACTATTGCTACAACAGTAACTAAACTGACACCTCCAAGAAGGAGACTAAGACAATCTGGTGAGCACTGTCAAAAGCTGAAATTAACAGCAAAAACAACACAGGTGAGGCACTGTACAAAAAAAAAAAAAACTGTCTACAGTCCATGAAAATGGAGAGAATATTTAGCTACCTTGCAAGATGTCAGAAGACAAACTAAGCAGTGACTGCTTTATCAAACACAGTTCAAGGACACGGATGGATGGATGGATGGATGTGCTAGTGCATTATGTTCTAGAACACACATCATCTGATTTACTGGAAGGCGTCACCTATCATTCAGCATTCCCTTTCTTCTGCCCTGGCATCTGTTTACTGACACCTCCTTTTCCCTGAGCAAAGTCTGCTGTGATGGAGAAGCTGAGAGCAAGGCTCCAAACATGCCTCATCTATGCTCTGATTGCAGTCCAGAAGTAACACACTGTTTTGTGGTTGAGACGCTCAGAGAGTAACAAGGGCTGGCAAACTATAACCAGCCAAGACCCTATCTCTTTCCATTAACAACACTAACTGGTTGTGTAATAGCCACAAAAAAAATGTGGCAAAGAAAGCAGGGACTGACATGAAAATACTTGTTAAAGTGTTGCTTACTGAAAAAAAAAAACATCGGTGGGAGGAACAACCTCATACCCACCTTATTGTATATGCTCTGAGAGATGATAAAAGCTACAGCAGCCTCTTTTAATTGTCATCTTTAATACTCCTCAATCATCTCTCTGGCAGAACAGCAAACAGATCAGCCCCATGTCATTTAGTGAAACAAATGCCAACAAAATCTAAACCAATAAACTTCCAGCAAATCTGGACTATTCAATTCAAATGTAATATCCACCCTCATTTATGCATGCGAAAGCTGGAAAACAACTAAAGAAATAGAAAAGAAATTAGACTCTTTTGAAAACAAATGCCTAAGGAAAATACTCGGCATCAAGTGGAATGAATTCAAGAACAATGCAGAGATAAGACAGATGACTGAACAACAACCAGTTTCATGGGTGATCAGGAAAAGGAGATGGACATATGTTGGTCACTTGATGAGAAGAAATGAGCAGAGAATCCCAAAACAAGCTATCAAGTGGAACACAACAGGCCGAAGAAAAAGGGGCAGACCGCGTGAAACTCTGAAGAGGACACTATTAAGAGAGGCCAAGTTAACAGGCATAAAATCCTTTGTTGAGGTTGAAAGACTCGCCGAAGACAGGAAAAATTGGCAAACTACTTTGCGAGCCCTATGTGACGTCTAACGGCATGGGAAGGATATAAGATAAGATAAGAAATCTGCAGAGATGATCAAGAAATGCTTATATCAAAATCTAGTAAACGTGGACTACACTAAGCCAGAAGAAAATAACAATCAACATTCACTGCACATACAATGAGAAGAGCAGAACTTGAAAATATCAATATCAACAAGAAGGATAAATATTAAAAGAGGCAGAGGAAAACTATGGATGGTCCACTGCAGTGGTTCCCAACTTTTTCTTGCATGCAATCTTAAACTAGCAACAATATGTGACCTGGAATCCATGAAAATATTTGTTACAAAAATACTGAAATTCAAAAAAATTATTTCACTATATAATGGCATGATTACTACTATTTAAATATTTAGGTCTGAAATCATAAAGTGTTAAGATTTTCCTATCGTGTTTTATTTCTTTTTTGTTTTCTTTGTTATACATTTTTCATAATATCTTCTCATGATCCTTTTCTAGGTACCCCACATGGTCAAGGACACAACCCTGCAACCCTGATCTAATGTGATGGTACAAATGAAAGACGCAAACAGACCTGAAAAAAAAAAACAAGGACAAAGACCTGTGGAGAAGCATGTCCATTAACAAGCATGGCATCCGATGATGATGACAATGTTATCTGACAGAAGACAGTTCATGCTTAGCAAACGGAAAACAGATGGGTCCTTTTCTAAGCTGAAACCTCCGCCACTTGATTCAATAATCAAACACTTCAATGACCACTAAGTGCTGTACTTGTCTGATAAAGAAACCCACACTCATGATAAAAAAACACACTCATGATAAAAAAACAGAGACCTGCAGAAGAAATAAGCCACCAGAAAGCAATGGAAAAAAAAACAAGCTAGTTTTTGCCTCAACTGAAGTAATTTTTTGAAAGAATGAAAGCAGCCTATAAGCCATATGAAGTTCATGCCTATAAACTATTTTATTGAGGAATAAAAATTCCACAGAGAAAAATGCTTTCCTAAAATGTGGACACTAAATTTTCAGTTTCAGTCTTTAAAAAGTTGTCTTCATTTAAAACCTCATGTGATATAACTCATAAAAAGTAAGTTCCACACTTTCTCCGCTTCACACATTTTGTAAATGTTACAATTTTGTCTATATTTACTTGACATTTTGTCCCTCATGTTTGTCTTACTCCCAAAAGTGTTTATACACTGCTTCAACAACCTGCTGTGTAATAGCCACAAAAAATGTGGCAAAGAAAGCAGGGACTGACATGAAAATCCTTGTTAAAGTGTTGCTTACTGAAAAAACAAAAACCTACTAATTTGTTTTTCCTTATTCTTCTTTGAACATTCTAAGGCATCAAAGCTGTGAATATCTTTACACTACAGAGAAGCCTGCCTTATGTTGCCTACATCATCATGCAACTTGGTCTGGACTGCTAATGGCAGTAAACTGCTACTAATCTGTCTCAGAACCTAACAAGTAAATATTATATGTACTTCTGGAGGAAAGAAGGACCTAAACTAAGATACAATGATGGCTGCATGCCAATAGATTTTTAATCTAAAAAACTGTGTCCCTCAAAGATCTTCATCACAGATAGTTGCCTGTCAATCTTAATGGTGGCACCAGCCTTGGAAACAAGGATATTCTCAAGGTATACAAGAGAGATTAACCCATCAGCAATAAGGACTTGAAAGAAAAGGCGAAAGCTGTGTTCCTCAAAGGTCACTCCTATGCCCTATTAAAGTCTGTTGCCTGGTTGGTCTAACTGTGGCACCAGCCCTGAAAACAAAGATAGTCCTAAGGTGTGTATAAGAGAGATTAACCCTCATCAATGAGGACTTAAAAGATCAGCCAAACTACATGGAAAACGGCCCTGCACAGGGATGTTACATCATTAAAAGAGGAAATCAGAGACAACACTGAAGACAAAGTTACAAAAATGCTGGACTTTGGTTTCATTTTCGTTACTGTGGCTAATTCAGCCATCATATACTGTTAATACAGACCAAGAGAGGCACAGATCAGCAAATTTCACAGTTAGTATCCCCTTCTCTGAACCCATCCTTTAAGACATAAATAGGGCATTATTTATTTCCAACAAGTAATATTTTAACACAGATAACTTTCTTTGATGACACAATTCAAAACTGGCATTGAAACTTATATGTTACTGATGCAAGGACCTCTGCCTTGACTCTCTTAGACCACTGAGCAGCATTCGTGAATCAAGAATGATTTGTATTATTTATCATTCACCATAGCCACCATTTTAACAGGGAAAAGTGTAATATCTACTCTTATCATTCAAAGCAGTTAGTTACAAAATTCCAACTAAACAACAAATCCATATAAATGTGGTTAGTTTTTTGTTTGTTTGTTTGTTTGTTTTTGGGGTGGGGGGGGGGAGTGTTTCCATTTTATAAAACATCATTTAAATGACTTCATGGTAGTCTGGGAGGTTATGTCCTAAGGTGGACATTCAGGGTAGGCTACTTGATAGGCCCCACCATCACAGTTTACACTGGCTCACTGACCAGCCTGTTTCAGTGGGCACAGCAATGAGTTAGGGAGGGTTCTAACTAACTGGAAAACACAAATGAAAATAGAATCAAAACAAGGCCCCCATTCATCAATTACAGAGATACCAACAAAGCAGAATCTTTTGACTAGAACAGAACACTGCAGACTTCTAAGCCACCTCTATTGCCCCAAAATACTATGCATAAATAAGTGTCCCTGTGGCTTTAGTATCCAGACACCAGAACACATCCTGCAGACATGTCCAACCCACTCAAACCTCTAAGCGCAGATCTAGCCTGAGGGAGAGGAACTGAAAGAAAAGTTATGGGACTCCCACTCAAGCCTGCAGAAGATAGTGAACTTCATCAGGGTGATAGCACTGCAAAGTTAGAATGACCAACCTTCCGCAAACGCTGAAGAAAAAAAAACAGGTCTTGGCTGCCGACTCTCTGATCCTCCACCTCTAAAACTGCACAATCCCACTAGCATAATCGTTCTAGCTCCCAGTTTTTAATTTAAAAGCGGGGCTGTGCAGTCACAGCCGGAGTCATGGTACAAATGTATTATTTATAAATGAGTCAGAGTGGAGGGAACAAAACTGAGTCTGAATCAGTTTATATGCTGATGCTGAAAGAGAGAGGAAATGCACTATTTCTGAATGAGTGAGTCTGGACTCAGACAATAAAGGTACCTAGGAACTGACTACACATTGCTGGTTTAAAGTACACATATTTTCTTACAATTTAAAAAAAAAAAAAGAGAAAAAAACACAAAATGCTTTTAGACAAAGCTTATATCTCAGTGATCACATTAACTGGCAATTACTGGTAAATGTAAATTTAAAAAAGAGAGAGAGAGAGAGAGAGAAAGAAAAATCTAAACCTTTAGAGGTTGTCAGTTACTGTAAAGGTTTATGTTATCAAGAACCTGGTAAACTGATTCAAGTATAATCTACCTGGGATGATGATAATGATGAGTTTGCATGAAGGAGTATCAGTCAGTTTTGGCTTTGTTCCAGCATCTGACCATTTTATAAAGATTAAACTTGCCACAAATAAGGCAAGTGCAAAATTTGACACGAAATTTAATGTCCACTGATGTTTGTAAAATGTTTTTAATTTTAAATATAAAAAAAAAGTATAAAGTCCCGAATGTTGTACTGACAAAACCAGTATTTCGGAAAGTCCTTTAAGCAAGATGAAAGACAGGTACAAAAGTACCTGCTTTCAAAAAATGAATAGTGTTATCAGTACTCTTCTGGCTGACTTCACATCTCTCAAACAAAGACAAGCATCATCCATGTAAGTATATTATCATAAATAACGGCTTTTTTTAGCATATCAGATTTGCAAAAGCAGGCAGATGTCAACTGAACAGGGAGGGGGTAGGGGTATTGAGCATCATTCTAAATGGATAAGCTCTCACCTGGAATCAACAGGGAAAGACCTAGAAACACCTGGTGAAGAAGTCTTGAAGCAGGGATAAAATGATGACAACCTCTGGAGACTGATAGAAGAAATAGCCCAGGACAGAAATGAATGAAGGGCCCCTGTTGATGGCCTGTGCCCCAGATAGGGATAAAGAAGGTGAGGAAGGAAGGAAAGATTCCAAGGGGTATCGTTGTCTAGAGGCTGGTACCTTCCAATCTTTTACTAGCATAATCAGTCGCTCATTTAAAAGAAAACAAAGAACTACTAAGTCAACTGAAATTAAAAAGAGAAATAATGAAAAACAAGACAGCTAAGTCTTGGCCATACCGAAAGGCGCAATTCAATAATAAAAAGTATACTAGAGAGGAAAGCAGAAGGAAAAAAGATCAAAAGATCATCAATGAAATAGATGAGTGAGCAACATTTTTTTAATGGACTGGATTTAGTTTGGCCGGGTGCACTGTGAAAATTAAAGGGAGGACAAGTTGGGGTGGGGGGCGGGGTCCTTGCAGCCAACCTTCCATGGGAGAAGGCACAACATGGTCATGAATTAATTCATCAAATCTGCGATTTCAATCTTCAGCCCTCGTTTCCCGTTTTATATTTATTGAGATGTTGATTAAATCAACATGAACTTGTACATCAGTAACTGGCACCAGTGCAGTAACGTCTGCTGGTAAATATTCTAGCACTTAAAATAGGGTCATTTGAGAAAACAAACGTTTTTGGAACAAGAATTCGAACTCCGGACCTTACAAACCCTTCAGACAAGCTCGCTTTGCACACAAAAATATAAACGTCTTTTCACACCCAATAATTACTTTTAAAATAACTAAAACAAACGTACATACCGTTTTACTGCGTGGGGAAATCTAAAGAGATACAAGAAATAAATCTGTTCTCTTTTATCATTCGTCGTTTGGGCAAAACTCGGCGATTCTTGTCTGTATTTTCAACTCGCTGAACACTGCAAGACTGAAAACATGGCGGCTAGTTTATCTTACTCAACGAAGATCATCTTCTTGTCCGGCTCTCTTTGTAAGTTAAAAGATACTCTAAATACTCCGTGCAGTGTATTTAATACAGCGCTGCTTTCTCCGGCTGCCAGAGTGTTCTTTGAGCCCTGAAAGATTGAATGAATCTCAAAACAGAGAAGTTTTGTTCGTAGCAGACGGACGCGACTTGTTCAAAGCTCTGCTTGCTCAGACCGTGTTGATAATAAAGTCACGTGACTGCATGTTTTGTGACGTTGGATTCCAGGGACTCCCCATTTTCATTGGGAGATATTTTAAGCACTGTAATTTATGGGGCGCCCGGGGTTTACTCTTAACGCGTATTGTAGTGAGATACGTTGGTTTGAACTTAATTAATGCAAACAATTATATTTATACATTAAAGTCATTAAACCTTTTGAATTTAAAAAAAGTCGTTAAACTTAATGGATATATGATGTATGTAAATATTGCTCTGATCGCTGCTGTAAAACTGAATAAAATTAATTTTCTGAAAAAAAAAAAAAATGTAACCGAGAGGCCTACAGGAAAGCTGTTAGGGGGGCAAAGTTCGCAAGGGACACGCAAATGACTGACCGAGTTGCAATTTTATTCTTAGTAAATTTGTAGTGTTTCAAATTACATCTTAAATAAATAAATAAATCTTGAATCTAGTTATTAACATCACTGCACTCGGGGCACACCCATACATGCTCTGCTGTCTGTTTCAGTAACCACTAAAGAGTATGAACACTAACTGTATCAGTCAGCTGTTGAATAATTGGCATGTAAGTATGCATAACTAAGTATATAACTATACACGAAGCCACTGAGGTAAAGCTGTGCTAACAAAATGTTTAAACTAGGAAAAAAGTAGGAACGGTTTACTTAATTCACACAGTTGTGATGTTCCGGTGTGAACCTTCCTCATATAAAAACACACAGGACGAAGAAGTAGAGAATGAAGATAAAATATAAATTCACATGAATGATATGTAAAAACCAGGAAAGGAAAGAAATAGAATAAAATAAAATAAATGGAGCTCTTAGCTGTGACTTGTAAGAGAATGTAAATGCGCGTGGTAGAATGCTGAGAATGTCTAAATGGAGACTTGTGATGTGTGATAGGTGGATAGTAAAGGGGGGGGGGTGGAGGGGGCCGCAGAAAGTAGAGTGTGATATAATGGCGATCTAGTCGGAAGAACGTGGAACCGGTGATTGGATCTGAGGCAGAGGGATTGTAATCTGATGCCGTGAGGACGTTTTGAAATATGTGCGGCAAGTGAGAAAGGAGTGGAACGTGATGCAGAGGGAATATGATTGTGGGAGAGAGGAATGTTAGGTGTAATTGAATTGCGAGTTCAAACCATGTGGTCCCAATGTCCCATATTCCTGAATGTAGCGATTCTCATGCGCTAGGGGCTTCTGTCATCTACGTGGCATTGTTTGATTGCTGTTACCAGAAAATCAGCCTCTGCGGTTGAGGCCATTGAAACGATTTGGGACTGGTTTCGAAGCACGCTGGGTGATATCATACAGATGTTTCTGCACGCGGTCACCTAATCTGAGTCCAGTTTCACCAATATAAATTATCCTGCATCTTTTGCATACGATGGCATAGATCACATTACGGGACTCGCATGTGAATCCCTCATGGAGAGTGGGGATAGTTTTGGGAAACGTGATCGTCTTCGTTTCCCAGACACAGGGCAGGTAACTCAGCGAGGGCGGTTACATTATCTGGTGCCAACATATGAAAGATTCCGCATCAGGTGGCTGTGGACGAGAATGTCTTTAGGATTTAGTTCTCGTTTGTATCTAATAGCAGAGAAGATGTCGCGAGTATCGGAGTATAGTTGGATTAGTGGCAGATGGCGATAAAGGATTTCTTAACCATCTGACCATGTGAGTGAAATGAAAGTACTAATTTGAATCTGTCGGATGCGATTACATGTTTGTTTGTTTTTTTTCCCTGAATGCCCCTTCGCGACTCACTTTTTGGATACGGTTAAATGGTTTCCGAAGGACATTTTCTGGATAGTGGCGATGACGAAAAAATTTGTTGGATTGATTCATAAAGTCCGAATTACCCTGGCATAGGCGGCGAAGACGTAGGAGTTGGGAGTATGGGACTGGAGTTCCTACAAGTTTCAGAATGACAAGAGGTGTAAAGTAAATACGTGTGACTGCCGGCGGGGTTTTCGTATACGAAGTGACAAGACTGTCTGTGTCAGTAGATATTGTGATATGTGAAAAGTTGACAGACTCGTCAGAAATTTCTTAGGTAAATTTGACGTTCTCGTTAAGCGAGTTAACAAATTCAATAAAATTTTCCAGCTCGTCCTTCTGCATACTGGTGACTCCTGTGCCATCATCGATGTACCTTTTATAGAATTCTGGGAGTTGGCCGGTGTAGGTTTGCCATAATTTGACTTCCAGGAAACCAGTAAATAAACATGCGTAACTGGGACCCATTTTCATTCCCATGGCGGCACCACTAATTTGATCAAAGTATTCGCCATTGAATTCAGTGGAATTTAAGTTGAGTACCAGCTCTGCGAATCTGATTATGGTGTCAGTGTTAGTGGTGGGGTGAGAGTCTTTATTAAGCAGACAGCAGGAGTGCTAAAAGTCCCTCCTTGTGGGGTATAGAAGTGTAAAGGGAGCGGACATTCAGGAGAAAGATGTGATAGGTGTGATGCTGAGAGTTTGATCGCATCAAGCGTAGTTGGTATCTTTGAAATAAGAGGGCAGTTTGTGTACTAGCGGCTGGAAAATGCTGTCCAAAATGTCGGAAATGTGCTCAGTGGGACATGAACACACTGATGCAATGGGACGTCCAGTCAGCTGTTGGTTCTGGCAATCTTGAATTCTACCAGTCAGCCGGCTCCTCCCCCCCCCCCCCCATTCTTGACGCCTTTATCCTTCATCCTCCGATGATATATATTATCAACACATGCCCTTTCCTCCTCCTCCACCATTTTCTCGGCCACCAACTTCAGAACGTCCGCTCTGTCCTAATTAGGGATCATGTCTTTTGCAACAGCGTTACGGGTAGCTGAAATAAATAATTGCTTAAAATTACGGGTAACTGAAAATAAATATAATAAAATATAAATATAATAAAATGCAATGAGAGAAGAACAAGCAGGATTTCGAAAAGGGAGAAGCTGTCTCGACCAGATCTTTACTCTCAGAATAATACTTGAAGAACATATTGAAAAGCAAAAACCATTAATACTGAATTTCATAGATTTTAAGAAGGCATTTGATAGCATACACAGAGATTCATTATGGAGAATTTTATGTCTATATGGAATACCATCTAAAATTGTCAACATCATTAAGGACTTATACAATGGATATGGTTGTGCAGTCAAGACAGAAGAAGGGATGAGTGAATGGTTCCAGATTGAAACAGGCGTGAAACAAGGATGTATACTGTCTCCTTTACTTTTTGGGATTACAATAGACTTCATAATGACAAAATGCTGCACAGGTAACACAGGTATTGACTGGGTACATGGGACCCAACTAGAAGATCTTGATTTTGCTGATGACATAACTCTTATCAGTAATAATGTGAATTCCATGCAAGAAAAAACAGATAGCCTATCTTCACTGGCTAGCAAAATAGGACTTGAAATTAACAAGGACAAAACAAAGATAATGAAAATTCCCATCAATCAAAATGGAAAAATACACATAGAAGGGACAGATATTGAAGAAGTCAATCAATTTGCATACCTTGGCAGCTACATAGACAAGGATGGTGACACTAGAAAGGAAGTTAGGATCAGAATTGCAAAAGCAGCATCAATCTTCAAGAATCTTGAGAACATATGGAATTCAAAAGTTATAAGCACAAAAACCAAGTTAAGACTATTCAATTCAAATGTAATATCCACCCTCATTTATGCATGCGAAAGCTGGAAAACAACTAAAGAAATAGAAAAGAAATTAGACTCTTTTGAAAACAAATGCCTAAGGAAAATACTCGGCATCAAGTGGAATGAATTCAAGAACAATGCAGAGATAAGACAGATGACTGAACAACAACCAGTCTCACGGGTGATCAGGAAAAGGAGATGGACATATGTTGGTCACTTGATGAGAAGAAATGATCAGAGAATCCCAAAACAAGCTATCAAGTGGAACACAACAGGCCGAAGAAAAAGGGGCAGACCGCGTGAAACTCTAAAGAGGACATTATTAAGAGAGGCCAAGTTAACAGGCATAACATCCTTTGATGAGGTTGAAAGACTCGCCGAAGACAGGAAAAATTGGCGAACTACTTTGCGAGCCCTATGTGACGTCTAACGGCACGGGAAGGATATAAGATATAAGATAAGAAGAAAATAAATAATTGCTTAAAATTACGGGTAACTGAAAATAAGTAATTTCTTAAAATTACGGGTAACTGAAAAAAAGTAATTTCTTAAAATTACGGGTAACTGAAAATAAATAATTTCTTAAAACGGTTAAGAATCGTTTCGTCCGCATTCCAGACAAGCTCACCATGCACAGATCTCAGCCGTCGACAGGTCCGAAACCAATTTGGGGTGGGGGGAGCTGGAGGATGGAAGAAGAGGGAGCATAACATGTTTGAGAATACGTATATGTGGAACTAAATACGAGCATATAATTAAAATTATAAAGCATAACATTTATTAATAACAGATGTAACAAAGCGAACCAACATATCGAGCAAATGGCCCCTTACTAAACAACAAGCATGTCTCACTGAAAACCAAAAGAACTATCTATAAGACAATCTTCATACCAACTTTGTGCTACCAATGCCAGGCATGGACGCTGACAGCAAAAGACAAAAAGGAAAATTACAGCAACTGAAATGAGATTCTTGAGAAGAATTCTTGAAATATCAAGAATGGACAGATTCAGAAACGATGTCATTAGAAATAAAGTAGGAATTGAACCCGTTCTGAACTATATTCAAAAACAGCAAATAAAATGGTTCGGTCATGCGTCACGACTACCAACAGAACGTGTACTACAGAGAGCAATGTTTTACAGACCACACAAAGGGAGAGAAGGGGCCGCCCATGCAAACAATGGACCGATGGTATAGCAGAGGTCCCTGAACATCTCAATGTACGAAGCCAACAGGCGAGCCATTGGGAGACAACTGCACTTCACCTCTACACCTAGAAGTAAATGAGGAACGACAAGACAAGACAAGACAATAGTTATTAATATTAAATGAATAAATATAATTATTTATAAAAATAAAATAAAAAATAAAATTCACAACATTTTTTACCATACGTGTATGTACAGCTTAATACGACCATATAAATATACACAAAGCCACTGCAGTAAAGCTGTGATAACAGAATGCAGGACTATAAACAAAAGCAGGAAATCTTCATGAGTAACTTGGCACATAGCTGTAACGTTTCATTTACCACATTAATCATAAAAAAAGCATAAAGGCAAACAGCTAGGAGAAGAAGATTCACATCACTGATATATAACAAATAAGAGCGGAGAAAGTAATGAAAAAAATGGGGGGGGGGGGGGGAATGGGGAGGAGATCACTTAGTTGCGACTTCCAAGAAACTAAGCCTGGTAGTGCAGGCTAAAGTTGGTCCTGTCTTTGTTTTACATTTTGTTTACGTATAAATAAGTATATGAGATGCACTGGGTCTCTCTATCTATCTATCTATCTATCTATCTATCTATCTATCTATCTATCTATCTATCTATCTATCTATCTATCTATCTATCTATCTATCTATCTATCTGAACCTTAAGTGCCCAGGGCACATGGGGCTTCTGTAAGGGTTTTCCACAAATGCCTGTCCTTTGCCTTTTTTTTCTGCTCTTGCCCAGGTGAGCCCTCTATTGCTCAACATCATGTCTGTTGTTCTTCTCCATGTCTCTTTTGGTCTACCCTTACTTCTGTTCCCCTGTGGTGTCCATCTTAGTGCTATTTTTGGTAGTGAGTTGTCAGTCATTCGGAGCATATGTCTCAACCATCGCCAGCGTCTTTCCTCAATAATTGCTGTCAGTGGCTTCATCTGCATTTCTGCCAACAAGATGTTAGTTCTTATGGTGTTTGGCCAAAATATTTTTTCTAATTCTTCGTAAACATTTAGTCTGGAAAGAATTAAACTTGTTTTCTATGGTTTTGGTGATTTTCCAGCATTCACCTCCATAGAATATTACACTTAGAGCATTAATCTTAATTATCCTGATTTTCGTATTTATGCTTAGTTTTTTAGATTTCCATATAGTCTGCAGCACTGCAAAACCCTGATTTGCTCTAGTAAGTCTGCTGTTGATGTCCTCTGTGCTGTCTCCATTTTATATTACTCTACTGCCAAAGTATACAAATTCATCGACCTCCTCCACTAACTTGTTATCTACTCTGAGTACATTTCTGTTGTTCACATTTTGCTTCATTAACTTTGTCTTTCCTACGTTAATCTTTAGTCCTATGTTGTTTGCATTCTGAGTTAGCTTGTTTATTTTATCTTGTATATCTTTGTGGCTGCTTGATAGTAGACAAATGCACTGGGTGCTTGGGACTAATTTCGTCAGAGATAAAGATAAAAATCCCCTTTTCCAGCCATTAAGACACACTGGGGATACGGTGTATGGCTCGCATTTCCAATACCTTCGGCACATGAAAGTGTGATGTGGTCAGTATCTGGTACCCATTTTTAGAGGCTGTGTGGTCTCCGGGGTCTTTTTAGTGTGGTGGTAATTCATTCATTTGCATGTCACTTGCGGAACTTTGTCTCCCAAACAGCACTCATGTAGACCTCTCGGTTGTGAGCAAGATGGCTTGCCGCTGACGCATCCATTTGCAGATCCTCAAAGATGTCTTGCAGCCATCTTCACCTTGATCTTCCTCTCTTTTTTTCCCTATTATGTGCCCTTCCAAGACGGTCTTCTCTAGATTATCATGACGTTTAATATGTCCAAAATATTTAAGTTTTAAAGCTTCTTCTTTTACTAGCCAGCCTTCTTCAGTATTAAGCTCTTGTAGTATATATATATATATATGTATATTTGTTCTTTTTTATGTTCCCGATATATGAAGAACTCTTCTGTAGCATTTACATTCGAAGGCATTAATGTGTTTCTCAGCTGTTTTGTTAAGTGTCCAAGTCTCACAGGCATTTGTTGCGATGGGAAAGATGCATGTGGTGGTACCAGGGGGGAAAAAAATCCCCACTTTTGGGACTTGAACCCGATACCATCGGATTAATAGACCGAGCGCCTAACTACTCAGCCAGCCAGGCGGTCTAATTTCATCAAAACAGGTCCAAAATTTAAATGTTGTTTTAGATGGACAAACTTTTTTTTTTGCCCCATCGCCAACTTGGCCATGCCCGGGGCTCCAGTGGGAAGTTTGTGTAAGCCGAAGCGAAACTATCCCCCCTCCGTCTCTTTTCCATCTCCACACCTCTTCCATACTCGCTTACTCCACTGATTAGCCATCACGTTTTCATCTACTACACCCCCCCCCCCCTCCTTCCTAAACAAAAATGGGGAAGCCCTCTGGCCCTCGGAGTAATGCATCGGCTGGACACTCTCCCACCCCACATCTCAATGGGCCTAGCTCTCGCTCACTGCTTTTCTCAGGGCAGGCCTTCCTCATTTTCTC
Source organism: Achatina immaculata (assembly GCA_009760885.1). NCBI lineage: Eukaryota > Metazoa > Mollusca > Gastropoda > Stylommatophora > Achatinidae > Lissachatina > Lissachatina immaculata. The sequence goes on from CM019694.1 coordinate 5,051,735, forward strand.
TATTCTAAAACTGCTTTTAACGTTAGAAAAATACGAAGTGTGATAAAACAATCACTCATATCAAGTGATATTCTTACCTCGATAGATTATAGGTCTGAAAACCATTTTTTTAACGTCTTCTTCCTAAAACCACATCCAGAGAAAGGATTTTGGTTCTCGTGCACGTCTCCGTGATGGTCTACAGGCACGTCTCTATTATGGTCTACAGGCACGTCTCTATTATGGTCTACAGGCACGTCTCTATTATGGTCTACAGGCACGTCTCTATTATGGTCTACAGGCACGTCTCTATTATGGTCTACAGGCACGTCTCTGTGATAGTTTACATGCACGTCTCTGTGATAGTTTACAGGCACGTCTCTGTTATGGTCTACGGGGACGTCTCTGTGATAGTTTACATGCACGTCTCTGTGATAGTTTACAGGCACGTCTCTATTATGGTCTACGGGCACGTCTCTGTGATAGTTTACAGGCACGTCTCTGTGATAGTTTACAGGCACGTCTCTGTGATAGTTTACATGCAGTCTCTGTGATGGTCTACATGCACGTCTCTGTGATAGTTTACAGGCACATCTCTGTGATAGTTTACAGGCACGTCTCTGTGATGGTCTCATCTCTCTATGCTGCCACATTTGCCTTCATTAAACTGTCCTTTGTTGTTGCACTTATTTTACGAGAGCCGAGTACTTCTTCTTCTTTTATCTCCCTGGAATCGCGAGCTTGTGTACTTTGCAACAGATGCATTGAAAATGTTGAAGCATAGAACAGCGTCAGCTTGGGAGTGAGTCAAGGCAGGTGGTGCTCAATACTTATTTAACAGACTCTACGGGTAATGGCGATACCTGCCCTGTTAGCCAGGCTAGGCCTGCTACTGAGGGTATGAACGGGGAGGTAGGACATGGTCTTGGTCAGCTATTGTATCACCAACCCTGACGCTAGCATGTCAGCTATGGTATCGCTAACCCTGACGCTGGCATGCCAGCTATGGTATCGCCAACCCTGACGCTAGCATGTCAGCTGTGTTATCGCCAACCCTGAAGCTAGCATGTCAGCTATGGTATTGGCAACCCTGACGCTAGCATGCCAGCTATGGTATCGCCAACCCTGAAGCTAGCATGTTAACTATGGGTCACTGACTATCAAATCGGAAAGCGTCGTCACAGGTCCCTTCTCACCCCCTCCCCCCACAAGGGCCAAGCAAACACTCTCCCCCCCCCAACCCGAACACCCCCCCCCCCCACGAAAAATTAAAGGGGGACAACCATAACTTCTTCGTTCGCTTCTATCATCAAGACCGCCCTGTGATCCCACTGAATTTACGCCTGTGGTCCTCGTTAAGTCCCGTAGTCCCCCATATGGTCCCCGAAAGGACCACATGAGATCCCCGAGAGGACCACAAGAGGTTCAGAGTATCGTAGGGCTTGAGCCTGTATTCTTGGTGGGTCTCAGAAGCGGGATTGCGTGACACCGTGATTTTCGTTGCACCACTTTAGTCTAGAGTTGGACTTTCTCACCTGAAAACATCGATGAGTTTTGGATATCAGTATATCCCCGCTGGGTGAGAGGTGGTAGCCCACCCAGGCCAGAGTTGGACTTTCTCACCGGAAAACCTCAGCGTGATTAGGATACGCAAACACTTAGGACGTCGCCGACCTCCAGATCAGAGGTGCCGTGATTTGACCGTTTGCTTCGCTTTATCTTTTTTATCACCTTTTCCGCAGTGGTGCCGCGCGGCAACCCCATTTGCATCTTTCTTCACTGGCCGGGAAGAGCACCGCTCCACGCACGGCAGCTGAAGAATCTCGCCAGCAGCGGTAGATGAGCTACCAAACGTGCCTTTCATCTACCCTAAGTGTCTGGTTATCAGGCGCCAGATATTCGCCTTCGCCCCTTCTCCTGTCAGTTTAAACAGTTCTGCCACGAGAAGCCCAGGAGCTGGACTTGACTGCCAGAGGCTATTTGAGACGCACGCCGTTGGAGCGGAGAGCGAAATTCTCCACCCCACCTCGGCAATAACAGTCCTTATAACCACAACCATAACAATACTGTACATGTGTTTACTCTCCCTTGAATTTGTAATATATCTTATATCCTTCCTGTGCCGTTAAACGTCACATAGGGCTCGCAAAGTAGTTCGCCAATTTTCCCTGTCTTCTGCGAGTCTCTCAACCTCATCAAAGGATTTTATGCCTATTAATTTGGCCTCTCTTAACAATGTCCTCTTCAGAGTTTCACGCGGTCTGCCTCTTTTTCTTTGGCCTGTTGTGTTCCACTTGATAGCTTGTTTCGGGATTCTCTGATCATTTCTTCTCATCAAGTGACCAACATGTGTCCATCTCCTTCTCCTGATCATCCATGAGACTGGTTGTTGTTCAGTCATCTGTCTTATCTCTGCATTGTTCTTGAATTCCTCCCACTTGATGCCGAGTATTTTCCTTAGGCATTTGTTTTCAAAAGAGTCTAATTTCTTGTCTGTTTCTTTAGTTGTTTTCCAGCTTTCGTATGCATAAATGAGGGTGGATATTACATTTGAATTGAATAGTCTTAACTTGGCTTTTGTGCTTATAACTTTTGAATTCCATATGTTCTCAATGTTCTTGAAGATCGATGCTGCTTTTGCAGTTCTAATTCTAACTTCCTTTCTGGTGTCACCATCCTGGTCTATGTAACTGCCAAGGTATGTAAATTGATTGACTTCTTCAATATCTGTCCCTTCTATGTGTATTTTTCCATTTTGATTAATGGGAATTTTCATTATTTTTGTTTTCTCCTTATTAATTTCAAGTCCTATTTTGCTAGCCAGTGAAGACAGGCTATCTGTTTTTTCTTGCATAGACTTCACGCATTGTTACTGATAAGAGTTATGTCATCAGCAAAATCAAGATCTTCTAGTTGGGTCCCATGTACTCAGTCAATACCTGTGTTGCCTGTGCAGCATTTTTTCATTATGAAGTCTATTGTAATCCCAAAAAGTAAAAGAAACAGTATACATCCTTGTTTCACACCTGTTTCAACCTGGAACCATTCACTCATCCCTTCTTCTGTTATGACTGCACAAACATCCATTGTATAAGTCCTTAATGATGTTGACAATTTTAGATGGTATTCCATATAGACTTAAAATTCTCCATAATGAATCTCTGTGTATGCTATCAAATGCCTTTTTAAAATCTATGAAGTTCAGCATTAATGGTTTCTGCTTTTCAATATGTTCTTCAAGTATTATTCTTAGAGTAAAGATCTGGTCGAGACAGCTTCTCCCTTTTCGAAATCCTGCCTGCTCTTCTCTCATTGCAGTATCCACTATATCTTTAAGTCTATTTAAATGACCTTGCAAAATACTTTTGACACAACTGATATTAAGGTTACTCCTTTCCAATTGTTACAGTCACTAAGGTTGCCTTTTTTGTTGGTATTTTAACAATGATTCCTTTTTTCCAATTAGAAGGGACCTTTTCTTCTTTCCAAATCTTGTTAAACATTCTCTGTAGTTGTCTCATGTTGTCACTATTGATAGCTTTTAGCATTTTGGGTGTTATTTCATCTTCACCTGCAGCTTTGTTGTTAGCCATTAAATTCACTACTGTTTCAAGTTCATGCAGTTTAATTTCATCTAGGTTGACATTTAGTTGTGGGGCTGGTAAGTCAGTTTCAAGGTTTAACAATTCTTTTGGGTGTGGTCGATTAAGTATTTCTTGGAAGTGTTCAGCCCATCTTTGCTTTTGGTCTTTATTTGATGTTAATAGGGTTCCAGTTTTGCTAAGGATTGGTCTTTCTTTAGATGTAATAGTACCTGTTAGCCTCTTTTGTATGTTATATAAAGTTTTGCTGTCTCCTGTTTTTTGCTGCTTTTTCTGCCTCTTTTGCCATATTGTCTATGTATTCTCTTTTATCCCTTCTAGCTGAACTTTTTACTTTCTTGTCTAGTTCTTTGTATGTTGCTTTCACAAGATCTGTTTTTGCATTCAACATGGCTAATTTGACTGCTCGTCTTTCATGTATATACTTCCATGTTTTTTCTGATATCCATGCTTTTCTATTTGGTTTTTTCACTCCAGCACTTACTTTTGCTGCTGTGATTATGGCTGTGCTGTAAGAATTCCATAATTCATCTATACCTATCTCCTCAACTTCACTGTGTGTTTTGGAATGATTGGCAAGTTCCTGATTGAAATTACTGTTAGTATTTTCTTCTTGTAGGCTGTGGCTGTTTATCTTTCTGTGTACTGATTTTTTGTGTTGGCTTTTCAATTTTAGTTTTATTTTCCCTATGCACAGGTTGTGATAACTGTTAACATCTGCACCCCTATAAGCTCTTACATCTATGAGAGATGTTCTATAGTGCTTTCTAATACAAAAATGATCTATCTGGTTTCTAGTTCTATCATCTGGAGATATCCACGTTGTTTTATGTATCTCTTTGTGTGGAATATTGTGCCTCCAATGAACATGCCCTGTGTTAGACATATTTCAATGAATCTTTCTCCATTCTGATTAACCATGTCAATTCCTTCTTTCCCCATTACTTTTTCAACATCGGTGTTATCTTTCCCTACCTTAGCATTGAAGTCCCCCATAGCAATTAGGATGTCGTGTTTAGGGACTTTGTTGATGATTTGTTGTAGTTGGTGATAGAAGTCGTCTTTCACATCATCTGCATCGTTCGTGGGATATATATATATATATTTTCAGTCCTAATTTTTTTTAACTCGCCTTCGTTTGCTTCATTCTAACCCTGGCACTAACACGATATGCCGCGCGTGCCTCAACAGCGTGGAACAGAATGCTAGGATCATCATCATCATCATCTCAAATTCTGGACAGTGTATAGGATTATTTCATTCCGGATAAGTCGTAGGTGCTTTCATTACAAATCTGTGAAAGGAAATCAAGATCAAACATTATGGGGGTGCTAGTTGGCTAAGTCGATAGTACGCTGTTCTCTCGTGGCTAGACGGCTGCTCGTCCTACCGGAGTCCGTGTTCGAATCCCAGGTAATTCTCTTGTGATTTTTCTTTCTCTCACGTCTCACTAAAGTGCTTTGTCTACGATTTTTTCGAGGTTTAATTCTACAATATTTGTTCTCTTACTTTACCGTACCAAAAAACCTCGTAGTTTCCTATTTATAAAAAATTGTTCCTTAAAAACATTTATGGCGTTCCGTTAAGGGGGGGATAACTATGAAAATTATTAAATGATACTAAGTCTGCAAGAGTTATTTTTGATGATGGAAAAAAAATCCCCTACCATCATGCTCACCCCCTTTCTACACCTACATCATCATCATCATCATCATCTGTCTTTGGTTACGATTTTCCTCCTGCCTAGTTTTTATCTTCGGACAATTAGCCTTCTTATATCTTATCTTATATCCTTCCCGTGCCGTTAAACGTCACATAGGGCTCGCAAAGTAGTTCGCCAGTTTTTCCAGTCTTCAGCGAGTCTTTCAACCTCATCAAAGGATTTTATGCCTGTTAATTTGGCCTCTCTTAACAATGTCTTCTTCAGAGTTTCACGCGGTTTGCCTCTTTTTCTTTGGCCTGTTGTGTTCCACTTGATAGCTTGTTTTGGGATTCTCTGATCATTTCTTCTCATCAAGTGACCAACATATGTCCATCTCCTTTTCCTGATCGCCCATGAGACTAGTTGTTGTTCAGTCATCTGTCTTATCTCTGCATTGTTCTTGAATTCCTTCCACTAGATACCGAGTATTTTCCATAGGCATTTGTTTTCAAAAGAGTCTAATTTCTTTTCTATTTCTTTAGTGTTTACCAGCTTTCGTAAGCATAACTGAGGGTGGATATTACATTTGAATTGAATAGTCTTAAATTAGCCTTATTTATCTCATTTTCTGAAACCTAGAATGACCTCATTCGGCCAGTTTTATTACTAGCGTGAATTGGTTGAATCTCTTTCCCCCCCCCCCCCCCCCCCCCCAACGTTATGACTGAAATAATGCAGGTTGGGCGGCCTACGGACTCGGTCATTCTTCAGTGGCCCATGTTATCACATTGAAAGCCGCTAGTTCGGACTTGCCATTGGCTCAACGATTTCCTCCAGTCCACAAGGCTGCAGAAATGGGCACCCCCACAGCCTGATGTCAGGAAACACCCTCGCCGAAGATAGTGGGTGTCTGTATAGCGACCTGCTGCATGTGATTGAAGAGGAAAATAGGACATAATGCGAGGTACCGCGCCATGAATAATGGACTTTGTCAAAGAGTGAAAGAAAGAAACTGAGAAAAGATATAAACGTCAACATGGGGAAAGCAATAACACAACAGAATGTGACCTCCAAGAAAAAAAAAAAAAGGTCGTCCTCCATGACAGAAGCCGATCAACATCGTGATCTAGTTCAGCGGTTCTAAAACTGTTTAAACTCATGGCACATGGATATTTAATTAATTTAATGGCTAACAACAAAGCTGCAGGTGAAGATGAAATTACAGCCGAAATGCTAAAAGTTATCAATAGTGACAACATGAGACAACTACAGAGATTGTTTAACAAGATTTGGAAAGAAGAAAAGGTCCCTTCTAATTGGAAAAAAGGAATCATTGTTAAAATACCAACAAACAAACAAAAAAAAAAAAAGGCAACCTTAGTGACTGTAACAATTGGAGAGGAGTAACCTTAATATCAGTTGTGTCAAAAGTATTTTGCAAGGTCATTTTGAATAGACTTAAAGATATAGTGGATACTGCAAAGAGAGAAGAACAAGCAGGATTTCGAAAAGGGAGAAGCTGTCTCGACCAGATCTTTACTCTAAGAATAATACTTGAAGAACATATTGAAAAGCAGAAACCATTAATACAGAACTTCTTAGATTTTAAAAAGGCATTTGATAGCATACACAGAGATTCATTATGGAGAATTTTAAGTCTATATGGAATACCATCTAAAATTGTCAACATCATTAAGGACTTATACAATGGATATGTTTGTGCAGTCAAGACAGAAGAAGGGATGAGTGAATGGTTCCAGACTGAAACAGGTGTGAAACAAAGATGTATACTGTCTCTTTTACTTTTTGGGATTACAATAGACTTCATAATGAAGAAATGCTGCACAGGTAACACAGGTATTGACTGAGTACATAGGACCCAACTAGAAGATCTTGATTTTGCTAATGACATAACTCTTATCAGTAACAATGTGAATTTCATGCAAGAAAAAACAGATATCCTGTCTTCACTGGCTAACAAAATAGGACTTGAAATTAACAAGGAGAAAACAAAAATAATGAAAATTCTCCTCAATCAAAATGGAAAAATACACATAGAAGGGACAGATACTGAAGAAGTCAATCAATTTGCATACCTTTGCAGTTACATAGACCAGGCTGGTGACACTAGAAAGGAAGTTAGGATTAGAATTGCAAAAGCAGCATCAATCTTCAAGAATCTTGAGAACATATTGAAAAGCAGAAACCATTAATACAGAATTTCTTAGATTTTAAAAAGGCATTTGATAGCATACACAGAGATTCATTATGGAGAATTTTAAGTCTATATGGAATACCATCTAAAATTGTCAACATCATTAAGGACTTATACAATGGATATGTTTGTGCAGTCAAGACAGAAGAAGGGATGAGTGAATGGTTCCAGACTGAAACAGGTGTGAAAAAAGATGTATACTGTCTCTTTTACTTTTTGGGATTACAATAGACTTCATAATGAAGAAATGCTGCACAGGTAACACAGGTATTGACTGAGTACATAGGACCCAACTAGAAGATCTTGATTTTGCTAATGACATAACTCTTATCAGTAACAATGTGAATTTCATGCAAGAAAAAACAGATATCCTGTCTTCACTGGCTAGCAAAATAGGACTTGAAATTAACAAGGACAAAACAAAAATAATGAAAATTCTCCTCAATCAAAATGGAAAAATACACATAGAAGGGACAGATACTGAAGAAGTCAATCAATTTGCATACCTTTGCAGTTACATAGACCAGGCTGGTGACACTAGAAAGGAAGTTAGGATTAGAATTGCAAAAGCAGCATCAATCTTCAAGAATCTTGAGAACATATGGAATTCAAAAGTTATAAGCACAAAAACTAAGTTAAGACTATTCAATTCAAATGTAATATCCACCCTCATTTATGCATACGAAAGCTGGAAAACAACTAAAGAAACAGACAAGAAATTAGACTCTTTTGAAAACAAATGCCTAAGGAAAATACTCGGCATCTAGTGGAAGGAATTCAAGAACAATGCAGAGATAAGACAGATGACTGAACAACAACCAGTCTCATGGGTGATCAGGAAAAGGAGATGGACATATGTTGGGCATTTGATGAGAAGAAATAATCAGAGAATCCCAAAACAAGCTATCAAGTGGAACACAACAGGCCAAAGAAAAAGAGGCAGACCGCTTGAAACTCTGAAGAGGACATTGTTAAGAGAAGCCAAATTAACAGGCATAAAATCCCTTGATGAGGTTGAAAGACTCGCTGAAGACAGGAAAAATTGGCGAACTACTTTACGAGCCCTATGTGACGTTTAACGGCACGTGAAGGATGTAAGATATAAGATAAGATATAAGACATGGATATAAACTGTTAATGTCGCGGTGCACTTTTCTCACTTAGCAGCCAAAGCAAGGAGCTTTAATGATCATTTATAACAATACCTTATAGACTCTCATAAATTTTCCTGGCCCACTGTGGACTCTTGCCGCACACGTCTAGACCTGATGAGGTAAGAGAGAGAGAGAGAGAGAGAGCGAGAGAGAGAGAGAGACGCTGTCTGTTTTGGCACTCAGCGGCCCATAACAGACATGCTGGCGTCATGACTGGTGAGCCATGATCCTGTCCCACTGCTCCGTTGGATACCCCAACACCAACTGGCAGTTCCAGAAGAAGAAGAAGTAGAAGAAGAAGAAGATGAAGAAGAAGAAGATGATGAAGAAGAAGAAGAAGATGAAGAAGAAGAAGATGATGAAGAAGAAGAAGAAGATGAAGAAGAAGAAGATGATGAAGAAGAAGAAGAAGATGAAGAAGAAGGAGGAGGAGGAGAGCTGTATCCCTGGGGTTCAGACTATTGAGGTGGCCCAGTGACCCTGGCTCCACCCCCCCCCCCCTTTCTTTTCTTATTAAAGACGAAATGCAGGATCACACTATATGGGAGTTACTGCCCGTGTTTGATCACGCTATATGACAGTTACTGTCCGTGTTTGATCACACTATGTGATAATTACTGCCCATGTTTGATCACACTATGTGACAATTACTGCCTGTGTTTGATCACATTATATGACAATTACTGCCTGTGTTTGATCACAGTATGTGACAATTACTGCCCGTGTTTGATCACACTATGTGACAATTACTGCCTGTGTTTGATCACATTATATGACAATTACTGCCTGTGTTTGATCACAGTATATGACAATTACTGCCTGTGTTTGATCACACTATGTAACAGTTACTGCCCGTGTTTGATCACACTATGTGACAGTTACTGCCTGTGTTTGATCACACTATGTGACAGTTACTGCCTGTGTTTGATCACACTATGTGACAGTTACTGCCTGTGTTTGATCACACTATGTGACAATTACTGCCTGTGTTTGATCACACTATATGACAATTACTGCCCGTGTTTGATCACACTATATGTGAGTTACTGCCTATGTTTGATCACACTATATGTGAGTTACTGCCTATGTTTGATCACACTATATGTGAGTTACTGCCTATGTTTGATCACACTATATGGGAGTTACTGCCTATGTTTGATCACACTATATGTGAGTTACTGCCTGTGTTTGATCACACTATGTGACAATTACTGCCCGTGTTTGATCACACTATATGTGAGTTACTGCCTATGTTTGATCACACTATATGGGAGTTACTGCCTATGTTTGATCACACTATATGGGAGTTACTGCCTATGTTTGATCACACTATATGTGAGTTACTGCCTATGTTTGATCACACTATATGTGAGTTACTGCCTATGTTTGATCACACTATATGGGAGTTACTGCCAGTGTTTGGATATCGGGCCTGATAGTAACGGGTGCGGGAGTGGGGGGAGGGGCTCTGCACACGGCTTGGAAATCACTGGCCTGGTCCAGAAGTTCTCGACCTGGAGTCCATGGATCCCCAGGGGGTCCGAAGGAAGATCTTCGGTGAACAATGGTACCCGGCACCTGGGCATGTCCATGGAGAGCAAAGACTAGGACAACTGTACCCTACCAAGCACGATCGTAAAAGACGACTAAGGAAGGCTTGGCATAGGACCAGAAACACTGCCCGGTAAAAAGATATCCGACTGCTACAGAAACGGAAGCAAAGAAAAGAAAACAAATGCAGGTGGAAGGAGAGGTGCATGCCGGGAAAAGATAGGGGTAATAAGAAAAAAACAGAGAGGATGTTGGGTAATAAGAAAAAAACAGAGAGGATGCTGGGTAATAAGAAAAGCAGAGAGTATGTTGTGTAATAAGAAAAAACAGAGAGGATGTTGTGTAATAAGAAAAAACAGAGAGTATGTTGTGTAATAAGAAAAAACAGAGAGGATGTTGGGTAATAAGAAAAAATAGAAAGGATGTTAGGTAATAAGAAAAATAGAGGGGATGTTGAGTAATAAGAAAAACAGAAAGGATGTTGAGTAATAAGAAAATAGAGAGAGGATGTTGGGTAATAAGAAAAGCAGAGAGTATGTTGGGTAATAAGAAAAACAGAGAGGATGTTGGGTAATAAGAAAAAATAGAGAAGATGTTGGGTAATAAGAAAAACAGAGAGGATGTTGGGTAATAAGAAAAAACAGAAAGGATGTTGGGTAATAAGAAAAACAGAGAAGATGTTGGGTAATAAGAAAAAACAGAGAGGATGTTGGGTAATAAGAAAAGCAGAGAGTATGTTGGGTAATAAGAAAAACAGAGAGGATGTTGGGTAATAAGAAAAAATAGAAAGGATGTTTGGTAATAAGAAAAACAGAGAGGATGTTGGGTAATAAGAAAAAACAGAGGGGATGTTGGGTAATAAGAAAAACACAGATGATGTTGAGTAATAAGAAAAAACAGAGAGGATGTTGGGTAATAAGAAAAAACAGAGAGGATGTTGGGTAATAAGAAAATAGAGAGAGGATGTTGGGTAATAAGAAAAGCAGAGAGTATGTTGGGTAATAAGAAAAGCAGAGAGGATGTTGGGTAATAAGAAAAACAGAGAGTATGTTGGGTAATAAGAAAAACGGAGAAGATGTTGGGTAATAATAAAAACAGAGAGGATGTTGTGTAATAAGAAAAAAAACAGAGAGAATGTTGGGTAATAAGAAAAACCAGAGAGGATGTTGGGTAATAAGGAAAACAGAGAGGATGTTGAGTAATAGAAGACCTCACGTGGCCAAGAGCATAAAAAAGAGAAGGGGAAAAAAAGGCGAAAGACAGGCGCTTGTGGAAAACCCTACGTGCCTTGGGCACCTAAAAGTTCAGAGAAAAAAAAAAAAGAGAGAGAGAGAGAGAGAGCAGCAAATGGATTACCTGGATTAAAAAAAAAACAACCTAGCATCATTCGGGCTCTTAAAAAAATTGCTTTATTTTTAATGAGGGTTCCGAGTTTTTCTTAGACCGGAAAAGGGGCCTGCGGCCAAAACTGCAGAACCTCTGATATAAAACTATGGCCGAAGACCTATATCCGAGAAGTGTGATGGAAAATAAAATGTTTTTGCAAAGCAACAGAAGAACATTGTGATTACTTGTCCGACAAAATTGGACAAATTTGCACGGTAAGTGTTAACTGTTAAAAAAAAAAAGGTTTGTTATTCAGATCCTGCGATGAAACCATTTAATCTGAACTGTGACCTAGATCCGGGCATCAGCTGTGAAAAAAAAACCTTGAAAGATCACGCGCTGTGTGTCATGTGACAGACTGGGTAATTTAAAAACATTCATTCAAAAAAAGAAAGTACGGCTGGCTCATTTCCCTTACTCTTGTTTTTACGTTAATCAGATGGAGTATTTTCTCTTAATGGTGCTGTTGTGTAAGGATAAAAATGATAATAAACGCTAGATGAAAGTGATAAAATGCGAAGTTTAATTAAAATATGAGAATAAAGGAAGCCGGCAATCATGTTTAGAGCCAAATTTGTACAAACAGGAAATAACAAGGTTGTCGCACAGTAAAGTAACAGAGCCCGGTGTTGCATCTTTAGACCTTGAAAAAGATCCATAAGCAAAGCGCTTTAAGACGTGAGAGAAAGAAAATGACAAGACCTGGGACTCGAACCACGGACAAGCAACTGTCTAGCCAGGAGAGAACAGCGCATTAACCAACTTAGCCATCTAGCAACACCCCCCCTTTTTTCCAAAAAATTAATAAATAAGCGGAGTGGGGGGTGTTTGATAGCTAAGCTAGCAATGCCTGTCTGATTGTTTGATAGCTATGCCTTCAGTGCCTGTCTGATTGTTTGATAGCTATGCCTTCAGTGCCTGTCTGATTGTTTGATAGCTATGCCTTCAGTGCCTGTCTGAGTGTTTGATAGCTAACCCATCAATGCTTGTCTGAGTGTTTGATAGCTATGCCTTCAATGCTTGTCTGAATGTTTGATAATATGCCTTCAATGCCTGTCTGAGTGTTTGATAGCTAAGCTAGCAATGCCTGTCTGAATGTTTGATAGCTATGCCTTCAATGCCTGTCTGAGTTTCTGAAAGCTATGCCTTCAATGCCTGTCTGAGTATTTGATAGCTAATCTAGCAATGCCTGTCTGAGTGTTTGATAGTTATGTTTTCAATGCCTGTCTGAGTATTTGATGGCGAGGAAAATTTTCCACAAAGGAAAACGAATACAACCAATCGATATCAGAGGCGGGGAAAACGAGAGATCCGGGGGTGGGGGGAAGAGGTGCAGGGACGAGACCAGGAGGGGCAATAAACACCTGTAGGCCTCGAGAGAAGCAGGTGGTGGTGGGGAGGGAGGGGGAGTTGGGAAATAACGTGAAACTGATGAATGAAGAAACGAGACCAGGAGGGGCCATAAACACCTGTGGGTCGCTAGAGAAGCAGATGGTGGTGGGGAGAGGGGGGAAGCTGGGAGATAACATGAAACTGAAGAATGAAGAACTGCAGAAGAAAGTAAAGTATGAATCACAGAAATTAAGTGGAAATCTAAAGAAGTTTAAAGGAATCTGAAAACATTGTTTTTCATTTTCATTTTCTTTCCGTGAGAAAGGCTCACTCCGAAATATTGGATGTTGTATGTTTTTCATTTAATCATTCTTATCTTACTCTCATACTTTCTGCTATTTGTTTTTTCCTCACTCCCTCTGCTGTCGTGTAAAACTGTACCATACACCTCTATTTACCTTTGATAGCCATGCCTTCAGTGCCTTCAGTACTTGTCTGAAGATGGTTTAGCTTTCAAACACCTTTTTTTTTTTTGGGTGGGGGGGGGGGTGCTAGAAGGCTAAGTTGCGCTGTTCTCTCATGGTAGACGGTTGTTCGTCTTACCAGAGTCCGTGGATTGAGTCCCGGGTAATTCTCTTGTCATTTTTCTTTCTCTTTTGTCTAGAAGTGCTTTGTTTGTGATTTTTTTCAGGGTCTAACCATTCACTAGCTAAAACTCTTTTCACCAGCTGGACTTAGACGGAAACGGGTCATGGTCTTGACTTTCCACACAGGCCACAAGAGGCTGAGAAACCAGATGCATTAACAAGCTGAATACAGGCAAAACTGATGAGCGCTCCTGTGCCACTGGGGAAGTGACAGCTCAGCATGTGTTGCAGCCCTTCCTTGCATGCGAGGAGCAAAGGACACGCACACAGCCATCACCGGTGGCAGATCGAGGCCCGAGGCCCGGTGTATGGCCTTGTCAATAGCCTGAAGTGAACTGTTGTATTTTTCAGGGACATCGAAGTTCACACCCTAGAATGTTCGAAGAAGAAGAAGAAGAAGAAGAAATTGCATGGCGCATTCTGAAAGCAGATTCATCTTTCATCTGTAACAGTGAAAGAAAGATCTTTAGCAAACAGATCCTCAGGTTCTCAGTCTTTGTCAGATGATGTGGCTGTGCTCGTAACCTTCTATAATAACATGTTCTAATACATACGTGTTTTTTTAAATGGGTCAAACACCTGATACAAGTTGACAGATACAGGTGTTTGTCCTAATTCCTTAAAATGTTAGTGTGGTGAATACCATGTTACTCTGTATGATGAACTGCAGTTAACTTGTGATTCAATACTTTTTTTAATCCCTTGGTTTAACCCGTTGTAAGTGTAACTTATAACGTCTATGGTTGCAGCCTTGTTATCTTAAATGGGACAACGTGACACCTGAAAAGCCACTTCATGCAGAAAAATATTAAATGCGTTGTTGGAACCCACTGGAATAACACGGTTATATTCTGGAAATTAACGAACCTACATCTTTCGAGAAGTTTCCTTGGGGGAGCATTCATTATATTTTTCTTTCTACACTTTTTTTTTTAAAGTAAGGTCCCATGACGTGTGTGTGTGTGTGTGTGTGTGTGGGGGGGGGGGGTCCAGCCGGTGCTTTGCTCTGAATCGTGGAGGTTTTCATTGTTTTAAGAGTCGGCCAGAAGGCTCGGTGAGAGAGGGGGGGGGGAGGTCCCGTAGTGGATGAAAACCGGTAAGTGAGGGGGGGGGGGGGGGGGAAGGGGGTAGGAAAAGAGTTTTGCAGCGGGTTACAGTATTTTTCTCTGAGGATCTTATGACGGGCATATCACTGAGCCAAAATATGCAAGTCAAAATGTATAAACTACGAAAAAAAAAGTAGGAACAACTTTATTACTTAACGAACACAAAGCTGTGACGTTTCGGCGTTAGCCTTAATCATAAACAGGACGAAGAAATAGAGAGACAAGATAAATTATAGAAGCACATGGATCCTATGTTAAAAATAAATAAATGAAATTAATTACCACTTAGCCCAGTCTTGGAAGAATACAAGTAAGCGTTGCCAATGCAATATTGCGAATGTGCCAGTTGTTACGTTCCAGACGCGTTCGTTCTGAAATGTGCAAAATTGTGCAATGGTGGAGTGTAGAGACGAGATTTTAGATGATGATAGTGAATGGAGAAAGAGAAGAGAAGAGAAGAGAAGAGAGAGAGAGAGAGAGAGAGAGAGAGAGATGTAACCAGCTAGGAGAGGGTAAATAAATTATTATGGTTGTACTAGAGGGGCTGTAAAACAATGATGTATGTAGGTTCCGAATTATGTGCAAATAATGAGAATGGAGCTTAGTGGAGAGGGGTTATGATAGTGAAAGAGGAGAATATTATGTGCAGCTGAATATCGAGTTTAAACCACGTGGTTCCAGCGTCCCACAGTTCTGAATGTAGCGGTTCTCAAGCGCCAGGCGGCTTGTGTCATCTGCGTGATATTGTTTGATGGCTGTTACCAGAAAATCAGATTTCCATCCGTGGTTGAGGCCATTGAAATGATTCGGGACTGGTTTCGAAGCATGCTGGGTGATATCGTACAGGTGTTTCTGCATGCGGTCCCCTAGTCTGAGGCCAGTTTCACCAATATGTGTTATCCTGCATCTTTTGCATACGATGACATATATTACACTACGGAGCTCGCATGTGAATCCCTCACAAAGATTGAGGATAGTTTTAGGAAAGGTGATTGTTTTCGTTTCCCAAACTACAGGGCAGGTAACACATTCAAGACTGTGGGACACTGGAACCACATAGTTTAAACTCGTTATTCAGCTACACATAACATTCTCCTCTTCCACTATCATAACCCCTCTCCACTAAGCTCCATTCTCATTCTTTTCACATAATTCAGAACCTACATACATCATGGTTTTATAACTCTTTTACTACAACCATAATCATTTATTTCACCCTCTCCTAGCTAGGTTACATTCTCTCTCTCTCTCTCCCCTTTCCCCATTCACTACCATCATCTAAAATCTCGTCTCTACACTCCACCATGCACATTTTTGCACATTTCAGAACGAACGCAATTTGAGCGTAACAGGGGCACATTCTCAATATTGTATTTGTAATGCTTACTTGTGTTTTTCCACGACTGAACTAAGTGTTAATTAATTTCATTTATTTATTATTTAACACAAAATTAATTTGATTCTATACTTTATCTCGTCTCTCTATTTCTTCGTCCTGTTTATGTTTGTATGATTAAGGCTAACACTGAAAAGTCACAGCTTTGTGTTCGTTAAGTAATAAAGCTATTCCTACTTTTTTTTCGCAGTTTATGCACTTTGGTTTCACAGCTTAACTGCAGTGATTCGTGTATAGGTGTATACTTTTACACTAATTATTGTCTGTTACAAAATATAGTATTTAGTAATCCTCAGTCATAATAATCTTGGTTGTCATAAGAAATTTCAGCTATATATATATATATATATATATATATATATATATATATATATCTTATATCCTTCCCGTGCCGTTAAACGTCACATAGGGCTCGCAAGGTAGTTCGCCAGTTTTGCCTGTCTTCGGCGAGTCTTTCAACCTCATCAAAGGATTTTATGCCTGTTAATTAGGCTTCTCTTAACAATGTCCTCTTCAGAGTTTCACACGGTCTGCCTTTTTTCTTTGGCCTGTTGTGTTCCATTTTATAGCTTGTTTTGGGATTCTCTGACTGTTTCTTCTCATCACATGACCAACATATGTCCATCTCCTTTTCCTGATCACCCATGAGACTGGTTGTTGTTCAGTCATCTGTCTTATCTCTGCGTTGTTCTTGAATTCGTTCCACTTGATGCCGAGTATTTTCCTTAGGCATTTGTTTTCAAAAGAGTCTAATTTCTTTTCTATTTCTTTAGTTGTTTTCCAGCTTTCACATACATAAATGAGGGTGGATATTACATTTGAATTGAATAGTCTTAACTTAGTTTTTGTGCTTATAACTTTTGAATTCCATATGTTCTCAAGATTCTTGAAGATCGATGCTGCTTTTGCAATTATAATTCTAACTTCTTTTCTAGTGTCACCATCCTGGTCTATGTAGCTGCAAAGGTATGCAAATTGATTGACTTCTTTAACAGCTGTCCCTTCTATGTGTATTTTTCCATTTTAATTAATGGGAATTTTCATTATTTTTGTTTTGTCCCTGTTAATTTCAAGTCTTATTTTGCTAGCCAGTGAAGACAGGTTATCTGTTTTTTCTTGCATGGAATTCACATTGTTATTGATAAGAGTTATGTCATTAGCAAAATCAAGATCTTCTTGCTGGGTCCCATGTACTCAGTCAATACCTGTGTTACCTGTGCAGCATTTTTTCATTATGAAGTCTATTGTAATTCCAAAAAGCAAAGGAGACAGTATACAATCCTTGTTTCA
Source organism: Achatina immaculata (assembly GCA_009760885.1). NCBI lineage: Eukaryota > Metazoa > Mollusca > Gastropoda > Stylommatophora > Achatinidae > Lissachatina > Lissachatina immaculata. Next base: position 5,069,035 of record CM019694.1, read on the forward strand.
CACCTGTTTCAGTCTGGAACCATTCACTTATCCCTTCTTCTGTCTTGACTGCACAAACATATCCATTGTATAAGTCCTTAATGATGTTGACAATTTTAGATGGTATTCCATACAGACTTAAAATCCTCCACAATGAATCTCTCTTTCTCTCTCTTTCTCTCTCTCTCTCTCTCTCTCTCTCTCTATATATATATATATATATATATATATATATATATATATAAACACCATCACAACTCATACTGCAAGGCAGCTGAAATATGTATCAATGAGGAAAAACTGAAAGAAGTGGAGAGTTTTGAATATCTTGGATCACTACTACCTAATAATGGAGATACAGTGAGGAAAGTTAAAAGGAGGACATCTATCGCTCTTCAGAAAGTAAAACAAATAAAGAATCTGTGGAGAGGAGCAGGCAGAACCACAAAAATAAGATTTTTAAGGGCATGCATCTTTCCCATCGAAACATATGCCTGTGAGACCTGGACACTTAACAAAACAGCTGAGAAACACATAAATGCCTTTGAGTGTAAATGCTACAGAAGAGTTCTCCAAATATCGTGGACACAAAAAAGAACAAATATATCTATACTACAAGAAGTATATTGAAGAAGGCTGGCTTATTGAAGAAGGCTGGCTAGTAAAGAGTATTAAATAGAGAAAACTTAAATATTTTGGACCCATTAAACGTCATGATAATTTAGAGAAGACCGTATTGGAGGGATACATAATGGGAAAAAGAAAGAGAGGAAGACCAAAGCGAAGATGGCTGCAAGACATCGTTGACGATCCGCAAATGGATGCAGCAGCGGCAGACCATCTTGCTCACAATCGAGAGGCCTACAGGAGTGCTGTGTGGTAGGAAAAGTTCAGCAAGGGACATGCAAATGAATGAATGAATGAATGAAACACCATCACAACTCATACTACAACGTTGCCATAGCACCCAGCACATATACTATCATCCTTACGAAATCATCTCTGATAATCAAACTTATACACAACCAATCTAATTGAGTTGGGGTGCTCGATGAAGTCATAGCCAACAACCACATATCACATATCTTACATCTTACATCCTTCCCGTAACGCTAAACGCCACATTGGGCCCGCATGGTAGTTCGCCAAGATTTCTTGTCTTCGGCGAGTTTATCAATCTCATCAACGGATGTTATGCCCACTGATCTGGCCTATCTTAACAATGTCCTCTTTAGAATTTCACGTAGTCGACCTCTTTTTTCTTCAGCCTGTTGTGTTCCACTTGATAGCTTGTTTGAGGATTCTCTTATTGTTTCTTCTCATCACATGGCCGTCACATGTCCATCTTCTTTTTCTGATCACCCATGAGACAAGTTTTTGTTTGCTCATCTGTCTAATCTCTGCGTTGTTCTTGAATTCGTTCCACTTTACACCGAGTATTTTTCCTAGGCATTTGTTTTCAAAAGAGTCTAATTTCTTATCTATTTCTTTAGTTGATTTCCAGCTTTCATATGCATAAATGAGTGTGGAGATTACCACATCACATATACTTACAACATAATCAACGCAGGACGCAAATATATATACTTCAGCATCAAGAACAACCACATCCACGAAAACCACACGATGGCTCCCCCACCCAGACATATCCCGAACTGAATAGAAATATCCATTGTCAAAATTTATATACTAAAGAGTGTTCATAGCCTAATGTCCCGGCCGCCACAGCAGGCTGTTTACACTCTTTACACATAGTCAGTCATTACTGAAGTACAACGCCCACTGAAATGTGGTTCCATTAAAAAATTCTAAGAATATCATAAACAACAAAGAAATAAAATGAGGAAGCTCTGAGAGAGGCTAGAGAGATGAGCAAAAGCAATAACAAAAGTTAAAAAAAAAAGGTCCATAAAAATCATGTTCCAAGACGAGGCAAGTTAGAATATATCGCGACAACAGGAAAGTTAGAAGGCAAAAGAGAACGAAGTAGACAGAGAGACACGGAGAGAGATCCTCACCACGCGGAAGGGAGAATTATGGAAATGCTTGATCATCAAGGCCCGTCGACAGGGCAATAAATAGATAGATCAGAGGGCAATTTTTGAAATGTTGGCGTAAACACATGCTCTCCTTTCCCACAGGGGCGAATAAAGTTCGGAGACTTATCTCTGTGTAGCAGATAAGATAAGAAGAGGCCCTAGTTGTAGCCATCATTTAAAAAACACAGACCGTTCTACATTTCATGTTTAGATTATAAATGTATTTAACACGGTGGATTTTGTTAGTCGTTTTAATTTTATCGTCCGCAAGACATCTTTCATGAGAACACTTTTCAGTTTAAAACTGGGGATCATTTCAGTTCAGCTGTGAAAAGTAGATTATGTTTTTCAAGTGGTAATACACTATTTAGATTATGTTTTTCAAGTGGTAATACACTATTTTGTTTTATTTTGTCTTCCCATATTCCGGCAGATAAGTTTTGAAAACACTTGGATCGACAATTTTTTTATGTAATAGTAGAAACATTTTTTTTTTTCTGTTTGAGAGGATAAGCTTTGCTCTTCATTGTCACCCTGATCTACGATTCAGACTTTTTTTTTTTTTTGATCTGAGAATGAGTAAAAGGTAAGTTAATTTTAAAAGAAAATAAACGAATGAAAGTGTTATATATCACCTATTGGGAACAGCCTATCCTTTTATCAAGTGCTTCCAATGCGTGGCGGATGAACGACCTCTAGATATATAGGTCAGCTATGAGTATTTGAATAAGCAAGAACAGACTCCATTGACTTGCAGTGACAGGCTAGCGGGGAAAGATGTACACAAAACCGAACGGCAAGGGAAGGGAGATCACCTCCATACTTTTATATTCTTGTCCAGTCATGCTTCAGCTAAAATTTCTTAGACCATGTCATGAGAAGACAGAAAACCTGGTAATGACTGGAAAATTCAAAGGAAAAAGAAGGAGAGGGAAGCCAAGGAAAAAAATAATACTTCAGTGGACAGGTCGAGTGGCATGAAAACAGGAAAACAACGGATCGGAAACATCAAGGATAGCACAAGATGGAGAAGCATGGTCGCTAATGCTATGCAGTACGGCACGGCATGTGATGTAATCGCTTCTCGGCCTTTTGGCTAAGATCAAAGTGTAGTTCTACGCTCTGTAGTATCTAGACTTTAATCGTTATTTTGGAACAAACAAGATGCTTGAGGCCCGCTCTGCACTTTGAATGCCGGGGGTATGGTCCACATCTCGTTACGGGCGGACCCGGTTTGCAGTACCACCGGGTCACGGCCTGTTGTTTTCGTCGTCTAAAAAAAAAAAATAATAATTTAATGTAGTGTAATCCCTTACCTGGCATGATCAACAAGGTGGTTCTTCCGTCTAGGCCAAAATTTTAATTTAAAAAAAACCTCTCACCACAGTGAGGTGGTACAATTATCTAGCAGCACCATGCAGTGTGCGAAAAAAAAAAAGTAATATAATCGCTTCTCGGCCTTTTGGCTAAGATCAAAGTGTCCTCTTGGCAGGTACCCCGATCATCATGCCCTTTGATTAAGACAAAAGCGCAGATCTTTTAACTACGAGATGCCCGAGACCTGCCCTGCACATTCGATGTCGGGGGTATGATCCACATCTCGTTTACGGGTAGGCCCGGTTAGAAGTATCACCGGGTCATGGCCTGTTGTTTTCGTCGTCTTAAAAAATGTAATGTTTGCCACTGTGTGCGACAGAGGCAAATATGACTTTCTAATAACAGTTATTAAATAATGTCACTCTGATGGCAGCAGCCGCCTGGCACTCGAGAGCCGTTACATTCAGGAATATGGTACATCGGAACCACACAGTTTGAATTCAAAATTCAGCAACAATAACATTCCCTTTCTCCCAAATCATATTCATTCTCTACTAAGTTCTGCTCTTTCCTCACCTGTAACTTATATCCCAGAACCGTCTCACTGCACTAGATTACAAACCATCTACCCCAACCACATTCATCTATTCCATCTACCCTTTCTTCATTGTATTACTCTCTCTCTCTCTCTCTATCTCTCCTTTTTGCTCTCCTTCTCACTACCAACGCATCATCTCATATACCAAGTCTTCATTAAAAACCTCTTTAAAAATCTTCTACACGCACTCCTGGACGCAGCTTCTTACAGCGAACAGCGAAGTGCTACATTTTAAAAATATATTTTTTTAAAAATTCCTATTTGTCACATAGCATTCATATTAGTTTATATTATATCTTCTTTCCCCGTTCTTTGTCCTGTATGTTTTTGTATGATTAAGGTGAAAGCCGACACGCCACAAATATGTGCACGTTAATTAAAACACATATTAATAGTTGTTTTAAATAGTTTTAACATTTTGTTATTAAGAACACAGTAAGCGAGGAAATTAAAAGCAGAGTACGGATAGGGAGTACAATTTACTTTGCCTTGCAACACCTGTTAAAATCCAAAATCCCGTCCCAAAACACCAAAATAACAATGTACAAAACTGTAATAAGACCAGCCGTCATGTGTGGTTCAGAAACGTAGAGCACAACAAAGAAAGATGAACGACAATTGCGGATTATTAAGAACAAGATCCTAAGAAGAATCTTTGGGTCCACAAAGATACCAACAGTGGAGAATGAAAGGTAGAAAGAACATTGAACTGAACACCTTATTTAAATCCCAAAGAATTATACATGTCTTGAAACTGAACAGACTATGCGGTTGGGCCATGCAAAAAGAATGGAAGAGAACAGACAAACAAAAATGATGTACGCACAAGAGATGAGGGAAACAACACCAAAGTGTAGACCAAGACAGAGATGGAAGCACAACATAGAAGAGCATACAAAAGAAATTGGCGTCACCAACTGGAGAGAGAATATTAGGAATAGAGAGGAATGGAGGTGAACTTTATCTGCACCAATGATCCTTAAATATCTCGGAAAGCTGAAGAAAAAAAAATTATTAGTAACAGCTTTACAGAAGTGGCTTTGCGTATATTTATGTATTTAGTTTATAAATACTTCTACACAAATTAATTGTGCGTCTTGATAGATTCAAGTACTTAGGAACGACTATAACAACTGATGGGAAATAAACGAAATAAAAAGCAGACGTGCTCAGGCATTCTAGACAATGAGACACATTTTATGCAACAGATCCATATCAATAGAAAAAAAGATTCTAAAATGTTACATCGAGCCAATTTTGTTTTATAGGTGTGAAGCATGGTCTATGATTAAGAGAGTACAGCGAGAAATGGAGGCCATGGAAATGTGGTTTATAAGAAGGATGTTGAAGGTACCATGGACAGCCAAGAAAACCAATGAAGAAGTCTTATGAGAGGCTGGAGTTAAAAAACAAATTATACCAAAGATCAGAGGCAGAAAAAAAAAGATCAGAGGCAGACAAGCGAGATTTATAGGACATTTCCTGAGAAGAGGAAAACTGGAACACACTGTGTCAATTGGAAAAATTGAAGGAAGAAGAGACAAATGAAGAGAGAGAGAGAGAGAGAGAGAGAGAGAGAGAGAGAGAGAGAGAGAGAGAGGGGTTACTGGATGGGCTGTCAGTGTGGCTAGGAAGAAAGTCACCGGCGGATCTCATAATCAAGTCTAAAGACAGGGAATTGTGGAGAGAAATGATCGTCTACGCCACGCGACACGGCACTTGAATTGAATTATATTAGGGTTTATAGTCCTCAAAATGATGTTTAGCCTAATGAAACTTGAGTTTGGTGAAGTTTCTCTCACCCGCCCCCCCCCCTCCCTCCAACTAATGCGACTGAGGGATGTAAGGCATACAAAGTATATTCTAAATAATTATACTGATATTTACTTATAAACAATTTATTCTTATTTGGTATATATATATATATATATATATATATATATATATATATATATATATATATATATATTCTAAATCAGTTGTTCTTAACCTGGGGTCATTTGATCTCCAAGGTGTCCACGAAAAAAAAAAAAAACTATTTTATACACATCCGTGTTTGCTAGTCAACTTTACTTTTCTCATCTCATTCTACTTCCTGCCACCATTTTTGTCAGGGGGGGTTTGTTTATTTGTGCTGGGACCAGTTTCGAAACTGCGTTTTCTTGGGTTCAGGGGCTAAACATATCGAAGGTGAAAAGTCTTAAGAAATGATCACTGAATAGGGATAACACTCATCATATCGACAAGTTGTGAGTTGTATTACTTAGGTGGATTTTGTGTGTTTTTGAAAATTATTGTAAACTTTACAGCTATGGCAGAGGGCGGATCTTGATAACTTGTGTTTGCTTGGCATCACATGTTAAAGTCCGTGCCTCCTGATACAGCTTTTACTATCGTTGTAGTTGTATTATTTGGACTGTGAGTTCGATGTTTTGAGCAGCTAATGCAGTGAAGATTTTGGAAACTCAGTTAATTGTGTTAGATTGGGAGTAGATTTCTGCGATTGACTGAAAATGGACGCATCATCAGCAGGGCATCTTGCTTACAATTGAGAGGCCTACAGGAGAACTGTTAGGGAGGCAAAGTTCCGCAAGGGATATGCAAATGACTGACTGACTTGAAAATGAGTTTTGACTCAAAAATAATTTTCTTGGTAGACTACTACCACGGCGAGACCTGCGTTGTTAGTAAAGCTTTGTGTGTTATTAAGTCACATGACCATCGATCATACTTCAGAGTTCAGATACTCGGGGTTGGAGGTAGTGTTTAAGAGAAGGATGTCATGGTGCCAGACGTCCGCCTTTTTAGTAGTAAACTATCATCCATCAGGTCTGGGAGAGAGCAAGACAGGAGCCGATGAATCTATAAATCATGTCTTAGAAGATGGAGATGGATTGGCCACACACTGTGAGAAAACCAGACATCAGCATAATAAGGCGGGCACCGACATGAACCTTACCCCCCCCCCCCCCCGGAAATATAATTCAAGGAAGGCCCAGAACTCTTGGAAGAAAGAAATTATGAAAGTGCTCAAGGACAAGGGACACACATGGAGGGAAGTAGAAAATAAATGAGAGAACAGGGATGACTGGAGAGACTTTATCTCAGGCTTATGCTCCTAAGAGAGTGACAGGCAATGATGATGATGATATCTTCCATTTGGTGCCACCCCAAGCATGGCATTGATTTTTTTTTTTTGGGGGGGGGGGAGTGGGGGCTGGAATTTTGGACATTATTAAGAGAGACCAGTTTAGTGGGCATAACATCCTTTGATGAGGTTGAAAAGCTCGCCAAAAACTGGAAAACTTGGCAAACTACCATGCGAGCCCTACGTGATGTTTAACGGCAAAGGAAGGATGTAAGATATATTTCCATAAAGTTGAATAAAGTGTCTTGTTGGTACAAATGCCAGCCACTAGTTTGTTAATTAATTACTCATCAAATGACAAGAAAAAAGAACTGCATTTAAAACCATGAGCATTTCAAAGAATTAAGATTTATTGTTAAAAACAGAAAAAAATAACTGTCATGTTTTTTTTGTGCAGTTGTTTATGTGGAGATTGACAATAAGGGAAATGATGCAAATGAACGAATAATTCCCTCATATAAATCATAAAGGATGATATTAACCTAACCATCTCTTCTAAGATGAATTATGGGATGCTCAATCAGTGGGCAAGGTTTATGACTTAAAATACAAATATGTTGTTCATGCGTACGTGTTCTACTTCTCTGCGGAGTGAATTTTCTTCAAAATAACAATAATTCCACTATGATAATTAAAAAATTTTGAGTATTTCTGAACATGTGCCGGTCAAAGATGAGAAATGGGACATGTGTTTGAAAATAGGGTACTTTTAGGCATCCTGACTGAATTAATACAATCCCCGAGACAAGTCCTTAAAATATGAGACTGTATGGCAGCCTTGTTAGCTGAGTGGTTAGGCGCTTGGTTTGCTAATCTGGTGGTACCGGGTTCAAGTCCCAGCAATGGGATTTTTTCTGGTATATACCAAAAAGGCCCCAGGGTTGACCCAGCCTCTAAAAATGGGTACCAGAGAAATCTGGGAAGGTAAAGCGGCCAGGTGTGATACTGACCACATTACACTTTCATGTGCCGAAGGTCATGGAAAATACGGGCCTATCACTGTATTCCCCAATATGCCTTAATGGCCTGAAAATGGGAATTTTACCTTTAACCATATATTATAGCATGGTTGGTCACTTATACTAGAAGAGGGACACGATCTTGTTCAGCTGCAGTTCTCTGCCCTTGATAACCACATCATCACACTAGCACCATCATCTATTGCTATTACAAGTTAATTCTCTTCTGCCTCTCATCTCTCACCAGATTTACCAGCTGGAACCGTAGAAACATGCGGCAGGGATTTCGCCCTCTGCTTCAGCCACCCCGTCATCGTTGTGCCAAGACTGACATACGACGACCTGGCCTCTGTCTGGCGTTGAGCTCCAGTGTTCTGATTCTCTTTATTGTCATATTTGGAGTGACAGCTTGGAATATCAGTGAGCACTGGTTTGGCAGGAACTCCTTAATTTTTCATAGCGGTGATGAAGTAGCTTTAAGTCAGGTGGCAACTGACCTTTCTGTCACCTTCTGTGATGGATATAGGGTGAGTAAGACTATAAGATAAATAAGGTTTTAGATAAAAAGTGAGCAATCTTAAAAAAAAAAATTGAGTAAGCCTTGGATAAAAGATGAGCACACCTTAGATGTAATGTGAGCAAACCCTATCTATATGGTGACCAAAACTTAGATGTAAAGTTAGTAAACCTTAGATAAAAAATAAGGAAACTGTAGATAAAAAAGTAAGCAAATCTTAGATAAAAATTGAGCAAACTTTAGATATAATGTAAGCAAACCTTAGACATATGGTGATTAAATCTTAGATGTAAAGTGAGTAAACCTTACATAAGATTTGATGAAACCTTAGCTATAGTGTAAGCAAGCCTTAGCTACAATGTAAGCAAGCCTTATCTACAATGTAAGCAAGCCTTAGATAAACAGTGAGCAAAACCTTATATGTAAAGTGAGTAAATCTTAGGATAAAAAGTGACGAATTCTGAGATATTATGCAAACAGACTTAGATATACGGTGAGCCAAACAATAGATAAGAAGTGATGATACCTTAGACATAATGTAAGCAAACCTTAGATATAACAGGTGAGCACACTTTCATCTCATACTCTTCATGTACAAAACAGTTTTCAGCTGATAAAACTGTAGTGAAGCACAGAATGTCAGCAGTTGTTAGAAGCTGTACATTGTTTTTGTTGATGAACTTTAATCATGGAAGATTCTTCTGATTGATAATCATAACCATGACTGCTCACAATAACAGCAAACCATGTTTATGTTGCATGGTCCAGATTGGCAAACTTCTGATTCAAATTGCTCTATTTTTTTTATGGTGGAATTCTTGTCATAGCAGATACTTTTGTATAAGCTTTAACTCATCCCACGGTTGCTCCTGATGTGGGGTCCATCAGTGATCACATTAACCGACAATTACCAGTAAGTAACCAAGTAAAAAAAAAAAGAGAGTGAGAAACCGAAACATTTGGAGGTCATTGGATTATGACTGGATTATATTATTTAAAAAAACATAGCAAATAGCAACCAGCGAAAACAAAGGACATTCTTGACAGTAGGATGATGATGATGATGATCAGTTTGCATGGAGGAGAATCAGCCAGTTCAGATTTTGGTTCAGCATGTGAACATCTTGTAAAGATGAAATCTTACTGCAAGTAAGATGAGAAAGAAAAAAAAACCATTTACACATGTATTTCTTTCTGGCTGGTGTTTGTAGTCTGTTTAATTCTACATATTTATAAGATACCAAATGTTATATTGATAAAACTAGTGTTTTTGAAAGTACTTCATGCAAGGTGAAAGACACATACAACTGTGGTTCTAAGGACTGCTGTTGTCGGAGGTAGGGTGGAGTATTCGATTTCCACTCCAACGGTGTGCGTCTCACACAGCCTCTGGCAGTCAAGTCCAGCTCCTGGCCTTCCCGTGGCAGAACTGTTTAAACTGACAGGAGAAGGGGCGAGGGCGAATATCTGGCGCCTGAAAACCAGATACTTAGGGTAGATGAGTGGCACGTTTGGTAGCTCATCTACCGCTGTTGGTGATATTCTTCGGCTGCCGTGCGTGGAGTGGTGCTCCTCCCGGCCAACGAAGAAAGGTGCAAATGGGGTTGCCGCGCAGCATCACTGCGGAAAAGGTGGTAGAAAGGATAAAGCGAAGCAAACAGTCAAATCACGGCACCTCTGGTCTGGAGGTCGGCCACGTCCTGAGTGCAGTCATATCGGGTGAAATGCATGAACCGACTTGTCCCAGAGGTTAAGACACTGCTGGCGAGACTCTTCGAATGCTGCGCGTGGAGTGAAGCTCCTCCCGGTCAAGGAAGAAAATGCGGAAAAGAAATAAAGGTTGCTGTGCGGTGCCAATATGAAAAGGTGGTGGAAAGGATAAAGTGAAGTTTAATCAGTATGTCCAATAGTATTGCTGACATACCATGGCACCTCTGCTCTAGATGCTGGCCATGTCCGAAATACACCTACACTGGTGAAATATACCTAAATCGGCACACACCAGGGGTGGAACTTGATGGCTAGACATCCGCCTCCGCTCTAGAGGTCGGTCACGCCTGATACACACCCATACTGGTGAATTTTGCCTAAACCGGCTCACACCAGGGGTGAATCTTGAAGGCTATTCATGTCACAGTACCTCTGCTCTAGAGGTCGGTCACGTCCCAAACACGCCCATACTGGGATAATATGCCTAAACCGGGTCAACCCAGGGGTGGAAGTCACTAGTGGCGAGGATTCGTCCTCCTGGACAAAAGCTCCATCCTGGTCACAACTAGGAAGGGTAGCGGCCACGACTGCAAAATACTGAAGTCGGAGACACTGGACCAGTGCAGTCTAGATAGGCAACCACCTCTCACCCGGCGGGGATACACAGGTATCTCAAAACACGTCGAGGTTTTCCAGTGAGAAGGTCCAACTCTGGCCTGGGTGGGCTACCGCCTCTCACCCAGCGGGGATGCACTGATATCCTAAACACGTCGAGGTCTTCTGGTGAGAAAGTCCAACTCTAGACTAAACTGGTGCAACGAAAACCACGGTGTCACGCAATCCGCTTCAGAGACCCACCAAGAATACAGGCTAAAGCCCTGCGATACTCTGAACCCGTTGTGGTCCTCTCGTGGATCTCGTGTGGTCCTTTTGGGGACCACACAGGAGACCATGGGACCTAACGAGGACCACAGGCGTAAATTCAGTAGGATCACAGTGCGGTTTTGGTGGTAGAAGCGAACGAAGAAGAAGAAGAAGACATACAACTGTGCCAGTTTAACAAAATCCAAATGCAGTCACTGGTCCATGGACCCCGTGCAGATCAAGGAAGGATTTTTGGGGGTTCATGGACAAGGAAATGGATTGACTCTTTTCAAGTAATCTTAGTGTCATGTAGGTGCTTTTTATTGGTTTATTTTTGCTGTGGGTTTTTAATCCAAAAATCAGTATGTTAGGCTCATCCTAACTTAGGAATGTGCCATCAGGCCTGTTTGTTGTGCTTCACTGCAAAGTGAATTTTCTTAAAAATAGCAACAGTTCCACAAAAATAATTTTTAAAATTTTGGGTATTTCTGAACATGAGGCAGTCAAAGATGAGAATACAGTACAGTGTTGGGCATATATTTTAAAATAGGGGACATTGGGTGCACCGAACAAAGTAATATGATTCCTGGGAGAAATATTTAAAATTTGGGACCGTCTCTCATAATACAGGACGATTGGTCAGATTAGCATATTAACTGTAAACATCACTGTAATACTCAGTAAAAGTATTTTTTTTTAAACTTCTGGAAACGGTTAAGTTTATAGTCTTTCTGTTTTTAAGATTTTAGAAAGAAATCTTCCAGTGTTTCTTATACAAAACACAAAATTCAACTAATACTTGAGTAATCGTTAAATTATATTTTTCTCACCCATTTTTAACAGGTTTCGCTACAAGGACGAGGCCAGATTTTTCTGCTTCCGCACAGAGCAACAGTAAACACCTCTTTTTCAGATAATTTGCCTGTTGAGATGGATCAGCCAGCATATCGAGAGTTTAATGTACAGTACCTCTACCTTCTCAAGCGGTCCAGAGTTAATGTTACTGCTTGTCGAGGGAGTGGTGTTACTTCCCCTAGGGCCTATATTGTACTCATACAAGGTATGAGGTGGTGAGATTTGTTTTGTGTTTGTGCAAGGTTTGAGGTGGTGAGATCTGATTTGTGTTCATACAGGGTATGAGGTGGTGAGATGTGATTTGTGTTCATCTAGTGTATGAGGTGGTGAGATGTGATTTGTGTTCATCTAGTGTATGAGGTGGTGAGATGTGATTTGTGTTCATATAGTGTATGAGGTGGTGAGATGTGATTTGTGTTCATACAGGGTATGAGGTGGTGAGATGTGATTTGTGTTCATACAAGATGTGAGATAGTGAGATGTGATTTGTGTTCATACAGGGTATGAGATGGTGAGATACGTGTTCATACATGATAAGATTTGAATTATGTTCATTGGATGCATGAGGTTGTAAAATGTGAATTGTATTTATACAGTGTATGCGAAGATAAAATATCAGTTGTGTTCGTGACCTTTAACATTGTAATTTTGTGTTTTAAGACTTTTGGTGTTGTGAATAGTTCGATTTTTATGACTTTTAATGTTGTGAATAGTCTGTGTTTTATGACTTTTAATGTTGTGAATAGTCCATGTTTTATGATCTTTAATATTGTGAAATATTTGTGTCTTATGAAATGTAACATTGTCCTATTTTCAGGTAATGACAATTTCAGGAGGTGGCGAGAAGACAGTTACTGTGATGACTGTGTTCTTGCACGTGTTGACATCCCACAAGGTGCCCATTGTGATAAGAAGTACAGACCTCTCAAGAGACTGTTTCATCAGGTTGAGAGCAATGACAGATATTTTCTTGTCATATTTAATGGCCGCCCAGGACTTGGATATCACCGCAAGGATTCCTTTATATACTTGAGTGGGCACATCTCGAGAACACATTTTGATTTAAGAGATGCACAAAAAGCCTGTTATATGTTAAATAACTCTGACTGCTATTTTGAATTGCCATGGATGTCAAGTAGAGATGTGGTTGTCAAGTTTGAAGGGCTGCACTGGAGAGATTACCGAAGTACTCTAATCACACAGTGCACAACTAGAGTGATTTTTTGGGTGTGCCTGTTTGGCATTTTGCCATTAGGACTCATTATTTTGGCATCAGTTGTGTTTGGCTGCTTTTTATGTAGACCAAGAACTTCAAAAGTCAGGGTTGCTGAGGAGAGTCGAGGAGAGAGAGATGGGGAGAGAGAAAGACTTTTACCAGATAAAGATGGCCAGAGAACAGAGAATGTTCCAGAAGATGAAGATGATGGGAGCATGTCAATTCAGTTGGGTTGATGAAGACCACGGGGGAAAGAACCCCAGCAAAATGAAGGAAGATTATTTCAGACAATCCAACATTTCTACTGTGGTCTTCATCAGATTCCAGTTGTAGCAGAAACAAGGGCAGTGAAGAGAAAATACAAAGAGACAAAGATCATATTTATTAAATGGTCAGTGCGCAGTGGGGGTGTTGTGGGCTAAATGACCGGTGAATTCAAGGAGTTGTTTGAATGAAATTCTTGTCACACATTGGTTGCATATTGTTGCTCCAAATGGTTTGTGATTCTGTCCCCAAGAAGGTATTACTAATGGTGATGGGTATCCTCATATTGCTGGGACATAACACAGGAATAAAAAAAAAAAGATTGGATGATCCTCCCCTTCTGGCAGAGCTGCAGTGCTAGACTTCTGATTATGCTCTAATCTGTCGGGAACCCTGACTCACAGGTCAAGCTGTTTAACTGGAAGTTTTACATTACGTGGTCCATCCTTTGTTTGTTAGGAGTGTGGAGTCCCACGTGTGTAAGGAAGTGCATCTTTAGGGTCAAGGTTTTCAGATGTTCTCTTACAGGAACTTGTGCCGTAGTGATCAGCTGGCTTCTGTATGTATGGAAAACAAAAATGATGCCCCCCCCCTTTTATTTTTAAGCTTCAAAATGATATTTGAGAAAAAAAAGTGATATTTATAGGTTTATACAGTTTTTTTCAAAGTTAGATATGCTGCCAGCTGTGCTTCACAGGTAGTTTTCAGGTGGCAGTTGGAGACAAAATCATTAACGTTGTAAAAATAATTAATTTAACATTTCATTTAAATTTGACATTTATGCAGATTTTTCACAGTAGAGTTTGCCTTCTCTGCATATTGATGATTAAACATTAAGTTTTGTTGTCTACAGCTCCACTGGGAACAACTGTGTTAAGAACACACTTATCTTAACATAGTCTTTGTGAGACAGGGATCATAGATCTGTTTGCTTAAAAACTCTGACCTACTTCTGTAGCCCAGAAACCTGTAGCTGTCAACACTAATTGTAATTATTATTTTTGTAAAATGCAGTGTCAGGTTGGTGGATGGATGGGGACATGGAGACTGCCAGCGAGGATGAGGAAAATCTGGTGTGAAACCAATGAGTCCAGGATGTGACAAGCCTATGGGTCTTTATAGCAGTGGCTATCAGAATGATGTAAACAAAACAGAGCCAGCGGACTATAGGTGGCGGGGAATGGATATCATTGAGGCTTTCATTGGATTCCTCATCCAAAAGTCAGAATGTCTCTGTGGAACTGTCTCAAAGCCGTCTGGCCAGCCAGCGTTGCATGCTGGATCTGACGTAAAGGGGCTTAAGTACAGTCACCAGAGGCTGGAAAACAAAGTTTTGGCCAGGCCAGGCTACACCACTGTCTTCATGGCAGTCCGAGCAAGACCAGAGTCTGCCCTAGCAAGGAAAAGTGCTGAAGTCGGAGGTATCCATCCAAAAGGTGATTCGCAAAAATCAGGGTACTACGCATTATTGCCGTTGTGCATACAAAGAAGTTTTCTACAGCATGTTTTTAATGATTTCCAGTTTCATTAAGCTTTGGCTTTGTTAACTATCCAAAAGTTTTTCTGTACCAAACTTCAGTGGTACTTCGTTAAGATCCTGCACAAAAAGTGGTACGAGACTGCTCTGACTGGGGAAACACTGACTTTAAGGATATAGGTTGTAAATGTAGACATATACAAAATGTCTGTTTTGCAATACAATTATATGGGAACATGTGTTCAGGAGTGTTAAAAGTGCTTTAGCTTTGTTGCAAATCACTTCAGAGAGGCACTGACCATGATGCAGAATGAGTTTTTAAGATGAAAAGTTGAATGGGCATTCTTCAAGTGTTGGCAGACTTTGAGTTCAGTGCAGAATGTGCCATAGAGATTAGGGAAAATTCAAGAATATGTCAGGTTTTTTTATTTATGCATTTATTTTTTTCCCTAAATCACTTTATGGCTGTGACAGAGTGTATTTTTCTCTGTTCCCAAAAGTAAGTATGAGGGGAAGTCACTAAGTAACTCGCAAATGTCTGTTACAAAAAAAATAATAAAAGCGACAGTAATTTGAACACTTTAAATTTTTAAACCTACATTATTCCCCTATTTCTCAACGGAATTGCCACCAACATTGATACATTTTTCCCACTGTGTAATCAGTGATGCAATACCCATGGCGTAAAAATTGGGAAAATTTTTGTACTTCTGTTTCCACCTATTCGTCACTCTAGAATCTTCTCCCGCCAAGGTTGTTTTTCAATGGACCAAACAGGTGAAAATCACTTGGAGCTAAGTCAGGACTATAGCGTGGATATTCAAGAACTTCCAAACCCAACTGGCTAATTTTCTCTTGGGTTAACCGAGCCATATGTGGTCTGGCATTGTCATGCACACCTCTAGTCAGCAGACCAGGACGTTTTCTTCGAATTGCATCCAAGAGCATTGATAGAACTTCACAGTATGATACAGATTTCACACTGTCACCATACTTCTAGAACTTGGTTAACAACACTCCTTGATAATCCCAGAACACTGTCAGCATAACCTTCCCTGGAGAAGGCGTATCTTGAATTTTTTTGTGCATGGCGATGACGGATGTTTCCATTGCATTGAGGCACATTTTGATTCAGGTTGGTAGTGGTGCACCCAAGATTCATCTCCAGTAATAATCCTTTGGAGCATGTCTTCACCTTCATATACGTAATGACAGAGATGCTGCAGTGACAAACCAAATCAGTTCATTTTGTGTTCATCATTCAGATCTCTTGGTACCAAACGTGAAAAAACTTTCTGAAAATTCAATTGCTCATGCATTATTCCGTAGGCTAAGCCATGTGAACATCCGATTGCACTTGCTACAGTGTCTTCCGTTACTCATCTGTCAGCTGTGATAATCTCATTCACATGTTGCACAGTCGCTTCTGTTGCAAGTCTGAACAGGATGGTCAAGTAGACTTTGTCAACAATTTCGTTGCGTCCCTGAGAAAATTCTTTTACGCTTTACATGATAAACACTTTTCACCATAAACTGTAATCATTTCCTTGTGAATGTCCTTTAGCCCACAAAAATCGCACTACACTTCTGTGTTCTTCTTCACACTAACAGTTGGGTAGCCATTTTGTTATTGCTTTGCACATGCGCACGTAATGCCCAGCATCCCATACATACAACTATTATAAAGTTGGATGATGGTACTATCTAAGGATATATTTAAATACTACCTGATAACTGCCACTGATAAAATATTTCAATTTGCGAGTTACTTAGTGACTTCTCCTCGTATTTACACTCTTTGCATAATTTTTACAGAAGAATAAATATATCCATAAATTTTTCATTTGCAACAAATTATTGCTAGCAGCTACTAGTCATGCAGCGTTTATTGTTAATTTTGTATGTATGTATGCATGCACACACATATACTCACACACACACACACATGCCCGCACACACACACACACATGCCCGTATACACACACACACACATGCCCGTACACACACACACAGAGAATGAGAGAGAGCGAGATTGCTGTTGACATATGTAAAGCCAACATTCATATATCCAGGCATATGTAATAAATTTCCCTTAGACATAAAGTTTGCAGAAAGAGCCTGTGCAAAACATGAGAAATGTGTGCTAAAGCCAAAAAGATGCATTCACAAGCAAGCATCTTGGAAAGATGAAGTTCTGCCTTGTGTGACCAAGTAGATGATTCTGTATATGCTGGTAGATGACTCTGTATCTGCTGGTAGATGACTCTGTATCTGCTGGTAGATGATTCTTAGATGTCAGAATAACAGAAAACCTGATGTGTGTAAAAAGTGACTTATGTAAAAGCTTGTGAAATGTATTAATTGTGTACGTTGGGAGCTGTCTGTATATATGGTGTAAGAAATTCCTCCCATAGATTGAGGAGTGCTTAAAATGATTTACAAGATGCCTTATCTCACAGAATCGCACTAGAGGGCCACTCATACTCTTTGTTTATATTTTTAGCCCTTCAGATGATGGTAAGTTTGTGCTAATTCTTATAGAAAGATACAAGCAAGAGATTGATAAGCATTGCACTTGCTTGTTGGCATTTTATGTCTTTGCTGAACCTGGTATCTGTTAAGTTTTGGTCAGGCTTACACGATCATTGGAGGATCGTCTTAAACTAGATTTTATTTTTGAAAAGTGCCATAATTATGATCATTGTGTGAATAGTATTATGGCAGGGTAAACATATTTCTGTAGAACAACTCAGTTTTCCAGCTTTCCATTGCTGCTTTATGGGGTCTTTGGTTATTGTCTCTTCCTGTACCACAGATTTTTCATGTTTATATTTGTGTGTGTATATGTATATATATCAGAACATAAACATGAACTTATACTGAATATTGCTGAGTATATATAAACGTGTCCAAAAAAAAAAAAAAGCTCAGAATCTATGACTCTAATGTTTATTATATAAATATCCTATTTTTAAGAATTTGTATTTCTCATGCTTATTATATAGGCATTCTGTTTTGAAGAACTACTGATGCATCTACACATCTTTATTCTCACTTCGAGCTTCTTTTTTTTTTATTTGCATGGTCATAATGAATATTATTTTTGCACACTACATAGTGCACTTTTTTTCCTATATCAGTGCCATGACTAGTTGGATGTAGTGTTTTTTTCCCTGAAGCATATTGTGGCTCTGTAGTTCTTGCCACCAGCCACAAACTTGGCAGCTGGAATGTTTTTTTTTCTCACACTCACGGAGAAGTTCTATGTTGATGTGTGTGGTAAATATTTACAGCTGAAACTCCAGAGTTTTATTTCTGACGTATTCACATTCGAACTAGTTGTTTTATATACGTTGTCCATTGTTTTATATAAATTATCCATTATTTTGCATAAGTTGTACATTGTTATAAGTGACAGAAGTGTAATAAACAATAATTATGTGAATGTGATATATGTCTTATAAGTGACAGAAGTGTAATGAACAATAATTATGTATGTGTGATGTGTTTTATAAGTGACAGAAGTGTAATAAACAATAATTATGTGAGTGTGATATGTCTTATAAGTGACAGAAGTGTAATGAACAATAATTATGTATGTGTGATATGTCTTATAAGTGACAGAAGTGTAATAAACAATAATTATGTGAGTGTGATATGTCTTATAAGTGACAGAAGTGTAATGAACAATAATTATGTATGTGTGATATGTCTTATAAGTGACAGAAGTGTAATAAACAATAATTATGTGAGTGTGATATGTCTTATAAGTGACAGAAGTGTAATAAACAATAATTATGTGAGTGTGATATGTCTTATAAGTGACAGAAGTGTAATGAACAATAATTATGTATGTGTGATATGTCTTATAAGTGACAGAAGTGTAATAAACAATAATTATGTGAGTGTGATATGTCTTATAAGTGACAGAAGTGTAATGAACAATAATTATGTATGTGTGATATGTCTTATAAGTGACAGAAGTGTAATAAACAATAATTATGTGAGTGTGATATGCAGAACCAGTTTTGAGGATGATATTTTTATGTTTGAATGTGTGTGATTTGTTGTTTAGAATGAGTATAGCTCATTTAATGGGGGTCGTTGCAGGTTTTTAGTCCAAGTGGGATGTGCCAGGGCTCAGTTAGACCAGGGTTTAAAATGCATTCAACTTGACTAAATTACCACCAAGTGATTGACATTTACAGAATGGCTTCATGCGTATATATATCTTAATATCTTTGCTCTGATTTGTTTTTTCTTTTGTCCATTTATGGGTCAGATTTTTACTTGAATATAGTGTTTTACATTTAATGCACTGACAGTCAAGTGTGCCTCATCTTGTAGGCAGGTATTCTCCACATTCAGGAGGCTGGCACCCAGTCTCATTGACCAGAAGATTAGAGATCATGACAACTAAGGGGAAAAAACATCCTAGCATATTTAAGGGAGGTGAGATTTGAACCCATATCCCATTGCCTAGTAATAGATGCTTGAACAGTAAGCTGCATATATTCAGCCCTCATAACTCAGTGTTTCAGTCCTTGCAGAAGCTTTGATAGGTGACTGATCAAGGACTGGACATATATTCAGCCCTCATAACTCAGTGTTTCAGTCCTTGCAGAAGCTTTGAGAGTTGAGTGATCAAGGACTGGACATATATTCAGCCCTCATAACTCAGTGTTTCAGTCCTTGCAGAAGCTTTGAGAGTTGAGTGATCAAGGACTGGACATATATTCAGCCCTCGTAACTCAGTGTTTCAGTCGTTGCAGAAACTTTGAGAGGTGACTGATCAAGGACTGGACATATATTCAGCCCTCATAACTCAGTGTTTCAGTCCTTGCAGAAACTTTGAGAGGTGACTTATCAAGGACTGGACATAGAGAAACATGATC